>ML675721.1:9403610-9502910 GCA_007922155.1 Mesoclemmys tuberculata | reverse complement strand
CAGGGCATTACAGATTGGAATTACAGTCAGAAATTGCTCACCAATTCACACCTGCACACGGCATTACAGATTGGAATTACAGCAGTAGACTTTGCTAATAAAATAAACAAGGGACCTTACCTTATCGCCTCCCCACCGCCTCAGCTCCCTCAGAAATAACCCAAATAGGTGAATTCACCTGGTGCCAGCTGGGTAATTCGATGGAGCTGGGACGAAGAGGATGCGCGCCAGGCTGTCCCATCTGGGTCGCCAAACTGTTGAGGAACCCAAACTCAGGGGTCCTAACTTACATGTCCGTTGCCCAGCGGATGGTCCAAATTAGCCAGACAACAGGTTAGCAAAGTCAAAGTTTATTATCCTTACGTAAGGAGGTAGCTCGGTGGTCGGAGCGACCCTAAGCATACATTTCTTAAAGCTTATATAACCTTAAACAAACAGGTCTTATACGTCACAGTTTTCATGGCAAAGACAAAGGCTAAGGCAAAAAGTAAGGCAAAGGGCTCTTTATCTAAAAACACTTGGCCCAACACTTTTCGCCCCCCTCTATCTGAACTACAAGGTCTTCCTTCACATTCCGTACCTACTGGCGCCCAGCTCTCATAACTATCTTGTTATGGCAATAGATTCTAAGTCTAAACATCTGCTAGCAAAGCACTTTTTATCTTAGACCTTGACTGCTATACCCACAGACTAAAAATCAGTAAGGAAAGAGAATCCATCTTTTCCCCCATCTAGGGCAGAGAGACTCCATTTTAATTTTCCTCCACAAGTCAAGGGCTTAGATGCAGCAACATCTGGTATGGGGAAGTGAGACCCCAGTGGGATCCAATGGGATTGGCGGGTGAGGCCCAAGCAGTATCCTGTAAGATCCAGTTGGAGGACAGGAGCAGGTGAGGTATCTGGTAGCGGTGGTAGGCAAGGCTCTGGCAGGATATGACTAAGGGAGGCCAGGCCCCAGTGGGAACCAGTGTGTGGGGACGAGGATAGGGGCTTCCCAGTCTCACACACCAGTCTCTGCGATCCTAGCGGAGGATACACACACAAATCTTGCTTGTATCTGAGTCTAAAATCTCAAGGCCTTGGGCTGGGGCTGAGCAGAGAGATCTTGAGTACCAGCTGGAAGCTCCTGGCCCAGGCATGCTGTACAGGGGATCTAACCAAAGCCTGGCTGGATGAGTGCTGTCTTTGCCTCCCTGCAGGTGGACTGGACTGTGAGCTGGGGGAGAGAGGGAAGAGTCTGTCAGTGGGACAGAGGCAACTTGTGTGTCTGGCAAGAGCCCTCCTGACCCAGGCCAAGGTGAGTCCTGCTAACTCCAACTGGATTCTCCCTTCTCAAAGTAGGGAAGTTTCTTCTTTGGCGAGGGGGTGCCTGTTCCTGATTGTGGGACTAGTAGAGCAGGGCTGGGAGTCTGTATCAGGAGGCCTTCATGCGTGAATGGACTGTCTGATGTGTTTGGGGATCAGGGTGGTGAGCTGGGATTTCTGCTGTCCTCTTACGTGTATCTCTGGGCCAGGAACAGAGATCTCCTCCCATGGTGTTGGGTTACTCTTTACTCTGGCACTGTGTCACTGGCAGGTGCTGTGCATCGATGAGGCCACAGCCAGTGTGGATCAGAAGACAGATCAGCTGCTACAGCAGACCATCCGCCAGCGCTTTGCTGACAAGACTGTGCTCACGATTGCTCACAGGTACAGCTGGCCTCCTCTCACACCAAGGGCATGTCTCCCCTGCACTGGGGAGGGAGCCTCCCAGCCCCATCCACTGATTTGTTGCAGCTTGGTCTGGAGCTCAGGTTCTAAGTCAGTGGGGGAGGTGTTGAGACGCGGAGCTCCGGCCCAAACCGTAACACTGAAGCCCCACCTACACAGCTATTTTCAGAGCACTGGCACAAGCCCTGCTAGCACAGGTCTCAGGACCTGGGCTGGAGGCTGATTGCCAGATGCAGTGTAGCCATACCCCGTGAGCCTCCTAAATGCCTTATGGAGAAAGAAAGCATAGCAGCCTTTACCTACCTGAAAGGGGGTTCCAAGGAGGATGGAGCTCGGCTGTTCTCAGTGGTGGCAGATGACAGAACAAGGAGCAACAGTCTCAAGTTGCAGTGGGGGAGGTCTAGGTTGGACATTAGGAAAAAGTTTTTCACTAGGAGGGTGGTGAAGCACTGGAATGGGTTACCTAGGGAGGTGGTGGCATCTCCATCTTTAGAGGTTTTTAAGCTGAGGCTTGACAAAACCCTTTCTGGGATGATTTAGCTGAGGATAGTCCTGCTTTGGGCAGGGGGTTGGACTAGATGACCTCCTGAGGTCCCTTCCAACTCTAATACTCTATGATTCTATGAAAGGGACAGCACTCTGCTCTTAAACTCTCCTTGCCACAGCACCAGCCTTCCCTCACTGGCTGCACGCACAGTCCCACTGTTAGCCACTCACCATTCCCACAGCACCAGCCTTCCCCCACTGTCCACACCTACAGCCCTAGCATTACCCACTGGCTTGGTACACAGTCACAGCATCGTGTCTGCTCCCACCCTGATATTCAGTCCCATAGGCGAGCTGAGCCACAAAGTCTGTATGACAAGATTTTTAAGTGCGAACTTGTCTGTTTCTTTTTGCTGCTCTGGAATGAAGCAGGCATTTACCATCCCCCTTCAGCTCCTGCCCCTGAGCCCTAGTCCACTTGACTGCCAGTCTCCAGGCAGAAACTGCACAATAGCAAACTATTCCCTTTGGCAGGTGCCGGGTGGAAACCCAGCATTTTCTATGTATTACTGGAAGCTGTCTGACAGGGACTTGGGGAACCATTGTGTTTCCTGCCAAGTGGAGCAGGAATATTGCAGCCTCAGAGGGTAAAAAGGTGTTCAAAAAACAGAGAACCTGACGATCGCACTCAAAGCTCTCTGCCACCCTGAGGAACAGAGAAGATGCTGAACATGAAACAGCGCTGGCTTTGCCCAGTAGAGGGCACTGCAGGACAGCTAGATGATGAGAGACTGCGCAGCGACCCGTTGGGCCAGGGATGCCCCAACTCCGCTGATGTGGATCAGGGTAAAAAGATCCAAGGAAAGACGGGACGGGCAGATAGGAAGAGCACCCTGCAGCCAGGCTGTAGATTAATTTGATCGTGAATATGGCGTACAGTTCTGGTTGCCCCATCTCAGAAAAGACCTATTGGAAAAGGTGCTGAGAAGGGCAACAGAAATAATTAAGGGTACTGAGCAACTTCCATCTGAGGAGAGATTAAAAAGACTGGGATTTTTCAGCTTGGAAAAGAGATGGCTGAGGGGGATATTCTAGCAGTCCATAAAATCAGGAATGGTGTGGAGAAGGTCAATAAGGAAGTGCTATTTACTCCTTCACATAACACAATTTCTTTAGGTGACCCCTAGTTCTTAGCAGGCAGCAGCTTTAAAACAAACCAAAGAAAATGCTTCTGAACAGAACGCACAGGCAACCTGCGGAACACTTTGCCAGGGGATATTGTGAAGGCCAAAATTATAACTGTGTTCAAAAAAGAATTTAGATAAGTTTGTGGAGCACAGTTCCATCAATGGCTATTAGCCAAGATGGTCAGGGATGCATCCCCATGCTCTGGATATCCCTCTGACTGAATGACGGGATGGATCACTTGATAATTGCCCTGTTCTGGTCATTCTCTCTGAAGCCCCTGGCATTGGCCACTAGTGGAAGACAGGATTTTGGGCTAAATGGACCATTACTGGGATGGGATACCTTCAGCGAAATCCAGAAACTGCAAGTGAATCAGTAGTTAGCACTCTTTACTTCCAAGGGTTGCTGAAGATGCTGTCTTCGGGGGGAGATGTGAAACAGATCCTGATCACCTGTAGCCCATGTAAAGATCCATAAATACTTTCTGTAAATGTCGGGGCATTAATGTCTGTTCTGATCCAATTCCAGTGCTGTGACTTCACGAAGCCCCATGAAGTTTATTATAATACCATTAATAATACTACATCCTTCTCCTGCACCTTTCTATGCTTTAGACAGGAATGAATTAATTCTCCCAGTCACCTGGAAGACACTGAGTATCATTACCCCCATTTTACAGATAGGGAAACTGAGTCTCAGACTGGCGACATAACTCATCGAAAAAAGTTCTCAAAGCCAGGCCAGGGACCTAGGTGTTCTGATTCCTAGCCTGCCTCTTCTCACCTAAAGAAACACTGTCTTCCTTGGTCCTCACTCTGTCCTGAAAGTTGCTGTGTAGTGTTCCTGTTAAACAGCTCCCAGATTCCTCCCTAGAGAGGGCTGCATTTCAGCGCTGAAGGAGTGATCCCTGTATACAAGTGCTCCCTCAGCAGCTGTGATGAAGGGCTCTGTAGAAATTGGTGCCTATGGGAGATTCTTAGGCTTCTGTGTTAATGAATGGGGGAGTGGGGTTCAGTGTGTCTCCCCCTCCACCGACCAAGACATACACCCCACCCCAGTGTATGTTACTATGTTTGCTCTCACCAGGCTGAATACCATCCTGGACTCGGACCGTGTGCTAGTGATGCATGGTGGGAAGGTGGCAGAGCTGGATTCACCTGCTGTTCTAAGCAAGAGGGAGGACTCCTTGTTTCAGCGACTCTTGACCAGTGGGCAGCAGTGACTTCCCTACAGAGAGACTCAGACCAGTGACACGCATCTCCTGGCTGCACTCCTGCAATCCCCATCTCTGCTGGCCCCAACAGGCTGGTGGGTGGGTGCAGCCCCCCACTTCCTACTGGGAGCTGCTGTAGATGACACAGTAGCCTGCACTAAGGACACCAGAGGGTGACACTGGCTCTGGCCTTGGGTTCCGCTCAGGGAGGAGCTTGTTTCATGTGGGGAGTCAGAGAAAGATGAGGAGTGATCTCCTGAGCCAGGGTGGGGTTGGACTGAGACTTACTGGTCTGGTCAGAAGTCCTAGTATAGGAAACATGCTGCTTGCTTGGGGCAGCGCCCCCTTTGGTCAGGTGAGTCAGTGACTCCCAATCAAGGGCTCATGATTTTAAAATAAAGGATGAACGTCCTTGCGAGGCTCCCTGTTTCTCCTGTGTCCCTGGCCCTCACCACTGCTCCCCTTCCCCCAGAACCAGGCCTTCTCACAAGCCCCCTCCCAGTGAGAAGTTCCACCCTGCCCCTAGTACTTTGAGGTTCAGTCTCCTCACCGGCCTCCACAAAACAGCCCAGTGACTCTCCACACTGACACCAGTGACAGGCAGTGCCTAGGAGCCAGAGTCAGCTCTTCCGCATGCTGGGAGCCCAGCACTGGGGGCAGATACCTCCAGCCTTTCTGTCTTGGGAGCGAGAGGGCTGAGAAGGCCCTAGCAGGCCCTGTGGGTTAGAAGTGTCCTTGGGGTTCAGCACCAAGATTGAGGGTTACAGGGCAGCTCCTCTAGCAAAGATTTGGGGTGGACTTGGACCAGTGCATTGGAGAGAACACCACTGGCAAAGGGCTCTGTTTGTAGGCTCGGTTAGTCTCCGCACTGGGTCTGGTATTTTATTTGTTTTATTTGATAAAATTACATCATCCATCAGTGTATTAAAAAAATAATCTTCCTGGCGAACCCCTAATCCCCTCTCCTTCCAGCTCCTTTGTCTGCTCGGCCTCATTGCCGGACAGGGCTACGGGGCAGTGGGGCTCTAGCTCTTTCACCCTAGCTGTGGCATGGCCTCTGTGGCCCCTGCCTGGATAGAGCATAGCAGGCTTGTGCAGCAGTGATGAGACACAGGGAAACTCTCTCCACTTTGTTTGAGGCCTGATGTCTAGCCCCATGCTGTCCCTGCGATGGAGGGTGTGAATGCTGTGTCAACACTGACTGGACTGGACCAGCCAGGAAATGATTCATGGTTAAATGTTCCATTCCCTCTGATGTGTCTTAGCAACCAGGTGTGCTTCCTACAGAAAGGTGCACCTATGGCTGCTGAGCAAGCAGTTCCACGTTTCTGTTCCCTAGAGCTAGCTGAAACTGGGATTAACCTCTAATCCGCCCCTGCACTCCCTGGAGAGACCCTAGAGCCCTCACTTTGTATTGTAAGTGGCTGATTATAGGTTACTCCCAGCTCTGTGCCTGGGATTACCCGAGAAAGCAGTCAGGAACTGGGCCCTAGACTATTGAACCAACCAGAGCTCACCTCCAGCCTCCTCCCTGTTCAGTTCCACCTGTGGGATGGGCCAGCCCAATCCTCTGCCACACTGGAGGGGAGCTGGCTTTGTGTTTATAACTCATCTGGCTCTGGCTCTCCCCTTCAGGGAGCAGGGAAGTGGAAGCATGTTCTGGGGTAGGGAAGGAGCTTGAATTACTATTAGAAAACAAACAAACCAGCTCAACCTGTTTGGTAAAGGGGGGAAAAGACACATGGATCATCCTCAGCAAGGTACAAAATATTCTCACAACCCCTCAGCCAGGAGAAGGGATATATCAGGCAGAAAAAGGCAAGATGGGCTCTCGAGCCACCTCTGGAGTCTCCACTCCAGCTCGCAGCACCACAAGGCTATGGAGGAAGTCTGTTTGCTCCCTCCCTGGGGCTGTGTATTTTGAAACGAACAAACTACAGCCACTAGAAAGAGCTGGGAACCCCGCAGCACTGCAGAAGGGCAGACATAGAGCACAACCGCTCCAGAAGCCCTAGCCCCAGTGTGAACTATAGGCCAAAGATGGCACCAGGGACAAGCACTAGGAATTACTCGGCATCCATGGGGCCTGGCAGAGTTTGGGTTGCTAAAAAGGTCATGCCCCTCTCCTGCTCTGGCACTATCAGTCTCATTTCTAGCTTGGTTTAGTATAAGGTCTTCTGGTGCTAGCTGACAAGCTTGGTGTGCTGCCACCTCCAATAGTGGGCTGTTCTGATTCAGCCTTTGCTTTGGACACCTAGGTATGCCTGGTTGATGGAGATGGATTAGATCCAGGACAGGCTGGTCGCACCCTGTTCGAGAGCTGGGTTTCCAAATACGGATTTGCTGCCTGGTGGAAACCCCCTCCCCACTGAATCACAGACCAGGATGCACCAAAGGCCTTTAGTACTTTGGAGATACCCAACCAGAATGACTCCCACGGCACAGTTTGAAGGGTTCATTGGCATGGCTGCCTGCTAGGGCCTCACTCCGAGAGTGCCAGAGTCCTCACAGCTCTGTAGTCTTCCTGGGCTCTACCACGACTGTATTTAACATGCCCACCTGACACTCTTGTTCCTGGAGCTTTCTTGCTGCCTGGGAGGGGCTTTGGCACCAGTTTGACCTCTGACACCCTCTCTGCCAGTTCCGCAGCATTAACAGTACGGTCACCAAGACCAGCGCAGCCGTGAGTATCCCAAACACCAGCACAGTCACCAACTGGGGCTCACTCAGCCCTGAGTCTCTCTGGGTCACCACCTCTTTCACAGAAATTTTCAACAGCCCTCCCCCACTGGCTTTCTCGCTGTTGTTGACAGCCCATCTCCCAGAAACCTCAGTCCTGACTGGCTCGGGCTGTGTAACCCAGAGATATTCGCTGGTTGTGCTTTTTACAGCACCGTTCTCCTCCCTGTTAGCAGGATGGTAAAAGGTGAGCCAGGTCGGTTCCGGAGCGGAGACCTCACACGCTTTGCCAGTAAAACCATCAGGACACAAGCAGTCAAAATCATCGATGCGATCATAACACTTTGCCCCGTTTTTGCATGGGCGACTGGTGCAGTCGTCAATGTTGATGGTGCAGAAACGCCCTTCGAAGCCCACCTGGCACTGGCAGGAGAAGCGGTTGATGCCGTCGTGACAGGTGGCACCGTTGGCACAAGGACGCATCAGGCAGTCGTCGACGTCACTCTCACAAAGGGCACCAACAAAGCCAGCCAGGCACCTGCAGGTGAAGTTGCTAGCAAAGCCGTTCTCGTCCTGACACTGCCCCCCGTTCCGGCATGGAAACCTGCAGGCAGAGCAGGGACAGATCACGGGCCTGGACAGGATATAGCTCTGGCCCCAAAAAAGGCTTTTTTTCTCAGGGTGAAATACACTCATGGACTTCAGTGGTGCACAGGTCTTGTGCTTGCTGTCTGCAGAAGATGGAAGTCCACCCTCAAGCGGGGGAGAGGAAAGGGCAGGTGTTTGGTCCCTGCTGCATGGAGGGGACAAAGGCCTGCCCAGATGTCCCTGTGGACATACACAGACACACCTGGCACACAGCTGCATCTGGAGGCACTGGCCAATCCCACATCAGGAAAAAACTAAAGCCAAAGCTTACAAAAAGGCTGACTCCCAGTAAGTTTCCCTGAGCGCAAAGCACAGGCAGGGTCATTGCGTTGGCTGTGCCAAGTGACTGGAATCCGCTCGGGTCACAGCACAGACTCCATCCGCTGTGGGAGCTCCCAGTACAGTCAGCTTAAACCAAAGCTGCCCTAAACACTAGGAAGGTTTTGGCTTAATGCCATAAACACATGGAAATCCACAGCTAATGATCCAAACTGGGTCATTGATTGGGAGAGTAGGAGCTGGAGCTAATGCCTTACGTAAGCTCTGCCTGCCCTGCTGCTCTCTCTCACCCTGCCTTCTCACACGGCCCTGTCTTCCGCTCACAGTCCTTTCCATGAAAGCCCTCAGGACACAGGCAGGAATACTCCCCATCCCCATCGTAGATGCACTCGGCTCCGTTCTGGCATGGGGGTTCGTGTTCACAGATGTGTATGTCTGAGGAGAGAGAAAGGGGAAGCACTGGGTGAGAGCAGATGAGCTGCAGGGCTGAGCTGGTGCCCGCAAGAATAGTCAACCCCACCCCAAAGGGAAGAGATGAAGCATAAGCATAAGCCTTGTTTGAAACTCAATGGACTAGATGATCTGGTGGTCCTGGCTGGCCATAAGCTCTACGACTCTTCAGCTGCAGCTTTCAAAGCCCTTGTGCGTTGTTCTATATGGTAAGGAAAGTGAGATGGCTGCAGAGAAGGGATGTCCCTTAGCTGCTCCATGGCTCTGAGCACCATAGAATAACTGCATGCAGCATTCTGTAAACCCTCCGTCCCGGCAAGCAGAGCCCTGAGACCCTTAGCTGGAGGACAGATTAGCTCTGCTGTAGAGCTACTTCGTCACTCACTTCCATTTGAAGTTGACTGAGTGAGAGGCTTCTACCCATCAGACTGCCGAATGCAGGAAGTGCTGATGGAAATAGGAAGCAGTCCCAACAGTGAGAGAACGCCAGTGAATACCACTAAATCCACTGGCTCAGGCCCATCAATGTCACAGCATCACTGGCCCTGCAAATAGGGATCAGAGCCCAGCAGCCTGACCCTCTTCTGTAGAAAGGAAAAGGGATGAGCCCAATCGCTGACAGAAAGACAAGGCCCCAGCCCCCAGTGCAAACATCACAATGAGAAACAGCTGGTCACCTCAACGGCTGTATCATCCTTCCGTTTAGGGGATGTGTGCTGGGCGCCTGCCCTAAGCATGAAAGAGTAAAAAATACAATCTCATGGGGATAAACTCAGGCAGCTGGATTGACACCTGGTGCCTCTAACCCCAGTGCCCTCAACATTCGCCTCCCTCGCTTTCAGGGCAGTTGGACCCCACTCACCTCACTTTCCCCACCTGGAGTTTTTTATTCTAACCAAGTTGTCTGTCACTGAACCCTTCGCTGAAGCGAGCAGGTTCCTGCCTGGCTGGTGTGACCTACCTTTGTCACAGAACTTGCCAGCCCAGCCACTGTGACAGATGCATTGCCAAGGCTGATGGCATGTACCATGGAGACAGCCCGGCATCCGCACACACTTCTCGCAGTTCTCTCCTTCCCAGCCTGGGTCACACCTGAAAAGGATACAGGAAGGTCACTCAGAGCACAGAAGTCTCCCCTGCACTAGCATAATATAGCCAAGGACTGCATTATAGACAATGCTGTCTTCACACAGTGTCCTGCGCTTGCCGTAAGGGGGTGTGGTGATTGGAAAGTCTTCTCTCAAAGCACCCCGGGAGGCAGAAAATGGCTTCTTCTGGGAGCCCGTCAAGGCCAGAGGAGGAGGCAGAGCTGACAGATCCCAGGCACGTCCACACTGTAATCACGAGGTGTAACTACAGCTGGCATAGACATACCCGAGCAAGCTTTAGTTGGCTTGGGTGCTGCCAGGACTGTACTAGTATTCCTGGGATTGGGGGTAATTCCTCTGCAGTGAAGCCAGGATGCTGCAGCCCACTGTTCCAGGGCTCAAGATAGCTAAATTACAGCTAGCTGTGGTCTGTCTCCTGAGCTGCGATCACATCCGTGACTTCAGCAGAAACACATCCCGTCTGGTAACCTGGCGTGCAGTGGCATTTTGTGTGTCCTGCAACTACTGCATTTATTTTCTCCCATAAAAGCTGGAATAGCTGCACCCAGCACTTGATTTCACGCTGTTCATTGTCAAAGCCCTCTCCCCACATTTAACGCCATAATCCTCCCAAGGGTGGGAGGTTAAATATTATCTTCACTTTACAGATGTGGTAATTGAGGCAGAGAAGAAAGGGGACTTTACCCTACAAGGCCACATAGGGTGGCAGCAGCAGTCGGTAACAGAATCCCAGACGTTTGGCTAACAGCCTTGACTTTAATTGTTAGTTCACATTATTCTCCCAGTAATCTGCTTTATATCCAAGTACCAAATTAGACAGAAAGAAAACTCCTGTAACCCTCCAGCCAAACTAAAGGGCAGGGAGCAGCGCCATCAGGTAAGCAGAATTCCCCCCAAGGCCTCGTAGCTTTGTATATTTTGTTGCCTTCTTTGTACTATAAATATATTCATATCCTTCCAGCAACACAGCCAGCTCAACACATCCCCCTCCTGGCTGGCTCTGGTGCTGCAGCAACTCCTGCCTCAGTTTCTCCCTACTGTTCTTTGACGTAGTCCAGCTGTTAAGAATGTCCTGGCCCTCCAGCCAGATCAATCTGCAAATTTCTGCTCCTTCCAGGGTCACAGAGTCCTTTACCAAAGGACAAAAGAAATATCAACAAAACCAAACCTTCAGCCCTCAACTGACCACCTCTTCCTCACAAGTGTGTCTCATATACTACACTTCATCTCAGGATCCCATGCTTTGGATAATCCACTGTCCAGGGACCAACATATTCCCTGCCTCCCTCAGGTACAGGCAGGCTACAACTCCTCAGGGTCCCTACCTCCAGCAAGGCTTCTAATTCTGCTTCTCAGCCTTTTATCAGGCTGCTTCCTAGAGAAGGCACTTGCTACCTCCTCTTCTCTGGATCTCTCCTTCCTCCTTGGGCTCACCCAGTTCTTTTTGGAAATAAGCCCTTTTCATCCCCCAACTGGTCTTTATCTCTAATTAGACCTGGCCTATCTTCCAGTGCCAGCAGGCAGGTTAATTGGTCTGTCATGCCCAAATTAATCCTTTCCCAGCACACGTGGGATGAACACTCCATCACACTTCCTGAATTATGGGGCTCAAGGCACTGCACAGTAATCCAGATGTGAAGCCAGGCACAGTATTCCAGATGGGGCCCAGGTACAGTATCACTTCATTCTACAAGCTCACCATAAGAGAGCGATGGAGAAATCAATTCCTACAGTACATGGCAGCATTCTGGACCTAACAGAACAATGGGCACTGATTGTAAGTGTTCCCTGATTGGAGAGTGCCAACTTCTCCAGTGGGGAAAGAGGAGATTCTGTGTCCAAGGAAGAGAACATCTGGATGAAAGCAGAGCTGAGCTGAGGTGACAGAGCAGGGAAAACAAGAATCTAGACTCAAAACATATCATAAAATTAAACCTCACAAACGCAGTGCAGCACCTGCAATCCCGACAGACTCCAGCAAGATGGCAGGAGCCCTGAGCTTCTCCCCTTCTCTAGGAGGCAGGAGGAGCATCAGGGCAATGAAAGTCCTGACGGAGCAGCATAGGCTAGCCGGAGAGTCTCTCTGAGAACTGGATCATGGTGAGAAGAGGCTGCCAAACTGCAGGACGGTTCAGAGAACAAGCGGAGAGCAGAAATGGAAACAAGAGCTAACATCTCTGTATCCTCCAATAACTGGCAGCAGGGCCACCCTCCTGACTAGAACACCATCCTTGACTTTACCTTGCCACCCCTGGCACGCCAAGCCAGCCACATCACTGTCTTAGATGCCATCACTACAGACGTGAACCACGGTGGGTTTCCCTATTCACAGCTGCAGCAAGTAGCACAGATAGAGCACAGGTTCAGTGACACTGTCATAACTGAACTCTATGTCAGTATCCTAGTCAATGTTGCTCTTCTGTTGTGGGTGTCAAAGCCACCACTGCCTTCTGTTATTACATATTTTATGTTTTCTGCAGGTACCCACATTGCACACACACAGGAAGACAGCCTCTGCCCCCAAAGAGGTGTGATAAAGTCAGGTCGGCTGACTTTAAAAGGGGGTGCATGGGGTATCTGAGCACTCCAGTCAAGGTTGGGGTTCAGGGGAGAACGGTGAGGGTAACCGTGGGTGTTGTCCCGAAACTCCCCTACCCTGTGCTGATAGGTAGGGACTTCCCAGAGTTTGGATCACTACTCCCCAGGGTAGACTCCCCGACGGGTACGTCCCAAGTAGCCCAACCCCCTAGGGTTGAGTGGTGGGGGATGTGTGATAAAATCAGGCCGGACAGGTTTAAGAGGGGGTGCCAGGGCTGGTATGAAGGCCCAAAAGGGGGATAAAAACCCTTTGCTTGGCAGAGAGAAGGAAAAGCACAGCAGGGCAATTAACAGCACCTGGACCCAATGAAGGGCGGGGCCAGGGGTATTTAAACCCTGCCTTCCCTAAAGGAGGGGGAGGGAATAAATGCAGGGGAAGCTGCAAGAAGGTGTGGAGCAGCTGGAGGAGAAGTTTCCCTCCCAGGTCAGGAGACAGAGCTCCACTACAGCCAGGGGAGACGAGGTAGCTGGAGGTGCCCTGACCACAAACAGAAGGTAAAAGCGTGAGACCCACCAAGGGGAAGCTGGCAGTTTGCCACAGAGGTCCCACTCTAAAACAGCTCGCATTCATCTTTTTGCTGTTGCCTGGGTGGCTGTAACATCTAAGCCCTGAGGCTTCCTAGTGTCTCTCATGCATTGATATGCTGCCTCTCAGACTGCTGTTGAGAATATAGGGGCCACTTTTCCACTGCAGAACTGTGCAAGTTTGTTGACTTCCGGAGGCATTGAAGCAAAAGCCCACAGCAGAGAAAGGAGAGCGGGACCACACTTTCCTACCAGAAGGGTGTCTGTCCAATTGCCTGGAATAGATGACTCTTGGAGCGTGGGGACTGAGATTTGGGTGAGGAGAGTAGGGCAAGCCACTTTGCATTTCTCAGGTTAGGAAAGGGTTTGGATGTCCCAGGAAAACAGTGTGCGGAGCAAGAGATCAGTTGTCCCAGGAATGGTTACTGTTCAAATGTACCACACTGGAGTTCCAAATACTGTACCTGCACTTGCCGTCCTGGTCACAGCTGCCATGGGCCAGGTTACAGTGCTCATTGCAGTCATCACCTGCAGGACAGGGCAGAGAGTGGGAGGTAGTGCACAAGGAGGTCAGAGATGCAAGCACTTGCTAACATAAACCAGTGAATCCAGGCCCCAGGGTTCCAGTTCTGCTCATGCCAAGGGTCCCTACTAGGTCAGATCTGCCCACACTGAGGGGCATGGGGCCATAGATCCCTTTTATCTTTCAAGTGCTCACTTTCTCCCTCTTCCATTTACCTCTGACTGCCCCCTCATTATGTCACAGGGACCCCCAGTGGGTGTGAGGGCTTTACAAGAGACCATCTGCACAGGGAAAGATCAGACAGAGAGGAACAGGTGCATAGAAACCTTATTAGTACTTGTATGACAACAGCGTTTAGGGATCCCAATCGAGAATTAGGGGCACGGGCATGCTAGGTGCCATATAAACAAGCCAGTCCTTGCCCCAAAGAGCTCACAATCTAGGGCTGCGACAAGACACAACAGGTCTTTATTTAGAAACTTAACAATGTGCTTCAAAATTACATAGTGGGATCATGTCCTTCACCCTTTCTGTGGCATTTTCTTAAGACTGGTTCTCCTGGGAAGGTGTGTGTATTATTTGTGGACTTGCAGCGCCCAGCCCAATATGGCCCAAACCTCATGGGGGGCCTCCAGGTGCTCCAATTATATAATAAATAATAATAATAGTAAAAGCTAGGAGTAGCATCTGAGCAGTAATCAGAGAGACTTAAGATTCCTTCTAGCCTAAAGAGGAGGGACATTTGTGTCCTTTGGGAAAAGCCACCTTTCCCTGGGATGTGCGGTGAGTGAGGCAGGGAAGCGGCTGGGCTGCCACTCCGTCACCTGCAGTGCCTCTATCCCTAGGGCTGCAGATGCTTTCAGAATGCTGCTCAGCCAGGCTGCAAGGCTCTGCCATGGCCAGGTTGTGAGCAACAGTCCCTCTCTCCGCTGCAGAGAGGAAGGTGAGAGTGGGGCATTATAACCTGACAGGTGTCGAGTTCTGTTTATTTATTTAAAGGCCCCAAAGGCCGTAACTGAGCCATGGCCTGGCCCTGCTGCTCCTCGTCCCCCCTCCTTCCTGACACTGGCCTCTTTTCTTCAGTCAGGTGTCTCCTTTCATCTCCAGCTCTCCTCCCCGCTGTTCATTGCTCTCTGCCTCTCCCTCTGGGGTCACCTGCTCTCTCCCTCCTGTTCACTGATTGCCACTGGGACATGATGGTTTTGCAGGGCTTGGGAGTGGCCATTAGACCAAATCCAGAGCTGTGAGTCCCACATCATCTGGCGGAGGGGACAGATTGGGGGAGCTCCACTCCTCCTCATGGATACTCTAGGCTTTGAGAGCCAATGCGAGCAGCTTCTCAACCTGCCCCGCCCCCCGTCCAGCAGGTGTCACTGCACACCTGAAACATGGGATCGCGTCGGGTGAAGAGACCAGGAAAAGAGACTGGTCTGGGGTAGGAATGGGAGAACAGAAGCAAATGTCAGGACACAGACCTGTTACCTAAGGGTCTGAGCCTCCTTCAGCCCCGTCATGGAGATGGAGAACTGTTAACTGGTTGAGTCGACCCTCTCGGCCTGTGCAGGCTCTAGAGTCCCATCAGCAGCGCTTATATCAGGCTGCTAGCACAAGAGACTTTCTCTAAGCTACACCACACGGAACATGAGCAGTGAGAGGGGATGGTGTGTTCTCCTCGCTGCATCCTAATGGCCTTCACTGCAAGCGGGAGGCAGACTCCCCATGGCGCAGATCAGGACTAGAAACTCCCATGACATGCCATGGCTAATCTGGAGCGGCGTGCGAGGCCAGTTCAGCCTGTGGCTGAATATTGTCTTGTTTCATGTCTAGAAGCACTCTGCCATGGTGGGTGCTTTGTGGCTTCACCACTTATCCGGGGCAAATTCAGGTTCCAACCTGGCCTTTTGCCCTCTTTCCACCCTTCCCTGCCTCTTGGAACAGTCATATCCATTACCATAATCCAGCCATTCTTACAGAAAGCAAGGGAGTGCCATATGCAGCCCAAGGGACTCCTACTGTCTGTCCCCCTGGGCATTGCCTAGCCCGGTGCTGATCCGAGACTCCTGGAAAGCAGAGCAGAAAGACTTTCTGACAGCAGCCTGCAAGCGCAGCCTCTGCTCTCACAGGTCAGATCAGATTCAAGCAGTGATGTGAGGAGACTTCAGCAGCACCAATGGGGATTTGGAAGGCTGGACCCAGGAGAAAGACAAATTTCAACTGAGCCTCACCTTGGGCAAGATGGTGATGGGCCAAGAGGATCCAAATCAAGGACATGAGCTGGAGACAGAAACTCCTAAGCATGGTCAACGGGGCCCCACCGAGATGAACACCTACAGGGACATAAAGAGCATGGTCAGCAAAACCCTACACCTACCCCTCTGCAGCTTTGTTGTGTTTGCTTCACGCATCCCTTTCTCCCCATCATCCTATTGCTGGGAGTTCTGAGTTAGCATGCATTTTTATAGGTATCGTCACATTCTCATCTCTCCAGCAGGGCTCCCTTCTCTCATGGGGACAACCAGGGCTCTATGGTCCAAATAGCCTCCTTTACATGTATACAGCAGAATTATAAACCTGAATATAGAATGGCTGGGATATTAAACTGGAGCCTGGGACCCATCCATGTATCTCAGCCTTCCCCACAAGGGACCCTGCTTCCCCAGCACAGGGGAACCATCCCTCTGCTTATTCAATATTGAGATCACCCACATGACTCTATCTATGCATCTGTCAATTACAGTCTGAATGGAGGGGTTACACTCTGAGATGCTCAGCCTGTGCTAAGGAAGTTACTTCTCAGTCCTCACTGCCTCGGCAATCAGTGCAGCCAACTGCACACAGATGTAGAACTGGTGACTTTGTGTCCTCTCCCTGGGCACTGAGCTGCAGCTAGCAAACCTAATAAAGCTGATGGCTAAGCAGGGAAGCTCCTTCTGTCTCTGCCAGACTCAAGGGGGGGATGGTGGAAAATAAATCGCTCCAATGCTGGCAAGTGTCAATAATGCCAGGAGCAACAGTTGCAGGAGATGGGAGTGAGGTAAAAGCCCCTAGAGGTGGGGTTAAAGCTTCCAAAAAAGCAAAAGCAAATACTTCCTTCCTAATTAACTGTAGTTCTTTCCTGTTTCTCCTGCCTTCCTGAGGGAGACACTGGTGGCCCCAATGTTTGAGTCCATTTATTTTCCATCCACCTGGACAAACAGCATTATTGCTCCCCCCAAAGACCTTGTTCCTTCACAGCTTCCTGGGGTATATTGGGACTGTTATGGGCAGACAATTGTAGGGTGACATAATCGGCACAGAAATATAAGGAGATGGGAGGGGGTCAGGCAATTTTCCTAGGAGAATGGTGAGCATATGGAGGAACTTTGCCCACATGTCTGGATGAGAAGGACAGGGGCTGTTCTACCTTAAGGTTGGCTCACAAGCTATGCAGTGCTGGGCTGAGTTAATGCTTGGAGGGGAGACTTCCTAGAACTCAAGTAGCTGACAGACTCCCTTTAGGAAACAGTGTTGGTACCCCAGAAGGGGGCTGGTTTGCATCTGGACTTCCTGTTGTCTTAGGGGCATGGTGCTGCAAGAAGCATCTTTCAGATGAGTTGCAGAACCAAGATTCTAACTACGTATTGTCATTACAGATCCCATGGCACTTTTGATTAGCCTGGCCAAATTCCACCACCGGTAATTATTCTACATCCGGGAATTTCCCCTGCAGTGACATTTGGATACAGGATTCTCCTTCACTTCCTGTCCTAAAGTGCTGCATTGTGTTGGTGTGTGCTGTTGAACAGCTGCTGCATTTCAGGGGAGGGCGAAGGGATTCCTGTGAATTTTAGAAAATAATTTAGGGATTATGGCTGAACAGTTGGCTGCCGGCTCCTCCGGGGCCGTTAAGAGCTGAGCCTCGTACCACATGTCATTGAAAAGGTCATTTTCCCTTAGATTTCTGATGAAGTCTCCCAGTTTGAGGCATGACCTCTCAGGCTTAATGCCATCATAATGTGGACATTATTCCCCACGCTGTGTACCTCCCAGCACTAAAGGGGAGGCAGCACGCAAAGACTGTGGGATCCTTTGGGATAAAAGGCTCTAAATAAACATAAGGTGTTCTGTCAGTGCTGAAGGAGGTGTGAGCAGCATTTGGACTGGGGCTAGGTCTTTATTCCAAGCCCTAGGTCCCTCTCTTGAACTGGGGGAACTTTCTGTTTTCGATGCTCATGTATTTTATTAGGCTTTCTGGGGGCTACTAGCTCAGTGGGTTCTGGGGAATTGCTTGACAGTTGCGGAGGGATGTTAGATCTCAGTTCAGTGGCTGGGGTTTCTAGGTGCTATGGCTCACGTCTCCAAGCTCTGCTGCCTTCCTACAGCTGCCCTCCTGACCTCTCTGCATCTTTAGCACTGATTTCACAAACCCTCCAGTTTGCCCTCTGAGTTTTACACTTTATGGGGGGCAGGGGCTCCCCGTCTCTCCCTTGGGAGAGGGGGTTAGACTAAACTGGAAATGAAGAGGGAGCACAAACGGGATCAGCTAAGAAAAGCCACCCCTGGCAGAGCACGGAGGGAGGCATGCCCCCGGCCCCCAGCTGCTGTTGGAGGCAATGCCCGAATTTTCTCTCGGGCACACTTTGATATTACTCTAGCCCCTCCTTGCTCTTTGAGGCCAGGGTAGGCTCTCCCCCTGGGAGGAAGGAATTCGCAGGGGGCCCCCCACAAGGTTCAATATTTGGCGGGGGGGCACAGTCAGCCCCGGCGTCCCCAGGACCTGCCTAGCCGCCTGTCTCCTGTGCACTCCGCTGGGGTCTCTGCATCCCGCCTGCTCCCCAGCCGCGGAGGGCCCTGCCTGGCGGGGACTGGGCCAGCTCTCGGGGGCTGCTGGCGAGGCCTCTACCCTGGCCACGGGGGCCAGCTGCAGGGGGCTGAGTGCGGACTGGAGGGTGACCCGCGGGCTCGATTTTACAGGGGCGGGCCCCATACTCGGGGCTTTTTCTTACACCGGCGCCTGCTCCCAGCTCCTGCCCCGATCCCCCCTCGCTCTCCGGTCCGTGCACACGTGCTGCCGCCGCCACGTCCCCTCCCCGACCGGCCGTGGGCGCCCGGCCTCCAGCTGCGCGAGGGGCCGCGCACCTCTGCCCCCGCCGCCGCGGCGCCCCCGCCCTTCCCCAGCCGCAGGCCGCCCGGCCCCGGCTCCCCCCCGCCGCCGCCTGCCTCCCGGCTCCTCACCTCGGCGATCGCGGCGGCGGCGGCGGCTCCTGGGGCTCCGCGGGGCGCGGCGCAGCTGCCGGGGTCTAGCGCGGGGCGCGGCGGAGCGGGGCTGCCATGCCCGGCCCGGCCGGCGGCTGCGGGGGTTCGGGGAGGCGCAGGGCTGCGGAGCTGCTGCGAGGCTCCCCGCTCCGGCTGCTCCTCCCGCCGCTGCCGTGCGCTCAGGCCGGCTGCCAGGGGCTGCGTGTGGCTGCACATCCCCGCTCCCTCCCCGGGACACGCCGCCTCCCGCAGCCCGACGGCGAGCGGGAGCCGGGACCCGCAGCAGAGCCCCCGGCCGCGGGCAGCGCCCTGCCCTGCCCCACTCACCTCTCACCTGCTCCAGCCCAGATGGCAGCGGGGAAGCCGCCTCTGCCTCTGCCTGACGCCCGCCCGGGAGATCTTCCCCCTCCGGCCACCCCCGCAGAATCTGCCCCCAGCTTTGTCCCTCTGCCTGCTCACCTAGGGGATGGGTGACAGGGGGAAGGGAGCAGCTACACACCACCGCAGAGCCGGAGCGGGGGAGGACGGAGAGAGCCCTGTTAGAGAGCCAGAGCCCCCCGGCTCTGTCCCAGCCCGGGGGTCCCCTGTGCGGAAAGGCACTGCAGCCCGCTGTGGTCTACAGAAACGGGAGGGCTGATTAGCCAACTCCTTCCCCCTGCTGGGGTGCTACAGTCAGATACAGAGTGAGACGAGCAAGGGGGGGCGGGAATGACATATCCTGTGGGGAAGGGAAAGCCAAGGAGAAGCCCTGTGCGTGCCAGGTACGGGCCTCAAAGGCTGGAGTAACAGATGTGAACAAGGGAAAAACCCAGGCCAACTCTCGGATGCTAGTCACGGAGATTTTAACTACCCCCTTGGCAGCCATCCTCAATCTTCTTCCTGGAGACTTGGACCAGCAGCGAAACCAACCCAGGCTTACTGCTGAAAACGGGGATGAGAATCAAGGACTACCAGCTGCTTCGGATCCACATGGTGAATGGGATGAGCAAGGGTGCTGGAACAGTTGGTATCCTCGGGGTGCCGAGAGCCACTGAACCAAACTGTAAATCCTGTATATGATGAAAACTACTTCAAGACAGGGGGTGTGGCAACACCCCCAGTACCCCTAGTTCCAGTATCTATGGGGGTGATGGACTCCCAGACCTTCCCCCAGTGGCATTAGCACCAGTGTGGCTCCAGCAAAGGGAACGACATTGGGAGTCCTTGTATGAACAACCACACATAGCGGCCACGTTTTAATCACCTCATTCTCCCTATCAAGTCTTACTGCTCACACTTACTGCTTCTTTCTGCACACGCTTTAATACATCAGTGCTCATTCCCTCCATTATTAATCAGTTCCTGAAAAACATCCCTCTCTATTTTTATTTTTACATTGGAAGTACATGCTAGATTATTTGAGTTATGTGAAAGCTCCTTCTTCAGCCCCTTCCTGTCTAATTTAAAGGCTGCCCTACAAGCTCTGACAGTTTTCAGTCCAAGAGATAGCCCATTGCCTAAAGTAGAGACAGTGTAATTCTGACAGTCACCTCCCATCAGAGAAGCAAGCTGAATGAGCTCTGTGAATCCCAACCCTCCTCTTCATACCATCCACAAGCCATTGGTTGATCTCCAGTAACCACCTTCTTCCTCCCAGCCCACTCAAGACTTCAAGGATCTCCAGGAAGATTAATGGTGTGTCAGCCCCATCTTCAGTCAGTGGATTGCTTACGTCTGTATGTGTGTGTATAACAAGGATCTTTCTGTGTCAGTGACAAGGACCACTGGGGAGCATCTTTGTTCTATCTGCATCTCCAAACCAACTTGCCCCTTCAAAAAACTCTGTTTCCTTGCTCCACTAGAACCTTCCATTACATTGATGAACACTAAGCCCTTAAGATGTCATCTAGAGAGGTGCTGGTGCACCAAAGTTTCCTTCACCAGACCTAGACAGACCAGCTAGTCCTTTGAAAGGCCTCTCTCCCACCAAGGAAGGCACCTTCCTGTCTATTGCTGCATAACCTCCAAAGGCCCTGACAAGTTTCACTCTTCTGCATTACCAGTTTGCTCTGCCACCTGCCCACTTTCTCCGCTTCCCCCTCATCTGTTGCCCAGAGTTTGCCATTTCCTACCACTCCAGAACTGTATCAGTTAACAATAGCATCACAGCCACAAACTCTGTGCCCTCAGTCTCCTTATCTAACATCTCCCAACCTTCCCAAATCACCATCTCCCCCTTCCTCATGGTGGACCGCCTTCTCACAGGCCCTGTCCTCTCCACTCTGGCTCTCTCTGCCAGCACCATTATCATCCATTTGTTTCTTGGCAACTCTGTCCCTACCACGCTCATTGCTGCAACACTCCTCAAGAAATTCACTTTTGACCCCAGTGCTATCAAGTGTAGCCCTAGAGCAAATGTACTCTTCAAAGCGAAATACTATAGAAAATAATCTTCTCTGAAACCCCCTCACTACCCACAGCATCCCTGGTCCATTTGAAGTTGAACTCCAGAGCACTGAAATCATTTTCAGGGCACAGGGGCCTCCCCTATTCCATCTAGAGTTCCCTCATATTTGACCTCAGTATTTGACATGGGCTACACATCCCTCTCAGACTTCAGGCTAGTGTGTCTGCTTCCTCCCCACCTGATATCTCTGCTGTCTTTGTGCCTCACTCGCTTGTCATGCAAGACACCATTCTCTTCCACTTCTTCCCACTTGGACACATCTTCACTTACCTCAACTACTACGTGTAGGCTAATCACCCTCAAATCCCTCCTCTTTTGTCACACACAGTGACACCTGGCTCTTAACTTGCTCCACTCAGACATCAACAACAGAGACACCCTCTCTTTTGGGTGGAGAAGGACTTTCAGCTGCAGCCCCAATTCAACCACTTCCCTTCTCTCTGACCTCGTCTCCTCTCGGCCCTGAGCTCCCCTAGACTCTGAGCAAACCTTTGCACCTCAATCTACCCTCTAGACCTTCTCTGCTGAATCACTCCCTTCGCAAACCAGGTGTACGAGCACCCATCTCCATGGCCAGAGAGCCCTCGGATCCAAATCCCAGTCTATTCTGGATGCTTCAGCCATCTTCTCTCAGATGTTCTCGGAGAAGAACTGCATCAGCTCCATCCTGAGAGGCCTTCACTGGTTCTCCATCTTCCACAAAGTCACTAGGCTCACCTTAGTAGTAGTATTGTAGCACCTAGGAGCCCTAGTCATGGAAGGTGCTGTTCTTCAAAGCCCTTCCTGTCCCAACTCAGTCTACAACTGTGACCCTACCTCTCATGATACCAGGTGCTACAGTAAAAGGGAGCAGTGGGAGAAGCAGGAGAGTTCCCCCTCCCTGGCTGGTGCTGCTAAAATAACAGGAACTTTGCTTTCAATCTTCTTTGACCATTCTGCAATATCTCCACTTGCTCCTTCTGTGCTGCCATTCCCAGGCAGCATCTTCCACTGCCAGCACCTTAGCTATAAGGCATAGGCTGCTCACCTCCCTCACTCCTCATCCTTAAAACAGTACTGTCTGCACCAGCATCCTCGGACACTACTCTGGTGTAGCAGGCACTTGCTACTCACCCTTCACACCTCTCCCCGTTCCCCGCCCACACCTGCTCTCACACCCTCTTACTGGGGTATTTCCCTTGTACCAACTGCTGTGCATTGCAAGTCCCCTGTGCGAACAGGGTCCCATGCAACTAAACTGTATTTTACTTAGTGTGAATGAGAAGGATCTCCTGAATGCCGGTGCCATTGTGTGTGTGTCTGTGTGTGCTGGTGGACCGAGTGTGCGTGCTGTGTATTTGTGTGGCCGTGGTGGTGTCAGTGTGTATGCCTGCAGTGACAAAGTGGGTATGTGTACCACTGTAATGAGAAATGTGCCATGTTAAGAGCAGTGTATGCCTGTACGTACGACTCACCAGCGTCTGTAGGAGGGGGAGATGGGGTTAGATTGCTGTAAGTAGTTCAGGACCCAGGATTTTCTTTTCTGTTCCTCTCAAGGGTGAGAGCCACGGCACTGAGTGAGTGCCATCTGGGTACATGAGGTGACACTTGGTCACTGGACACACAAAATCACAGGCTTAGGGTGGGGAACAGAAATCGTTTCAATATGTGAGAGAGGACAAAATGGGTGAATTTAAACAAACGTGACCTTTCCTTTTGCTTTTTGACCATGGTCCTTGTGTGATTCTTACAGAGAGTATGAGATGGGGAGAAGGGAAATAAAGAAGGGAGGTAAAGAAAAGGGGGGAAAGAGACAGAGGGAAAAAGGAGTGGGAGAACACCTGAAGCTTCTTGTCTAGTACTAGGGACTCAGGATGAAACTTCCCCAGGGGTGGAGGGCTCTCAGCTGCCCCTGCAGTGCAGGATCCTAAGTCTAGGACTGGCTATGACAATGTTCAGGCTCTTGAAGACTTAGTCAACAAAGACAGCTCTTTCTGACAGGAGACTGGAAAAGGGATTCCTGTACCCTGCTGCAGGCATAGACCCTGCTCTGCTCTCCTCCGGTCACCGCTACACCATCCCCAGGGGCTTCTTGCGTTGAACAGCTGCTGGGTCAGAATTAGGAAGGATTTTTTACTAGCCATAAGAATCTGTTCAGAGATTTCCCCCTGTTAAAGGAAATCCCATGAAATGGGAACCAGGGGTTGGAATGGGCTGACCTATCAGCCTGCTGCATTTGTGCTTCTCTCCCTTGGCATGTGCCAGCCGCAGAGCCCCTGCCAGGCCACTCTTCCAAAGCGCTGTCACCACTCACATACAGACAGAAAAATTACCTGTCAAAACCAGCTGGACCCGCTTCCCTCTCTTTCTCTGTCTGGAACCTGCTCCTCGGAGGCAGCTGGACATCAGTGGCATGAGGCAGATGCTGGGCTGAAGGAACAGATGATGTTGTGACTTCCCCTCCACTGGGGGAACCTTCCTTGAAGCAAAGAGAGAAAGAAACACTTTCCTGTGCGGAAGCCCAGTGAAACTCACCCCTTCCTGCCCCCTCTAATCTCTCAAGGGAGACAGGGGAGCAGCAGAAACCAGCTGGAGAGAGACCGCAAAAGCCTGAGCTGCCAACTCAATTTAACAACCCATACCGTGGCTCTTACTCCAGGTCACACACACACACGTGCTGCACAGCGTAGCGCAGCACCAGGCTGGGGTTTATATCTTAAAATAAATGTCCTCTCCCCTCCCCCATACCCCGCTCACTTTTCCCATTCCACCCTGGCCCACAACAAACACCCGCAGCCTGCTGGCCCTACCGCAATGTAACCCAACCCCCTGCCATTGTTCCCCCTTTCACAAAGTCTATATTTGACTCTTCTGCAGCAGCACGTGTGTGGGTCTGTGTGTGTGCGTGCACGCGCACGCCCCGATATTTGTTCAGAGCCTCATTCCCCAGATGCCCGGGATTGCTTAGAAATAGCTTCCATGGGCAGCAGGGGTGTGTGTGTGTATTGGGGAGGTGGGGGTGGCAGAGAGAGGAGGGAGGGTTAAGGGCAGAGGTGAAACAGCGTCTGGCTCTTCCTGTGTAATTTTCACCATTTCAGCGATTTGTCACCCTGTGGAGAATGGCTGTGTTGAAATACAACTATGTACGCGCGCAGCAAGTGTGGTTGGGACCTGGGGCAGATCCTGGGAGGGATGGGAAAGGCCTAAGTGGTAGTGCAAACTCCCTCATGCTGCCCACCCTTCCTCAGCCTGCTCTGGAGGCCATCCTCCAATGGTAAAAATTGAGTTCAATCTCCAAGACCTTTTCAGTCCGTTGTTGGCCTCTCAGCTGAGGCTGCCATTGAGGTCAAGGGATGGGACAACTAATGCCATTAGCAATGGTGGTTTTGTGGTACACAGAGGAACTGGGCTGAGACACCCCCAACAGCGCTGCATTCTCTGCTACCCTAAAGTCCCCAGGGCCACCCAGTGCTACATTTTCTGTACCCCAAAGCCCTCAGGGATGTTGTTCAAACCCAGTGCCAGATTTTCCAAGACATTGAACTTAAGCCCCCGGGGCCATTGCCTAAACTCAGCACTAGACTCATTAGTTCATGGGACTTCACCTCACTTTTGGCCTGCCAGATGGCTCTTGTGCCAAACAAGAACAAGGGGACATTCCAATTAAATAGAAAGGCAGTACATTTAAAAGCAATAAATGATATCCTTGTTTCACACAGAGCACAGTTCACCTCTGGAACTCACTGCCACGGGATATCACGGCAATGAGCCTAGCTGGACTCAGAAAAGGACTGGATGTTTACATGGATAATGAGAACCACCAGAATGATGATGATTAGGATTTCAAAAATAGTTCCTGAAGGATACAAAACCTCCAGTTCCTAGGCTCTTAAGCCACACTCTAGCTCAGAGTGATTAGGAAGAAGCAGGCCGTGTGGGTAGGTTATTCCTTAATTATTCCCTAGAGGATTCTTGTACCTACTACCGAGGCATGAGGTAGTGGCCGCTGTCAGAGATAGGATTCTGGACTTGGGGCAAATCCATCCACGCACTTGCATAGGTGCCAGCATCTCAATGGAGGGCAGGCAATTTGCAGTTCCCATATTCAGAGGTTGTTTGGGCCAAAGGTGATTAAGCTGCACCCCTCCTTCAGTGGTGCCTGGGGGCTTTGCAGCTCCATCCAAACTGTATCCTCTTCAGCTCCAGATCCCATCGTCCCTCCTCTGGCCTGCCTATATCCTGCCTCGTCTGTCCTACACTAGGCATAGGGGTCTCCCATGCCAGGGGTATTCCTTGTGGGGATTTATGTCTGTCCTGTGGACTCCATGCTGTAGCTTGGCTGGCACAAAGGGCTCCTTGGTGACAACTAACTGGGCCCTAGATGGACCTCTGGGCAGATCTAGTCTGGCAGTTCCTATGGGCCTAAGGGAGGATACATGTTAATATTGTAATGGGCATGCTTGCTCAGCAGTGAAAGGATTGGTCATAGGTCATTTTAGGAAGGGCAGGGCCCCAGATCTACTCTAGCCAGGAGAGGGCAGAGTGACCAAAAAAAGAAGGGTGTCTTGGAGGCACCGAGGCTCAGGCTCCAGGAGAGAGGGAGAAGATGATGTTTACAGGCAGAACCTGGGAGCTGCCTGGAAAGGGAAGGGTTGCTAACCCAACATGTACAAAAATCACCAGTCCAACTGCACAAAATCATGAGATTTGCCCCCAAGTTCATGAGATTTTATTTTCAAGATTATACTGTGGGTTTTGGTCCGTCTTTCAATTTTTGAGCTGCCCCTGCCCAGCCCCAGTGTGCGTGGGGGGGAGAGAGAAGTCGAGTTGCCATTCTCCCTCAGGTACAGACTATGGTGAGTTGGGCCCTGCCTGCTAGTGCAGAGCTTGCAGCTTCTCCCCCAACCCCAGCATTCCCCCCGGCTCCACTTCTGCTCATCCCCCAGCCCAACGTTTATCTCCCTAACTCCACCTCTGCTCCCGCTGCAGCTCCAGGCCTCTTCACCTCCCCTCTCCCAGACCTGGCAGGCAGCTGCAGCGGGGTCCCCTCTTTCACTTCTCATGCCTGGGGCAGGAGGCAGCTCCAGGGCTCTTCACTGCCCTCCCCCAGGCCTGGCGTTGCTGAGATGGAGAGGGGAGGATCAGCTTGACCTGTTGTTCACAGGAGGGGAGGAGGGAGCAGAGCCACCCTGAGCTTCTGGGATCTTTCTGCTTCCTTCTCCCTAGTGTAGAGCTCTGCCTGCTTCCTGAAGCAGCCCTGACCACCTGCTCTTCCCCAGGAGAGGGGCAAGTGGGGAAGATAGCCAATCGGAGGGGGCTTTGCCCTGGGGAGACTGGCTCCAAACCATTGGGCTGCTCAGGTTGAACTCAGGAGAGTGGGCGGCAGCACTAGGGAGCAGCCCGCAAGCAGGAGTCAACCACGGTGGATGGGCAACAGTGTGTAGGGAGCCCTAGCAACACACCACCACTCGGGAGGGGGTAACTGCCCTCAATGGATATACTACTCCAGTCATGACTGGAAGGAGGGGCCTCATGTGTAGGCAGGGGCTGGGTTAGGATTTCTGCATTTATGTTTGATTGTAATCTCTAGGCTGGTACCCAGGATATTTGCCCACTCTCCTTCCTGCCCGAGACCTCAGCAATGAATTCTCCTCCCCATCTAGTGTTTGTGGCATCTGAGCATGTGGTACCCACAGCATGCGTCTGGTATCATCTAGGAGAACTGGGATACCCCACCCACACATCGGCACCTGGCCGCAGGGTCAGCTACAGTAGATTCCAAGGTCTCTTCCTCTAGTGGCAGTCTAGGCTTTGAAGGGCTCGGAACAGACAACGAGCAATTATGAGGAGCCCATCATTTCCAGCCAAAGTTTTAGGGGGTGCTCAGCCCTTGAGGGGGGTGAGGGCATAAGGCGGGAAGCTGATTCCAGACTGACTGGCTCCTTGGCCTGAAGAGTTCTTGTGAAGCGGCACGCTCAGCCACGCGCCAGCTGTGTCCTAAGGAAAGGTAATTCCTTCTTGGCCTGCCTAGACCTGTCCCTATAAACAACCAGGGCTTCACAGGCAAAGCAGTGTTATGGATTTCATAAGAAACATCTCTTTCAAGCCGGAGGAGTGAGCAAGGCATGGAGAAAAGCCTCACACAAGCTCTGGTTCCTCAGGAGCCTATACATAGCCAGATACCTGTCTGACAGACTCTCAGGACAGACAAGGATCAGGGCAACCCCACGTCTGTGCAGGGATGAGCATGCAGAGGGTCCCTGTTACAGAATAAAGTCATCATAAAAGGTGAGCCGCACACACACCACGAGACCTCCCCTCTCCCTAGCCACACAGGCAAGGCACCCTCTCTTCCTGTCTAAACATGAGAGGCTGCCCCTGCTCCCCAGTCACACATCTAGGCAAGGCATCCCCCTTCTACACAAACATCTAGAAGATGGCATCCCCTGCCTTTTCACACCCACAGGTGAACCCTCTGCCCCACCTATAGGCCCATTTGTGTATGCAGGTGAGGCCTACCATCACACCTACATCTCAGCCACTCCTCCTCCCATCACAGGTGACGACCCCTCTGTGCTTGAACCCAATTCATTTCAAACACTTTTTTTTTTAAGCAGGACATGCTAAACAAGTTTTAACACAAAGTAACAGATTCCAAACCCCGGAGGAGGCAGACAATCCCTCCAGCGTCTGCCCAGAACAGGGCTTCCCACTGTGGAAGAGGCTTAACACCCTGGAACTGTTTGTTAGGGCCAGTGGCAGGTTGCCACATATAGTTATTTTAGTGTTTACTGTTAGTACTGTAGTAGTACCCAGCACCCCCTCTGAGATGAGAGCCCCATTGTGCTTGGGGCTGTACAAACTCATAGTAAGACGCACCACCTGCACCGAAGGACTAACGAGTACGGCAGCTGAACTTGTGCAGGCAGACTCCGGAGTCCTCTTGATTCCAACAGGGCTCTGTGTAGGTGGAGGGGTCCAACTATGCAGAGCTCATTGCAAGATCACAGCTTCATTAAAGGCAAGATGGAACAAGTGAGTGTAACCAACAAGCAGAGGAAGGTGAGGAGGGAGGATATGGGGGGGGAAGGTAATAAGATCATATGGTTACAGAAGACCTTGTTTTCTGTTGCCCCACACCTTGTGAAGTTACGTACAAAAGGGCAAAGTGGGTGTAAAAGAGAACCCTTCTGATCTGGTAAGGTTTTGCACTCACTCTGTGTTGCAGTTATTTATGCAGAGTATCACCACTACTCAGTTAACCATAAATTCCTTTATTAAAGCCAAAGGCCAAGTGGTATTTACACAAGAGCTCGAAACATGACTAAATAATAAAAAATTTACTACATCCAAGCACTAACAAAACATTTAATCAACATACTTACAAATGGGCTAAAGCCAGGGGTGCTTAGACCCATACTGGTCAGCTCCACACTCTTTCAGAGTTTGGTTATTTATACCTTTTAACGAAAAAGTGATGGCATTTTAATTAATCAGACCTTGGTTAAGGCCAGATGAAGGAATTTCCTATATAGCCAATTATTTACTGCATCTTGTACCCATTTAAGCATGTTTTAGTTCTATTACTTTAGCCCAAACAAGGTAACACTGGTATTCTGAAGGGTCACTGCAAGTTTGACACAAGAACTCTTCTTTCTCATGATTTCATTCTTTCTGGTTCCACGAGTTGGGAATATTTTTCAAGGCAATAGCCCAACTCAATTTAAAGCTATAGTTCACGCAAATGTAATGCAGGCCTATATTCCTACATTCCCCTCCTTAAAACCTAGGTACTATGTGGGTTTTATTACATTAAGCATTTCAAACATTCTTCTGCAATTTTCCAAAAGGTTTCATACAACCACTAAATTCTTTCTTACTATGCAATTTGGAGACTGTTCCCCCAGAGTGAACCCACATGTGGCGTCTCTGACACCTGCACATATAAGCATCCCAGGAGAAAACAGCAGTACAAGTCTGGGACTGTACACATATTGTCTTGCAACAGTACTCGAGCAGGAAAACAATGACAAACACTAAACAAATATGGGTTGCAGTGCTTTCCAGTATTTCACTAGAAACACTCTGACCAAGGGTTTTTTTCATAAATTTCATGGTACTGGACTCTTGTTAATTTCTCACTTAATATCAATTAATATTTCATCACTGGTACCAAATTTTTAACTTTTCTGTAGTGATAAAAGAGAGCAACCTTCCTTGTTCTATATCACTTAGGGCCGATTTTACAGCTTCGGGCATGTATGTACTATATACTGTACGTGTCATTGCTTTTGCTTTTTACCTTTCATGATGCAAATTAACTTTATCTTGTACATTTAAAAAAACCATTTACATCATGCTTATAAACCAGTTAAAAGCTCTTTATCAATCAGTGCTTTGCTTTGTTGATTTTTAAAATGCAATACAATTCTCTAGATGCTAAGTCTTGTTAAAATTATGCTTATTTAATAAATCTAGTACTTCTGCTGCTAACTTCTGTTAATATGCTTGGTCATATTCCTAGAGTTTCTCTAGGTCAGATTGGTTTCTGAGCTAGATACCAATCCCAAACAGTTCCATTTCCATTAACTCCCCTCTGGTTTCATTGCTGCCTCACCTTGGCAGGTTTATGCATTTTAAAGTTTACATTTTTATCCATAAAGTCCTTTTAATAGTTTAGACCATTTTTGACCAAACTCCAGTGAACACAAATTAGTGAAATTTAATAACACTGGTACAGGAATAAACTGAACATTGTTATACAATATTTCTTCAATAGATTTAAACCTCACCCATTATTTGGACCTGTTTTCAATCTAGAATTTCAATTTTTTTTCCCTTATATAATTGACCAAAAATATGTTTATGGTTTTGATACAATTACTTTTCCATTTATGAAACCCCACCATATAGGTTTTTCATTCCTTCAGGACATTTACTTTACACCACAGTTGAACAAGCTTTGGGATAGGATTTTTAATGGATATGCTCCATTTCTTATATTCGCTTTCTTCCTTGGTGCTCGGTTGGTTTCTGCTGCCAAAGCACACAGCCATCTGAAAAAAGAAAACAACCTATTCTGGCTCCCCTTTGGAGCTTTTATAGAATTTGAATTAAATAACATGTCATGTTTCCATTTCATTTACACCTTTTCCAGTATACACCACATATTCTATGGGAATGCACATTCCTTCCATAGTTTGACCCCATCCTTTATTTGCCATAAAGTCATATTAGCCATATCACTTTTCACATGAAGTGAGACTGCTTCTTTTGTGCTTACAGAGTTTCCATATACCCCTAGCAAAATAATGTCTGATTACTCAGAGCCTCCAATTTCTGTTGGAGAGAACTTTATACTGGTCCCAGCTTGCTCCCTCTTCACTCTAGGGCTTAGAACAACTGAGATTAGTGTGGTTTATCCCGCCTGCATCACCACAATGTTGGAATCATCATTTATACAGGGTATCATCACCACACTAAAGTTAACCATAAATTCTTTTTTAAATCCAAAGGCCAAATGGCATTTATGCAAGTGCTGTAAACATGTGTAAAAAGCTTAAATAATAAGTAGTTTACTACAGCCAGCCAGCAACAAAGCACTTATAAGTATTTGCTCAAGGTACTTACAAACATGCTAAAACCAGGAGTGCTTAAACCTATATTGGTCAGCACTACCTTGGTCAGGGAGGTATTAGTAATTAACCCTTTACTTTTTTATGCAGTTTAACAAACAGTCAATGTCATTGCCAATTATCGGGTCTTAGCTAAGGCCAGCTGAAGGAATTTCTTATGTAGCCAATTATTTACTGCACCTTGTACCCAATTAACCATGTTTTAGTTGTATCACTTTAGCCCAAACCTTAAATAAGATAACATGGGTATTTTGAAGGATCACTACAAGTTTAACAGCACTCTTCTTTCTCATAATCTCCTTCTTTTCAGTTCCATGATTTGGGCTTATTGCTCATGCTAATATTCCAACTCAGTTTAAAACTATAGTTCACCGAAATATAATGTGGACCTATATTCCTACAGTCCACACCGGGGAAAATGATTGCACAAGGTGTTGGGTAAGTGACGACCAGGTCTGCTATGTTCTTTTCTTTCCGGCTAGTTAGATGTCTGAGAATTGGGATATTGTATGGAATTGAAATGTAGTGCTAGGAAAGGCTGAGGAACATTGGATTGGCATTTTCAGTTCTCGTCATCTTCATCAGCTGCTCCGTATCAAGTGGCAGGACAAGGTCAGAAATGAGGATATTCAAAGCCGAACCCAGCAAATGCTTTCATTAGCATGAGTTCCGTTTTGTCAGTTTCTAGGTATGGGCATATTATTAGAATGGGAGATCAATGAATTCCAAAGCCTGTGTCCCAAGGAATGCTGCTACGTGGCCGGCGATCACGTGAGCACCAAAAACATCAGTGGCATGATAAGACTGCTAGCAATGGACATAAGCTAAACATACAGTTAGACCACCTGAAGTATCTTGTCGGTGACTGACCCAGGTGGTGTTCGATTAGCAAGGAGACCACATTCTTTTGGGATTTGCCATGCTGCTGCTGCTGAGGGATCACAGATCTATTTGACTTCTGTGTGTTTATACTTTATAATAAATATACCTATATGCGTATACTGAAGTGACTGGACTCCATCTAGCTGACCTAAAGGCTATCTATTGTAACCACATGGTTTTATCACTATTATCCTCATCCTTACTCCCCTATTCCCAGTGACTGTGTGCTACACCCACCTGTCCAGTCTTGTCTTGAAGGGAATTGTATGCTCTTTGGGGTAAGGAGCCAAGCCTACCCAGTGAGTGGGTCTGTTATTTCAGGCTTCCATGGGGAGGCACAGCCAGTCAGATGCCAAATGTCTCATCAGCTTGACATAGGGTGACTATGAATATGAGTGGACTAAGCCTGTACTGCCTCCCTCTGGTGCAGAGACAGTACTTCTCAGACTCCTGACGTCCACTCCATCACCAGTGGAGGTTGTAAATGCTTTACTAAATAGGGGGATTCATCTCTCCACAGGGTGGCACCTGCCCCTCCAGGGGTCTCTTTTAGATCGTTACAGTGGTCTATATAAAGTGCTGCTGCTTGGAAAGTATTTTGAAGAGATTCTTTCCTGCTCTTCACTGAGGGTCATAAATTCAGCTGGTATTTAAGAGAATCTCAAATGTGTTTCCAGGGTCATTTGGTGGGGGCTTTAGCATCAGCCAGAGGCCCCTTAAAATAAAGGGATTATTGGGAGTCCAGTGTTAGATTACCTGGCGCTTGTTAATTGAACTTCAGAGGCTTTAGTGAGCAACTGGCTCCAGCAGAGAGCAGCGCTTCGGTATTAACAGTGTTATACAGATGAATATAATATAATGTAACATAATGCTCCCACAGCATCTCACACCTCAGCTCCCAGTGCAGGGGTGAATCTGCTGCCCAGCTTGCAGAAACACAGGGGTAGGAGAGACAAAAAGGAGTAAATAAAGGGTAGAGTAATGGGCATCAGAACTGCTGGGTTCTGTTTCTAGGTTTGGGAGGGGAGTGTTTTATAGTGTTTATAGCATGGGATTGGGACTCAGGACTCCTGAGTTTTATTGCTGACTCTGTCTCTAATTCAATGTTTGACACTGAGGAAGTCACTTAGGGTTTAATGTTGAGAGGTGCTGAACACCATTAATTCCAAGAGGAGTCAACAGGAGCAGTGAGTGCTCAGAATATCTGAGAATCAGGCCCTTAGCTTCTTGTTAGGCTTAATTAATGTGTGTTTGTAAAGAGCTTTGAGATCCTAAGTTGAAAGGTCTCATCATATACCCACACAGCAACTCGGACAGGGCTCAACTGTGAAGGCTCCAAGACAGCAAGGCCCAGTGGAAATGAGAAACCTCATCGGCTATGAAAATTTTATCAGCTGGCGCTGGGGAGGCAAGAATCTGGAAACACAGAGCAGATGGGCAGCCTGGATTCTTGGAGCCATTGTTCTTCTGCCTGTTATCTGACCCCAGTGCAGAGAGGATTTGGAGAATTTATGGAGGGACAAGTATCGAAGGCTTTCTTGAAATATCCCTGACTGACGCATTGCCCAGGGCAGCAGGCACCCGCTGGGTGTGGTTCAGAAGTTCTAGCTTCTTCCCAAGCACACCATTCCCAAGGTCATGGAAGCAGAACCCAGATAACTCTGTCTTCAGTTGTGTGACAAAGGATCTGTCTGAGCAGTTCAGCAGCATTGTGAGCCAATATGCCAGCTTTTTATCACTGGGATGTGGACTTGGCGAGGTCACAGAAGAAGCAAGTTTAAGAGTCTCATCCAAGTACCCGAGGGGCTTTTTCCAAATTGATAAAATCTCATCTCCATTTGGCGCAGTTCATTTACCACATCGATATCTGCTCAGGAGATGCTCAGGACTGAAAAACAATCTGGGTGGAAAGGGCTGCCTGCAGTACAGGACAGGAGTGAGAGACAATGGACAGGACTATTCTGGTCTAAAACTGGAATAGTAGGGGTGCTTCAGGTCAGGATTCAGAGAGCTTGGGGAGCGGGGCAAGACTGGAATAGCAGGGGATTGCAGATCAGGAGTAAGGGGTGCTGGCAGAACTATGTGGTAGTCCCGGAGTTTGAACAGTCCTTGCCTCTACCCATTCTCCTCAGTCCCTGCATTTTTAGGAGCACACAGTTGCTCTGTGCTATCTCTTGTCAAGTGGATTTTTCCACTGTCCACCTATCTCTTTCCTTCCCCACTTGGCCCCATATACAGGCTGGGATCCTCTGTTTATGGCATCATAACTATTCCCGTAGCAACACACTACAATGATGTGCCTCAGGACTGAGTCTGATGTGCAGCCTTCTGGGAAGGGGAGGCAGGGTTTTTGTTGGGAATTACGATGAGAGTCCTGTAGCAAGACTCAATTCCCAATTAGTTACATAACAAGGGAAAGATGCTGTGGATGGATCTGGGCATGGGCATCTGCTAAAGTAACACAATTGGGAAACATCTGAGGCAGGAGAATTGTCTCTTGTTCTTGTGAAGCATGCCAAAGTGCCCTGCATTCAGTAAGGAAAACACTCTTGCATGTACATACAAGTCATAGCGTCAGTCCATTAGGTTCTGCCCGTGATTCCATCCAAGAGTACAATCTTAGTGTGGCAGAATCAGATTTCTGTGTTTTGGCCACCCATTCATTTGATATGTGGAACTTCTGTGTGAATAGGCTACCCAGCCCATGTGACACACACACACACACACACACAGAGAGAGAGAGAGAGAGAGAGAGAGAGCTGGGAAAAGGTGAAGGAGTGAAGGCAGACAGCCTTCTTTCTTCATCTTGTTTTCCAGACACTGATTTCTCCTCCCCCATGAGGAAGCAGCACCTCCAGGGCAGGGTTAGGTGGATGGGGGTGGAAGCTTGGGACTGAGCAAATGCATGCACTGAATTTCTCCCCATCCAGACTGGGGGCTATTGGTGGAGTCAGGTGGAGAAGCCAGTGAGAGCCCACATGGAGCAGCCTGTCTCCTCTCTGTGCCACCTATGCAGTGTCGTTGTAGCTGAGGGACCCAGGATATCAGAGCGACAAGGGTCATATGGGCTAACTTCTGTTGTGGGGCAGGAGCTTTGGAGCCACACAGAGCGCTCCCTCGGGTCTGGGGAAGAACATTTAGCATTAGCATCACCGCTAAGTGCAAGCCGGCCCAGTGGGAAGTTAGCACACGTTGTCAGGGCCCATGGCAGAGGAAGCAGCCTCTGGTCACAGGACCTAAAGGGGGGGGGGGTGTTACAGGTCGTGTGCCTGGAAAGCTGGGGGCGGGGCCAACACAAGGTATTATCCCCCCCAAGGCGCCTCACTCCTGTCACCCCCCTCAAGGCGCCTGGAAGCGCCTTGTGCACACGGGCCAGCCCAGCTGTGAGAGCCGCTCCCCCCCAGGGGCTGTCTACATGGGGCCATCTGCCAGCAGGAGAATCCGCTGCAGTGACTCCGGTGTAAGCAGCCCGTGGGTAGCGTCCCCGCCTGCTCTGCTCTCCCCGCAGCCAGGCGGGGCAGAGGCAGCCCTTTAGGGCGCGTCCACGCGGACCGCACGCGCCCCCCCGGACTCCGCTCCGACGCGAGCTCGAGCGCTGCGGCGCCGAAAGGAGCCGCGCATGCTGCAGCGCTCGTCACCTCGTTGCCATGGTGATCAGCGGGCCGCTCCTCGCCCTCCCCGCCGTGCGTGGCCCTTCCCCCCACCTCGATGACGCACGGACGCCGGTGCGTGGGGATTCCGCCGGATTACCCAGCGTGCGCCGCGACAAAATGGCGGCCTGAGTCGAGCGCGCGGGGCAGGGCCGAGCGGGGGCAAAGTTTGGGGCGGGCTCGAGACAGAAGCGAACCGGGTCAGAACCGGCTGCAAAGTGCCCGGGAGCCTGGGAGGAGCCGAGCCCGACGGGTGCCGAGCCGAGCCGGGCCCGGGGGGTGGAGGGAGCCCAGCCAGGTCAGAACCGAGCCCGGAGTGGGAAGGGGGCCCCGCCGGGCCGGCTCCGGCCCCGGCCCCGGCCCCAGCTGGGTCAGAGCCGGTCTGGGGTAGGCCCCAGCCTGGCCAGGCCAGGGAGCAGCACCCGGCCAGAGCCGAACCGGACCCCGCGACGGGGGGAGTTCGGCTTGGCCCCGCTCGTCGGCCTGGGGCTGAAGGGAAGATAAAAAGGCAGCATTAGCTGTAAAGTCACATTGGGACTGGGGAGGGCTGGCCTCCAACCGAGTCAGGACAGAGCTGGGAGACCTGAGCCCGGGGAGGAAAAGTGTACCCGAGCCAGACAACCACCCCTGGGCTGCAGGGGCAGGACAGGCCAACTGGGGACAGAAGGGGTGCTGGGGTTAGGAGCTGAGTCCAGGAGGGGAACCGAGCCAGTTTAAACTCAGTTGAGTCTGGGGGAATCGAACAGGAGTGCCAGAGTGAACCCAGAACTGACCTGGGCCTGCTCGTGGGGCAGAGAGGTCTAAGCTAAGTTTGGACAGAACCATAGCCTTATGGAACAAAAGATGGGGAGCTAGTGTGTTTAGGGGTGAGACAGCTATAGCCACACAGAGAGGGTTTTGGAATTGGAAATGAAATGAAGCAAATCTGAGACAGTTTGTGTGATCAAGACCCCAACTGTTGAAGAAGTCAGAGCAGGGGAAAGGAAACAACACTAAAGCTGGTTGGGTAGGAGAGAGGATCCTTTACCAACCTAGAGACCCTTCCTGGCACCAGGCAGCATTCAAGAGACTTTCTGCAAGGGAGTTAGTGAAATTGAACGGACCCCAGCCACAATGAAAGGTTAGAGAACAGCAGAACGGAGCAAATGATACTGAATCCCATCTGGATCTGGGCTAGAGCTTGAGGAGGTGAGAGTGAGTGGATGACAGCTGTGTTTGAAAGAACTGAAAGGTTGAGCACTGGCACTTGGGTTTGTAAACAGAAGAGGGAAAAAATGATTTCCAACAGAAATTGCATTAATAGGCAAAAGAGTGAGTGAGCTGTGAGTCTGGCTGGGCTGTGAATGGACCAGGTCTGAAAGAGGCCAGCTGGAGTGAGCCCACTGGAAAGACAGCCTGGCAAAATGAGACTGCTCCATGCTTGACAGGGTTTCTCAAAGCTTTAGATGTGTATTTTGCAGAATCAGTCTAGAGACAGCTGATGTAAAGGGGCTGCGCAGGAGGAGGAAGTGAACCCCTTGGATACAAACACCAAAAAGCAGGTAAGGAAGACAGGAATGATGTGATGCTACCTCAGACCACACTCAGTGTTTCAGTATTTGAATTCCTGAAATCCTGGAGTACAAATGTGTGAGGCACGTAACCCAGCAAATGGGCCATCTGTAGGCCCTGCATGCCAGGGCATCCTCCTTGTTATCTTAGGTTCATGTTACATAATGCAGGCCCAATGTGGGATGATAGAGTGAGAGATGGTAACTGCAGGGTGCTAATGAGAGAGATGGGGAGTTTCTGGGTAGAATTCGAGATCAACCACTAGGCAGCCAAGCTTACCCCAAGAGCAGTACCAGTGCTCTTAGTGCCCCATGAAATGAGCACTTTAAAAGCCCCTTTGTCAATGCTGAAGTAGCAGTAGATGTAGCTCCTAATATGAGTGGGTATGGACCAGGTACAGGTGGTGTGCCCTGGGTCTAGTGCATGCAGGAGCTATCCCTGCCTAATTAATGAAAGTTCTGCACCATTGGAGCTGCACAGAGACCTCAGGATCTCTCAGGTGACTGGTCTGCTTAAAATGTAGATCGACCTAGTAATGTTATTCAGGGGAGCGAAAAATTCACGCCCCATAGCACCATGGTTGAGCCGCCTTAACCCCCAATGTAGATGCAGCTAGGTCGACAAAAGAACTCCTTCCATCAGTGCAGAAAGTGACTACATTATGGCTCTGCAGTGGCATAGCTGCAGTTGTGTTACTGTAGCACCCGTAGTGCCTCTTGTGAGAACTGTGACGTCTCAAATTAGGCAATTTAGTAATTCCCTAATCCTCTAGGTTATTCATTCTAGTTAATCATCCTTTGCACCTATGTTTTAGGTGATCCCCTGATGCCAAGGCAAGTGCACTTCTGGGCCTCCCTGCAGCAGGGTGAGGAGTGTGTGGAGACCAAGTTGAGAGGATGGGCTGTTCACTCTTTATGTAACTAATGGTAGTTTTTCTCCTTGAGTGCCCTTCCTCACTCCCTCTCTCCTTTGAGTTGCTTTCAGTGTAATACTTCATTTCTGCTTCTCTCTGTCACTGAGTCTGTGCAGAACGTATTTGCCTGTGCCTAAATGGTGTTCTATGCATACCAGATGCCATGTAAGACCAGCATTTAATCTCACAGATACAGCCTGCAGCATCAGAAATCCCGTCTCTGCTTTTAGTCCTCTATAAGCAGCCATGTGGTACATATACTGAGAGCACACATTGGGCTTGTCAAATGTAGGCTGCAGAGTGCCACAATGTGTCCTGTGGCTATCTTCATCTTTACTATCACCAAGCCACTTAGTGATCAAGAGGGGATGTTTTCCTCTGGGAACTGTTGCCTTTGTATCAAAGATGACATTGCAGTCTTCCACGTAGAGTGCTGAGTAGTTGTGGGCCTCGGCAAGTTGCTTGTTTTGCATATTTCAAAACCTGAATTCTTTTTTTTTCCTCGCTCCCTAAATGGTACCTGGGTGTCAAAAAGTGTAAAAGGGCCAAGGAGTCTGGGAAGGGTGTGCCCCTGATTGAGGGTGTGCCCCTGTTATGTCCAGGGCGGATAACTGATGCACAACACTTTGGTATGGTGATCGGTATCCTCTGGAGAGTGCCCTGAGGTGTGTGATAGCAGGAGCTGCATGTAATATACGATTTGTGGCAGTTGGCTTTGTCTTCTGAGTGCTTTTGAGGGTTGAGCAAAGACAATCAGCTCAATAATGGCAAAATAAATGGGATTGACCTAAACCACAATTGCTTTACCCAACAGCCCTAATTAGTGGGTCACACACTTTGTAACTTGTGCAGGCCGAGCTTATTGCATATACTAGATGATTCTTGCACCCCTTCTTTCCCCCCCACAAGCTCCTTGTGTGCCACCTTCCTGTCCCCTCTATTTCAGAGACTCCCTGCAACCCCCCCAGCCTCTTCTTCATGCTTGGGGCTCTTAGTGTACCACATTTTTCCCTTCCTACCGTAGCACAGACTTCATTCCTCTCCGTTTCTTCCTCTGCCATGAGCCAGGGCCTCCCAATCTCTCCCCATGCCAGTGGTTCTGTGTCCCCCATTCGCACATGCCCGCCATGCCAGGGGCTCTGTATGCCTCAGTTCCCCTCTCCCCATAGGATCCACTAGTCTCTCCCTGCCCAGTGTTTTATATGCCCCATTCCTTCCTCCCCTCATATCAGGGACCCCAATTTCCACCCCAAACCTGGAGCTGTGTGCACCCCCCATTTTCCACTTTCCCTTCCCTCTCACCTTTATTCTTTCTGTCTGTGAGATGTCATTTGGGGGATTAATGTGTTAAACTCCATTGGAGGTTAGGCAGATATGAAATTGGGATATTGTCATTGTGTATTAATGCGTGCCATCAACCAATAGTTTGACCTACAAACAGTTGCAGTGGTGCTTGATGCTGTGGCTGGGCTAGTCAGGTGGCCAGAACTTTGTGTGTCCCTCTTCAGGTTTTCTGATTTTCTGCAAAATCAATAGGGTTCTGGCCATTAATACCTAGAACATTCCTTGAAATGTTGGAGTTGATCAGATGCAGTGTTCAAAAGTTATTGTGTTATATCCAGACAGACAAATGTTGTTGAGTTGAGAGTAAGGCCATTGCAAGCTTGGCCAAAGACGACTCAGTTCAAAGTGAACTTGGTGCTTGAGAGCCCTGGAGACTGATATGGTGTATAAAGAGGTGCAGCCTGGGTAGCAGCAGGTGGACTCCCCATCCTGCTAATATGCTTCATAGGTTTTTAGGGAGAGGGCATTTAAAATTGTTGTAAGGACTCCATATGTTGCCACCCTTCAAATACAGTTGCATGGGACAATTTTGTAGGGCAGGGTCACAACGAATTCACATATTACTTTCCCAGCAGCACAGGGCTGGCGCTCATAATAGTGTGTGTGACAAGAATGCCTAATACTGGTCCAGTTTCCTCTGCCATCATTGCTGAGCATGTACTGTGTGCTGAAGAGCCACAGGTACAGTCAGTTCTTAGGTGGGATCAGGGGGTAGAGCAAGATGCCCACAACTTTGGCTATTAACCAGGATAGGCAGGGATTGCTGTTTGCCAGAGGCTGGGAATGGCTGATGGGATGATTACCTGTACTATTCATTCCCCCTGAAGCACCTGGCATTGGTCACTGCTGGAAAACAGGATACTGGGCTAAATGGACCATTGGTCTGACCCAGTATGGCTGCTGTGATGTTCTTGTGTTCAGCAAGAAGGGGGCTTGTCTTGTAGTCTTGTTGGCAGGAGCTGGAATTATCACAAGGGGGTAGGTGGGAGGGTTTTTTTGCTACTAGACTAATAAATACTCAAAGAAAAACTGACCCCCTTAATGTTAGTGACCACCCAGCCCCCATCTCTGCCCTTGAAAGAGTTTTGTGGAGAAGATTCTCCCCTCAGATAAAAATTAAAGTGCCTGAAGAGTTCTTTGACTCTACTCAAATGACATCACATTTAATACTTGTTTAAAATATACTTTCACATGATGTATAATTAATCTGTGGAATTCACTACCACATAATAGCATTGAGGCTAAGAGTTTACCAGGATTTAGAATGGATATGACATTTAAATGAATGAGACGGTTCAGAGATTTACTTGTTATAATAAAATATGTATTTTAGAAGGGACTGTCACCCTTGTGCTTCAGCACATAAACCAACCCTAACGGCTGAGGGTTAGGAAGAAAAAGATTAGTCCGTAACTGCCTGCTAGGATTTTATTGCACCTTCTTCTGAAGCATTTAGTACTAGACAGTGTCAGAAGCAAGGCATTGAACCCATTGGGCCCTGTGTCTGATCCAGTCTGGGAGTTCCTCAACGGTACATGACATCTTTGCCCTGTCAGATTGCCTGTTAATCTTTCTCTTTATGATCATCACCCTTAAAGTTCACTTTTTGTGGTCCTCTCATTTGAGGGTTTTAGAAGGCCACAGGGGGAACATTGGGGTAACCATTAGTGTAGCCTCTAGAAGCTAACTTTCTTTTATCCATGCATGGGTCCCCCTAGACCTGTGGGTATGGCCTACCTACTCCTGGTGGTCAGGTGGCGTCATCACCCTATGCTGCTTTCAGCTGCTGCTAGGAGGAAAAGGAAAATGTGGAGTTTGGCCCCTCCACGTTGCAGGCTTACAGTGGACTTTAGTCTCAGGTGCTGGAAGCCTTGCGGGCTGGGGGATGGAATTCTTCTAAGAACATTCTAGTGAAATCTGTTGTTTTTTTGGTGCCAGCTTCAGCCTTTTTGCTCTGCCAGGATCTTCCATTTTTCCATTATCCACCTCCATCTATGCAAAGGATCTAGAGGCCATTGGGTGTGGCTTGTTCTTGTGGTCGAGCTGACTGAATCAGACAGGAGGGATGGGCTGAAAAGTAGCTGTGGTGGGGAAGCATGTGCAAGAGGGCATTTGTTTGCACTGTGTATCTGAGTGTGGCAGAAATTATCACAAAGGCCGTGGCAAAATTGGAGGATTTCCAAAGCTGTGAATGGATTCTAGCCCTGAGATCTGTTCACACAGTTCCCATGGATTTCACTGGGTACTATGCATGACTTCTGCATGGCAGAATTTGCCATTTGTGTGAAATGTGTAACTGTATTAAGTGAACAAACAGTTATTTCCCCATCTAGTTCTAAGCAATTGTCTATGTGATGCTGAGGGAATATGGTTGAGAAGTGAAATGATGCAGAGTCAGGCCTGGTCTACACTTACCACAACGTTTGGTGGCAGTTGATGGAAGATATGCAAGCTACATAGGATACCTTGTGATCTCTCATCGACTTCCTAAATTCTACTGAGTGCAGCATCCCCACTATGCTGTGCTGATGGGAAATGCCCTCCTGCCGATGCAATGTTACTCTTTTTCTGGATGTGGCTTTATTAAGTTGATTTCCGGATCGATTGAGCGGGTCTCCACTTCCACTCAATCGATCCCGAAAAATCTATCTGATGGCAGCGAATTTGCTGCTGTCAGTGAAGACATACCCTCAGATAGTAGGACTTCCTGCAGGGCTCAGACTGACTGCCATAGGCTCTTGAGCAGGGGTCTCATCTGTGGCCGCTTCACTTCACTGACAGTATGAGATTTCCTTTGGGGTGATGGAGGAGGCAGCTCAATGCTGTGTGTTAATATGACAATTTCAAATGCCCAAGTGTCCTCATTCCAGTGTTTAAACTACCCTTATAGTTCGCACAGCAACAGTGTCTTGGGCCAAGTTCTGTCTTGTTATAACTTATCTATGCAGTGAGGTTGACTGACAGCGCTGCAGAAACTATAACTGTGAAATTTCCAACTGTTGTATATGTAGTCGCAACCCTAATGTGGTATTAATGTAATTTACTGAATTTGCTTTAAAATCAGAAGAAGAGATGGGGAAGTGCTTATGTCTGTTGAGGCATTATACTTGGACTTGTATAAAATCTTAGGCAAACTTGACTCCATGGCATTTTTTCTAGTGAAAATCATGTTTTTTCCAAGATACTTATACAATGATAATAGAATCATAGAAATGTAGGGCTGGAAAGGACATTGAGAGGTCATCTAGTCCAGCCCCCTGCACTGAGGCAGGACCAAATGTATTTAAACCATCCCTGACAGATGCATGGAGGTTTTTAAGAACAAGTTAGACAATTATAGGGATTCTACAACTTCCCTTGGAGGTCTATTCCAGTGTTTGTTTATCCTTATAGATTTTTTAATAGAAGTTTTTCCTAACATTTAACCTAAATTTCACTTGCTTCATAGTAAGCCCATTACTTGTCTCACCTTCAGTGGACATGAAGAAAAATTGATCACTGTCTTCTTTATAACCGCCCTTAATTTAGCATATGTCTACACTAAAATCTTAAATCAACCTGTTAGGTCGAATTACAGCCACTGCAGTAATTACTTACATACAACACTCTTATTAATACACCCCAGAATATTAGCCTTTTTTGCAACTGCATCACATTGGCATATATTCAATCTGTGATTCACTATAACTCAGCAGTACTAGTGCCTAGCCAGTTATTCCCAATTTTGTATATGTGCGTTTAATTTTTTTCCTTCTTAAGTATAGCTCTTTTCACTTGTGTTTATTGAATTTCATCTAGTTGATTTCAAACCAATTCTACAATTTTTCAAGATCCTTTGAATTCTAATCCTGTCTTTCTAAGTGCTTGCACAGCTTAGTGTCATCTGCAGATTTTTGTTAAGCCTACTCTCCATTGCATTATCCATGTCATTAATGGAAATGTTGAATAATACCAGACCCAGGACAAACCCTGCGGGACCCCACTTGATAAGTTCCCCCCAGGTTGCCAGTGAACCACTGATAATTACTCTTCGTATGTTTCGGTTATGCACCCACCTTATAATAATTTCATCAAGGCCACATTTTCCTAGTTTGCTTATGAGAATGTCACGCTGGGACCGTCAGAAACCTTACGAAAAGCAAGATATATTACGTCTACTGCTTCTTCCTCCTTTCCATCCACTTGGCCAGTAATCATGATGACCAGTTTTTTTGCTATTGTTTTAATGAGTGCAGCTCTTGGTAGGTGCTCCATAGTTCCTGGTCGTTCCTGGAGTTTGGGCATATGTTGCTGTACATGCTCAGTATAATTTTCAAATACTCTTAAAACATAAGTATTTGAAACAGCCTTGCTGTTCCTTAATTAGGACTATGTTCTTGCCAAGTGGGAAGCTTAAAAAAATGAAAGGGATATTGTCAACTTGAAATCTATCAATTTCAAATGGGCTAAAAGTAGTTGCAGCTGCTTCAGCTGCCCCAGATTCTCCCTGCCCTTTGTGGTTTTAAATCTCATTGTCCTATTTTGTAAATGTTTTTAATCGGAGCTGTTTCAAGTAACAATATTAGGTAAGTGTGATTTTTTTCAAATTGACAGTGGCCTTTTAAGCTGTTTGAGCTTTCTGAGTGGAAAGTGTCCTGCTTGTGTGACTAATATACGAAAAACTCAGTTTATGCCCCCATATTTATAACTCAACTTTCCAGGAGTCCTCTGTTCAGCTATGCAAGTTCCTGAAAACTAGCTTTGCAGATTCTCCTTGACTGTAGCTCTTCATTGCTAGCAAAGCACTACTAGCAGGGGATGTTTATGTATGTACTGTGTCTGATCACTTGCAGCAGGTTGGCAATGTAATTTGAGGAAGCCTTTTGCACCAGGCAGGGTTGATTTCTGAAAATAAACTCAGCCCCCCAGGACCATAAAAATCTTAATAGATTGTTTGTAAATGTATCAGTTTTTCCCTGTCTTCTTGTTGCTTATGTAAAAAGCCTCCCAGGTGTGTCTGAAATGGCTCTAATAGGATTCACTGTAGTCAGGGTGCCAGCTGGGTGGGGAGAGCTCTATTACCATGTAGTACAGGAGATGATTTACTGCTAGACTGACAACTCGCAATATAAACATTAGCCCAAGTATGATCTTGTACCAAAACCCCGCCCACACAGGGAGCCAGGAATTTTCCTGCCACGCGCCATAAATCGTTTATGGTTTGCTCATGCCAGTGCGTTTGAGAAACAGCTGTGCACGGGGATTAGCAGTTTGCGGAGGGCCCCATGCTAGGCTAAATTAGGGTCTGCTGCCCTTGTGGTGAAGGCTGGTAATGGAGGGCGTGGAGTGCAGGAGTGCTTCTCTTCTTTGGAAAGGCTGTTAGCTAGGGTGGATAAAAATCAACATTTAAAAAAAAAAAGCAAAAGAATCAGATGTTTTATTTAAATCAGATTGTATTTTATTATTTAAATTATTTTTCTTTTTAAAAATAAACCTGTTTAAAAAAAAATCTGAACTTCTGGCTATGTCTACACTGATGGTGGCAAAGTCGCCGCCGCCAGAATGACTTATCTGGATCGACTGAGCAGTCAGTGAAGACCCTCTCAGTCGATCCAGAAGTCAACACTATTAATCCAGCCCCGCAAGTGGCGTAGTGTTGCGTTGACGGGAACACAGTTCCCGTCGGCTCAGTTCAGTAAAGACGGTGCACAGAAGAGAAGCACAGCAGTCAACGGGAGTTATGCAAGTTTTCTGTGTAGTTTGTGTAACTCCCATTGACTGCCGCCGATTGCCGGGGTAAGTGTAGACAAAGCATCATACAAAATATGTTTAGGCCTACATTTTTTATAATTTCTTAAAACATTTAGATTTTAAAAAACGCTGAATCAATGACCGTCTATCAAAAACTTAGAGTTTAAAACTGTTTTTCTATATGAAGAAGCAATTGGGGACAGGAAGTCTAACTTTTGAGGGCAAACTTTATAAATATGGCACAACAGATCATGTGCTATATTAAGAACTTAATCCTGAGTGGGTCCCAGGGGTTGTGCTTTTGGGTGGAAGAGACTGGCAAAGTCATCAGACAATGGAACCTGGTCTCTGACTCCAGGAGACACAATCATGTATCTCATCAGGATCATCCATTGAGCCCAGCCAGGTGGTCTTATATGCATATTTTACAGCTGCTCCCTACTTGAGCTCTGATTTAGTTTTCAATTTAAAGAAAGTCATGCCGCAGAACTGGTGGAAGTCACTAGCTAAGCACATGGAACCAACCAACCAGAGTTTGTTGAAGTGCTAAACTTCTATTGACAGCAGTTACCATCTTCTGTAGGCACAGAAAGAATATTTTTTCACTTGGACTAGTTTGTTCAAAGTTAGGAAATCAATTAGGAGCTGAAAAAGCAGGAAAACTTAGTCTTTCTTGTCCAATCTATGAATACAAATGAGGAGGGAGGAGATGAGATCTACTAGTTTTAAAAATTTGAAGGACAGTCTAAGTAATTTAGGAGACTCTCATTTTCAAGAGATTTAGGCAAGTAGGAAAGTAAGCTCCAGTCACATTCACTTAGTCATATTTAAAAATTTTCTTAGGCTGACCTGAAATAATAAGTTTAGTGACTATAGTTAATCTTTCTTTAATAAATCATTTAGTTGTAAATGAGAACATGTTTTGTTGAGAAGTTTATGTATCTAAATCTTTAAGGTTGTTTTGCTTAATAAAAATAAATTTTATATGCTGTTCTGTGTTATTGATTAAATTTCAGTTACCATCTTAGTGCAGCTTGACACAAATCATGAGCAAAAAGGTAATTATCTGTAAGTAAATAAACAATATATCATTCACCTTTTTAATGTACTAAAAATGTACAATTAATAAGAATGTGAAAACATAACTATATAACTGCTTAAATAAATTTATATAATTATAGCGTACCTTCCTAACTAGCAAAAAGATGTACCTCATTTTGTGTAAAGCCTTTTTTTAGTTGTAAATCAATGTGTGTTAATGGTTATTCAATCAATGAGAATGCACTGTTCTTTAGAAAATAACTGAGGTACAAATGGAAAAGTTGGTTAATATAGATTTAAATCAAGGCTTTTCAGTGGGTGATTTAAATAGTCTCGATTTAAATCAATCCACCCTGCTGTTGGCTCAGGGAATAGACAGAGGGAAAGGGAAGTGGTGGGGTTTCAGACTGTCAGGGTAGCTATGTGCTACCATGCTTGCAGCTCACCAACTAAGATAGTATGCCATTGGCTACATTTAATAGCTAATCAATTGTGGCATTAGCCAGAATGTGGATTCGCTGTTTCTGCCACAGAGGAGCTGAGGGAATAAAGGCCACTCTCTGGGGCTTTTTTTGCAACCTGGCCATGGTACAGTTTCTCTGGAATTGCTGCATGCCAGCAGAACTGAATGTTGTATGAGGCCACCTGAGGCTTCTCAACTCTGTTACAGGTTTCAGAAAGAGTTACACCTGTAATGCTAAAGATACCTCAATGACAGTGCAATATAAGAATCTAAATAGAATTGGGGTTTCTTTCTTTCGTGCCTGTTGGGTATTGAAAGAGTGGTAGTGAATTACTTCGGTATGCTTTTAGTTGCTAACACAAGGGAGAGGGGACTATTTATGGTGAATTCTCCCGTCAGTCCTTAAAAGTGAGAGATTTCTAACTGTAAATGTGTTTGCACACTGTTTGTACAGCATCTAGCACAGTGAGGCCCTGGTGTTGGTGCCTCAGACCTTACAGTCTAACTGAGACCAGCCATTATGTTCTGGCATACTAATATCTGCACCACGTGTACAGAGTATGTTAGTTTTAGCTGGGTTAGTGTGTCCATGAGCAAATCCTTCCATAGGTTGTTTGGCTTGACAATCTGTGTGGAATGTTTTTCAGTGGGGTTCTTGCATCCTTCAAACATAACATAACCAAGTATCAGTGCCTCAAAACTACCCGACTCTGTCATTGCACATGTCAGGCCAAGCAGGGGTCATGGACAAGGGCAAGACAGATGGGTTCTGGAAGCCGCTAAGCAAATAGTTTTTCTAATTCCATCGCTTTGTAGACAGCCTCTCAGTCTGTTTCATTGAGCCACTGTATAGATGCCACTCCGGAGTAGGAATGTTTTCCCCTGACTTAGGTTTTTTTGGGGGGTGGTTTTTTTTTTAATTCAGCTGTCATTCATTGAGATTTCCTAACTAACCTGGCCATGCTTGGGGCCTGCAGGTGAACCTGCAACACATTAGAATCTAGAAAAAGGGCTGAACAGCTTCATCCTACCTTTGCTTCCTTAGGCTTGAATTGATACGTTGGTTCGGGGAATGCAGGAGGGGCATGGCTCTTCATGTACTTGCCAGAGTATTGAGGCTTCCCCTCCATTTCTGTAGTGTCTTTGAGTGAAGGTGTTAAGTCTCCAGAGTCAACTTGACCCTTGGCACCTCTACTGAGGCTAATTAGTATCAAATATGTTTGTTGCTATTTGTGTTGTGGACACCCAAGAACAGGGGAAGCAGTGTGGTCTAGTGGATAGAGCCCTGGACTGGGACTCAGGACATCTGGGCTCTATTCCTGGCTCTGCCACTCACCTGCTGGGTAACCTCAGACAGGTCTTTTCACCTTCTTGCACCTTAGTTTTCCCATCAGTATAAATAAGTAGTGATACTGGTTTCCTTTGTAAAGTGCTTTTAGTTCTATAGATGAAAAGTGCTTTATAAGAGGAAGGTAAATGTTACTGTGTTTTGGGATCCCTTAAAAACCATCTCTGTGGGAGTGACCCTAAGCCATAGAATCTTAAAGTCTAGGTCTGGATGGCTGTTAACCCAAATGACTAGATCAGATGTTTTACTCTTATTTATACAGAATCCCCCAGGCACATAATGTGGCTAGAGAGGGGCGTGTGTGTATGATCATATTTCCAGTCTCTTGGTCCTCCTGCTGCTGAATCGGCCCCTCCTCCACCCTGGAAATCAGTGCAAAGGGTTTACTTTCTCTGTCACCCAGAGCGGAGCTACAACTTTAACCTTAGCACACCCAATAAACTTGCCTGGAAGTTTTGTCCCCAGGGTTAGGACTTTGTCCAGGTATTCTGCTGATAACAGTTTGCTTGCGTGAGACTGTATTTCCTGAATCTTCCAGTATAACTCTGAAGAGAATAATCTAGTGCAATGGAAACCTCTCACTGGCTAGTGTTTGTATCTCTTTGACGTGGGAATGTTGGGGGGAGTGGAGAAGAGTAATAGGGGAATAAGTGAAGTTAAGCTCGTTCTGTTTGCTCCCCTGCCCAGTTGTATAGTAGGCTAGCAGTACGTGTCTGTTCTTATTTTTCTGAAAGTAGACTTTGTTCTCTGGAGACTGCTAATCATGCCCCATGGGGGTGTAATCAGTTATAAGGTATTTAATACAGTGCAGGCGGGAACAGGCCACCTGGCCGGGTTGGCAGATTGCAACACTACAATTATAAAGGGCCCCTTTCCCCCACTCACCTACCCACAAGTGGCAGGATGAGGGCTGTACCAGGAGACAGTGTTAAGCATACAAAGTGTATGTGTGGGTTGTGGGAGGGAGAGGGGAAGCTGCAGAGACACCACGTATTCCTGGAAGCAGGAAGATCTGAATGCTGACGGAGCTGCAGTCATTGCAAGCTACACCATTGAGACGTGGGGGAATACGGAATGGGTTGTGTGAGGATGGACCTTGGCATGCTGCCTGGGTAGAAAGGGTCTTCCTTCCTCTATGTCAGAACTAGGTTTTTGTGGTGCATGTGGTTGGAGTTGGGAAAGCACTTTCTTCTGCTCCCTGTGCTATCTCAGGGCCAGATTTACAAGGTACTAGATGCCTAGTGGGTTTTACAAGTGTGCCTAACCTGGTGAGGTGCTGAACTCCCATGGGAGTTAGGTGTCTAACCTGTTTAGGTGCTTCTGTACATCCCATGCGTTGTCTGTCTGCACCTTTTATGTGCCTAAATACCATTTGTAAACAAGCCCTTAGTGCCTCCGTTGTGTGGGGGCTCAGTTAGGTGCAGCAACCCACCTGCCTGGGGTGGGGAATAACCACCCAGGGCCTTAAAATCTTAGTCCACAGCCTAGTGGATCCTCTCAGCTCCCTAGAGTCACTTCCTCCTGGTTAAACCCTGGTGGCACACTAGACTCCTTTGTACCCGCCCAGTGCTTGTAGGTGGTTGTCCTTTCTCCCCTTATCTAAATTCTACAGCAATATCCCCTTGTGAATATGGTTCTTCAACCACATAATCTCTATTGCTCATGCTTCAGTTCTCCAGGATTAGGGGGGGCACTGCTCTCCCCACTGCCAGAAAACAGCACTATTGCTGTGATGCTGTACCCTCTCAATTCTTCTTCTCGGCCGTCCTTCACCATGTCCTTTGCTAGCCGACTAGCAGAAGGGAATATCTCTTCTGTCTCTCCCTGTGGTGTAGTTTCTCTGGTTTTGTCCTGTGCATGTTATGAAATCCCTGCCCTTCCTAAAATCCCCTTGCATTGCTACTGCCACGAGCCCATGTGCTAATGGTTAGGATTCCTTTTGGAGCCCATCAGTGGTTGTTGCTGAAGTGTGTCACATGAAGCATACGCTCACCACAACACTGCTGCTGAAGGATGTGCTTTCTGTCTCTTAAACTCTAAGCCTGGTCCTGGCCAGCCCTGAGTGAGATGAGCTGAGATTCCAACTCAGGTCTCCAGCCCGGTAGTGTGAGCACTGACCATTAAGCTCCAGAGCTGCCCCTGGCACTGGGCTTGAGTGCTTTAATGGACAAAGTGGATTGGTGATTTGAGTTTTTTGAGTTTAAAGAAATGAAACAGAAAGGCAGAGGATGTGACTCAGTATTAACCATGCTGAATTTGGGCTGCTTGGGGACACTGGCAGTTTGTTTTTTTGGGGATCATTCTTATCGCATTCCCCTTTGAATGGCTTCCACATAAGAGCAGGGCCTTCTCCTGAAAGCCCCAGAGTTTGTGCCGGCTTCAGGTGTGGAGCAGGAGCCGCAGTTCTTTTGCTAGAGAGCTAGGAATTTTTTGTAACTCTCTCCAGCCAGGAGGGATTCTGTGAGAAGGGATCGCCCTAGGCAGAGGTTACCAGGCACCCAAGACCTTTGTGTGCATTGATTGAGTTCTCAAGTTTGTACAAGTGGCCATCTGCCTATCTTGAGATGGAGGAGTGGAGTGGAGTAGAACTGAAATCAGATCAGTTTCTGCTGGCAGTTGTTGGGGCAGGGTGTGTGTACTAGTGAATGGGAGTGGTTTTGTATCTCAAGGGAAGGATGTATGTGAAAATGTACCCTAGAGAAAGGAAATTGGTGTCTCATGGAAGGCCGAAGGCCCAGGCCTGTCTGACTTGTTTCATACCTGAATTCAGCTTCGAGCTTTGCATTCCAGTTCAGCTCTCTCTGCTCCTATTAACAGGACTTGCTTAGAGGTTTTCCGTTTACTTATTTATAGGGAAAACAGGGAAATTCCCTTCCCTGCTATGCCACAAGCTCTGAAGTTCAGTCACTTTCTAGCCCAGACAGATTCTCTTCCCCTTTCTCTGTGGGTTGCATTATTAACTCTTTTGTCCTGTGCTGTTTCCCTTGCTTTGTAGCATTTGTTGGCTGACTGTGTTTGGGACTGAGGCCATGGTGGAGGTCCTGGATGGCCCCTGTGTGTAGAGGCAATGCAGAGGGCATGTGGACTCAGCTGCTTGTTTTTGTTCCCTGTTTGGTGTGGAATGCAGTGTTTGTCTGTCTTGGCCTGTGGTTGCAGCCTGCATTCCTGCGCAGCGAGTCAGCCTGGCGGCAGGCGGCGTGCTGTTTGTGCCCTGCAGCTACATGCTTTCAGCTCCACATCAAAGGTGTGTTTGGTGTGTAGCTTGTGCCATTCCTGGCCGCACCTGGTAGCCTGCAGGCAAGGGGGGAGGGAGAACCTGGGCTGTGTTTGCAGACGGCATTCAGGGTTCAGGCTTCTCCCTACATGTGGAAACTCAGGAGCCAAATCCATGTTAAACAACCTGAGGAATGCAGTAGGAGAGCAGAGCAGCACAGAGTCATTCTAGGGGCATGTTCTAGCAGCAACGTTGCCTTAATAGTTGCAGCAAAATAACTCATGCTTCCTCCTTCCAAAAGGACTGGCTGAGCGGTGGGTTTTAATTTACACCAGTCAGGCCAATTAAGGTTGGTTCATTCCCCTGCGGCCTGCATACTTCTTCCTGAGCAGCCGATGATTGGGTGACTAGTGCCATCATGCTGTAGTCTGTACGAACTGTATGTGAGGTACATGCATGTAGATGTAGAGGCTTCAGAGTCTGTGATCAGTGCTGGTGGTTTTATTCCATTCCTGAGAGTCTCCCACTGAGGACACATCCAATCTTCACATGGTGAAATATTAAAAATGAGCATTGGGTTGAATTGCTCCTGCTGCTCTGAAGAGACCAACCACTCTCACTGACCGCTCCAGGGCTGGAATTTGAGTGATGGCTATAGACTGGGAGGGGCCGCACAGATATATAATAATCTGTCCCACTGCTCAGCATCCTGTCAGGAGTAGGCACTTGTTTTCTGTAGCCTTGTCATGTACAACCCTCCCCTGCCCAGACCTAAGTCTTTGTTGGCTTGGGGGATATATCTGCAATGGCCCAAGGGAGCAATTAGATTCCATTTGAACTTACCAGTGTGGAGCTGCAAAGTCTTGGATCAAGCCTTGTGGAAAGAATAGCAGAGCTTCCTTTCTTCATTGCATCCTCTGATGTGTCCTGAGTGAGCCTCCAGTCTCTACAGCTCAATAGCCAACTTGGCTTTGATGAGCTGTCCTTCTCGCCTCTATGGAATGCCTGCTGCACATAACTTCCTGTGGAATTCCCAGTAGCCCCAAAGTCTGTGACCACGGTCCAGGCCATTCACTTCCAAATGCCATCTTGCAAGTCAAAGCTTCTGCCTTTGAGAATTACCTCCCGCCATCTGCAAAAGACTTTCACTGCCTCCACCTTTGGACAACATAGTGGGGAAGGGAACAACAATCTTAGGGGTGCCTTGATTTTCGTAGCGTAGTTCTAGCGTCCCCTTTGCTATAATCTCCAGATCAAGTGCTGCTGGTGTCTTTTTCTGTTCAACTTGTGCTGGCTATTGTGCTGTGTCCAGCTGAGAATGCAGCATCAGCACTGCTCAGGGATGTATCCATTTTCATGAAAGGAGCAATCTCAAACTGGAGCTGATGAAGCACTCACTACTGTACCCTACCCTGCATGTGGTCCCCCACAAATGAGTGTTAATTTTTTTTTTTGACACAGAAGAATTCTAGAAGGCGCCTAGGTAGTGGGGTGGGCTTCAGACTCTGAGCTCCAGACAGAGATGCAACTTCAATGGGTGGTCTACGCAGTTATTTTTAGAGTGCTAGTGTGTGCTCTGCTAACCCAAGTCTATCACCCAGACTGGGAGGCTCACTTCTGCAGGCTGTGTAGACATCCTTGTAGAGACTCCTGGATTTGGGGTTCAGTGGTGCTGAAATCTGCACCAGACTGAACATTCCGTGGCAGAATGAGGTGCACAGGAAAAAAAAATGAATAAATGACTTTACAACTGAATTATGTAGAATCCTTGACCTGTAGGGCTGAAAGGGACTTTGAGAGAACATCCATCCAGTCCAGCTTCCTGTGTTGAAGCAGGATCAAGTAAGCCTAGACCATTCCTTACAGGGGTTTGTCTAACCTGTTGTGAAAACTCTCCAGTGGTGAGGATTCTACAGCCTCCTTTGGAAGCCTGTTCCAGAGCTTGTAGATAGAAAGCTTTTCCTAACATCTGACTGAAATTTTCCTCCCTGCAGTTTATGATTACTACTTGTTCTGCCATCTGTGGACATGGAAACAATCTATAACCAGCCTCCTTATAATAGCCCTTAGTGTATTTGAAGGCTGTTCTCAGTTTCCCCCCTCATTCATCTCTTCCCAAGATTAAACATGCCCATTTTGTTAACTTTTCCTTAGGGCAGCTTTTCTAAACGTTTTGCAATTTCTGTAGCTCTCCTCTAGATGCTCTCCAATTTAGCCACATCTTTCTTAAAGAGACACAGTACTCCAGCTGAGGCCTCACCAGTGCTGTGTAGAATAAGACAGTTACCTACTGTGTCTTTCATATGGCACTCCTGATAACACACTCCAGAATGTCTTTTTTTGCAGCTGCATCACATTGTTGGCTCAGACCCAGTTTGTGATCCACTATAATCCCCAGATCCTTTTCAGCACTGTTACTGCGTAGCCAGTTATTTCCCATTTTGTAGTTGTGCATTTTGATTTATTTTTCTTCCTAAGTGTAGTACTTTGTACTTCTCTTGATTGAATTTCATCTTGTTGATTTCAGACCAATTCTCCAATTTGTTAAAGTCGTTTTGAATTCTAATCCTGTCTTCCAAAGTACTTGCAAACCCCTCCCAGCTTGGTTTCATCCACAAATTTTATAAGAATACTCCTCTCTTCATTATCCAAATAATTAATGAAGATATTGAATAGTACTAAACCCCTGTAGGTTCCCAGTAGATCACCTCCTGGTATGATAACGACATTTTCCTAGTTTGCCTGTGAGAATGTCATTTGGGACTATGTCAAAAGCCTTACTAAAATCAAGATATAGTTAAAGCTTCCTTGCACCCAGTAGGCCAGTAACCATGTTAAAGAAGGAAATTAGATTGGTTTGGCATGATTTGTTCTTGAATAATCTGATAGCTATTACTTATTGTCCTCTTAACCTCTAGGTGCTTTCTTATTGATTGTTTAATAATTAATTCCAGTATTTTTCCAGATATGGAAGTTAATCTAACTGGTCTATAATTCCCTAAGTCCTCTTTGTTCCCCTTTTTAAAGATAAGTGCTGTGTACCCTTCTCCAGTCCTCTGGGATCTCACCCATCCTCCATAAGTTTTTAAAGATAATTGCTAGTGGTTCTGAAGTTGCTTCGACTAGTTCCTTAAGTACACGAGGGTGAAATTCCTCAGACCCAACCTACTTGAATGCATATAACATATACAAATGTTCTTTAATCTTTTCTTTCTCTGTTTTGGCTTATTTTCTTTCTCCTTGTTGTTAATATTAGTTGTTTTAAATGTTTGGTCACAATTAACCATTTTGGTGAAGACTGAAGGAAAACAGGCATTAAACACCTCAGCCTTCTTGACATCATCAATTGTTAGCTCTCCTGCCATGCTGAGTAGAGTATTTACACTTTCCTTCATCTTTCTCTTGCTGCTAATGTATTTAAAGAACCTTTTCTTACTATCTTTTATGTCCCTTACTAGGTGTTACTCATTTTGTGCCTTAGCCTTTCTGATTTTGTCCTTACATGCTTGTGCTGATCCTTTGTACTGGTCTTTAGCAATTCACCAAGCGTCCACTTTTTGTAGGATTCCTTTTTGATTATCAGGTTGTTAAAGAACTCCTGATGTACTGGCCTCTGACTATTCTTTCTGTCTTTCCTTGGCATTGGAATAGTTTGCTGTTATGCCTTTAATATTATCCCTCTGAAAACTACCAGTTTTCCTGAACTTTTCCCTTTAGCTTTTCTTCCCGTAGGACCTTACCTACTGGTTCTCAGAGTTTGTTAGTCTGAATTTTTTGAAGTCTGTTTTCCTTATTCTGTTGCTGTCACGCCTTTGAATCATGAAATATATCACTGTGATCACTTTCACCCAAATTGTCTTCAGAATGGCAAGCAATTCCTCTCTGTTGGTCTGAATCAAGGCTAGAATAGTGTCCCCTCCTTACTTCCTCCACCTTCTGAAACAAATGGTCCCCAACACATTCCAAGGACTTCCTGGACACTTTGTGTTTTGCCATATTACTTTTCCAAAAGATCTCTGGTTAGTTAGACCCCTGTTTATCATGCAGATTGTTACTGTAAAACTCAGAGGTCTTGTAAGATTTAGGGTCAATATGTTGTCCTCACCCCTACCTCCTTCTGGTTGGTGAGTGTGGTTTGGAGGGTGCCGGAGTAAAAAGGACATGAAACTGACTAGAGGGGGGGTAAAAGGGCCCTGTCCTTTTCCTTTCCCATCAGCCATAGTTCAGACAGGTTGTAGGGAGCAAGTAGCCAATTCTTAAATTCAGCTTCCAGGCTGGATTTCAGGGGATTCACATCCTGGTCCAAAGCCTAACTACTTGGGGAAGCGTTTTCTTGTGACTCAGGTGGCAAACTGCTCTCATGAATAGCTAGAAATCCTGCTTGGGAGGGAGGGAGAGGAAAACAGGGAGCCCAGTATGACAGTAGATTGCAATAAAATCTGCTAATTGTCCTAAGCCCTGGTATTTCTGTAGCCAGTAGGATTCCTGTGGTTGCTTCTCAGGAGACTTGGAAGGAGACTCCCTGGAGAAGAACCTGATCCCTGATGAGGGTGAGCTTGGGAGTCAGTGATGACTACAGCCCAGACCTAGGAAGGGGGGCTGTGGAGCCCAGTCCCAAGGAAAAGCTTAAGGGCTGGGGGAAGCCTGCGAGAAGTGAAGCATGGTGCTGGGAAGGAAGGCTGTGGCCACCCTGTCTCAAGGAAGGAGACATTTGAGCCCAGGAAGAAGGGGCAGTAAGTACAGGAAGAGGCCCTGGGAAGGAGAAGCAGGGCAGCTTGTGGCTACAGGGAGCAGACAGCCCCATTATTTAGGGTTTCCAGAGCCAAGCAGTCCATGGTAAAGGGTAGGTGTGTTCCCCCTATACTGCCATCCTGGATAGGGTACAGCAGTTCCTACTGTTAAGGGGAGGAAGAAGGAAATGAACCAGACGCAGGAGTGCTGGGAAGGTTCGAAGACAGTTGTGTGCATGGCTCAGGTCTGGGGTGGAAGATGGGTGGGTTATTTTTGGACTTTGATTATCCTGGAAGGGGTGGACTTCTGTGACTTTGCCCTCTGGCTAAGTCGCTTCAGCAACTGAACTGAGCTGAAAGCAGAGCGCCATTGAAAAATCCAGGAGGGAAAATGAGGCAGGTTGCATGCAGTGCATGTCGCTGGCGGACGTGCTCCAGGACTCCACTCTGCTGCTGTAACCTCACTGCTCTCCCACTTACAGGGCAGGGAAGAATTCTGTGCCTGCTCCAGCTCTTGGTCTGTGCTCTGAATCAGCTAAGCCAAGAGCATGTCTTAGAAAGCTGACTCTTTTCTCCTCATTCCCGATATGAGGTGTGTAGAAACTACTGCTCCTAACATGTAGGTCAAACTGCTGTGATCCAGGTGGAGAACTGAGGTTGTAGGTTGCAACATGCAATGAACTGCACTAGTAGCACAGAAAGGAGTGGCCAGGGACTGCATTGTAGAAGTCTGTGAGTAACACTTGGCCATCATCTGCTGTGGTGGCCTCATCGAGAGTTCTCTGGTGGTAAGCGAGAGACATTCTTGTCTGAAGAGAGGCGTGGGTGCAAGTGGTGTGATGGTAGTCACCAGCTCCACTCCATTGGAAGATTGGGCAGCATCTCCACTCAGAGTACCAGCCCATCAAGAACTACTGCTGGCTGTCCATGAAGGAAGGAAGCTTTTATAAGAGATGTCCAGGCTGGTTTGGAGGGGGACAGGCCCATCACTTTCCTTACATAGCCCAGAAAGCTGTAGACTTTAGCTGCAATATGTTGGATGCCATCTGCCTGCTCAGTGCTGTACAGACCATGGAATTGCCCCATTCTAAAAAGCCTTCTGTGGTGGCTAGCAGAAAGGATGGCTAAAGTTTCCATGGCAATTCTTTTAAATTCGATTGGGTGTTACCTAGGAAATATGAAAGACTTTCAGCTGACTGGTGTTTGGAGTTTTTCTTTCAAGGAAAGTGAGGCTGCATTTTAGTTGTTTCCACCTGCTTTTGGTAGTACTTTTTCCACCAGTGTGGAATCTGGAGAAAAGGGAAGACATTCCTATTGTGCCAGAAATAGACCTGGTCATGTAAATTTTACAGCTGCAATCATGGACATGCAAATAATAATTCAGATACAGATATAGCTGTAAATCTACACAACAGCTAGTCCTGTACCATCCTCTGCCTCTCATATCTCTGACCATCTGCTGGTGAAAGGGTAATTAAAACAAAAGAAGCCTTTCTGGGATTAAAGCCTAGAAGCAGAGAGAACTAAACCTGGTATAAATATCCTTTTCTTGCTAGGGGTCAGAGTTAATGCTTTACTTTTGCTCTTTTGGGATCCCAGAGCATTTCCGCCTCGTTGCTCTGCAGCTCAGTTATGTGCTTATACCATACACACTTACCCTCTCATCTTTACCTTGATTATGTATTTTCTGGTTATAGATAGGTGTGTGTATAATACGCAAAAAAAAAACCCTACACTAAAGCGGCATTACATCTGAGTTTACAAGAATTTCCTGAAATAAATTCCAAAGCAATTGTGGCTCTTCCCCTTTTCATGCCAAACCTCATGCAAATGAGATGTTTTCTTGAGGAAAAAGCACTGGATGAAACCACGGTATTGGCAATCCTTTCCCAGCTTTTCCATTGACTCATTTTATGGCTTTGTAGAAGCCACTTCTGTTCTTGATGCCTCAGTTTCTCCACCTGGGAAATGAGGATAGTTCTTGGTGGATGGAAGTGGTGAACATGAATCTGTTAATGTTTAAGTGCCCAGGTAGGATGTGCTGCCGAAGTGCAAAATGCTTCTCAATCTGTGGTTAAAGACAAAACACTTAAAACATCAATCATCAAAAGTAAATGCATTGATAGGGCTTGAGTTTTTAAAAACACAGATCAGGAGCTAGGCCATTGTGGTTCCCCCAGCAACTGTTACTCTTCCCCTTGTGTGCCTAGGTTGTGTTACAGCGTATCATCAAGGCTTCAAAATTCCCCCCTTAGCCAACAGCAACAGAACGGAATTTACAAGAAATTCTGCTGAGTTTCACTGCTGCCGCCTCTGGCATTATTAGCAAGAATGGTGACAGTGTCCAAATTCTTACTTCACTCATCTATGGCACAATTCTACTTCTGAAGGTAGCAGAAGAGGCAGGCACTTGGTCCTTTTCTGGGTCCCCTCTAGAGAGAGACTTTCCATGCCACCACCTCTGGCATCTGGAGACTAGGTCCCTGCCACTACTGACTGCTTTAGAGCATTGAAATTTACAAGAATCAACTCATAATGCCACAGGCAACAGAGAAGTGATGCAGACCAGCTGCTTGCTAATATATCTGCTGCACTGAAAACGTCTGACCTCTGTGTTGAAGGTGAGTGGTAAACATGGTGGGACTGGCACAGTGGGACTTGGGAGATTGTTCCATATGTAGGAAAGAACATGGAAGACCACAAAGAGATGGAAATGAGAGAAGGAAACAGTGAGATGGTGAGGCTAGTGTTGCTGTGATATTAGCGTGTGACACCTGAGTGATGTCTTCAGCTTTCTCCCCCTCCTGTTGATGTGAATGTTCACAGTGGTTATTGGGATGTGCGTGCAGGCAGAGAGTTGCTTCTATGCCAAACCAGTGTCTGAAAACCTCTTACAATGATGAAGTCTTCCCCTCCCCTTCCATGTTGCAGAGAACTTGGAGATGGCCAAACGGACTTGTATCAGACTTTGTTGCTGCTGGGCAGGGGCCAACCTAGAAAATCTTCAGCCAGTTAAGTGTCAACTTGCCCAACCTGTAGATCACCAAAGTGTGTCCTGTCATGTGTGTGTTTGAATTCCTTCAACATGCAGCTCATGTAAGTGTGGAAGAAGCCATTATATACAATGGAGACTCCATTCCCTCTCCACGCAGTAAATGGGCCATATCCCATTAGTGCAACCTTCCTGGTTTCTGTATGCAGGGGAGAGCTGTATGGGGTTGTATCTAGCCAGTGAATGACCAAAGTCAGACTCGTTGGAGTGCCACAGCTCTAGAATGAAGCTGGCTTCTATTAAGAGCAGTTCTGTTTCCTGGCATTTGCTTTTGCTAGGCAGTGCTTAGCACCTGGCAGCATCAGATTGGATTTAAGGCTTCCACAGCATGAGTAATTTTCACTTTAGGCTGGCATTGCAACAAGCCACCCCTCCTTTTTTTTTAAATGTGGGTTGGGACAGAAGAGGCTCCTTTATTAGTTCTGACTGGTACTACACAGAGCACTAGTTCTGTGCAGCTTTCTGTGTTGCTGCAGATCATTCATGGATGGGGATATTTGAGGCAGCATATTACAGTGAATGTCTAAAGACCTGGAGTATGGAGCATCCTTTAGTGTTGTGACAATTTGTGTGCTCGAGGGCTATCTTAATGGTCCTGATGATCTTCTATATTGTTATGGGGCAAGTGGCTGTAGTTTTCTCAGTGCTCCCAAACCTGCGAGATTAAGCAGAGGGGTTGCTGATCTAGATTGCTGTGGATTATACAAGATTTAGTGAATGTTTCTGCTGTTTGAGGAAAGACCAGGCAAAACTTAACCTGTTCCTGGTTTGTCTGATATAGTGGCTTATTTTGCATTCCATACTCCAGGAAGGCAGTTTACTGATTTCTTCTTTCTCCCTCTTCTTCCCCCTCCCATGTCCACCCACACAGCACAAGAGCTGGCAGAGTCCTGGGAAAGGGGATTCCTGCTTGTTGATTTTTCAGAAATGTTCACCCACACTTCCTCACGGCTCTCCAAACAGTTTGCTTGCTGCAGCTGTTCCTTCACTGCTCACTGAGGGAGAATTTAGAACAATGGCTCCCTAACTTCCCTCCTGTGTTTTGCCAGCACTTGCCCAGAGTCCTAGGCCTCACATCAACACTCACTTATGCTGCCAGGGCCTCACTGTTATCCTCTGGAACCCCTGACAGCTCATCTGTTCCCTGTGAGCTATTTTGTAAGGGACTGGAACGCTCTGAAGGTCTCCTTCAAGAGGCTCACACCAAAACTGCTCAGTGTCCCTGCCTTGCTGCTGTAGCTGCCTCAGGGGTAGGTCTAACAATGATTCTTTAGCTCTGCCTGCGGAAGAGACATTTTAAAGATAGCACAGGTAAGAGGAGCTTTGTTTGGGGGAGGGGATAAAAAACGGGCATATGTGTGAGAGGAGGGAAAATAAATGTAAACTGGGAACTCGAACAAAGAATTACTTGGCCAGCAGCCAGACCATCTTGTGAGATCTGAAGAGAGCACAACCCATGCTAAGCAGGATTGTGCTGGCTCAGTATTTGGGTGGAAGATCTTCAGTGAAAACCTTGTACAGCAGGGACTGGTGCAGATAATTTAGCAGATGGCCTGCTTCTCTGAGCTAATGCGGAGCCTGTAACCATTAAAGATTCTTCAGTACTTTTATTTTAAAAAGAGAGAGAGAGTTGGAATGCTAGTTCTGGTATCCTGGCCAAATTCTAACTTGCCCCACTGACATTCTCCCTGTTTTGGTTGGGTATCAGGTTCTTTGCTTCCTGTCTTAACCTTTTGTGTAATGTTGCTGTTCAGCTGTTAATCAGCTGTTGCATTTGTATCCAGAGGTGACTGCCTGTCAATGGTGGATGATTGTAGGGGGTGTGCCCTGTTGATCAGTTCAGGTTTATAAAAAGGTTCTGGAAATAAGGTGCTCTAGAAATCGATGATGGTGGTGATCAATCGGTGCAGTAAGTAATAGGGTATATTCCTGGTGACTGGAGTACAGCGGAGTTAGAAAACCTGTGCTCTAGAAACGACATATTATAGGTATTGTAACGATGCTCAATTGGTAATATGGTAACACTTTGGTAAATGGAAAGATCTGATGACTATATTCCTGTATGTTTCTTTAAATAAAAGCAAGTGTTGCAATGATTGTTTTGTTTCTGATATTTACAGGGCAAGGATTTGTAAATTTGTTAAATAAAAAAGAGAAAACCTATGATCTGTTTTGAGTAGGAGGGAATGAGGGGAATTATGTGGGAGGTGTGATTCTGGTAACTGTACAAGGGGTTCTTCTGGGGCAAATTAGCTGGGCAGCCTATGCGTGTTTCTGATCCTTATACACAGCAACAGCAAAAGCTTTAAATCTGAAGGCTCTGTTGATCTCATTAACTTTGAAAAATGTTAACTATTAAAAGTAGGGCTCATTGCTTAATGGCCACTCTGATCCCTTTGTCTTGATCCCTCTTGTGACCTGCACATGTCACATGAGGTGAGCAATGTTGTCTACCAAGCTATCGAGATTTACTGATGTGAAAGGACAAGGAATGAGCAAAAATCCATGGAAATTCCATCCTGATTTCAGGGAGACAGTGTAACATTGTTAGTCCAAACTGTGGTGGTGTGAGCATTAGGATACGCAAAGCCAGCACAGTGGGGATGCGTCTCTGTGCTGAGAGCAATGAGCCTTTACTATAAAGCAAAACTACAAGCTACTTAGTAACAGAATGAATCTCAGCCTAATTCTAGCTGGGATTCTCTGGTTAATTGATGAGATTATCCAGCTTCCAAAGACAGCCTTCCTCTTTACTTCCTGTAATTAATATCTTGCAATTTTCTTCTGCTATGGCTGGGCTTTTGAGGAACAGTCTGTGGTGATGGTTTTAGCCTTAGTCAGGCTAATGTAGCTTCCTGGTCAGCATCTCTTGATGAAATTTTAGCATCTTTTACCTGGCCTATCTGGGTGCTCCATTGTCTTGAGCATCAGCGACTCTACAGAGTCTCAGTCCCACTACTTGAGGTAGCTGGAGGGAGGCTAGGATTGATGATGAGAATATATCCGGGAGGCAGGGGAAGGGGTCCTTATGTCTCTCTTGGAGATGGGAAAGAGTTCACCTTCCATGATCTTAATGGAATGAAACTGTTACACAGCAGAGTGGTCTGTGACTGGGTCAGTCACATCTATTGGACTTGAACAAAAAATTAAATCCAAACCAGAGTGAAACTGCTGGATTAACAGTAGTGACTAAATGCATGGGGCAGTCAGCAGCAGTGGTAGCTTTCATTGGTGTATCTTGGGTCCCGGCTCTGCCTGAGTGTCTTGTTGCTCCAGGAATGCTTCTCTAGTGAAGTATTGCCTCAAGAGAAAACTGGATTGTGATCAACATAGATGCTTGAGCTGGAGCCCCTTCGGTATGAGAGAGAGGGGACTGCTAGCAGGGCATTTCCTGGAAGCACCCCTCAACTCTGGAAGTCTCTCCTAGTCCTCCCTCTAACCTGCCCCTTCTGACTTTGCTGGGCTTTAGGATATACGGCAAACACCATCTGTTCTATCATTACTGGAGCTGCTAACTGCATTTCCAGGAGCAATGCTGATAGAGGTTATTGTGGCTAATATGCGCTATAAACAAAGTTAATATAGTTCTGTGAAGCCTGCGCCGTAGATGCAGTGAGCAGTTCCTTTTGCAGTTCTCTGTTCCAAATCCATTCCCGAGGAGGGTGAGGATCTTCCTCCCACCCCCTTCCCAGGCCCCAAGTCATACATGACAATCCTTCTGGTCAAGGAGCGAAAGGCTGCAGTGAAGCTAATCAACACTCCCCTATGTCCAGGGCAAGTGTTAGCTGTGGGATACCGCACAGCGTGATCATGGTGTATCACTTGGGCAAATAGTAATGGGTTCAAGAGGAGGAAGGGAACACCTGGATGGAAATGGGGCCTGGGAACCTGCTCACTTGTGGATTTAAACTTGAAGTATGGGGCAGTTAGGATGATTGGGTTTAGAAACAAAGCATATTCCTTTCAGAGCCTTGGACTCCCTTTTCCTGAGAGGAAGAGGTGTGTGGGGTGGGGACGAGATCAATCCCCCAGCAGCTGGAATAAATGGAAGCAATTGCTCTATTACCCCCGAATCTGCTGCCCCTCTCAGTGTCGGTTGACCATGTCCACTGGTCAGTCTGATCACTGGGAGAATGTCTTGGAAGAGTGACAGCTCCAGTGATCCTTCCCAACGTGTTCGCATCTATCAGTGAACTCTGAAGTGGAGTCAGCATCATTGCAGACAACAGCCCAGAAGAGGGAGGGATTTAAACTGAGGAGCATTGCTTGCTGATGAGAGAGAGTGAGGACAGATGAAAGGGACTGAGAGGTTAAATTTCCTATTGCAGTACAGAGCTAATTCGAGTGGCCAGAGACCTGGCTTGGAGCCACTTCCATCTGTGGCTTCAGGCCAAAGCTGTGATGCTCTGGGTCTGACACACTTGGCTGCCATGTCAGGGCTGAACCTGAGACAGGATTGCTGATAGCTTGGTGAGCATGGGGCAGAGTTAGTGCATGCTGTGGACTCAATTCTGGGTGTTTTCTGCATCCCTTTCAGCATCCCATCCTCCTCTCCCTCAGAACAAACAGCCCTGTATGTCAGTGTGTCTGTTTCCATTATACTGTGCACTGAGGCCCTCTTCTGTGCACGCTCTTCTGAATCCTCGCCTCTGATTTTGGAGAGCAAAGGGACAACCTAGATGATATGCCTCCGGGGCCCCAGCCAGGGTGAAGGATTAGGGAAGTCCACTGAGTCAGCTGAACTCACTCCACCTGGGCTGCTGTGGCAATTTCTTACTTCCTAGAGAGAGAGGTTTCACACACCACATTGTATAGGAATAAAATCAAGGGGGGACGTGCAACCCTGCAGTTGTTCCTGGAATCATCCTGCAAAAAGCAGCTGTGATACTGGGGGATGCATCAGGCCAGTTAGCAACCCTGCTCCTGGTTTGGGGGCAGTGGAGTTCCCGGTCTGCATAGAATTCCCTGCTCAATGGGGGGTAGTTAAAAAGCCCTTCCCTTTCCAGCACACAGTGGAGACAAGGAGCCTGTTGTGCTGTGAAATCCTGCCACGGGGGAGCGGCATGATGTTGCCGATTCCAACTCTGGTGCATGGCTGTGGATTGGGCCGCGCATCCGTGTGTTTCCATGTGTGATGCTGATAGGTGACTGACGCCAAGTTTCCTTTCTCGTGTTTCAGGGGCTGTTCAGATGCTGCCAGATGCCGCCAGGAGAGAGCTGACTTGGAGGCAGGAGCACAGGGAGATGTTTGAACGGGGCGTCACTTTGGATTTGTGAGTCCTTGTTTTGAGGGACAATGACTCGGGGATGCTGTGAATGTTGGAATGGCTCTGGAAGTTGTTTCAGACTGCAGGGCGGGTGATGTAAGGCAGGTGGGGTGAGAGTGAGGAATGACAGAGGTGCTAGATACCAGGGAAGGAAGGAAGATGGCCACAGCGAGTCTGTGAAGAATTGCCGGCTAAGAGATGGCTGCACATTTAGCTTGTGCCTTCTGAATGTCCCTGAAGTGGAGACCCCAGCATGGACACTTGTGGGCCATTCATAGCAGCGGTATCAGGTGAGATGGGAGGAAGCCTCCCTATTCCAGACTGGTGGTAGCCATTTGGAGCTGGTGTCTGCCACCGGTCATTGCCACAGTCAACCCTTCAGGAGCTGCGCTGAGCCTCTCCCTGTTTGGAGTCCCCTATCTATGGCCAAGTAGGTATGAACTGTGCTGAGCTGGGCTCTCTGTCTTGTAGTTGTGCAGGGACCCTGGGGAAGGGAAGCTATGCTATTGTGAAGCCGTTTTTCCTGTGCTAGATGAGGCCCAAGGACAGCACTGTAGTAGGGAACAGGGCCAGCCAGCTTGTTGGGGCAAGGCCAATGCCAGGGGATCTCTTAAACTTGTTCCAGCAGAGCCCGGCATAGTCACTGCTGCCTGCCTGTTCCACTCACCTTCTGTATGACTCTCCCTCTGCATGTGTACAAACGCCCCAACCCTCACCTCCCAGGGCTGGGTGCCACAGAGAGGGAAAGGTGTGCACCAGAGGTGTATTGAGGAACGGAGGCCTCATGGAATTTCTGTAGTGCCTGGGGCACTGCAGGGAAATGACTGTCTAGCTAGGTTCTTATCTGGCTCTCTCAGTACGTTTTGTTGTGATGGTTGCATGCTCTGGCCTCTGGCCTTCAGAGCAGAAGCATGTCTGTGTTTTTGCATTTGTACTGTGTGTATCTGGGGGCGCCTCACCTCAGAGACCCCTGTAGGGCAGCGTGGGCTTTGGAGCTGTGGTGATGGTTGCAAGGAGCCAGAGAGCTGCATCTCATGTGCCTAAACTGGTGTAGCTTGCCCTTCTTTTTAATACAAAGGCCATGGAGATGATAGGTTCTGGTTTGCAATACCCCATCTTGAGCTGAATGAGAATCTATTAGGTGCCACCGCTGCAACCATTAATAAGTGCATTAGCGAAATTTTTCTGCTAAACTGCTCAGCAGTGAAATAGTTAACATTGCCAAATCCATCCTCTTGAGGTTTCGGTGCTGATGCCCCCCGAGGGGAATGGGAAAACGTGTGGCTCTCTAAGGGCCCCCTGCCTCCTCGAGGCTTGCGTTTGCCATCCGTGGAAGCAGGAGTGGGCCCTGAGAGGTATTGTTTTGGCTCTGGGAAGGGCAATGCTGCTCCCAGGTCCAAAGGACTAGAAACCTAACTTCAACATCAAAGCGTAGATTCTGCTGCACCATTTTTTGCAGCCTCACAGGAGACATGGGGCTTCCCACCTGGCAAGGAGATTCTGGGCTGTGGGAGAGATGGGCCTGCCACTTCAGAAACTTACATTTGCTTTATTTTAAAACAGGCGTGTGACTGGGCAGTTACGAGAGCTCTCAAAGCCTGGTGGGGGGAGGGGAGACAACAAGGGGTGCCCCCTTCCTTTGACTCTCCCTGCTCGGTCTGCTGAGTATGAGCCTTGAAACTCCCACTGCACTCACAGACGAGGACCCAGTTCTTTCCTCCACCACATGGTCCCCCTGCAGGTACATGAGAGCGAGCGTCAGGAGTGCTGCAGCCAGGCACAGGCAGTCCCGTTCGGGTGAGCTGGGGTGTGCAAGTGATCCCTGGAAGGGTTGTTAAGTTCTTTGTGTTCTTGACTGTAGGGCTTCTGAGTGAGTGTCCCCCTACATGAGACTTCAACTCTGAACACGGGCTGGTAAGTGCACCCTCCATCATGGCTTATAAAGATTGTGGTGGGGTAAAGCCTGCACTAGCACATACTAGCACATGCTTCCTAGCTGTAGGGGAGGAGGTAACAAGACGACCCCACTCAGCACCTCTCTGTGTGGAGAAGAAATGCCCTTCCAGCAAGGCAGATCTGTCTCCTAGCTGATGTGCTTCAGCTGGTGCAATGAGCTGCAGAGGGAGCAGGCCCTGGTGGTTACCTCCCAGCAGTGTTGGTGTTTGTCCTGCTGGGTAGCACCCAGAGGCTCTGGTCAGGACTGGGGCCCTGTTGTGCTGGGCACTGTGCGCATACAAAGATGGGCTTGGTCCCTGCCCCAAAGAGCTTACACTCTAGGAAGGCAGGTGATGCCCTGGTGACTAGGGAGAAGGATACAGTGTGCGTATGTTTCTACGCGTTCTATACCTTGGACATGCTCTTTAAAACTATTAGAAATTGCCTCATCTGTCCCCATCTGCCCCTCAACCTATCCTTTCCCACGGGCATTGCAGCAAAGGTGAAAGCTCCAGGGATTTGATGGACAAAGGGCTAGCAGCCTTACAGATCAGTTCAAGGAGGGCATTCCATGTATATGAAAGGGCATTGTGGGCCTCTGTGTTTGGTGAAGCGCAGAGTAACACAACAGGAAATTGTTGTTTATATAATGAAGCTCAGCAAGGATCAGGGCTCCATTGTGCTAGGCCCTGTACAGGCAAGTAACATACAGTCTTTTCCTCAGAGAGCTGGGACTCCAGGTCACCAACGAGATGCAATAGAGCCTGAGTGGGGGCGTACAAATGAAGAGAGCTGTTGTGCTCTGTGTTTTCAGGCAGGGGAGTTGTGAACATTGCAGAGGTGATTAGGAGTAAAAAGTCTTTGAGCCATTGAACTAATGGTCTCTGCTTTCCCTACGGGAAGGGGAATGATGCTGTGAAAGGAGCCAGCCTGGCCATGGAACAGGAGTTGAGAGGCTGGGGGAGTTCCTGCCCTGCTAGAGCAGCTCCTGTGCATGAGGGAGAGGGTTTAATCTGAGATCAGATGGAGCCCTGCTTAGGGGAGTTTTCACGTTGCATTGGAGAGATGTCACACAAGTGCTGAATGAAGGGGAGGTGCCAGGGCACAGAGAGATGTTCCATTATCAGCATTGGGAGACCAAGGCAAGCAGGACAAGTGATGAGGGTGGGAAGAGGGAGGCTGTTCTGAGCATAGGGTAGCTGTGTTACCTACCCCAGCACACTAAGAGAGGGCTGCCATGCCCTTGGTATTGGAAACATCAGCAGGTATCTTCATTGCTGCATGACCTGGGGCGTGCTTCACTCTCCGTCTTGTGCTTACTGAAATGACTCAAATCCTGGATGGTAGCAAGAGCTTTCCTTAGCTCCTCCCTCTGTTGCAGTCACCTCTAAGTGGCCGGAAGCAGAAGCCTCCTCCATGTCCACAGAGAGCTGTTTTAGTTCTGTCCGTGTCTCTGCCCTATTTCAGATCCTGCACCACTTCTCCTGAAGCGTGGGAATCTGAGCCTGCTAGAGGTAGGAGGGGTGGGCACTGACCGATCTTACCTTCCTCACAGTGTTCCTGCTGGGCATGGCATGATCCAGCCTCTTGCCCGAAGGCTGGGTGGCATCACACACCCCAGCTGCCATCGCTTGCATTGATGGTGCTTGATATTTGTTTTCTCTCTTCTGAGAGAGCAAGCAGCTCCCTAAATGCCCCGCACCTCCCTCTCAAGACACTCGGAAGCAATCTGGCTCTAACCAGTGCAAGCCAAAGACTCCTTGGCTCTGGTGATGCTTTAATGACTGCAGCCCCTTTCCATGCAGCCCCTGTTGGCAGTGACAATGCAAGATCAATAGCTCCTGCTCTGCCTGTCACTGCTGCCTGTAAGGCTTGCAGTTTCCATATTGGAAAGGCCTTTCCTAAAGAGCCCAATCAATATGCTGCTCTAAGGCCTGTTCTCATTTACTATATATAATCTGGACACACGCTGTACGTGAGTGTGTGCGCGCGGATGGGGGAGGATGTGCCAACTCTCTGTTCGTATTGGCTGGGAGAAGGACACAGCTAAATTCTTCTATCCCCCTTTCCTGCCACAGCCGCTGCTCTGGGGTCCTGGGCTGTCAGCTTCTCCTACCCTTTCAGCTCTTTGGATGGGGAGTGGCCGAGGAGCATAGGGTATTTCATCTCCTGCTGCTGGGAAGCCCTTGGGGCTGGCCAGGGCACTGGTGACCCTCTGCTCTCTGCCCTTTCTGCTTTTGGTAGGTGACCAGTTGTCGCAGCCAAGTAGGAGGGAGGATGACAAGCACAGCTCCATCCAAGAAGCCTTACCGCAAGGCACCGCCCCAGCACCGTGAGATCCGCCATGACCTGCCCGTCCTTCGAGACGACCAAGATGGCGTGATTTTGGCCGAGCAGAGTCAGGTAACGGATACCTGGGCAGCTAAGGGCCTGGCGCCGTTACGCCAGCAGGCGGGGTTTAGTTACGCCGAGGCAGGCCAGCTCAAACAGGTGGATGGGTTTGAGGTGTGCAACCTTAACTTTTCCTCCTCCTGGTCCCTGGAGTCGAGCAGTGACAAGGAGATAGCAGGGTGCCGAGCGGAGCTGAACCTCAAGAGCCAGACTCTGTCACCTCTGCTGCTGCATAGTGGGAAGGCAGGGAGGAGGAGTGGGAAGCATGGCCGGCACCCCAGCCGTGGGCGTCTCAGCAAGTTCATGAGCCGCAGTGTGGAGACAGTAGTGGTGTCTGGAGACGAAGGCCGGAGGCCCACCTGCTCCTTCAAGAGCAGAAGCCTGGAGCGCTCCCTCATGTTTAAGGAGCCTGCTGAAATCCTAGCTCCCAGGAAGTTGCAGGTCTCTGCCACCCATCTGCCTCTCAAAGGGATCCTGAAGCGGACAGGCATGCTGGAGGTGCGCCCCGAAAGCCTGCGCAAGTCCCGCTCAGTGGAGACGCTGGCCCGTGGCCGCAGCTCACGCAAATACAGCGACCCTCAACTGTGCCTCAGCCGGAGGGAGAGGCGCTCACTGGAGCGCAGCAGCAGCACTGCTGATGCCATCAAGCGCCAGGAGAAGGTCACTGAGGAGAAGCTGCAGTTCTCTAAGTTCCTGGATGAGATCACCCACCGCGTGCTGAGCCCTGTCCACCTGCAATCCCTGGGGGAGGGCAGAGCAGGAGGGGGAGGCCAGGATTCTCCTGCCTCACCAAGAGGCTCCACTCCAGAAGGCCAGAAGGAAAGCCAGCCTGAGGGGGCCAAGCAAGCAGCTGAGAAGAGCCCCCGGCCGAGTAGGAGAAAGGCAGATAAGAAGCGTGAGAGTCTGGAAATGGCTTCCTGCCGGAGGAAGCCTGCTGAGGAGGCTGAAAGGGCTCCCAGGCTGAGGAGAAAGCCCATCCTGGTGAGGAAGGACAGCAAGGAGAAGTTCCTCTCCATGGAGAGGCGGGTAGTGGATCTGTGTCAGTATGAGCTGGCAGAGCTGGGTTTGGCAGGGGTATCCTCCGAGCAGCAGCAGCTGCTGCTGCCTTCATGGAAAACCAGTCAGGAGGGAGGAAGGGAAAGAGAGAGGGACCGAAGCAAGCAACAGTTGCGGCAAGTGCAGCCGCAGCACCTTGGCACCAAACCTGGCCAGAAGCCCATGACAGAACCAGGCTACCTGGAAAGAGCATCCTTCTCCCCTCCAACACACCAGAGCCAGGAGGAGGCCACTGCCTCACCTAGAACCTCCCCTTCCTTCAGCCTAGCACTTAACAAGGTAGGTGTCAGAGTCCTGGAGCCCAGGCCCCACACCCAGAATGGGGACAGAGGCCTCTGTAAGGCCAAGCCCACTCCCCTCGGCTCCCAGAGGTGCCCTTAGTGCCAAAATGGGGAATGAGGGGCAGGGCATGTGTCTAAACTCTCATCTCATTCCATTCGGGTGTTGCTCTATGGAGTGTGGATTCTCCATTGCCCCAGAGAGGCCTGGCCAAGGAGCTTTGACTCTCTACTCTATGCACTGAGGGGCTCTCTGAGGCTCACTTAAGATACAGTCTTCATCCCAGATGCCCTCACACCACCCCTGTTGTTCCCCACTGGGAGGTTCCTCCTGAACTGGCTATTGGGGGTGTCCAAGAGGAAAATGCTGAGACCTCAGCGGAGACAGAGCATCATCCTTGGGACTGCCCAGACCTAGCCCTTCTGTGCTGCACGTGCAGAAATGGTGCTAATGCCTTTTGAGCCTCCGGCCTCCCCACTAGCCTGTTTGGAGGCAGATCCTGCCCCTTCTCTGTAGTGCTCCTAGCTGTGAGCCAGGTAAAGTGCCTCAGTTCAAAGGGGAGAAGGAGATGGCTCCCGCTTGGAGTTGTTAGCAATAAAAGCAGCATCTGGTGCCTCTGCCCCAGTTGCAGGCTTCTCAGCCTTCTAGGGTTTAGAATTTGCCTAGCAGACTGCAGGGTGTCAGCGTGCAGAGCTGGACACCAAGGAGGCCTTTGAATCCTCCTAGAGCTGTAAGGGGTGTGCCCCCACATGTCTGGGCACCCTGGTAAATCAGACCCCTGTTTATGTTCAAAGTCCCTTCTCTAGCGGAGGTAGAGTCCTTGTCTGGAAGAGTTGCCAACTCCTCCCCTTCCATCCGCTCAGTGAGCTTTTGGGACACGGACTCATTTAAATGGGAATCATTCATCTCCCGGCCTGATTCTTATGCACCTGAGTGCCTGGTATCAGCTGGGGTACTCAGTCGTGAGGCGGTGGCAGGGTTGTGATGCTGTGTACGGCGTGAGTTAATACAGTGCACTTGGGACTGTGACGGTATCATGCTGTATGGTGCAGGCTGATGCAGTGCATTTAGTGTTGGAGACATAGTATGTGTAGTGCAGCTAAAGCTGAGCCACCCTGTACAGCGTGGGCCAGTGCAGTGCACTGAAGGTTGTTGGGATGGGAGAATGGCCTCCCTGTGCATTAGAGCCATGACCGGGCCAGCTTCCACTCCGTGTTATTGCTAGCACTGAATCTTTTCCAAGGAAATCTCTGTGGCCGGGTCCTCTTTACAGACCTTCTACTTCTCTTGATATGCACATAATGAAGTGCAGCAGCATCTTTGGGGACCTGAGTGCAGTGCCCCAAACCCTAGTGCTTCCATGAGAACAACCTGGGCTTTCCAGCTTCCTCGAAACAGCCAGCCCTGCTAGCACTAACAGGCTCTGGAGATGGAATTCTCCTCCTGGCCACAAGTGAGGCATGTTGACAGGCAGCTGCTGTCACCAAGGCTAGCATATCAGATGTTTAGGGTGGGGAGGCTAAGCTCCTTCTATCCTGTCCCTGCCTATATGCCGTGGTGGTGCCTGCTGGAGAAGTGCAGATGACTTGCTCCCGGAATGATAGGCCCTGCTGTGGGGCTCTTTGGCCTTCAGCATTTTGCCTGTTGTCTTTGTGTCCAGGTTGACCCAGGATCCTAGTTCCAATCACCAGTTTGAGCTGAGCACAGAGAAAAGCTTATTTGGGTGATGCAAATGGAAAAGGTGCTTCCCAGCTCCTCAACCGCTCAAACAGTTCATTCGTTATCTCCAGGGGCGTTGCAGCCACCACCACAGTGAAGGGCTCCTAGGTTTCTGTGTGCAGATCCATGAGACTCCCATCCTCACCACCCAGATATTGTGGGACTGCTGAAGGTTGAAGCAGTAGCTGAGGGGTGAGATGACTGCGGGGTCCCTGAACTTGTAGCACAGGAGGGAGGGGAATTGCAGGATCTCTCTGAAAGTCTCTGATTTAACCCAGACTACTGCTGACACAGAAATAAACTATGTGGTCTGTCTTGATATTGACTAGTTTGAGAAGCAGTGTCTGAGCGGTGCATGTAGAGTCCAGCTTTCCTAGCTATGCATGACATAGTCTGTCCAGAGGTGGGGGGGAGGAGTTCACCTCTCAAGAGCTTGCCCTTTAGTACTTGCTTGAGTCTGACACCCATTTTGAGAGGTTCTTACAGCTGTTTTCTTCTCTGCACAGGAACCATTGACGGATGCAGAAAGGATGAGGTAAGTGTCTCGTTCCCTACTCATGCTCCGGGCTCACACTCACTCTATGAGCTTATTCCCACCTCCGATTATCCAGCATCTGCCTCACTGCTTAGCCCTTTGAATTTGCATGAGGGGTTTCCCTTCTCTTGAGAACCTATGTCCATTTGGAGAGACTGGGGCAGGTTTCTCTCTGCTCCCATTTGCCAAGTTTTGTTGTGGTTCCCTGCATTCCCTGACGGACCAGTTGCAGAGCTGCTGTCCCAATGGAGCTGACTGGGTGAATGCAGACAGGATTCCTTTGGGAGACCCAGCTCAGGGTACCTTTAATGCTGTTACAGTTTGAGGTGGGGCAAACACCCTCATTAGAAACATCTATTCCTCACCATCAAAGGGAGAAAAACTAAAAGCACTACCATTTTGGTGTGACCCCCTGTAACTAGTGTGTGAGCTCCCCCTGCTGATTGTGAATGAAGACTTGCTGCACAGACAGAAGCTAGCAGAAGGCAGCTCTGCAGATCTCACTCCCCTAAAAATCTCAGTGAAGAACAAACTGATGCAGCTGAAGAGAAGGCTGTATTTTCTAGGTTTCTCTGCACCTTTGAGCGCAATGAACGCACCCGTGTGGGAAGGTGCCTCAGGGCCTGCTGGAGGCTGCCACAGCATCTCCCCATAACACACATGCTGCCCATATCTCCCTGCATAGCCAGAGCCCCCCTCACCAGCTGCACTCACTGGCCCAGCAATTGCAGGGACTCCTACTCCACCGCATGTTAGGTTTAGAGGGCTGTGGCTGGGATTGAGGATTTGCGATACCCCCAACTCCTGAAGCCTGGGATAAATTATTAAGTGGGTTTCATTTTCCAAGGAGGGACACCTGAGCTGTGCAGCCCATTTGGCTGGTGGGCTTCATCCACAGGCCGTAACCTGAGAGAGAGCTGGCAACACAGACAATGGGACTGCTGAGCACTTTGTGCCCCTGCTCCTAAAAGCAGAGAGCAACTTGTGCTACCAGAAAGCAAGGGCTTGAATTTCTCATCTCCTGAGCTGCGCCGAGACACCTCTCGCTGCATTTGATCCTCCTGCCAGTTTAGTTTATTGCTACAGGCACTGACTGCTTCTAAAAGCAAAACCCACAGCCCAAGTAACAACAACCTAAGGCAGTTTAGCAACTGTCCCCAAACTCCGTCCATGCATCCCACTCCTGACCTCCTAAGCATCCTCCACTAGTCCACTTCTGCCCTCCCAGCTCTGCCAGTGCCCTGTATTCTTGACCTGCAGAGCCCCCCCTCAAAGTCCTTGTCCTGGGGCTTGGAACAGTCACTGGGAGTCCAGAGGAGCAACTGAGACCTCCAGGGGCAGCATATGCACACAGACACCATCGGACTCAGCACAACATCCTGTTAGGGGTGTCATAGGAGAGACGAGATCTGAGCCTAAAGAATCCCTTCTGGGAAGTGTGTGTGTGAGTGAAATGCCCAAATGCTCCCCAACAAGATCTTGAGAGGCGAACTCCCCAGCAGCTGAGCTGGAAAGGGAATGGTGGCCATTATTAGTTGTATGGTTGGTGCCACCACCTAGGAGCATCCTCACTGCCTGTGTGTGGTCCTGAAGGAAGGTTATATGCTGAGTGTCTGCACTGAGGCCTGCAACCCCCATCACTTGCTGAGGGTGCGTTGTTGCTCTCTGTAATACAGGCTGCTGCAGCATGAGAACGAGGAGCTGCGCCGGCGGCTGGCCTATGTCACTAACAAGATGGAGGCAATGGAGAGGGAGCTGGAGTCCGGCCAGGACTACCTGGAGCTGGAGCTGGGCCAGAATCGCGAAGAGCTGGAGAAATTCAAGGACAAATTCCGCAGGTAGGGTGAACATCAAAGGAGAGAATGTGGCTGGGGAGAGACGAGTACCTCCGCCTAAGGAGTCGCTTGGCTGGCTGGAGAAGTCAGAGCCTATGTTGTGTTAACCTGAGGCACATGGTCTGGGAAGATTAGGAGACTTACAGATAAAGCTCAGCATTAATTGTAATAATGCAGCTGCCTCTGGAGAGGAGCACAGCAGTTTAAGGCAGGAAATGGTGAATTCTCTATCCCTTTGACTCTTAGAGGCAGAATGGAATTGTTTGGGCTAGAATTTAGGGTTAATATCCTGACAAATGCAAAGAGAAATCAGTGGCCATAGATGCCTGGGATTTCTGTTTTATGTCCCACCTGAAAGGCAGCACCTTCGTTAGGAAAGCGCTCCATACCATCATGTTTGAGCCCAGTACTGTAGCGTGTCCACATCAATACCAGTAACAGCCTGGTTGTTCCTCTGAGGTATCCCATCCAAATACAGATCCAGTCTAGCCTGAGAGCTGAAGGGATCATAGCCACCAAGTGAGAAAATCAGGGCAAAGAATTGACATGTCCATGTGCTCTGTAGCAAGCAATCTTTCCTGGTGTGTGGGGAGCTGCTCTCACTTTCCAAACTATGGCGAGGACTTGAGTTGATGGCCCTGATTTCTTTTCACCTGGACATTCATGCCTCTGTTTAGGTTACAAAACAGCTACACTGCTTCACAGAGAACCAGCCAGGACCTGGAGGAGAAGCTGCATGCCCTGGTAACTGACCTGCTGAGCCTCTGGGAAGAGGAAGTGGGGGAATCCTGTGTGTGGGATGGAGGGAAAGGACCCTGGCTTACAGGGCTGGCATTGCAACAGCTGACGGGTTTGGTTCTCGCCATGACCCTCCCCAGGCCTAGCCCGGTGTCCTGAACTGGGTACTTTGTTTGCAGAGTCCCCATTTTATCATGCACTAGAGCTTGGTTTCCCCACAATATAGTTGCATGTAATTGTCATGTTGCATCTGCCTCTTTGAAAGGTGCCAGAGGTGTGTTGCTCCCTGCAGACTCCAGGGTGTCACTCCCGGGAGGCTGGGGCTGTTGAAGCAGAGCCTTTGTGTGTGTGTGTGTGTGTGTGTGTGTTCATAACACTCATGGCTGTTTCTTTTCTCTCTCTCTCTCTCCTTCCCATGCTGCCGCTGGCACACGCTGGGTACACTCACCTCTCAGGCCTCTCTCAGCCAAAGCTGGATTTTTGCAGTTGCGTCTTTTTGTTTGTTTTTTTTTCCTCCTCCACTTCACGTGTCTCAGCCTGTCATTTTCATTGTCAGCCACACATTACTTGACCCACTTGCACCATCCTAGACCGAGGGGCCCCCAGACCTCATCCAGCCAAGGGCTTCACCTGTACTGAACAAAACAGCTGCCCACAGAGACAACAGGTCCTAGCACGCAGTGCTCCAGCTGAATGGCAGCATTTGATTCTGATCCAAAGGGAGCATTGCCTGCTAGGAAGAACAGTGCCCGCAGGCTGCAACACTGTGTTATGGGTGTGGGTGGCTGAGAGCCACATTTGGCCACCCGTACTATAAATAACAAGGTCTGAGTTCTAGCCATCCTCCATCACCGGCCCATAACAGAGAGTGCGGGTCGGCTCTCGCCCTTGCCACTAGGAGCTTTGCGGGTTAATATTATTTATGCAGCTGCCAAAAAGTCAATCCATGTCACAGAAATGCCCTGACCCTGCATGCATCTCTGCCTGTCACAGTGGGCACTGCTGCCGCCACTGCTTCACAAGTGGGCCCTTTTAGTCACAGGCTTGGAGCCAATTCTGGGGCTTCTCTGGCCCTGGGGACATGGGACAGGTAGAGGAGCTGGATTGGGAGCTGTTGTCTGAGCTGTTGCCCTCTGACTGCTATTATCCTCCATGTCTATCTCCCCCAAGCAGGAGCCCATGGTGGCGTCTAGTGAGGAACTATCCCCCCTTTGAGAACAGAATTAACCAAGATGAAACTGCCCGGCAGGTCCTTTCACACCAGAGCAAGTCCTGGAGTCTTCCCTGAGCTTTTATTCAAAAGCAGAGCCTTCTCATTGCTGAGTCAACTTCTGTTGCATTCATCATTGACTCCCATGCCTCTCTGAGCAACATTTTGTTGTTGCCATGGTGGAGAGGATTGGATGTCACCAGCCCAGTGATCTTTGCTGCTGGGGAAAGGTGTTGGATTGACAGGGACTGATCCTTTGTGTATCACCCAAGAAGCATCAGTGCAGTCTTCTTCCCTGATGCCAGTGTGGTCCACTTGTCACTCTAAAGCTGAGAGGGAGTTCAGTCTCTGCACGCTCCAACTGCAGGAAGGGTAGGAAGAGCAGCTGTGCTGCGAAGGATCCAACCCGCCTCACTGCAATAGCTAACAAACATGGCGAGAATTCTGAAAAGCCAGCATGTGGTGGCTGGCTTTGTGTGCTGTCAGAGTCCCTCCCTCTGTGAAGAGCCGGGGCTGTTACCTGTCTGGAAGGTTTTGTTTCCAAGCTGTGTGTGTTTTTGTGCTATGCAGAGGGTAGGGGGGATGAGAGGCCAGGCCAGCTTGTGCTGGTAGGATTTATGCCTTGTGTTCTTGTGCCCCAGATAAAAAAGGCAGAGATGGACCGGAAGACTCTGGACTGGGAGATTGTGGAGCTCACTAACAAGCTGCTAGATGCCAAAACCACCATCAATAAACTTGAGGAGCTCAATGTAAGTGTCCTGTCTGCAGCCTGTGTCTGCTTAACGTGTGGAAATGGGTGTTGGAAGTCCCATGCCTGCTTCATATAAGGTCTGGTCTATAACCTCCTTACTAATGACTGGGGAGGAGTAAGCAGCACATGGCTGATATTCATCCATGCTAAATTGTGGGAAGCTGAGAATGCCCCTGAGGACAGATAAATAATAGAGCGGGGAAGCAGAGCATAGCAGCATGACATTCGACCTGAGTCCTAGTAGCTGAGTGGTGAGCAAATGAGATCTGAGCTTGCTGTGTGAAGTGGCAGCAAAAAAGGCCCACCTGAGTTTGAGCTGTAAAACTAAAGGCCAAGCATCCCAGAGCTGGGAGAAGGGTGATCCTTCCAGACAGCTTTGGTGGAACAGCGCCTGGGATTCCACACTTGATTCTAGGCCCTTTGTTAACATTGGCGGGAGTTGAGAGAAGAGCAGTGAGAACCATTGGGGGCCAGTTTGGCTGATAACACAGGGGTTTGGGGAGGGGCACAGGCCCTCACAGATATTTGAGGGGTGTCAGGTCCCAGGAGGGAGAGGAGCTAGCTACAGACAGGGTGTAAACTGGGAGGGAGGAGCACCAGGGGACAGAGCAGTGTATTTGCCTGCGGAAGAGCCTCCCCCGGGGAATGGTGGGAGCCCCAGGGTGTAGGATGTTTGCTTTCCCCCCTGTGTGAGTGAGGTGTCTGCTCCAGCAGGAGCTGGTGCCTGCATGTGTTGCTGGCAATGTGTGTGGGGGGATGTCGCAAGGCCGGCATGACCCCCCATCACCATGCGCTCTCTCTGCAGGAGCGCTATCGGCAGGACTGTAACCTCGCAGTGCAGCTGCTCAAGTGCAACAAGTCCCACTTCAGGAACCACAAGTTTGCTGATGTGAGTAGCAGCTCTGCAGTGGGGTGGGGGAAGGAGCTTGCAGCTGCTCTGTGCCCAGCCCTTTACTCCATACCTGGCCACTCTCCTCCACAGGTGGGGATCGAGCTGGCTTGTGTCCCAGCAACTCCCCTCTGCTGAGCATCGGGCCAAGGTGTAAGGAGCTCCTGGCCTTTTGGGCAAGGCTCTGCTGGCTCCTCTTTCATGCCAGCTCCATTTCACATCTCAGCTGGGGGCTGTTATAAACAGATCCTTGAGCTGTGTTTCCAGGCGAGGGAAGTGCTGTTATCTTTGGCACGATAGCCTTGAATGTGATAGCCTGAGTGCCTGAAGGGAGCTGGCAGAGGAGCAGGCCTCTCACTGATCCCTTTGTCGTCTCCCCCTTCTCACCTGGCCGCATACAAGGCCTGTCCTGCCTAGTGCAGGGCTAGGTGAACTAGGATTCAGATGGCTGGCTCATCTGCCGCTACCAGCCTGGGGGCTTATGGATCTGCCAACAGGCAGAGAGTGAGGGAGGCCAAGGCTCTGGGTGCAGTTGTGGGGCTGGGCATGTGGGACGTCAGTCTAGCCTGTGCAGCGTGAGGCAGCCTAGCCTGTCCTGTCCCAGTGGGGGAGGGAGGAGCTGGTGTGCATACTGGCATTTCTTGTTCCTCTCCTCTCTCTGGAACAGGATCTGGCCCAGCCCTAAGATTCTCCCCAGTTTTTCGTAAAGCCTCGTCAAATGGGCTCCTTGCACCCCAGCCCCTTAGAGGGCTCGCCCAGTGCCCTGCTCATCCACCCTGGTGCTTGTCTTTCGCAAGCAAGCAGGTGACTGGTATGTCATTCCTCAGGCGTGTCTCAAATTAGCGCTCCTGAGGTCACTGTATCAATTGCTGCGGGGGTAACCTTGACCTCTCCCAGCTGTCTCCCCTCACAGGAGCTTTGAATTCTGCCCCCCAGAGAGCTCGGCCACGCTCAGATGCCACTGGAGGCAAAGTGGAGCTGAGCAACTGTGCAGGGACCTTCTGCTTCGCACCCAGCAGTTCCCACTCTGTGTGCCCTGGGCCCACCTGTCTGACTGCAGGATTCCTCTTGCAGCAGGCTGTGCCATGGCTCGGGGCCGTGGAGATCTGCAAAGCCCAGCCCTAAGCTTCCAGCACGGCGCTTGTGTAGCCAGTCAAAGGGCAGCCCGGTATTTAATAGGCAAGGTGGAACAGACCTGCCTGCCTGGCTATCAGCAGGAGGGTGAGTGCTCATCCCAGTCCTGCAGCCACTTTACCCTGAACTCAACGGAGCTGCCCCCCTGGGTGCAGTGAAAGGCTTGGCATGCCCTGAGTGCTAAGAGCTCTGACCCAGCAGCTAAATCTTCAGTGAGGTAGAGGAGTCAGCAAAGCTCTGTCCCAGGTGCTAATGCCTCAGTGAGGCAGCTGGACCAGACGGGGGGGGGGTCAGCAAGTGCTAGGCCAGCCATCGATCCTGATCCCGGGGCAGCCTGCCAAGGCAGTGGGGTTGTAATTACTGTGCGCTCCCTGGGAGCCGCAGATCCTGGCAGTGGGGGCTGTTCAGTCACTGCAACGCAACTGCCAGCTGATTTTCCACTGATCAATAGCCCCCTTGCCTAGCACACGCCAGCCAGGCCTTCTGTTCACTCTCAGGAGCCGGCCTGAGGCTCGAGGGCAGTCTTCCTTCACTCCCACCCCCGAGCGGGGCGCATGGGGCAGGCTCCTGTGTGCTCTGAGAGCGGCAGCATCTTGCAGCCAGAAGTGAAGAGCAGGGACAGCTCTGCTATCTCCTCCCGTGGGACACCCATGCCCTGTTTGGGGGGAGGGCAGCGTGTGTGTCTGTGGCTGGGCTGTGCCCAGGGGTGGGGACCAGGTGAGTGTGCTGGGAGATAGGTGGGGTGGGGCAGGCACTGTATTGTGCACTCCCAAGTGCTGCTTTGTGGCTCTATCTCAGCCACTCCTGGCGCTGCCGAGGTGCTGTTTTAGCCCCTGCTTAATGCCCTCTCTCCTTCCCCAGCTTCCCTGCGAGCTCCAGGACATGGTCAATAAACACCTGCACAGCACCCAGGAGTCCCCAGGTCCTGGCCAGGAGGCTGCACATACCCTGGCCCCCTCTGATGTTGTGCCCACCTCAGTTATTGCCAGAGTCCTGGAGAAGCCCGAGTCACTGGTCCTGAACTCTGCCATGTCCAGCAGTGGCAGCTGCCCCATGGCTGAGGATGTCTTTGTGCATGTGGACATGAGTGGGGCTCTGCCAGATGCCTGCCCCGGCCCGGGGCTGCCTGGGAAGGAGGGCGGGGAGGTGGGGAAGCAGCAGAATGGGGGCTGCAAGCCACAGAGCAGTATGGAGAGCCTGCCAGAGGAGGCGCCTGCCTTTGAGAAGCTGAGCCCCTACCCCACGCCCTCCCCTCCCCACCCAATGTATCCAGGGCGCAAGGTGATTGAGTTCTCTGAGGACAAGGTGAGGATCCCAAAGAACAGCCCCTTGCCCAACTGCACCTATGCCACACGACAGGCCATCTCCCTGAGCCTGGTTCAGAGCGAGGATGAGAACAGTGACCGGCACCGGACGCTCCCTAACAGCCCCGTCTCAGAGGGCCGCCACTCAGCTTCCAGCTGCTCCTACCAGCCATCACCCAAGGCAGCTCGGGCACACGGCTCCTCACAGAGCAGCCCTTTCAGCAGCCCCCCCCAAATCCCCAGTGCCTTCGCCAGTTCAGCCAGCTCGGAGGAGGACCTCCTGGCCAACTGGCAGCGAATGTTTGTGGACAAGGCGCCCCCTACTTCAGAGCAGGTGTTGGTGGGCCGCACCTCCTTCAGCCATGACATGGCCCCAGAGCTCCAGAAGCGATTCAGCCGCTCTATGCAGGAGCTGGGCAGGGTGGCCTCGGCCTACTCAGATGGCGAGGAGTCTGTGCAGAGCTGCAGCTGGACTGTGAGCCGGGACTCGAGCGTGGACACAGACAGCACTGAGTCACGAGCCCGCAAGAGCCATTTCTCCTCCGACTACGGCACGGATTTCTCCCAGGATGAGGCCCGGAAGCTGCTCCAGGGCAGTGGCGGCCACACTGCTGAGCCCAGCAGCCCCCCACCAGAGAAGCACAAGGACTATGTGGACCTGGGCTCACCTGGGAGCCCGGCTGAGGAAAGGGAAATGCTGCTGCAAGCGAGCAAGGAGAGCAGCCAGGGGGGAGCCTTGGAGGAGAGTGGAGAATGCAGGAGCAAGCCTCCCTTAGGGCGGCCACACCGCAGCCCCAAGAGGATGGGTGTCCACCATCTCCATCGCAAGGACAGCCTGACGCAGGCCCAGGAGCAGGGCAACCTGCTTAACTGAGGTGGGGCAGGGAGCAGCACCCTAGGGCGGTGCTGTAGCCGCCTCCCCACCAAGGCTGTCTCACCACTCCTGGGCTTGGTGTCTCCGGCCCCACTCATGCCACCGGGGGCCCCAGACTCCACTCCCCCCATATATTTATTCTGGTTTTGATACCCAGAGAAGCCGGGATCTCCCTGGCATTCCTTGCACACTACGCCAGAACACACACTCAGGGGCCTTGCTCGCCCATGCCTTTGCCCACCACTCGTCTGGCACCTCTGCCTGCTCTCACACTCCCTCTTACAGCCTCACTCCAGCACCCTTGCCTCTGCTCACCCCGGTGCCCATGCTGCCCTCACACTTATGCTCTCAACCTCGTCTCGGCTCCCATGCTCTCATTTGCATGCTGATGCCCATGGCCCTGGGCACATGTATGCTTGTGCCCACGGCTGCTGTGTTCCTACCTTTCAACTTGTGCCAACAAGTAGCAACTCTTGGCCCTGTTCTTGTCTGAATCCCTGTGAGCCCTGGCAGGCTATGAGAGGGGCATGAGGACTGCCCCGGAGGAAGGGGGTGCTCCTTGCTGCCTGGCCCCCAGTGTAGGTCAGAAGCATTGGGGCGGGGACTTTTTGTTTTGCTGTTTTGTTCCCCCAGCTGCCATGTGGATCTCTGTGGAAATCAGATGGCAGCAGTGACTGGCTCTCCGCCAAAGCTTTCTCTGTGGATCCCTGCTGGCTTAGCTCATGCACGTGGCTCGTGCAGAGGCAATGCATTGGGAGAGCCCCAGTTCCCTCTGCTGCAGGACTGGGTTCGTAGCTGCCCTCCCACCCCCGTACAGTTGCTCAGCAAGGTTAGCCTGCGGAGTTCCTGTGGCAGTGGTTGCCACGCTTTGGGTTGGATTTTGTGTTTGTCTCTCCATCTCTGTGTGCTGTTGTGTTGGCCTGACTCTTGTTTGGATGGTGCTGATTCTCTGCTCCTGGGTCTTCCTCTCCTTCTTCCTTCCAGGCCTTTGCTTTTAAAATGTTTGGTTTTCTCTTCCTGCAGAAATGAACAAAGCAGCTGACAGCCAATCCATTGTCTGATGGGTGGAGAGGTGAGGTCCTGCTCTAGGAGTCACTGGCTCCCTTCCCATCCTGGGCTTTCTCCTCCAGCAGAGCCATATGAACTCCAGGGCAGGATTTTCCCCCAGGAGAGCAATAAATGAAGGACAATAGCAAACCTTCTTTGGGCAGGGCTTCAATAAGGGCCCCAGGAAGAGAGGGAGACCTGAGGAGCAAGGCTTACAGCTGCTGTGTGCACGTACCTTTTGGCTCAGTGGTGGTCCTTTGGGAAGGCCCCTGTGAATGTGCACCCCTTCCTCTGGCTGGGTCCCGGGCTGGCTCCGGTGCCTTCCACGGCCTTCCCCCTTGGGGCTGGAGTTCTGTGTTTGATTTTTCTTGTGTTGTTTTTCTTTTCCGTGTGTGTGTGTGTGATCACTGTGTCTGGGGAGGGGAGAGTTCTGTAGTGCAGATTTTATTTGGGGAATAGAGCCCCGGTGTCTATTATAGGTTCCTAAAATGCCCTTGCCTATCTGGATTTGTACCTCTCCACCCGAAGGTGTAACCCAGTGCATTGGCGTGGGTCCCTGTGCTGGTCTCTCGGGTCAGGGTGCTCCCGTTCCTGCGGCTGTGATGGGTTTGAAGTGGGAGCTGTGACATCCTCCTTCAGTGAGAGTGAGCTGCTGCTCTGCTCTTTGGCTGTGTAAGGAGAGTGCAGCCTCTCACTGCAGGAAGGAAGCTCCCATTCAAACACCAGGCAAGAGATGCTGCCCAGGGAACCTGGTCCTGATTTACAAGGACAGTGTCCCTCCCTGAGCCCTTCCATTTGTAGCTGGTGGCAGCCAAGGCCAAAGCTTGCTTCTCAGCTCCAGTCTGGAGGCTGCAGAGCCTGTGAAAGGGAGCTGCTGGCCTCTCCTGTGTGTCTTGGCCCCGCCTGCTGCTGCTTCCTGTGCAGGTAGGTTTGGGCACTCAGTCATAGCAGCTGCCTGTGCATTTGCATTGTTCCTGGCCTCTCAGCTCAGTGTGGAGCTGGGGCAGGGCTCAGTATTTCAGCAGAGCTGCCCTAACAAATTGGTGCTAATGGAGTGAGCCTCTCCTCAACCTACAAGTTACTAACCCTCAGTGTCCAGGAAGGGAGGGGTTCTTTGCTCTGACCAGCTCAGCTCCTCTCTCCTGTAGCCTCCTTGCAGCATGAGTGGTGAGGTCCTAGCTGCTGCCTCCTCCTACCCCTTCTTCCTGCCCCAGCCACAGGGCATCTTCTGTCGATTGGGCTCCTGGGCCCAGACTCTTCCTCGTCAGCGCAGCCCTCCTGGGCTGCTGGAGGCCTCACTTACGTGTCATGACCTGGCTTGGAGCGGCAAGCATATGCCAGGAGCAGCAATCCTGCTGGCTGCGGCTGGCCTGGGCTGTCGGTCCGTGAGCTGGGCCTGATCACCTCCATCTCCCAGCGAGAGTTCGATTCAGCCCAGAGGTTCCTGGTTGCAGTTGGCTGTCCTGAGCAGGTTCAGACCAAAATGAAAACCACCGGATTGTCGAAGCAGCTGGGGGTGCTGGTCCTGTCAGGCAAAGCTAACCTCCCTTCCGCCTTTGATCCCATCAGGGGAATGGGAGGGGAATGCCATGGGCCCAGTCCAGGTCCTGCTTCTGCAGTGTCAGCTCTTTCGGAGTTTGACCGGGCAGCAACAGAACCCATGAGAGAATTGTTGAGGGGAATGTTGTGCAGCCAGGAAAAAAGGCCCAACCTGCTCCAGGGCTGTGTCCGTGGGGTATCAGGCCTTTGTCCTTTGCACTCCTCCTCGTCTCGGGCAGTACTGGCTCTTGGCGGCCCTCACTTTTCAGTGTTCCAGCTCCAGCTGGCTAATCTGCAACTAACGTGTTCTTTTTTTCTGAGATTTTCAAACTGACGTATATTTTAAAACCAGAAATAAACTATTTTAAAAGTAAGCTGTGTTGTGAGATGCTGTGTGCTCTCACTGCTGGCTGGAAGCCAAGAGCATGCAAATCCTGGTGGCTGGGGGACCTCTTTAGGGCAAGCTTCTGTCCCACAGGTGGGCACAGTCCTGCGTGCCACTCACTGGCTTGTCGGGTAAAGTGAGCATATGGTCTGTCTTTTCAGATGATGTCCCGATTCTTCCTTTCACCATTCAGTGTGTGTCTGTGCTTTAACTACACAATGTTTGTCCAAGATGTCTCATTGCAGAGAATCTACTCTGTATTCACGAGGAACAGTGCCGGGCTGGGGAAGGAGAGTTCAGAGTGGTGACCAGTGTTGGACTGAAGTGAAGTCAGATGAACGTAGAATCGTAGATGCTATGGGAGCTGCTCCGTTGCTCATGGTGAATGTTGGCAGGTGTTCAAGATTCAGTGCTAACTCATTCGCCCCATTAAGTTACTGGAAGAATCCTCACTCCCAGCATGTCATTGACTTAGAAGCTGGCAGAACCAACACGAGCACCTTTTTTAACGGGTACTTTTGCCCTTTGCACAATTACTTTATGGCCTTAAAACAGCTCCCTAAAAATGTAGGAGGCCTTGCCTCAAAGGCCAGGATCATTCAACCAAACCCACCCTCTGTCAGCCCGCTGAGCCTCAGGAGAGAGGTAGGGTCTGGCTGGTTTGCTTTCATCTCCCTCCCACTGATTTTAGGTCTTGGAGGAGCTGGGGCAGCCCTGCCCCATGGAGTAACAGACAATAATACACAAGCCAGTCATTTAAAGCAATGGATTCCCAAAGATGCTGTCACATCTCCCTCATCGAGCGGTTACACACAATCTTGGCCCACAGTAATACTTACATTTAAAACAATAAAGTCTTTCAAGGATAGTGTAGGAAATTGCCCTAAGGCCCCCAACCTCCTTTACCCATGGGGAAACTGAGGTGAGGTGCAAGGAAGGGACCTGTCCAAGGTCACCGAGCTCATGCGAGAATCCTGGAGCCCTGGGTCCCAGTCCTGTGCTTTAACAATAATGCTGCCCTTTCTCCTAGAGTCTGGATAGAGCCAAGGCCTCTGAGCTAGTATTTATGTGGTGATGCGGCTGTCCCGGCTAGCTTGTCTTGTATCTTGTTTGGGGGCTCTGTGCACCTTGCAGTCTCTGCTATCCAAGTCCTGCCTCTCCTAGCTGTTCTCCCTCTCGGAGGCCAGCCCTCACTGCAGTGGGGCTGCTTTCCACCTCATGCAGTGCTCTTTGGCTGGGCACAAGGTCTTCAAACCTTCTGAGCTGCTCCCTGGGCTCTCAGCCGCTTCTCTCCCTCCCACAATGCGTGAAGAGGACTGTGCACGCTGATCTGCAATCAACAGGCCTAATCACACGGCAGTAACGGGCTCTGGGTGGAAATGGGTGCACAGGTTGTGTTGTAAAAGGTCCAAAGATGCGGAGAGTGGTGTCCACCCAAGCACCTAACTCCCACTGACAGCAGCTAGGCACATCTTTGCATCTTGAGGATCCTGAATATCTTTACAAACCCAGCCGGCAGTGACTGCCAAAGGTCACACACACAGGCTCTTGGCTCCCCTCAGGGCCAGGTTAACACACACCTGCTGGGCCGTTCTCAACAGTTCAGTGTGCTGACCTCTTTCTTCAACTCCAACTGAACAGTGGGGGGGAGAAGAGGAGGCTGTTGAATGGGGAGGGAGCAGAGACTAGGGAACTGGTGGGCCCCTGCCTTCTTTCTGTGCCACATGCAGGAGAACCTCAACAGCCAGGTGGAAGGGGAGTTTCCCTGTTCAATGCAGTGAAATGGCTGTGGTGTGATAAGCTGTACAAGTGGGGCCCGTGTAGAAGAGTGGGACTGCTATGGTCCACTGGTACTGGGGTGGCGGAGGCTTCCTAAGAAGAAGAATCCCTTCTGCTGCCTCAGCAGTGCAAGGGCAGAGGCCTACCCTGCCCCAGAGCCTGGTTCAGGTGGGGCATGTATGAAAATGCAGCTGCAGGGCAGTGAAAAGAGCAGAGCTGGGAGAATGTTAATGAGCTGACATTTCCATAGGGCCTTTCATAGCAGGTGCTCAATGGTGCTGTCCCTAGTATGGACTTGCCCAGCTTGGGTCTCTAACAGGAACGGGTCTGTGTGTCCCACAACTCACCTAGCTGCTTGTCCCTCCCCCACCATCCTTCCCTACGGGCTGCAGGGCCAGAATAGGCAGACATCACCACACGCCTGGCAGGCTGGGAGCTGAGCTGGCAGCCAGCCACACTCTGTGAGGCGCTGTGGAGCGCTGCTGCCTCCTCGTGGCATGCCCAGCTTTTGTCAATCCAGCGTGCCCTGGGGAGGGCTCTCCCTGCAGTGCGGGAGAGGGGAGAAGGGGGAAATCCCCCTACCCCCCATGCCACATCCAGCTGTGGGGTCATTTTTCTACTGGGGTCTGAAGACAGCTCCAATCTCAGCCTTTCCACCTAACCTCTCAGCCTAGCAGCTGATTCTCTGCTGACTGCAGGGAGGTGCCAGGTTGAGCCCAAATGTGAAGGGGCTCGGCCCTGTTGGGTTTTATTATTATGGAATAAAACATCTTAAACCTTTACCACGCCCCAGCCACCCCCAAGCACTTTACAAACTCACTGGGCAGTGCAGAGCTGCCAGCCTGGGCTAACAGCACGTGGGGACGCTCCATTAGAAGGCAGAACAAGCCGTGGGCCAGGGCAGATTCCAGAAGGTGGACTGGACTCGCACAAGCTGGAATTGGACACCTCCCCACTCTTACAGAGCTGCCCCCAGGAGCAGGTCCTTGGTTTTACGGCTCACCTGAAATACAGCAGTTTGCACAGCACGGCACCCTTGGCACCGGTCCCTGGAGCATGGGTGAGGATGTGGCTTAACGAGCACTCCTGACTGAGTCCCTTTGTCACGCCCTGTGAATGCAGCCCTTTGCACTTTCCAGAGTCAACACTGAGGGAAAAGGGCAACGCACCCTTCCTGAGTCCCCCACACCTCTGCGTGCAGCACCCAGGTTTTCACCGTTGACGTTCTGCCCAGCTGTGCAGCTGTTAACAAAATGGCGAGAGTTAGAAGGGTTTCAGGATAAGAGGGACGGTCCCTGTTACTGCAAGAGCTTTGGCCCTTGCTCATTGTAATTCCCTTCAGGGAGCTGGGGCTATACAGAGCCTGGCTCAGTTTCGATTCCCTGTTGGCGCATATGCCTTGAAGGGGCTGGCAATGGGCAAGATTTCAGGGCTGTGCTTTCACGGTACAGCAGAGAGAGCCATTGTACACACAAGCCTGTGAGCATCTCCAGATGCATGCACTAAATCTGGCTCTCTATCCCGGTGATAGACCCATGAACCTCACAGCCCTCCTAGCCTGATAGCTGGCTCTGGCTCATAGGGAGTGGAGACCGAGCAGTAGAGTCTGCAACTCGGAGCCTTTCTCAAGGACTGTCCCTGGCTTCCCCTGCTACCATTCCAACCCATGGTTTCCATCTGCAGCTTGACCAACACTTTGGAGGGCTACTCGTGGCTGCCGCTAGCCCAGCAGTCCCTTGCCATTGTGCTGCTGGGGGGATCCATGCTGCATTCCAGGGCTCTGTTTGCTACAGCTCTCTCCTTGCCAAGGGAAGGGGGAGCTGCTGGCCCAGCTCCGAGGCAACATCCCCATCAGCCAACAGCAACTTCTAACTTCGGGTTCCTCCAGCAAGGGCGCTGGGCAGCAATTCATTTTCCTGTTTGCATTGTGGTAGGAAGCTGGGACTGAGGGGGCAGAAGCTCCCCCTTCACCCTCTCTAAATGGCACCCCTGCATAGGGTGACCAGATAGCAAGAACGAAAAATCAGGATGGGGGTGGAGGGTAATAGATGCCCCTATAAGAAAAAGCCCCAAATATTGGGACTGTCCCTATAAAATGGGGACATCAGGTCACCCTACCCCTGCGCTCCCCTCTGCCCCAGGCTCAGCTGCAGCCCCAGCGAGCCCATTCCTCCCTTCTGTGGCACTGCTGCGTTCCAGTTTTCTCCCCCCCCCCCGTCAGCCCCACCCTACAGCTCCAGTTTCAGTCACCGCTACAGGATCCCCTGTACATGAGCACCCCATCCTGGTAATGCTGCTGGAGGAGAAGTGCCACCCCGATAGCAATGGGTCTAGCAAAGAGATTTTTCTGGGCCCTCCCAAATTGGCCAAGGCCCCTGGGAAAGGGTCCACTGGGCCTGTGCATTAATCCACCACTGCCCTCCCCACCACCTTCTGGGATAACCCTGCCCCAAGACCCACCTGCAACGGGCCCATCTGTAGGGTGAACGGTTTTGAGAAGCCAGGGTGGAAGAGCACCCAGCTTGTGGGTTAGATGGTTCTTTAAGGCTTTGAACATACCGTTGCCAGCTTCCATTTGACTTTTTGGGGTGAGTGGCCATCCCCACGTCGGGAAGGGGGGCTGCTATTGTGGCAAAGTCTGGTACAAACCACCAGTAACAGCCGGCCAAGCCCAGCAACTGGCCTATCTGCTTCTTGGTTAATTGTATTGGGCAGTTCACATCTGCATGGACCTTGTCAGTCAGTGGGTGCAGCCAGCCTTTCGCCATGCTGTGCCCGAGATACAGCACCTCATTTTCCCCCTGCCACATTCTGAGCGGATTTGCTGAGAGCCCCACCATCTCGAGGGTCCAAGTGACAGCAGCGATGTGCTTCCCATGGGCAGCCATAGCTGACTAGGTTGCCAATATTGGCAGCTGTGTACTGGTCATGGGGTCACAGCACTTGGTCCATTAGCCGCTGTGGCCCCCATGGAAACCGAACACCATGGTTACAGCTAGGTGGTTGATGAATGAGGTAGACAAAGCCGTCTGTTCCCTACAATGCTCCCTACAGTGAGGGTCTGCCAGTACCCCTTTGTCAGGCCTCAGATGGAGATGTGTCCAGTGGCCCCAGCCTCTCCAGCAGCTCCAGCACCTGGGACTTGGGTAACCTGGGTATTGCGTTGACTTTTCTCATGCCTATGCAAAATTGAATTGACTCATCTGCCTTTGGCACCAGCTCAGTAGTTCTCTTCCACCCACTGGGGGATTTCTTGTTGACTCCTAGGGCTAGCATAGGCTGCAGCTCTTTGCAAACCATCTTCCACATCTTCCTTGGACTTGGTGGCTCTCCTGGACTTTCTGCCCTGGTTCGGTTGGTATATGGTGGTAGATCAAATGTGTCTGACTCAGTCCTAGGTGGGCTGAGAACACCAAGGAAACATCTGGACCAGCTGGAGCATTTGTGGCCGTTGTTCAGGTCAGTGCTGGGTTTGAACTCGGTCCAAGTCTTGAACTGTCAGGGCTTGGGTGGATAGGGTGATATGAGCAGGTCTTCCTGATCTCTGTGTCCTGGCCTTTAGGAGGTTAACTGGGCATATCTACATCTCTTTCCATTTCTCAGGTGGACAAATATCAAAGGCGACCAGCACTACCCTTCTTATCACCTCAAATAGTCCTTGCCATCTGGCCAACTGACTCAGAGCTTGGTAGTAATACACTGTGCCAGGCTTGGGTAACCAGGCCCCTCAATTGTAGGTATGTTCCTGTCAATGCCAAGCTTTACGGAGGTTCTCCATTGCAAACCCCCAGTGCATTAAGTCTCTTCCGTAGCTGGAGCACATATTAAATGTGTTGGTAGCTCTGGGTTCCCATTCTTCCAGGCTTCCTGAAGGAGGCTCAAAGTCCCCTGGCGCGGTCTCCCATACAGCACCTCAAATGGCAGGACCCCCATGGAGGCTTGCGGGACCTCCCGTTCGGCAAACAGCAGGGGTGGTAGCAGTCAGCCACTGGGCCACAAGGTTTTTCAGCATAGCCTTTGGGGTCCTATTGAACCGTTCCACTAACTCATCCATCTGCAGGTGGCAGACTGATGTCTGGAGGGATTTGACCTTTAGCAACTCACACAATTCCTGCATCAGTCTGGAGGTGAAATTGGACCCTGGTCCGTCAGGATTTCTCTTGGCATCCTGACCCTGGCAAAGAGCTTCAGGAGTTCGGTTGTGATGGTTCGTCGTGCGGAGGGGAATAAACTCAGGAGTACTGTGGCCTGTAAACCACTGTCACCAATTTGTGCTGATATCCCATTGTTCTTTTCTCAAGTGGCCCTATTAAGTCTGGGCCTAGTCATTCACAGGGTGCCCCCAGCACTGGAAGGGGGACCAGGGGAGACTTTGGGGTTCTCTTGGGCCCTGTCAATTGACAGTCAGAATCCCAGACCAGTAAAATCTATGGGTCACCCTTTCCGGAATCTTCTCCTTCCCCAAGTACCCAGCCCATGGCACCAGCTGAACTGAGTGTAACACTCCTTTGCAGACTCTCTGGGGGACCAGAAGCTGAACCCTATTTCCCTGGTTTGTATCACCCAGTAGTCATTTGTTTTTGAGTTTGAAGGGTCATCTCTTTGCCATTAGCCACAACTCTCTGTTCAACCCCCCGTCTTGGGGTCTGTTCCTCCTGCTAACCCACATCCTGCATTAGCCACTCCATACTTTTAACCTCGGGTGTCCTGTGGTTGGCAGGATGCTGGATCCAGTTTCCTGGCTCCAAGAGATGCCTGTGTTTGGCAGTGCTGTCACAGAGACCTAAATATGTCCTTAGGTGCCTAGCTTTAGGCAGCCAGCTTTGGAAACTTTTAACTTGACCTTATTTAAAACAGGAGTAAACGATGGATTGGAAGAATCCTTCGGTACTGCTGATCCCACAATTTGCTTTCCAAGTCTCTCTTGCTAATCTGGTGTTCCAAGGAAGACTGTGGAAACCTAGACTGCCTCAGACCCCTAAATCAATCAAAGGTAAGTCGGACATTTATTTTCTTTTGGGCCATTCCTTTACAACACAGAAAGTGATCATAGCTCTATTGCATGGAAATATTACACTTGCTGAATAATTAGGGGAGAATTTGCCCCTAAAAATGTCTTTGCATTAAAGTCTAATTTCAAAGAGAAAGAATTGTTGGGCGTTATCAGAGCTCTGTGTATGTGAAGCAGGGAGGGAGGCTAAGATAATGGGGTCTGTGGGTCAGGATTGAGGGGCACTGGCATAGCTGGGGAAGGGCAGAAAGTTGAAGAGATATTTTTGCCAGAAATCTTTCTTGGGTGGAAAAGAGTTTCTTTCTCTAAAAGGAAATGTGTATGGCATTTTAAATTTCTGCAGACTTTCATTAAAAAAACAAATGTTGCTGTTTTCAGTTGCTGAAGACCAAATATTTTAGTTTTTTCCATGAAAACCCAATATATTTTAAAGAAAATCTGTAGATAATGCTGAGCAGGGAGGGGTTGGAAGTATTTTGGAGGACAGAGTTAGGCAGGGTCTGAATTCAAAATGATCGTGAAAAATTGAAGAACTATTCTGAAAGCAAAAAGATGAAATTCAGTGAAGACAAGTGCAAAGTATTTCACTTAGGAAGGAAAAATCGAATGTTCAGCTACCAAATGGGGAATAACTGGTTAGGTGGTCGTACTGCTTAAAGGGATCTGGGGGGTATAGTGTGATACTGTTGCAAAAAAGGCTAATGATATTATCCCAAAATGATATTAAGAGGTGTGTTGTATGAAAGCCATGTGAGGTAATTGTTCCATCCTGTTCAGCACAGGTGAGGTCTCAGCTGGAGTGTTGTGTCCAGTTCTGGGTGCCACACTTTAGGAAAGTTGTGGACAAATTGGAGAGAGTCCAGAGGAGAGCAATGAAAATGAATAGAGGTTTAGAAAACAGGAGCTTTCATAGGTTTCAAGGCCAGAAAGGACTACTGTGCCATTAATAGACCATATAGTCAATTGCTTGACCACATTTTGGTTCATTAATTCTTTATGAAATATACTTGAGACCAAATAACCAATATCAGTCAGATTTATTAATATGGCACAAGAAAAAGGTTCTATGTGATACCAATTTCTGAAGACCTGTCCCATGCAGCGACGTTACATTCACTTTACGCAGAAGGTGACCTCTCCAAGTTACACATTTCAGCTGATATTACTTAAATAAGGATTTATAAGATATACATTTCTTTACATGTCAATAAAATCCAACCTGTCAGTTTGTCCCTCTTCCCTAAATGCTTGTTCTGTTTCTTCTTTATCTTTGTTTTGGATACTGGCATTCCAGGTACTGATCCGCGAAGGTATTTCCCTCACTTGTATTAAGACAGAGAACGAAAGTATCTTGTTTTTGACAAGTTTCCTTTTTCTTCGAGATGTGTTGCTCATGTCCATTCCATGTCCTCCGTGCACGGCTACTGGAACTTTTTTCCCCTTAGCAGATCCCATAGAGCCGGTTCCTGTGCCCCCTGGAGCCCCACACACATGCCGTGGTATATGGGGCACTGCCGGCCCTACACCCCCTCAGTTCCTTTTTTCCGTCCATGATGGTTGCTGGAACTAGCCTTGCTTGCCTTGGAAGTGCTAATTCCCCTTGTTCTGGATTTTGTTTTTTCTGTTTCTTATCCTTAGATAGCTTAGTTAAGTAGTTGTTGACAGTGGTAGTTAAAGACTTAAGGTAGTCTTGGCTGGGACTTAGCTGAGACTGGGGTATGCCCTGGTCACCGGGCTTCAAACTGTGAGCCTTCTTTGGGAAGGCTTTCCCTCTCAGCAACCCGCCACAACAGCTGCCTGAAGTGTTTGAAGGAAGCCCACCATAAGGACGAGTGTAAGATCTGCACGACTGTCAAACCAAGGACTCAAAAGGACAAAGAAATCCATTTGAAAGCCTTGCTGATGGAGGCAGTGCTTCACTTGGCCCGCTCTGTCTCGATATTGAGTGTGGGGTTGGTACAGAGTGTGCCATTGGCACCTACCGCGACTCGGCACCTAGGGTGGAGCAGCACCACTCCCCTAGCAGTCGCTCCAGGTCGGGGTCGTCAGACCGACCTGCTCTGGTACAGGATGCAGAGTCTCCCTCCTGACGCCAATGTCAATCCCCGGCACCGGGAGCAGCTCACTCCAGGAGATGGCACCGGTCGAGTTTGCCTGCCTGGCGTCACTCCGCAGACAGTTCCCATACCCGCTTCCCAGCACCAAAGACTTCGCCTGCACCGAGGTGGTGCAGAACCCGGTTGTCGAAAGCCAACATAGAACCAAGAGGCAAATGGCGCCAGAAATAGTCAGTACTGAGATGATGCTCCAGCACGGCTAGCTCCTCAGAGCACGTCCCCTCACACTGGCACCGTTCGCAGCACTGAAGGCATCCTCAAGGCCATCGTCATTGAGAGGACATTTTCCGGATAGATGGAGTGCCCATGTCTCAGGACACCGCTCCCCCCTGGCTAAGTACCTGCTGCTTCAGGGTCCTCCCGGAGGGGTAGTTGTTGGGTGAGACGTCGTCGACAGAAGGTGCCAGAGCCCCCAATGCAGGTAGCCCCCAGATGGCCACAAGGGCAGTGGCCACCCCAGTGACCTTATTGGGGCCCCTGGGGTTTCCAGGTGGGGCTGGGACCCCAATCGGTTAAGTCCTCGGGTGTACAAGTGATGCCTCTGGTACCAGGGAAGGCCCATCACCTGCCCTCGGGCGATGATTCAGACCTACAGAAGGGGACCTCTGTGGATACCGCTCGTCGACGGGAAGTGGCACCACCTCAGGCTGCACTTCTTCAATCCTCCTCCTCCTCGCCAGACGAAGCAGTCTCCCACGACCACTCAGCACCACTGGATGATTTCAGGGTGCCCCAGGAGCTGCTCAAAAGGGTTGGCACCAACTTGGAGCTGGAAGTGGAGGAACTAAAAGAGGCTATTGACAGTCTCTTCAATGTGCTGGCAGCAGCTGCCCCAACCCAGGTAGCCCTCCCCGTCCATGAAGGGGTCCTCACAATAGTGAAGGCCCTGTGGCAAACCCCTTCTTCGGTGGCCCTGACGACTAAGGCGGCTGAGAAGAAATATTATGTCCCAGCCAAAGAGTTTGAGTATCTGTTTACCCACCCCTCCCCTGGAACTCTGGTGGTGGACACGGCCAATCAGAGGGATAGGCAGGGGCAGCTGGGGTCTACTCCCAAAAACAAGGTGTAACCTGTCCATGCCCAGGGTAGCCCACTGATAATGCCAGGGTCAGGGCAGGCTGCAAAAGGAGAGCAAATTCTCCCAGCACTGGTGGGTGACACGGCAGTCAGACTTCCCAACCAGCCACAAACAGTGCTTCTGATTCCCCCACACTGGTTATCAAGAAGCCACTGTACAAGTACACACAGCCCCCTTTACTGCATTTCAGTCTCTGGCTCCCAAACTGACACTAGGTCCAGTAAAGAGACCAGTTATTTAAACTCTATGCTCTTTACTAAAAGATTCCCTCTGATCCCAAAAGACCAGCCACAGTACCAGTTCACTATGAGTTTGGATCTTACCCAAAATACCACGCTGCCAGCCAATCCTTTAGTAACTAAAACTAAAGGTTTATTAATACAAGAAAAACAAACAATAAGAGAAGTGTTAAAGGCGTAAAGCAATCAGACACATACAAATGATTTAAAAGTCCATATACATCAGGTTTCTGGGACAATTGTGGAGTTGTATAGTTCCTCTGGTATACATCCAGTACCTGGATGGGTCTAAGTCCTTCAGTTCAGTTGCAAAGTGTGTTGATCCAGAGGTGTGTCCGCAGCTGGACAGGAGCAAAGAACCGAACAAAGACAAAGACAAAATGGTTTCTGTGGTTTGATCTTATATGCCCTCTGTTACTGGCCATGTGGCTTGTGGAACTTTACAGGAACCAAAATGGAGTCCATAGTCACATGGGCCAATCCTGGTAACTCTTCAGGTATGCCTTTAGTTTCTTCCTAGGCCTTTGGCTTCTGTAAAGGTCTTGATGGGCCATTAAGCGGGCTATTGTCCTGTGGCCTCTCTGGCTGGGGTGTGTCTTTTACAGCACAGTTTGAAATACAGGATATCAAAGATCTCCATAACTTTCCTCACATATATCACACATGAACACAAATATTATCATCTTATTCAGCATATCATAACCTTTCTAACAGTACCTGACATGGCATGTCTTACATGAATCACTATGATTTTGACATATTAATGTCACATAACACAAATGTCCCCCCCTCCTAATGCAGTCTGCATGACACAAGGACAACAAGAAACCGGACTTGTTTGGGAGAAAAAGTTGTTCTACGGCAAGCCTACGGTTTACAATTGCCAACCAGCAGGCTCTCCTGGACAGGCATAATTTTAACCTGTGGGACTGGCTGAGACGCTTTGCTAAAGCCATGCCCCAGGACCAGGCCTGGACTTTAATACGATCATGGAGGACGGTACCACGGTAGCTAGAGCAGCGCTCCAGGCATCTTCAGATGCGGCTGACTCGGCAGGCAGGGCTATAGCCTCCACCATCTGCATGCGAAGGTGCTCGTGGCTCCAAACCTCCAGGCTGTCCCAAGAGGTTCAGCAGTCCATCCAGGACCTTCTCTTTGATGGGTTGACCTTATTTTCACCAGACTGATGCTAAGTTGTACAGTCTGAAGGACCTGCCTCAGGCTGGACCTTTTGATAAGAAGACAGAAGTCCACGTTAAACCCAGTGCAGTGCCTAGAGTTCATTGGTGCTACCCTGGACACTTCCAAGGCCAGAGCCTTCCTGCCCCAACTGCGCTTCGAGGCGATGGTCTCCATCATCTCCCACCTGCACCGATGCCCCACGACAACAGCCAGGCATTGTCTGCAGCTGTTAGGCCACATGGCGGTCTGCACCTATGTGCTGAGACTCACTTGTCTGAAGCCCAAACTGCTTCAGGCACGGCTGGCCTCCATGTATGTCCCAAGCAGACACCCCCTGGTCGGGTGGTCACAGTTCCCTCGCCTGTCCTAGACTCCCTAGACTGGTGGAGCACCCCCTGGGCCTTGCTGAAGGGCATTCCATTCGAGGAACTAGTCCCCTGGATTACCCTAATATCGGACATCTCGGACATAGGGTGGGGGGGCCATATCAATGCCAAACTTGGCACTCAAGGGATCTGGTTAAGAGAGGCGAGGCGCCTGCATATCAACGTGATGGAGCTGAGGGCCATTCGCCTAGCAGTCAAAGTGTTCCTCCGCTTCTTTATGGGCAGGGTGGTGCAGGTGCTGACCGACAACACCACAGCCATGTTCTACATAAACAGGCAGGGGGAGCACACTCCTCAGCCCTCTGCGAGGAAGCTATCCGTCTGTGGGACTTTGCCGTGAGGCACGATTTCCACTTGACTGCCTCTCATCTCCCAGGAGTGAGGAACAACGAGGTAGATCGCCTCAGCAGGTCATTTCTACCCCACCACGACTGGTCGCTACACCCAGAGGTGGTGTCTATGATCTTCCGGACATGGGGGTCTCCCCGGGTGTACTTGTTTGTGTCAGCCTGGACCACGAAGTGCCCACAGTTCTGCTTTCTCCATGGTTGAGAGACCAGGTCTATCTCTGGCACCTTCCTCCTGGACTGGTCAGGGAGCCTCATGTACGTGTTCCTGCACATTCCCCTCCTGCTCAGGGTCCTGCTAAAGATCAAGAGGGACAGAGCAGACGTTATCTTGATCGCTCCAGCCTGGACGCAACAGCACTGATTCAGCATGCTGCTGGACCTCTTGATGGTTTCCCCCCTCTGGAGTTCCCGAGACGGCAAGGCCTCCTGTTCCAAGACCACGTTGTCTGTTGCACCTGGATCTGGACTCCCAGCAACTCACAGTGTGGAGGCTCTGTGGCTGACGGAAGGCATGCAAGCCTGCTTGGTGCAGGTCCAGCAAGTCCTGCTTGGCAGCAGGAAGCCTTCTACGCATGTTGTGTATCAGGCTAAGTGGTTTACCTGTTTGAAAAACTCCCAGGGTATCCCGCCCAGCCTCTTGCCTATAGAGGTGATCCTGGAGTATTTGCTCTGGCTAAAGTTCCAGGGTCTGGCTGTGGCCTCATTGAAGGTTCACCTAGCAGCTATTTTGGCCTTCCATCAGCCTCTAGAGGGGAGATCACTGTTCTCTCACCCGATGCTGGTCAGGTTCCTCAAGGGGGAGGAGAGACTGCTCTATCCACAGATCTGTGACCCAGTGCCTCCCTGGGATCTCAACCAGTCTTTTTGTGATTCACAGGGCCCCACTTTAAACCCATAGCTTCATGCCCTCTGCTCCTGCTTTCCTGGAAGGTGGCATTCCTGGTGGCCTTTACCTCTGCAAGGAGGGTCTCCAAGATTAGAGCACTGACCTTGGAGCCTCCTTATATGGTGTTTTATAAAGGTAAGGTTCAGTTGAGGCCGCATCTGGCCTTTCCGCCCAAGGTGGTTTCCCAATTTCATTGTAATAAGGATATTTTTCTCCCCGTGCTTTTTCCCAAACCTCATGGTTCTGAGGAGGAGAGGAGATGGCACTCGCTGGACATGAAATGAGCCCTGGCCTTCTACATTGAGCAAACAAAGCCATTCCAGAGATCGACGCAGCTCTTCATCACAGTGGCCGACCAGATGAAAGGCTCATGTGTCTCCACCCAGCACATCTCCTCATGGATTACATCATGCATCAAGTTCCGTTACGAGCAAGCAAGGGTGCCACTTCTGGGAACCATCACAGCACACTCAACCAACACTCAAGCTTCGTCGACAGCCTTTCTGGAGAGACTGCCTCTGCAGGACATCTGCAAAGCTGCCACCTGGTCATCGGTGCACACCTTGACGTACCACTACACCATTGTCCAGCAGGCAAGAGAGGATGTGGGATTTGGCAGAGCTGTGCTGAGGGCAGCTCATCGGTAACTCTGCCCCCACCTCCAAGGTGTTGTTTGTTAGTCACCTATAGTGGAATGGACATGAGCAAGCACTCAAAGAAGAAAAGTAGGTTACTTAGTAGTAGCTGATGTTTTTCGAGATGTGTTGCTCATATCCATTCCACAACCCACCTCCCATCCCCACTGCTGAAGTTGGCAGAAATAAGGGTCTGAGGGGGTGTAGGGCCAGCAGCACCTCATATACCATGGCATGTGTGCAGCACTCCAGATGTGCTGGCACTGCCCCTACAGGATCTGCTAAGGGAGAAAAAGTTCCAGTAGCCATGCACAGAGGTGTGCACACACCTACAGTGGAATGGACATGAACAACTCATCTCGAAGAGCAGCAGTTTCTGGTAAATAACCTTGTTTTTCTGCTTGTGCCAAATTCTGACTTCAGCAAATGCAAGTGAGTTCCAAGCCAGCTTCTCCTTTGATCTCCAGTGTCACCTCATCCCCTCGGTGAGGTCCCTGCTGAGCCACCCACTGCAGGGAAAATGGAAGCTTCAGGCCCTCCAGGCAACCTGGGATCAGAGCAGCCCCAAAGGGCAAGCATGGAGCCAGGCCCCCAGCCCAATAATAAAGGCAGCATCCTTGCTCTATAGCCTCTGTGCCTAGCTTCAACTTCCAGCCATTAGGTCTTGTAAGACCTTTGTCTGCTAGACTAGAGAGCCCAGTGGTAATTATTTGTTCCCCATGTAGTTACCTATAGACTGGGATCATGCCACCATTTAGCCTTCACTTTGTTAAATTAAATAGCCAGAGCTCCTGGAGTCGCTCACTCTAAGGCAAGATTTCGGACCCTTTCATCCTGCTTGTGGCTCTTCTCTGAGGTCTCTGCACTTTATAAACATCCTGCTTGAATTGTGGGCCCCAGAACAGGATGCAGGATCCCAGCAGCAGTCAGAGCAGGGCCAAATCCAGAAGTAAAATAAAGTCTCTGCTTCTATGAGAGATTCCCATGTATCCACCATAGGATGGAATTAGCCCCCCTGCCCCTAGCATCACATGGAGAGCTCATGTTCAGCAGATTAGCTACCATGTGAATAGAATTATGTTATAAAATGTCCTGCCACTTTCCCACAGTGTGGATGAAATTTAAAAAGTGTTTTATGTGGTAACTGTGCTAGTGTTAGCCCAGCTTGGAGGAGAACAAGCCCCCAGCACGGCATCCTGATTTGACCCATGGACATGGCATGAGCTGAGTTGTTGTAACAGGAACTGTGCATCCCCAACACTGCATAACTAGCTTGAGCATCACCCCATTATCCAATCTCGAGTCGGGGTCAAACGAGGTCAAAATTGGGGTCAAGAGGTCATATGAGGTCACAGTTGGGGTCAATCAGGAGTCACGGGGTCATACAAGGTCACATTTGGGGTGAATGTACAATAAAGGGTCAAATGAGGTCACAATGGGCATTAATGAGGGGTCAAAAGGTCATACGAGGTCACAATTGGGGTGAATGTAGAATCAAGCGGTCAAATGAGGTCACAATGGGGGGTCAATGAGGGGTCAAGAGGTCATACGAGGTCACAATTGGGGTGAATGTAGAATCAAGGGGTCAAATGAGGTCACAATTGGGGTCAAGGAGGGGTCAGGAGGTCATATGAGGTCACAATTGGGGTGAATGTAGAATCAAGGGGTCATACGAGGTCAGAATTGGGGTGAATGGTGAATCAGGGTCAAATGAGGTCACAATTGGGGGTCAATGAGGGGTCAAGAGGTCATACGAGGTCACAATTGGGGTGAATGTAGACTCAAGGGGTCAAATGAGGTCACAATTGGGGTCAAGGAGGGGTCAGGCGGTCATATGAGGTCACAATTGGGGTGAATGTAGAACCAAGGGGTCATACGAGGTCACAATTGGGGGGAATGGAGAATCAAGGGGTCAAATGAGGTCACAATTGGGGTCAAGGAGGGGTCAGGAGGTCATATGAGGTCACAATAGGAGTCATGGGGTCATATGAGGTCACAATTGGGGTGAATGTAGAACCAAGGGGTCAAATGAGGTCACAATTGGGGTCAAGGAAGGGTTAGGAGGTCATACGAGGTCACAATTGGGGTGAATGGAGAATCAGGGTCAAATGAGGTCACAATTGGGGTC
>ML675721.1:9305593-9403600 GCA_007922155.1 Mesoclemmys tuberculata | reverse complement strand
GGGGGGGGTCAAGAGGTCATATGAGGTTACATGAGGGGTCAGGAGGTCATATGCGGTCACAATTGGGGTCAATCAGGCATCATGGAGTCATACGAGGTCACAATTGGAGTGAATGTAGAATCAAGGGGTCAAATGAGGTCACAATTGGGGTCAATGAAGGGTCAAGGGTTTATCTGAGTTCAAAACACGGTGCCAATTTTTCATTAAGGGTGTCATATGAGGTCAGTAATGCAGTCAATCTGGAGTCAAAGGCTTATATGAGGTCACAATTGGGGTCAGTGTAGCATTAAGGGCTCAAATGAGGTCACTATTGGGGGGTCAATGGGGAGTCAAGAGGTCATGTGAGGTCAAAACAAGGTGGCAATTTTGAGTCAAGCGGTTATGCGAGGTCACAATTGGGGTCAATGTGGAATCAAGGGGTCAAATGGGGTCACAATTGGGGTCAATGATAGTCATGTGGTCACAACAGGGGGGTGAATCTGGAGAAAGGGGGTCATATGGGGTTATTGCCTGTGCTGGCACCCACTTTTGTGCCTGGGCTCAGTCCACCAGAGCACTGTCCCTCCACAGGCCTGCCCCCCAATTCACCAGCGGCTCCGCTGTTCCCCTCACCTTCACACACAGCCCAGGGTCAGGGCTGTCGCTGACCCACATTGACAGAATGAGAGAAAAAGGACCTGAAACAGCTGACAGTGGAAGTGTGGAACCGGCCAGTTCCCAGTGCAAGTTGAACTCCCCCTAGGATCTATCCCATTCCCCACGGCCTGGCCCTGCTCCTGGAGGATCTCCTGCATGCCCAGTCCCGGCAGTGCCTGGCCCTTCCCGGGAGCTGAGATCAGCTCTTGCCCCCTCTCTTCCCTTTGTCCCTTTCCACACGCAGGGCGTTTCAGTGCCCCCTGCAGGGCCCCCTCCAGCGTCATGCCTTGGGGGGCTCGTCCAGGCTGGTTGTGACCTTGCTGTCCCCACCAGGCTGGTCTGGGCTGGATGCTGCTGCTTGTTCCTCCTCGTGACCGGGCTGAGTGGGTTGCGGGGGAGGAGGGGGAAGACTGGGAGCCAGGACTCCTCTAACCACTGGACCCCACTCCTCTCCCAGAACCCAGGAGAGGGAATACTGGGGGGTCTCTGAGGAGCATATGTATCCATCCATCCTGTGTTGTACCCTACACGCTCTTCTACCTACCTACCTAGGGGATCCTGAATTTGTTCATAGCATGGAGTCTCCCCCACTCCTCTTGTGTTAACATAATTCCACCCTTGTGCTGAGACAGATGCTGGTACACTCCCTCCCCTCCCGGTGCAGGGCTTGTCCCCTCTAGCAGGGGACAGCAGGGACAGACACACCCCTCCCCCTCATTCTCTAGCATCTAGGGAAGCCTAACTTGAGGCTGGGGGAACTGTCCGTCTGTGAACATAGACATGTCCAGGGCTGCAGCTGCCACTGTCCAAGTTCAACCATGTGATTTTCCAGAAGGGGCGTGAAGTTGGAGATAGTGCCCTTGTGGGGGGGGAAGAAGGCAAATCCAGGGGAGCCAGCTGCTAATCCCTGTTCCCCTTGGCCCACAGAGTTTCACTTTCCCCTTACAGAGGGGACATGATAAAGGGCTTCAGGGTAACGGTGCCCTGGAGCTACAGAGGTCCATCACCCTCCACGATCAACCTTCCCATCCCATTCAAAGCCCTTCCCTGTCAGTAGAAGCAGGAACGACAGAGCCTCCGGCAGCCATGATGTTGTGCCATGTCTGTGAACTTTATAAAACTCTCCTCAGGACACTGGTACAAGCAATAGAAAGAACATCTGTTATACACAAATATACACATCTGAATAAATACAGCCTCCAGCACTGGGTCAGGAATGTACAGCCGGGAGGAGGGCTTGTGATCTAAATATGCAGTAAGTGGGCAAGCAGAAGCAGCTGACAGAGCGTGTGTTCAGGCCAGGATCTATAACTCAGAGCTGAAAGGCGGCATGGACGAGAGTTCAAGGGTGTGAACGCACAGTTGGGCAGGCCTCATGGAGGCACGTGGGCATGGGCCCGGCTGGGCCCGGCAGGACATGCACACATACAGCACAGGCATTTACCCAGCATGTGTGGCGTGAACACACACACATACTCCGTGCACACATTGCACATGACCCACACATACGGGGGGAACAATACGTTTCTCAGCAGCCACCACCGGTGTATCCCAGTCACATCTCTGTTTCTGCTAAGAGGCTCTCACCCAGACCTGACGTCACCAAGACCATCTGAGAGCTGGAATCTGTGGAGCAGTTGGGAGAGAGAATGTTAGACCTTCGGGCTGGAGAAGAACACAGGTCTGGACACCAGGAGCAGAGCCGAGAGCGAGAGAAGGGGACAAAGGACATGAGAGAGGCAGAGCAAATGAGGGCTAATGGCATGAGCCAGAAGCCAGAGAGGATTCGGAAGCAGAGAGGTGACCACACACACTCTCCGTGCAACGTGGCAGAATTAATGCTGTTTGGGGGACCTTACAGTGACTGCACCAATGCCACTCTGGGGATCCGGATTAATCGTCTCCCAGGGACTCCACGTGCTCTGGTTACACAGGAAAAGCCAGCCCTGAAAAATCTCCTTGGGATCTGAAAGTCTTTCCATCACATGCGTCATCAAAAGCACTACAGATTCTGCAGGCCAAATTAGCGACACCTGTGCAGCCCCACTGCCTGCCAAGTCTGCCCCTCACGACCACAGAGAGGCTGCACAGGTATGACTGGCTGGAACGTAGCCACCAGCCCCTTCTGTTGCCGATCCACAACAACAGAATTCAGCTCACTCCCCTTTAGCTGTGCTAGCACGGCAGGGCTCACAGGAGTCAGCCCCAGATCCACGCCTGCCACATGTGGTAACTTAGGGCCATGCGACCACCAGAACTTCTCACTCTTCATGCTGTCTGAATGGAGGGCTGACATGTAACTTTCTCAGTCAGTTTTAAAGAGGAAGGTGAAAGTGGACAGGACGTACCACTTCCCCACCCTCCCCACTGCTCTTGATGGCACTGCCCAGTATGTAACTGCCCAAAGAACCACTCTGCCACTGCTGCTAAAGGAATTCTTCCCCAAACTCGTCTAGGTGACTGAGCGCCTTGAGGATGGCAGGTTTGGAGGTCAACACGTCATATGTGCTCCGGTTGAGACGGCTATCTAAAAGCAGACAACTCCATCCTCCTCCCCAAAGGCTAGAGTCAGGTTCTTGCACCAGGAAGCATGGGGTGCCAGATGTTTTTGGACTCAGAACAGCTCTGCTGATCTCTATTTGAACAAGGAAACTTGGGGGATTGGGTTCAAAAATTGGTCGGATCTCACAGAATCTGGGTGTTGAAGACAGGCTTTTGGGTACAGCTGCACCGAGACGCGTCAGGCTACAGATATTATTGGCACTTCATGAGCAGCTACACTTGTTTTCTATTCAGACACTGAGACTGGGGTGTGGGTGTGTGTGCAAGTAATGGTCAAAAACTGGCTGGATCCAGATACTAGTTCCGAGTCTTTGTGGTGCTGTGGCATTGGAGTCTGGATTTGTTTGGTGCTTTAGGGCAGCTAGACTAGTTCCTATTATGATAGGACAAATGGGGAGCTTGGGTTAAAAAATGGGCAGGATCTGGGTAGACCTACTTTTTGCCTTTATCCCTGTTAGTTCTGCTGGATTCCTATTGAGCTTTGGAGCACAGCAGCTCATTGGCATCTCTAGAATATCCTTTTCCTTCAAATACAGCCACTGCACAGACAGAATATACTGCATGGTAACCCTCATGGGGTGTAGGCCAGGAAGAGAGGAACAGTAGCATACCCCATTCAAAGTGCAGAGGAATTTAGGGAAGCAGCATGGAATTACATGAGCTGGAATTTTTCCGAGACACTAGGGCCATCACCCCAAGTTTCATTAAAAGACCTGTGGGATCTTTAATACCCCTGACTCTGGTTTTAAGCCTTTGCTGAAAGATGTTATTTCTTGCAGCATCATATTGGCACATTGGTACTGGAAACAGCCCACTGAGCCCCGCCCTCCACTTCCTGCAGAAGATGGGTTGTTCTAAGGGGCTCCCATCCAAGTAGTGACCCAGCCCAACTGTACTTAACCAGCCAATCAGTCTGTATTCCAGCTCACATTGAAATGGGACCCTCTCCATTTACTAACTCAACAGTGACATACTCATCCCAGTAGAAAACAATACAGAAACATCCCTCATTCCTGCCAGCCTCCCCAGTCCAGCCTCATTTCCACTTCTCTGGAGTCCCAAGGGCCTTACTGCTCTGGCAGATCCAGGGGTTCTTCTCCCTGGCCGTGACTTCATGAGCCTCATTCTCCTCTTCTTCCTCACCCTCAGAGAGCAGGTCCGAGATCTGCTGCTGCAGTTCGGGGCTGATGCTGTTCTCTGCCAGGATCAGCGTCCTCAGGGCTGTTGGGTAATTCTCCACCATGTCCAGCAAGATCTGAGCAGAACAAGAGCCAGAAGCAGGTGGACAGGCCGCACAGACAGAGGTCAGGCTGACAGGAAAGGGATTCAGAGCTGCTTTATACTTTTCATCCCCCCAGCCCCTGCCCTCGTTTCTTTTCTCTGCCCACCACTGGCTGTGAACCCGCCGCACCAGCTTTTAGGGACACTGAGAACTCTCTACCTTTTCCTGAGGAGAAGAGGAGACCCTTGCCAGGACTTCCCGGCTTACCCAAGGAGGAAACTACACAGCCTGCTGTCTCCTAACTGCAAATGTCCCATGCCACCTTCAGCTGTGTCCCCTGCAAGCCTGCATCAGATGAATCCGTGAGAACAGGAAATCTCAGTATGAGCTGAGCTTCTCAGAGAAGGGACGGCTAGATAGTTATCTATAACCCCCTAACCTCAAGCCCTACCCACCCTAAGCCTGCACTCCAACCCTTATTCACAAACCTAGTACCTGAAGCCAAACCTTCTCCCTCACTTTTCCAGAGAGCCAAAGAATCCAGAAATGCAAAGAAACCCCACAAAACAACAACCCTGCTCTCCCATCCCCCACGCGCTGGAGGCTGAGGCAGGGGCCAGAAACCTCAGGCTAGGGTCTGAGCAGCACGGGCTGAGTGCCATGGGCCAGGGAAAGGAACAGACGGTAACAGCACTTCTTGTGCAGAGACTGCTCTGAGAAGAGAAGGGATGGAGGGAAGTAGGTACTTCTCAGGGTTGGGGACTCTACTATTTGTTGAGACCTGTGTCCCTCAGGTGCAGCAGATGACGATATATCAGCTCCAGGCACTCCTTACCTGGGCCGACTGGTTGGTAAGCCCTGTTCCTTCCAAGTCCAGAACCTCCAGGGTGCGACTGGAGGCCACAGCAACAGCCAGCATCCCTGCGACCTGGTCACCTAGAGGAGAAGAAAGCCAGGGGATGTCAGTGGAGTCTGGCTTCACACGGGCCAAGCAGGTCCTGGGACTAGCCTTCTGAGAGCCTCCCCCATCCCAGTGCTACCAGCCAATCCCTATGTGCCAAGCACACCTTGGAGAAGGAGGTGAAGGGTTATTGGTTGTGAAAAGAGACAAGTTGCTGGGGACAGATTGCTGGTTGTGGGCTGGGACTGGATGTTCTGGGAGCGAACATGGAGAACGTGAAGGAACAGTGCAATTGTCTTTTACAAGAAGATTTTGGTCATCCACAGCACCTTCCATCCACATACCCAAGGAATAGAACCCAGGAGTCCTGGCTCCCCACCTTCTGTTTTGACCACCAACCCCCACTCCCTCGCAGAGCCAGGAATATAACCCAGGAATCCTGACTCCCAGCCCTCTTCTCTGACCGCTATCACCCACTCCCCCTGAGACCCAGAAATAGAACCCAGGAGTCCTGGCTCCCGGCCTTCTGCTCTGACCACTCGCCCCCACTGCCCCTGAGAGCTAGGAATAGAACCCAGGGGTCCTGGCTCCCAGCCTTCTGCTCTGACCACTCGCCCCCACTCCCCCTGAGAGCTAGGAATAGAACCCAGGGGTCCTGGCTCCCAGCCTTCTGTTCTGACCACTAGCCCCCACTCCCTCTCAGAGCCAGGAATAGAACCCAGGTGCCTACTGTCATTGTAGGGGGACGTCTCCTTTGGGGCTGGCCTCACTGGCAGCCAGTGTCAGTGAAGAGGACAGATTCCAACACACTCCCCTGGCAATCCCCAGGGAGGAGGCAGGGGATGGTCACAGCAAGTTACTGGCCACTGTCCTTTGTGGAGGGAGGAGGGGCTCCATCAGCTACCATGTTAGGGACTCTTAACGGAGAGTAGAGAGCATCCAGCCAGCCAGGGCCGTTGCTAGGCCGTGGGGAGACGGGGAGGGTGAGGAGGGAGAGCCGCATGGTCTGCTCGGTGTCTCACCAGCTGCCAGCCCTGTTCTAGCAGCACAAGCTGGAGAAGGAAAATTGGTTTCTATGGCAACCATTGCCAGGCTCTTCTCCTCCTTGCTATTCTCTGGGGAAGGAGCTGGGGGAAGGGGGGGCACATTCCTCTGGCAGGCCAATGGCTGAGGTCTAAGGGATTGGGAACGGGAGGGAGCAGAGGGAGGGCAACACCTGAGCTGAGGGCTGACACAGACAAACACACAGGCAGTGGGACAGGCGGAGGGAGCTCAGCTTTCCCCGGGATGGAGGAGAGGACATGGTCTTTCCCCCCTAGCTTGCCTGCAGCTGTCATCTCCTCTGTGAAACATGTTCGATGCATTTCCTAGCAAGGCATGTGTCCTCATCACTCAAACTACCAGCACAAGTGGGACGAACTGGCCCCCAGTCTCAGCCCAGAGGACTGAATGGGTTATGAAGAATGAACTCCCCACTTCCTAGGGTGACCAGCTAGCAAGTGTGAAAAATCGGGACCCCTTTTTTTTTTTCGGGGGAAGGGGAGAGGGCATAGTTGCCTACATAAAACGAAGCCCTTGATCATAGAATTGTAGGACTGGAAGGGACCTCAAGAGGTCATTTAGTCCAGTCCCCTGCACTTTCGGCAGGACTAAGCATTACCTAGATCATCCTGACAGGCGTTTGTCTGACCTGCTCTTAAAAATCTCCGATGATGGAGATTCCACAGCCTCCCTAGGCAATTTATTGCAGTGTTTAACCCTGACAGTTAGGAAGTTTTTCCTAAGGTCCAACCTAAACCGCCCATGCTGCATTTTAAACCCATTGCTTCTTGTTCAGTCCTCAGAGATAAAGAGAACAATTTACTTTCCTTCTCCTTGTAACAACCTTTTATGTACTTCAAACCTGCTCTCCTGTCCCCCCCTCAGTCTTCTCAGCTCCAGACTAAACAAACCCAGTTTTTTCAATCTTTCATCATAGGTCATTTTTTCTAGACCTTGAATCATTTTTGTTGCTCTTCTCTAGACTTTCTCCAATTTGTCCACATCTTTCCTGAAATGTGGCGCCCAGAACTGGACACAATGCTCCAGTTGAGGCCTGATCAGCATGGAGTAGAGTGGAAGAATTACTTCTCATGTCTTGCTTACAATGCTCCTGCTAATACATCTCGGAATGATGTTTGCTTTTCTGCAGCAATGTTACACTGTTGACTCATATTTAGTTTGTGATCCACTATGACCTCTGGATCCCTTTCTGCAGCACTCTTTCCTAGGCAGTCATTTCCCATTTTATATGCGTGCAACTGATTGTTCCTTCCTAACTGGAATACTTTGCATTTGTCCTTATTAAATTTCATCCTATTTACTTCAGATCATTTCTCCAGTTTGTCCAGATCATTTTGAATTTTAACCCCATCCTCCAAAGCACTTGCAACTCCTAGTTTGGTATCATCCACAAACTATATAAGTATGCTTTCTATGCCATTATCTAAAACACTGATGAAAATATTGAACAGAACCGGACCCAGAACTGATCCCTGCAGGACTCCACACGATATGCCCTTCCAGCTTGACTGTGAATCACTGATAACTACTCTCTGGGAGTAGTTTTCTAATATCGGGACCTCTGGTCACCCTGCCCCTCATATCCAGAGCAGGGAAGAGGCCCAGCAAAAAAGACAGAGTGGAGGAGTCTGCCCTGCCCTGCCAGTGCCCATGATGTCTCAGGTCTAGACTCATTCTCCACCACCATCAAACCAGCATCTTCAGCAGCAGCAAATTCACACAAAGCCCGTCACGCTAGTAGTTCAGAGTCTCTCATGCCTGCGCCCCGGCTCACCGAGGGGGTTGTAGTCCAGGTTCAACACTCGCACCTGGGAGCTGTGAGCCACTGCAATGGCCAGGCGCCCCCAACCTTTGGCCGTGACACCTGGGTTTGCACTCAGTGTTAACTCCTTAAGGCCTGGAGAAGAGAGAGAAGCCAGAGAACACCCTAAGGGTCCAGACAAGTCACCAAACCTTCCAGAGGAGAACCCACTCAGCCAATCACAGAGCAAGGAAGTGGCGTACATTGGAGTTCCACAGTTCCCTGCATTCTGATTGGCTGACAGTATAGGATTTACAGAACGATTGTGGTTAATTACCTAATTAGCTACTGCCTGCAGTGCTGCCCCTTCATTTGCTCACAAGAAGCATGGCTAACTGACCCTCTGCCCTCTCCCAGCCTGACACCTGCCCACCCCAGACAGCAAATATAATGGACTCAAAGAAGGAATCAGTCTCGATGTAGGTGGGGGGAGATTGGCAAGCAAGGGCAGGACCATTGTGCCAGTGGAACAGTCCAGTGTACCAGGTGCCATGCTCCATTGGCCATGGCTCTCTCCCCTTCGGAGTAGTACGCAGGGAAGAAGCAGAGTCCTCACCCCATGCAATGGCTCCGGTACTAAGAGGTTGTTCTATTGCATGTATGCTGGGAGGAGACGCCTCATGCCATGACTCAGCAGAGGGAGAAACTTTACATCAGAGGGAGTTTAGCTCTGAGCAGAGGGGTCTGAGCCATATATGAGTTCCATTGGCCACTGCACACTCCACAGACCCCTTTGCTTACCTGACTTGGCCCCATCTGGAGGCAGAAGCCCACAGATCAGGTTGATGCCCTCGTCACCCAGCATGCAGTCGCCCAAGTCCAAAGCCACCAGTGAGGGATGGATGGAGAGCGCTGGATTGAGAAGGACTAGGCCGGCATCTGTCAGGGGGCTCCCATGGAGGCTGCACGGATAAAAGCTAGGAATTATCAACGTGCCTTTCTCAAGGCACCGGGGACTGCCTCAGCCAATGGGAACCAAGAAACAGAGGGAACAGGAGGAAGATGTTGTCAAATGCCACTGCCTGGTGGGAGCAAAGCTCCAAAATGCCTAGGGATGCTGTGACCCTGAATGAGGGAGCTTAGATCAAACTAGGCAAAAAGGGCTCCGGTGACAGATGGTGGAGGTACAGAGACTGGCCTCTCTCTAGCTGGGATGGAAAGCAAGGCTGGGGACGTTAGGGGGGCAGACAACTCCCATCCCTCATGGTCTTGGGAGTTAGGGATGCAGAGACAGTCCCCTTCCAACATAGGAAAGAGCTGTCCCCAGCGGTTATGCCAGGAGAACACAGATCGGAGAAGTGCCCGGGTGGCCTCATCCCAGTATGGAGCAGGGGGACTCGGTGCTTAAAATCAAGTACATTTTTTTTCAGATAAGAATTCATTTGCAGGACTGAAAAGCAATAGAGAACCCCAGAGGGTGGGGTGAGGCAGTGGGGGCAAGCACATCTCTCAAGTGGGTGCTCACGGGGGGAAGGGACACTTTTCCCTTCTTGATAGCCACTCTTGGGGGTGGCACATCTCCCTGGCACCAGTAAGCTCTTCCTTACTCACAACAGAGACTGGATGGAGCGGTTTGTCTTCAGGGCTTCAGCCAGTTGCTTGACCCGGTGGATGTTGGACACAATCCCCAGGTTGAGGTTGAGCTGAGCCAATGAGTGAGATTCTGCTACCCCACGGCAAATGCGCCCGAAATCCCGGTCAGAAAGCTGGCAGCCCCGGAGTGACAGTAGTCGCACCGAGTTCTCCCGCAGGCTCTCGCAAATGTCCCGGATCTCAGCACTTGATAAAGTCTCCCCAGAGATCTGGATAGACCCCGGCAACATCTTTCACCAGTTTTGGCAGTGAGCAAACACGCCTGGACACCCGCAGAAGCGGTTGTGCAATCTGGATCTGTGTAGGTAAATGCTGTGCAATCTGGCTTGGTCCAAGTGACTAGTGTGCAATCCAGATCAATGCAGGTAAGCAGTGTGCAATCTGGATTGGTTCAATCAACGCTGGGATCTGCTGTGCACATCTAATTAGAGTAAAGGACTTTGTGCAATCTGGATTAGCATAAGGGCTATTGAGCAGTCTGGACTGGCATGGGGCCTGCAGCGCAATCCGGATTGGTGCAGGTAAACAATGTGCAATATGGACCTGTGCAAGGGTAATCCCAGTTGTGCAGTCCCAATCGTGCCAGTAACTCACGTGCAATCTGGAGCCGGGTAGGCGCTGATGTTGCGCAGCTGGGGCAGCGCAGCGCTGCCGCGCAATCCGGAGCCCGGCAATCCGGATAGAAGCGGGGCGATAATCTTCAACCCTGGCCGCGGCTGCTAAACCCACGCGGTGAAGGGCGGAGTCCAGGGGTGCAGAGCGGCTCGGGCACGGCCGAGGGGTGCAGTCCGCAGTGGAGCCGGGTGACTAGGAAGCAGGGTGTAAATCCGGAGCGAAGCCGGATCACCGCGCGGCTCGCCCCCGATGCGGAGCGACCGGAGCCTGCCCGCTGGTGACACGGGGGGACGCAGCCGAAGCAGCCGCGAGATCCGTGCGCGCGGGGGGGAAACAGAAGCGGCCCGCGCCGGCTTCAGACCCGCAGCAGGGGCCGGGACCTCCCGGGCGTGGGTCTCGCCTCCCCCGGTGCCGGGCCCCCCCGAGCCAGGCGGCGCCCGCTGCACCTGCTCGGCCGGAGGCGGGGACGCGGCGCCCAGATCCCCGGGGCGGAGCTGGCCGGCTCCGGATCCCAGCGGCTCCCTGGCTCCGGATCCCGCGTTGCCAAGGCGGAGCGGCTCCTCCCACCGGCTCGGCAGCGGCTGGAAGCCCCGGGCACGGGGCCGGCCGAGCCCTTGGGCTGCTGTGTCGCAACAGCCCCTGCCCTGCGCTGCCCTGCCCGGCGCCCACCTTCCCCCGCGGCACGGCCCCGCTGCTAGACCCCGCTCACCCCCACCCTCTCCTTAGGCCGCCGGGCTGCCCCTCTGGCGGGATAGGGCCCCTCCCCCCAACGGTAGGTAGGGCAGGAGCCCTGCACCCCACACCCCTCATCTCCCCCTCGCCCGCACTTTACCAGAGAGAGGAGTTTGGCACCCCCTGGTCACCAGACGCGGATTCTCCCCACGCCCCTGCTCAGGGCCCAGGCGTCTCCCAGCTGAATACCTGGGTTAAGGAAGGGAAACTGAACCCTGCTGGGGGGCGAGGGGAGGGAGAGCCCTGCAGAGAGGACTTGCCCAGAGGCCAAGGCTTGGAGCAGCCCCAGTGGCACTGGAGCAGTGCTTGGGAAGGGCCAGTGGCCCAGGTAATAGAGCCCCAGAAAGGGGTTCAAAGGCTGAGGAGATATTAGGGTACCCTGGGACTGACAGAGCCTTGGCTGAAGCGCTCAGCCAAAGAGCCAGGAGACTAAGACGTTCCAGGGGTGTCTGGAGGGCCAGGTGTGTGTGACAAGGACCAAGGTGTGTGGATGTGGTGGTGTGGCCATAGAGCTACCATCAAGTAAGGCAACCCCACACGCTCGCCTCAGCAGATCAAGCTGTTGGGCTGGAAATGGGTGCTTTTCGGGCTGCTGTTATCAGAGACATCGGCTGAAGTTGGGGCTGGGCAGTTGAGTAGAGCTGGGGGTCAGCTGGGGGTGAGCAAAATAATGCTGGGAACAAAGCCACTGTTCGTACCATCGTTGTAGCACAGGTAGAAGTAAAATGCCTGATCTGACATACAGCGAGCATGCTTGATGTAAATCTCTCCACGCCCAGGGTTAAAACAGAGGGCCTGCCCCAAGGGACTCCATGAGGGCGGGCTGCAGCAACAGCTTCCAAATGGGGGTTCGGGGAGCCTGTCAGTTCAGCACTTTCTCTTCTCTGGCTGGGGAGTTGCAGAGGAGCTGGCTGCAGAGGGCATTGGCTTTGGTCAAATCTGGCTGAAGCTCGTGTTGTAGCACAGCTAGACCGAGGGAGAGTTAACATCCAGGCCTGCCTGAACCAGCCCCTGTGATCCAGGGCTAGTGACTTTGGGCTAAAGAGTTTCCCAAATGGAAGGACAGGCCAGGACACAGAGACAGATGGTCTGTGTTGAGCACAAGACAGAGGCCCAAGGCCACAGAGACAGATGGCTAGCAGCTCCTTGGCTAAAGGCCTCCAGGGGTGTCTTAGTCACATGGTCTGCAAGCGGAATTGTCCCTGTGAAGGTTTTGGCCGCCTGTGTTTAAGGTCATCAAGTTCCATGAATGTGGCCTGCTGGTTAAACTAGAAATGGAGAAGAGCCATGCAGAGGGGCTGGCCCAGAGCTGCTCTGGTGGAACGACAGCCTGGCTTGAGAGGAAAGAGTGAAAGGCACATTCTCTTCTGCAAGGCAACACAACAAGGGAATCACATGGTTTCAAAGGCTAAGGAGCTATTCTAGGGTATCATGGGACTAATAGAGCCTTGGCTGAGGCAGGGAAATGACTGGGGATTGCAGATCCCAGGAGAGGTTTACTGGGGAAGGATTCTGGTAGCAGTGAAGGGAGTGAAGCAGTTTGCCCACCCCGTGCCTTTCTTCATCCAGCAGAGAATGAAGGAAAGCTGATCAGGAAATGATCTGACAGAGCAGAGAGGCCTGAGACATGGGGATTTCTTCTATAAACACTGGCGACGTGTTAAGCGACATGGTCCCTGCCCCCAGGGCTCATGGTCTGAGTTACACAGGCCAGGCTTTGACCACATCCCTTGCTCAGTGCAAGGAGGCAGCTAGCCTTAAGGAGAGAAGGGGGTTGAGAGGCATCCCAGCTTTGCTTAGATCAGCAGCACTCACTGCGCAGGACTTCGCTGGCCCAGAAGTCCCCTGAAAGTGCGAGGAAGGCAGGTGAAGGGAGCCTGATTCTCTTCTATTCTCAGTGCTCCCCCGAGGTGCAGATCAGAGAGAGCTGGAGAAGCACCATGCTGAGGCCTGTAAAAGAATTCTGAAGGGGGTGGGAAATAGGAAGCAGAGAAACTGTGGCTGGTGGATTTCAGCTTAGAGAAATCGCAAAAGAAGCTAGTGGAGTGATGTGAAGATTAGGCTAAACTGCATACGAAGGCAGTTTTCTGCAAATAGCTAATCTGTTAAGGAAAAGGATTAGATGCTGGATATAGAAACCCCCAAGCAAAATCCCATCCAGTGGGTAATTAAGGAAGCAAAGCCAGGCTTGTGAGCATCAGGCACAGGCCAGGAAGGGGAGAGGAGGTGGAAAGTGAGGGAGAAATCGGATCCTGGGAGCATGTTAAGTAGCCATTCAACTTTGCTCTGTGGAGTGGAGAAGGGGGTCACTTGAGCCAGGGATTGCATTTCATGAGGTGGCACAGGGTAGCATATAGAAACCAAAGGGGAGCCGCAGAACAGGGCAGAGAAGGATGTGGACTCAGATGACAAGTCCCAGGCCTTGTTTGCAGCATCTATGTCAACATCCTGGCTGAATAATCCTTAGCTGTCTTCTGGCCACCACTTTATAGAGGCGGGAGAATATCTGTCTCCCCATTTCACAACATGTAAGGATGGGATGGAGGAGGAGGGGGAGTGCATGGGGGCTGTGTTTTCAAAAGGCTCAAAAACCCAAGCAAGATGACTCAGTGGAGCAATGAGGGTGTGGAGAAGCCTCTGCAATGGCTCTGGAGCAGGAGAGGGGCTTCTGTATCGTGATGCCAAGACTGACTCCCTGCATCCGGGTGTCTGGTACTGGTACAGGTGATGTTTTGCGAACAGGAAGTCGCAGGATCTCTTACGTGCTCAGATGAGCTGCCGGAGCGGTGTGCAGTTTCTTAATAGAATGGCTCTGCATCAGAACAGCTCCAGCGGGAGAGGAGGGTCAGCCAGCCAGCCAGGTCTCTTTTCAGTGTCTCTGGCCAGTGCAGGTTGAAAGGATGATGTTGCATTCTCCTTCATGGTTACCTCCAGGCACCAATTACCCTTGTTCCACTAAAAGGGCTATTATTAGAGAGCGGCTCTGGGACGAGAGCCCGTGGGACACATCCGACTTCCGTTAACCACAGCAGCCTTGCAGCGTCACTTGGGGTGAGTGCTAAGCCATTTCTAAGGTCTTGGCACTGGGATCTTCTGCTTGCTGTTCCACATGGTGAGGAACGCTTTGAGGGGACAGAGGCTGTTAGTTCTGAGCATAAATAGCACTGGGTGTTTGGGGCATGGGCTCTGGAAACAGCTGGTGTGTTGGGCAAGACGGCCCGGTGGCTAAACAGTTCTTAAGCCAGGGCCCTAGATCAGGTTTAGTGAGTCATAGGGAAGGGGTTCATGCAGCAATACATAGCACTCTGAACCTAAGTTTTGTTCTTTCTTACGCAAAAGGACTGGCTGACCTCATTTGGTTCAGCAGAAGGCAAAACCCAACCAGGCAGAAAATGCCGCCGTACACTCACGCTAGTGCTCGCAGAATACAGACGGGCTGGGAAAAGGAATGACCAAGCTGCACTGCAGCTCTTAGCAGCACGGACAGCAGTGGGAGTGAGGAGTCAGACCTTATGCCAGGCTCCCGGACTGACTTTCGGTGAGCGTGAGGAATGGGCTGGGACCCAGGCATGGGCCTGACTGGAGGGACCAACTCCAGGTGTTTAAGCGGAGACACAGCTCTTTATCTCTGGGCTGGGAGCCCTGCAGATCCAGTTGTGATGGAGACCCTGGCCTAGCAAGAACTGCAGTGAGAACTTAGCATCCACTAGGAGAATGACTTTTGGGCCCTGCTGAGGTGGGCTGGAGTTGTCCCAGTGGCCTAGAGCTGAGTCTCTCTCCTTCCCCTCTCCAAATCAGTTCTGTTGCATTGGGAGAACCAGCACTGAAGGAAGAACTGGAAGAGACTCATTCTAGACTATGAGAGCAGAAGGGATTAATTGGAACCAGGCATTGGAGAAGAGAACAGTGAACCAAAGAAAGCCACTCAGCGTACCCAATGCTGGATAGTGCCCCCAGTGATCCTGACTGGGTCATTCTGGATGATCAGAAGCCTAAGTAAGATGCCTGGAGAGAGGGAAGCCAGAAGGGTAATTCTGGGGAGGAACTTGCATTGTGTGTTGTTGGAATGTTCTGTCCCCCTGGGGAGAAGCCTGTGATGAATTGGGGAACCTGTATACAACTTAAGAATGCTGGTTGATATTCCAAAGTTGTTACTATGAAAACTGCTGGATCATGAACACCCCTGTCTGCGCACGTGTGGATTCCATCTTTGTTGGCAAGGCTGTCTCACGTCTTACCCCGACTGGGCTCAAAGGAGAGTTGCCCACCTTAATTACTGTACTCTCACCACACAATAGTTATGCTAAGGAGTGTGTTTGAGGTTGGGAAAATGAGTTTGACCTCATTGGTCTGCCTGGAGAGTAGAACGTGAGCAAGCAGTGCAAAGCGACGGGTGATTAAGCAGCAGAGCTGAGCAAAAACTGTTTGTCACGTAATTTATTTGCCAAACAGTGCAATTTTGGTCAACATGAAATGTGAACTCAGCAAATAGTTTCAACCAAAACCAGCAAAACGTTTCAGAAATATCAAAACGTTTCATTTTGACCCAACTTAAAATTCTGCATTTCAACAAAAGCCAGGGAGGCTAGAGTCACAAAATGGCCTGGCAGGAAGAGGAAAAGTTCTCCCTTATAACCTGTAGCCCAGTCATTAGGGCCTTCACCTGGGCTGGAGGAGATCCTGGTTCCATTTTGCTCTCTGCCTGCCATAGAGAATGGATTTGAACTTGGTTCTCCCACATTACAGGAGCATGTGCTAGCCATTGGGCTATGGGATATTCTAGTGCTGCCCTTTCTCAGTCTCTCCTTGTCACAGCTGGGACTGGCCCCTTTAGAGGGAGCAGATCCAGTCCAACTGTGGCCAGTTAAGTGCCCCGTTAAGTGCCCCAAGTAAGGTTAAGAGTGGGCACCTGTATCCTATATGAAATCAGGTAGTAGTTAGGAAGAAGGGAAGGAAACAGGAAGTACCAGCAAGGTGAGCCTTGAGGAAGATGGGAGGATGGCACCCTGGCCTGGACTAGGGAGGACAGGTAATCCTGAGCTCAGGAAAGGATCCTGTGTCCAGTGAAAGCCCAGGGTGGCATCACCTGGTAATGGATGAGTGATTTAATGATTTTTCTGAGGACTCTACATAAGGCTGTCTCAGGGAGAGGCGTTCAAGAAGGGTGGATTTAAAGAGGATCCATGATTTATTGATTTGGCTTGGGAGTGTACTTAAAACAGCCTCAGGAAGAAGAGCTCAGGCCTGGCAGAAGTCCCCATGGGCATGTTACTTTGGCCAGATTGTTGGGAGTTTGGACTTGGGCAATCTTTCCATTATTGTGGGAATAAGGAAGTTACACTTGTGCCAATAAACAAGCCCAGCGAGGCAGTAGCAACAGTAAGACTTTTGCAGTTCCTGCTCAGGGACACAAAGAGGGGGTGTGTGAAATGAGGCAGATCTGGGGCACATGCACAACCAGCTACAAGGGGGTGCTACAAGATGGCAGTGTCTGACGTTGCTGAACCGGTTTAATTTTTTAAGAAACTGTGGAACAGGGTCTCCCAAGTCCTAGGTAAATGCGCTAACCACCACACTGTGGAGTAATTCCCACACTTTCCCTGGCCTCTTGACTAATCCTTGTCATTCAGGGTGACAATTTAGTGGTGCTTGAATAGCTCTACCTGAGCCGAGGGCAGAGCCTATGAAATGATGGCTCCTCTCCTACACAAAGCAACCTAGAACAGCCTTCAAGAAGGGGGAAAACTTGAGAGCCAAGAACCAGATACAGCTTTCTACTCTTTGAAATAGAACAGGTTAGAATAGCTCGGAGGCTGCTCTCATTTACACTAGCTGGCTATGGCTGCCAGAAGACTAAATAGGGCTGGGTTGAGCTGCTCCTCTGCAGAGGGAAGGTCCACAGAGCTCAGTACATCTGCTCTATGGCCAGGGAAGTCCTCCCCTTTATGAGAAAACCAGATGGCTTCTGCTCCCTGGTGTTCCCTGGGTGGTGCAAATGGAGTGAAGCAGGCCTGAGAATCTGCTCCAGAGCACTTCAGGGAACCTCTGACTGACAAGGTTGGACAGAAGAGGGCAAACCATTCATGGCATGTGCTGGGAGCCCCTCTACTACATCAGACATAGGAAAACCACTGCCCACAGTTAGGAGACAGGCGGAGTAAGTGATTTGCCCTGACTGCGAAGAATGAGACTAGAAGGGACCTTGCTAGGTCATCTAGTCCAGTCCCCTGCAAGGACGCAGGTTTAGTATTATCTAGACCATCCCTGGCAGGTGTTTGTCTGACCTGTTCTTAAAAACCTCCAGTGACAGATTACACAGCCTCCCTAGGTCATCTGTTCTGCTGCTTAGCTACCCTGACGAAGTTTTTCCTAATGTCCAACTTAAACCACTCTTGCTGCAATTTAATGATTAAGAAGGTCACTCTTCCTTATAACAACCTTTTCCATATTTGAAGACTTACATCCCCCCAGACTTCTGCAGACTAAACCAGCCCAATTTTGTTCAATCTTTCCTCATATGTCTTTTCTAGACCTTCAATCACTTTTGTTGCTCTCCTCTGGACTTCCCCGTTTGCTCAGATCTTTCTGAAACTGGGGTGCCCAGAACTGGCCATAAGGTCTCAACTGGAGTAGTATCAGTGGTGAGTCGAGTGGAAGAATGACTTCTCATGTCTTGCTTACAGCACTCCTGTTAATACAACCCAGATTTGGGTTTTTTTTTGCAATGGTATTACACTGACTTGATTAGTTTGTGATCCTCTATAACCCTCATCCTTTTCCCATTCCTTCCAAGGCAGTCCTTTCCCATTTTGTATGTGTGCAACTGATTAGTCCTTCCTAACAGCAGTACTCTGCATTTGTCCTTATTGAATTTCATCCTATTTAATTCAGAGCATCTCTCCAGTTTGTCAAGATCACTTTGAATTCTAATGCTGTCCTCTAAATTGCTTGCAACCCCTTGGTATCATGAGCAAACTTTAAGTCTACTCTCTCTATGCCCTTATCCAAATAATTTATGAAGATATTGAATAGAACCGGATGCAGGACAGATCCCTGCAGGACCCCACTTGAGATGCCCTACTGACTTGAGGGTGAACCATTGACAGCTGAGTAGTTTTCCAGCCACTTGTGCACCACCTAGAGTAGGTTAATCTAGAAGGTAAATAAGCCCCTTTGCCAAAGGCTATGAGCGGGCTCAAGTAGTGCAGTCACTGATGGCGGTGGAGGGGGGGAACCCCCATGCCACTGAACAATAAAGCAAAGGAAGGTGAGAGAAGATCAATGGCAGGATCATGAAGATGGAGGGGCTATGTTACAGGGCCAGCCTTAAGCAACTTGCTGGCAATGGAGAAGAATTATTTGTGGGACATGCCAAGGAGGAAGGGGATTCAGTTAAGCAGTTCAATGTTCCAGCTGAATCTCAGGGCACTTGCTAATATTGAAGGGCCTCTGGGTTGTTGAATTGTTGCTCAAGGGAAACTCCCTCACAGGGGACATTGTCTAACCCATTTTTAAAAGGCCTAGAGAACAGACCGCAGCGAACGTTCCTGTTTGGCCTTAGGAGGGGAGAAGGAAAGTTAGATGGGACCCAACAAAGGTCTTTCTTCTCTTCCCTGTATGAGCAGGTTCCAACATAAGACATCATTCAGCACCAACATCCATTTAATTCTTCCCTCTTCGGGGGGAGCAGAGCACATAGGCTGGGGGTTACAAGAGCAAGCAGAAGGGTTGAAGAGGGAATAGTAAGAGCTAGGAAATCCCAGATCACTGTGCAGGAGGCTGAGAGGACGGCTCTGCCCAGCACAGCACAGATGCAGGCTGGGGAGAGCTGAGTTCCTTTGAGACACAATGGGGAGCCCTGCACTCAGCTCCCCAAAAGAGAGGTGCAGAGAAACCAAGTCCTGCTTGTGCTGTTTTGTCCTTTGCCCGGTAACAGCGGATGGTTATGACCGAGACAGCCCCAGAAGAGGTGAGGGCAGCGAGTCAGAGTCCATGAGGCTACAGGGTCAACGCGATGGCTTTGGCTGTTGTGTTCAGTACAGCAGAGGAAACAACGGGGATGTCTCTGGCGACTCTCTGAAACGGGGGAACGTTGGGTCCTTCCAATGTGTCCAGGATACCTGTGGGGGAGGGTAAGAAGGGGAAGTTAGACACTAAGGGAGAGTGTTTCTATTCCATTCTGGCCAGGAAGTGGGGCACTGATAAGGGCTGGGCAGCTGCGTGTCTCAGAGTGGAATACAGAGCCCCTCACCCTGAGGCTGCCAGCTGTAATCCTCTCTGGGGGACCACAGCAAAGCTGTAGCTAGTGAACGCTGCTTCCCTGAGATACTGCTAGGCAATCCCAGCCTGAGGGACTTTAGCACTGATCCTGTTGTCTGCTGGGACAGCCCCGAAGACCTCACACTGCTGTTCACCCTTAGCCACACATACGGAACTTACAGTGGGAGTCTGACACTTGTATCATTCTGCAATACAAACATGGAGCTGGTTTGGCAGTGAACACAAGTGCAGATGGTGGCACTGTTCCCCACTCCCTGCTCGTAATCCCTTTAAAGCAAGCGGTCACTCCTGGAAGCTAGGGGAACTCCTTTGGAATATGTTCTAGCATAACTCCCCAGCAGGTGAGTCACACCCCTAGGGCTGGAAGCCCTGGCTCTGGCAGAGGTAATGGATCCGTGCCAAAGCAAAGCTGACTTCTGAAAAATGTTATGCTATTCTAGAAATGTAAATGGTGAGGACTCCTCTATGCAGGTCTGGTCACCCCATCTCAAATAGGATATTGACAAATTAGAGGGGTGCTAGAGAAAGGTGGCAAGAATGATCAGGGGCCTGGAAAAACTCATTTGAAGAGACTGGGATTGTTTACAGTCGGAGAGGAAACTACATGAATGGGAAACAAGGGAAATCAGGAACTTCTGTTCTACCTGCCTCATAATCCCATAATAAAGGGATGGTAATCGAATTTTAAAATGGCCAATTCAAAATGGATAAAAATACTTTTTCACACAATGAATAACTAGGCTGTGCAACTCCTGCACAGGAAGCAATTGAGACCAAACATTTAGCAAGATTCAAAGAGGGACGACGTTTATATGGATGACGAGAACAGCCACAATTATACTGCTTTATGCTGATGCACACTTTGGAAGGGATATTAATCCTTGTGCTTCAAGCTTATGCCAGGCTCAAGCTCTTAGAATGAGACCTCGTGTAGGCAGCAAATTGTACCACATCCACCTACTGCTAATCCCTTAGACCCTCCTCCGAAGCATCTGGTACTGGCCACCGTCAGACAGGATACTAGAGTCACTGGACCTGATCCCATATGGCAATTCATAGGTTACTTGGCCCTGAGCCTTGGGAAGAACAGTAAGCAGAGCTCCAGGGTGCCCAGCCAGTATCCCGAAGCCTGAACGGGTGTTGCCTTCCTGTCCCTTCTCTTACCTTCCACCACCTTGTGATAGGCAAAGTGCAGATAGAGGAGGAAAAGCATGTGCAGAGCAGCTAGGGTTCCGCAAAGGATGAGCCGCTGGGTATGTCCCACTGTGCGTGACACCAGCACAGCAACCTAGGAAAGAGACACGCATGAGAGAGAAGACCCCTGCTGCCCTAGCCTCTGACTTCAGAACCTTGAGCAGGACGATGCATACGGGAGATGGGCCAAGCGGTCAGGGTTTGCCAATCCTTCACCCCCTCTTCTGCCAGGACTGCAGTTAAGCCTCCAATCTCTCTCGATGGAGCTCTTGAGTCTACGTCCAAGAACGTTGGTATGGGCGAGATGGTATCACGTTCAGTGAGCAGCCACCTCCTGTCAACACTAATGGAAACAGGGAACTCGGGGGGAATGGACGTGGACCTCTGGGACTCCCTATCGCTTACAAAGGAGAGTCAGGCCGCTTCTCCAAGCATCCCCTCAGTTGTGATGGGAATTACTGCCAGTCCTGCAGAGCAGAAAGCACATCACACTGCTGTCTCCTCTAGTCCCACCTGCAGAGGGGTGTCTAGCAGCCTAGAGAGACCCAGACTTTAGCCACTAACCTGAGGGGGAGGGGTGAAACCAAGTGCAATCTTACAGCTCTCAAGCCAGCCAGCAGAGAGCCTCTTCTGGGTTGCCCATCCCTTACCATTCGTAGTGTGGAGAGGCCGCCGATCCCCAGCCAGAAGATATAGAAGAGGGAGTGGAAGTGGATGTTATAGGTAACAAAGAGGGTAATGCAGTGTCCAAAGAGACCGTATCCCTGAAAGGAACAGAAAACGTGGTAAGAGTGGCAGCCCTGCATGGAAGCACATGAACAGCAGCAGCTCCTGCTGAGGATCCCAAAGCTTCACTAAGTGTACGTACACCAGAAGAGTGCAGCAGCCAGCTAGCATACAACCAGCTGTGGCTAATGTGCCTGCTGGAAGTACGGCTTCCTGACCCAGAATGCCAGGGTCTGGCTGTGGGGCCTACAGAGGACTTAGATACCATAGAGTCTGGCTGTGGCAGATGAAGGAAACCAACCTATCCCCCAGTTTCACAGCCGGGCCTTGAAATCAGGAAAGAAACAAGATGTCAGTCTGCAGAAACTGCCCCTTCCCCTCATCCCAGGAGAGGGGTCTCCTGTAGGGCAGTAGGGAGAAGGAAGAGCAGCTTGGGACTCATATTAAATTCCTGTCTTGCCCCAAAGCAGCTGTAGGGGTTGTTCATACACACTCAGTACAGCCATAGAGACCATCAATTTACCATGATGCAAGGGGTACGTTCCCAACCTCTATCCCCTGTTGGAGCTCTGTGCAGCTAACCTGCACCCTGGAGAGCCCGCTCTGTACATACCAGCAGTGACAGCATCTGCACCATGGTGATCTGGGCATTGCACAGGTATGCCAGGAAATAGATGAAGGAGGAGACCCCTAGCCAGTAACCAAAGCAGGTGCCAATGGCTGTGCCCATCAGCGTGCCTTCCCTCTGCAGAGAGAGAGCAAGAGGATAAAGATGATGGGAGAGAAGACACCACATGCACAACCGTTACCAACCAACCACTACCCACCCTCGTCAGATTCCCCCTTGCCTTTGGTAGAGGTTTACCTAATGCCTAGCTAGCAGCATCTAGGAGGGCTGGACCAGTGATGCAGTGCTACACTGTACAGAGTGGAGGAGGCCTGTGGAAGTGGTCTCAAGTTGGTAATTCTGTCATGCACGAGACAGATTTTGGAGGCTTATCTTCTCTGTGACAGCACCGTAAAAGAGACCCCATATTCAATACCTGACATTTTACCCGACCGAAAATCTGCATAACAGCAATTATACACAAATAAGCTTACGCTTAATTAGCCTAACCAAAAGAATGCTGAGGGGAGATATGATTGCTCTCTATAAATAGAGCAGAGGGATAAATATAAGGGAGGGAGAGGAGTTATTTAAGTTCAGCACCAACGTGGACACAAGAACAAATGGCTATAAACTGACCATCAACAAGTTAAGGCTCGAAATTAGACAAAGGTTTCTAACCATCAGAAGAGTAAAGTTCTGGAACAGCCTCCCAAAAGGGAGCAATGGGGGCAAAAATCTTAACTGGCTTCATAAACCTATCAAACTCAGTCTTAGGGGGGGCCAGGATGAAACTGCCTATGCTGGCCTAGGGCCCATCTGCAACTGCCACTAGTGAAAATCCTTAACTGCTGGAGACGGGATAGTAGATGGGGAGGGCTCCGAGTTACTACAGAGAATTCTTTCCCAGGGTCTGCCTGGTGGGTCTGGCACACATGTTCAGGGTCTAAATGATCACCAGATTTGGAGTCAGGAAGGAATTTCTGCTCAGGTCAGATTTGCTGAAATTCTGAGGTTTTTGCCATCCTCTGCAATGTGGGGCATGGGTGACTTGCAGGTTTAAACTAGTGTAAATGGTGAATTCTCTGTAACTTGAAGTCTGAGGACTCCAGTAACTCAGCCAGAGGTTGGGGGATTTATTTCAGGAGTGGTGAGGTTCCATGGCCTGCAGCGTGTGGGAGATCAGACTAGATGATCATTCTGGTTCCTTCTGACCTTAAAGTCTATGAACCTATGAGACTTCAAATCTTAGTAATAAATACACATATCGTATCAATATAAAACATGCATAGTTCAACTGTTATATGGCCAAACTTTAAATTAAACAGCAAGACACAGCCAAAGCACACATGTAGTTAGTCAAAAAGCCCATTGGTGGCACATGTAAGATACCATTTTACAACATTAATTGTCTCTCCAAATTTCAAATAACGGCAATCTTCACTGGTGTGCTCGGGCTGTGTGTGTTGGGCCATAAACCTGATTTAACTGGCTGATCGGACCAGCTTGACAGCAGTTCTTCTCCAGCCCCCACACTCATCCCAGCAGCCCTGACAATACATTCCACTTCCAGCAGGCCCCCCCCACCCCCCAACACCTTAGCCCCACTGGCCACAGTCCAACACCTCCTACTCACCTCCAATATTCTGGCCACCAACATCCCCACTCACCCCACAATGCACTAACAACTCACCCTGGGACCTTTCTAGCCACTCACTGGCAATCCTCGGCTCAGCACTCTGCTTCTCCACCAGGCTACAGCTACTTCTCTCCATCCTGGATTTCACCCGCCAGAGCCTCTCTGGACCGCTCCAGCAGCACTACACCTCTATACTGTACCACCCAGTGCCGCAGGCTCTTTTCCACAGCCCAGCCTCCCAGACAGCAGAGCATTAGGTTCTTCTGACCCTGCCAGCCCCAGAACAATAGGCCTTATTGCACACCAAGGTCCTTTTCACCAAAGCATTTCTAAGTCATTCTCAAAACGGAAGCACTCCGTGTAACCAACAGCAGCTCGAAGCCTGGTGCAAACCCCAGCTTGAAACAAACATTCCCTTACAATGATGGTGTCTGAGGTCTTCATTCCATGCAACAGAATGGCCACTAGTGTGAAGACCAGCATGAGGGGACCGTAGAGCTCACCTGCAATCTTCTACAAGGAGACACAGAGAAGGAAGGGGTTTGGTTAGTGCTGCAGGCAGCCAAAGCAACTCCAGGCTTCACAGAAGCATCCCAGACCTAGCTCATGCTCCGGTCACTTACTGACCTGAGTAATTACTGCAAAGGCCGGGGACAGGAACCAAACAGAATCAATCACATAAATAAGCTTGGCTTAGCAGAAGTACTGACTGAGGAGTCAGCTCAGGCTCTAGGGTCACGCTTGTTGCATTGAATGAGGGTAGGAGGATGTGGTTTAATGAAAATTAACCAAGAAATTTGATTGAGGCACGATAAGAACTATCTCATAAAACTCACACAAAAACAATGACCCTTGCACACGTATGGCAAAATGCTTTTAACTAATTCATCGATACAGCCTTACTTTATAGGGACAGGGAGGAGGAATGAAGACAAAACACAAGGCCACATAAGGAGTCTGTGTCAGAGCCCAGAGTTCCCTGCTCTCAGGCCTAATACAGCTCTGGTACAATTACTGACAGAGTAAGCAAGAGCTGTCTGGAGCACTGTGCCCACAGCACTTTGCTGACAGGCTTATTACTTAGCAAACTGACAGCTTGGGAGAGCATCGGACTTGGGGGTGGAGGGGAGTAGGCGGTATGCAATTGTGCCAGCTTCGAGAGAGGCATAAAGGACAGCACTGCCATAAGAGGGCCATCCTTATGGTCCCCTTGCTGCCAATTAGAACTACTGAAACCCCCTCAGGCAAAGGTGTGCAGTCGACTGATAGGGCAATGAGTGTTATAGAAATGCCTAGCATCTGTTTAAGTGCTCCCATGCCTCTGAAGCCCATTCACTCAGGATACAGAGCCTGGCTCATCACGGGGGAGCTCACCTGGGGAAAATTAATCATCTTCACAGGGATCATGGACTCCAGCAATCTGCACCGCACAAAAGCACAGGAAGATGTCAGGAGCGGAGAAGGCAATGAAAAAGTTAACAAGAAACCTGGGAAGTCAGAGATGCTGTATTCCATCCCCAGATCTCCTGAGCCAGCAAAACCCCTTGACCTGGGGCCAGATTGGTACTAATGCTCTAGTGATGTATATCCCATTCCCTCTGACCCCTAAGAGAACCAGCCAGTCCCACTAGCAACCAGGGACCAGACTACAAACAGTGTCCTAGAGGGGAAAGGAACTCTATCACAATCCTAACCCTCTGAGCAAAAGCAGATTTCTGAAAGAACTCCTGCCCACTGTGGAAATAAACTCTGAGAGAGACAGTTGGAGGTTTTGTAGGGCTCTGAGCTTTCCCCACACAAGATGCAAGATCAACAACAATGAAAGTCTAAAGGAGCTGCTGGGCTCAGCTCCACAAAACCTGTGTCTTACACTCAGAGAGACACCAATAGGCTACAAATGAAACAGCATCCAACTCAGTTAGGGGATGTATTGTAACCTTTACAGATAATGAGGATTAAGTAACAGGAGGATCTCCAAAAGCTCTCTCAATAGAAAGCCCCTAAGCAGAAGTGGACTAGTTAGGAGCTATCCAAGCCTTCATTATCCAAGAGATATAGGGTGGAAGATGCGCCTCAGTTTATGGCATGGCTTTTTGGCCCTATTCAGGCAGCAACTCTATGAGTCCCGGTCCATTATCATAGGGCAGCCCTTCCAAAGCACCCTCTGTATGGGCCACAGCAATGGATGTGGCTGCTCAAGAGAGGGTGGGAGAGTGAGATGCCTGCATGACCTCAGACATTTGCCCCCGTGCCCAGTTTGCTCACCTGTTCCGAACCTGGTTGGGCTCCACGTCAAAGTAGGGTCTGAGAATATCAATGTTGGCATAGAGATTGAAGGCCTTCGAGGCTTGTCTCTTACCTGCCTGCCACATCTGGGGAGAGAAATAGGCAACTGCAGCAGACCGAACACGAATGCTCCCTTTGCGAGGCTGCGCTGAGCAGATTCCCTTGGAACCAAAGCGTCAGGTGGCTGAATAACCAGAAGGGAACCGAGGACAGCCCGGGGTCATCTGGGAAACAGCCACCCGGACCTAAGGTGGGACCCGGAGCCCACCGCAGCCAGAGTCACATGCAGGAAGGTAAGACAGGCAGCCGCCCACCCGTGCAGCGCCCTGCTCACCTGGTCAGCTACTTGCCGGCCCAGCTGCCCCTTAAAGCCCTTCATGCCCAGAAACTCTCCATCCTCCTCCTCTGCTGCAGCGGCCTCCGCCTCCCCCTCCTCTTCCTCCTCCTTCATGCGCTGGTGCATCTCGCCCATGTCCTCGAAGCTGGAGCCGGACGTGTCGTCCATGTTCTCCATGTCGATCACGGCGGAGCCGCCTCCCTGCGCCCGGGCAGACGGGACGGACAGTCAGGCTCAGAGCACGGCGCGGGGCCCCGGTCCCAGCGCTGCGGGGCCGCAGCTGCCTCCGCCCGGCGGTGAGCGGGCGCCCGGGGCCCGGCCCGGGGGCAGCGGCTGGACGGCACAGTCCGCCCCGGACCGCCCCGCCCCGCCCCGCCCGGCCCTACCTGCATGTTGTCCTCGAAGCCGCCCCACTCGGCGCCCGGCCCGCTCCTGCCGCCGCCCCCCGCCCCGGCCATCACCCCCCGGGCTGGGGGCTCCGCGCCTTGCTGCAGGGCTCCGGGAGGCCCAGGCCGCACTACGGGGGAGCCGGACGTGACGGGCGCTGGTGAGGACGTGGAAACGCCTTTGCTCTCGCGACAGTTTGCGGCCGCGGCCGGGCCGCGGCGCCATCTTGGTTGCGGCCGGACCACAAGCGAGCGTGAGGGAACGACGGGGGTGTTCTGGGAGAAGGGTCTCGGCCGGCGGTGCCATGGTAAGAACTGGACAGCGCGCGCCCGAGCCGGCCGCTTGCACTTATACAAGCACGCGGGAGCGGGAGCGACTGTTTCCCATGACAACGCCACACCCAATATGGCGACGAGCCAGCGGGGCCAGTGCGCCGGCGCCGCCCGAGGGGAAGGCAAAGAGAAGCCTGTATCACGTGACGGGGGGGGTTGCGCCAATTGCGCCTGCGCGCAGGGAAGAGAGCGCGAGGCCGGCGAGCTGGTACCCGGCGGCGGTCTCGCGACCCACACTCGAGTGGCGCGCGCGTCACGTTGTGCGCGTGCTAGGAAGATGGCGGCGCGCGGCGGCGTGGAGGAGATGCGGAGCCGGGTGATCCTGGGGGAGTTCGGGATCCACAACGTACGTTTGGGGGGCGCGGCGGTGGGGGGCGGTGGGGGGCGGGTCTGGCGGCGGTATCGGCCCCGCCCAGCCCCGAGCTGACTCTGCTTCGCTCCAGGTTCACACCACGGACTTCCCCGGCAACTACCCCGGCTACGACGACGCTTGGGACCAGGCCGAGTTCGAGAGGGTGAGAAGCCGCCGGGGCGAGGCGCGGATGGGGGCGGGGGGAACCTGAGCGCAGGGGTGGGGATCGGGGCCTCTGGGAGCTGCAGCCCCTGGCAGCAGCCAGCGTGGCCCAGCCAGCCCTCGGGAGCTGGGGACCCCCGTGACTCTGGCCTCTGCCCTGCAGAATTTCCGGGTGGACGTGATCCGCATGGACGAGAGCACGCTGGAGTTCGACATGGTGGGGATTGACGCCGCCATTGCCAACGCCTTCCGTCGCATCCTGCTCGCTGAGGTGCCCAGCACGGGGGCTCTGATCCTCTCGTGTCCCATCAGGGCTGCTTTGGGGTGGACACAAAGTGTGTCCCTACCTTCCCTTTCTTTCCCCAGAAGCTACGCTGGGTTGACTGGTAAAGAAATCTCAAGGGAGGCTGGCTGGGACACTAGCTCCTGGGAGTGGCAGGGGAAGTGAGACCCAGCTCTTGGGAAAGGCAAGATGGTGACTGAGGCATATAGAGAAGGTAGAAGCCCCAACCACAGTGGGGTGGAGAGTAGGCTTGAAGTGTAATGATGATATTCCATGGACTGCAGAGTTCACAATACAGCTTAGGTAGCATCCTCTCTGTACCTGAGAAGGAGGGAGGGAGTCCTTTTGTCATATAGAAGAGCTTTGGGGGCATGTAAGAGATCAGCTGCACTAAGCTGAAGCTAAGGCTTTTCTGGGATGGTAAGTATATTCCTACAGCTAGTAGCCCTTAAACAATCTTCCAGGATCTTTTGCACAGATCTGTGCTCCCAGCAGGGGGCTCATATTGGGTAATACAAATCCTATTAAAAACTAATACAAAGAGAGAAAGAAGGAGTTGGTAAAAGTAGGGAAGAAACAATTTACAGGATTCTGGTCCAGATCCCTCCTTGGGTAATGGTGTCAGTGAAGGGCAAAAGTTAATCAAACTACAAAGGGGGGGTGGAGCAAGAACACTTCTGACTGGATATTAGGGAATGGCGCTTACCTGGGGTACTGTATGCCTGATTTGATCTGTCTCCTTCCTCAGGTGCCGACGATGGCTGTAGAGAAGGTCTTTGTGTACAACAATACGTCCATCGTGCAGGATGAGATTCTGGCCCATCGCTTGGGCCTCATCCCCATCCGAGCTGACCCTCGCCTCTTTGAATATAAGAACCAAGGTGAGAGTCTGTGCAGGAGATCTTACAATAACTAGAAATACTGGAGGCTGCTCCAGAGAGAAACCACTGCCAAATAGAGTGAATAAACCTGCAGTTTCAGGAGGGAATGGCAATCTCGTCAGTGGGAGGTGGCCAAGGCAAGGACTCATTCTGCTTTCCCCATTTTTTGTAGGTGATGAGGAAGGCACAGAAATTGACACATTGCAATTCCAGCTGAAAATCAAGTGCAGCCGGAACCCACGCTCAGCCAAGGAGTCGTCTGATCCCAATGAGCTCTACATTAATCACAAAGGTAAAACCCTCCTGTCCGGGAGGTAAACTCTCCCCTCCCCCAAGTGGATATTGACTCTTTTGGTCCCAGTGAGCTCCACCTCAACAAGCCAGAGAACTCTTCTCTTTTCCTTCCTTCTCCCACCCCTGCCATGAAGAAAACTGATCCCTTCCTTCTGTGAAACTTCCTTTTTGCAAGTGCCCATCCTCAGTTGTTTTTGCCTTCCCCTGCTGGGGTCATCAGTCTCTGGTATAAGTGTTGACCCATCTCCCTGGCTGCTGAGGCAGGTTGATCTGATGCCTATGGCACATCTCTCCACAGTGTATAGCAAACACATGACATGGGTGCCTCTGGGAAATCAAGCAGACCTGTTCCCAGATGGAGATTTGCGGCCTGTTCATGATGACATCCTTATCGCCCAGTTGCGGCCTGGCCAGGAAATTGATGTGCTTATGCACTGCGTCAAGGGCATAGGTGAGTCAAGGGTGCTTAGTGGGGTAGTGAGATGAAAAGCATGGGGCCTTGAGGTGGGGTATGGTGTGTGTAGGTGGCATGGGGTTATAGGGAGTCCTCCCTGAGCTGTGGGGCTTTGTGTGGCGTGGCTATCTGCTTTATCTGTTCCAAAGTGCAGGCATTAAGGAGCATATCAGAGCTTAACCCTATGTAATGGGCATTAGCGAGCACGCTGAATGAAGATGGGTGCTCCTCATCCTTACTGAAGCCCAAGGCAGTTCTAGGATGAGCCCCACATCACCCAGCAACTAATTCAGGCTTCGATCCTGGCTCCACAATGTAATAGAGCAGCCTCAGATTGGGTTATGATGCCTTGTTACCCCTGCCTGTGGCCCATTGGGCTGGGAAGCACCATGTTAATGGCAGCCCCCTGGGGGATCTTGCAGCAATTAACACAGGGTTACAGGTTCCCCCACCTTCTTTTCTGCCAGGTAAAGACCATGCCAAGTTTTCTCCAGTGGCAACAGCTAGTTACCGGCTATTGCCTGACATCACTCTGCTGGAGCCCATCGAGGGTGAGGCAGCTGAGAAGCTGAAGAAGTGCTTCTCTCCTGGAGTCATTGAGATCCAGAACATCAAAGGTACCTTCCTCTTCCACCCCAGGGGCTCAGCATTTGCAGAGATGAGACTGAGTACTGTCTAGAGCCAGACATTGTCCAAACAACCCATTCCGCCAATGGCCTTTGACCCTGAACCTCTATTCGGGGTTTGGGTTCCACAAACGAATGGGCTTGTCCTGTGTAAAAACGTGAGGAGGTTGAGGTGTGCTCCATGTATTTCCTTAGGATGCTAGGATGGGATATGCCTGTTCGCTTACCTTTGTCGTTGCTCTCTACAGCCGCAGGTGCTGTTCTGTTGTCCACACTGCTTTATTGTAACTGAGCTTGCCATTCCCAGCAGTCTTGGAGCCTCAGGTGGACCTGTGCCGAACGTTGGACAGGATGCTTGTTAAGCTGGAGCTGCCAATTCAGGCTTATGTCTTGCTAAAGGTTGTGTTGGGAGTAAGGCAATTTCTTGTGCAGGACTTTACTGCCTTTTCCTGGTGGGGAGAATGTTTTGGGTGCAGTGCTGGCTGGAAGGAGGGACAAATGATTGCCCCCATCTCCTGCAGGGAAGAAGGTGGCAAAAGTGGCCAATGCTCGGATGGACACGTTCAGCCGGGAGATATTTCGTCATGAGGATCTGAAAAACCTTGTGCGCCTGGCCCGAGTGCGAGATCACTACATCTGTAAGTCATCCTCTGCTGCGGCGTGCTTCAGCCCCTTCCATGGCTGCTCAGTCTGCAGAAACTTGTCATCACGCAACTCTAAGCCTTTTTGTTTATTGCCTGCAGAAGATCAACCCTTTCGTACATGTTACAGTGGCTGTCCCGTGTGGGCTTGGCTTGCTGTGGCTTTGGGGCAGGAGGCATCCACATTTCCTACCACCTGTACTAAACAAACCCTGCAATACCTGATCAATTGCCCCCCAGTGAATTAACTTGTCAGTGTGGGTGGGTCACTCTCTGCTTGTAGTCATGAGTAGGTAGAGTTGGCTGGGAGCATAGAATCATGGGACTGGACCTCAAGAAGTCATCACTGAGGCAGGACCAAGGAAGAGGAGACCATCCCTGCTAGGTGTTTGTTCAGCCTGTTCACAATCTCCCTTGGAAGCCTATTCCAGAGCTTAACTACCCTTCCTTTCTCAAGTCTAAACAAGACAGGTTAATAAAACTATTCCTCGTAGATCAGGTGTTTGAGGAGAACAAAAATTTAAAGGGTCAGAACTTTCTCTTTTGTCCACATCTTTCTGAAAGTGTGGTGCCTGCAATCAAACACAGTACTCCCGCTGAGACCTCACCAAGCAAAGGGGGACAATTACCTCCTCTATCTTACATAAGCCATTCCTGTTAATACACCCAAGAATATTAGCCTTTTTTGCAGCTCACGTTCAATTGGTGATCTGCTGTAATCCCCAAATTCTTTTCAGCAGTACTACCATCTCGCCAGGTTTTCACCATTTCATAGTTGTGCATTTAACATACTCTCCACTCCATTACCCAAACCATTAATGAACATGTGGGAGCTATTGTGACCCTTGTCTCTCTTTCCCTAGTCTCAGTGGAGTCTACAGGTGTCCTGCCTCCAGATGTGCTGGTGAGCGAAGCTATCAAGGTGCTGATAGGAAAATGTCGACGGTTCCTGGATGAGCTGGACTCCAACCACATGGATTGAGCAGTCTGTGTGTGAGACGCAAAGACTGATGCAAGTGGCCTGGGCTCTTTATCTGTGGGGATTGTTTCCAGCCCACAAGCCTGCGTAAACAAGAGGGGTAACTTCTGTGTTCCCAAGCACTGGGACCATCCACCATGCAGTCCCCGTACTGTATACAAGTTTGAAAGAGGGCTGCAATCAGGTGGATACACTAAAAATAAAGGTGGGCTGTTAACAGCTGCAGGACCAATACACACAGAGCTGGGAAATGGAGGGACTATGCACTAGCAGGAGTGAGACTCTCATTTTCTAATGGTGCAGAAGACTGCCAGTAAGGTACAGTAGGGGCTTTTATTGGCCACTGTGTCTTACTAAAGGCCCTAGATCTCTTAAGTGAATCCTTACTAAGGAGAAGAGCCAGCTGCAGCCCCAGGGAGATTGTGTGGAATTGTTACAGGCTGCTGTGACTGTCAGATGTTTCATTAAATAAACTTAGCCTCTGGGTGGCTTGATTTTCTAGGTGTGTAAGTGGAAAGATGCACCATTTATTGCATCTCATTCATGAAATGCTTATGCTTCAATAGCTGCCCTACCATCTTGAGAGGCTAAAAATACACCAGTTACCCTATTTTCTCCCCCTACTGTAAGTAATTGCTGTAGTGGTTATTTATCACCAAAGGGAAGAGAGATGCTAAGACCATCTCTCAGACGGGGTCGTCTCTGTGAAAGTTGAAGCTGTGCTACTTGTAGAGGAATGTGCGCTCAAGGGCAAGCTTAGCAAAGCTTGAAGAGTAAAAACTAATTGGATTTTCAATATTCTTCACCAGCTTCTGGCCTCAAATGAGCATAGCTGCAGAAAGTTTTAAAATTTCTTCGAGTCCCTTCTTGCTAAGTGGAGGTGCATGATCTGTCTGATTGCAAGATTTCATCACAGCTAATGAACCTAGTAAGATGGAAAGCGTAACAATCACGTAAGGGTTACAGTGCAGAGGGAGCCCTGCACTGGCTCTGGGCCTGTTCATTGTACACAAGTAGCTTGTTAGGTTGCAACTAAATATCACTAGTGATGGGCTCTAGTAGGTGACCAAAAACAAAGGAATATCAGTAATACACTACCCTAAAAATAAGGCTGCCCCATTTTTACCTCCTAAGAAAAAAACTTTAGGTGACTAAAATTTAATTTCAGAAGTTAGCATGTTACTGTTTCTAAAGTTATTACATTAGGAACTTAATACAGAGCAGCTGATGACTGCTGGAGCCCTGCACTGCTGTTTTTAAAAATAGTTCTTGCCCTCTTCTTTGCAAAGACACTCCATAAAGTAACCCAACTTTTTAGCAAAATAATTCTCGGGAAAAGTTTTTTTACCAATAGTGAAATCAATCAGGCCAGCTGCTTGTGTACCAAAAAAAAGTGGCTCTTTAAGCTCTTAGAAGGGAGTAAGGATGGGGCAGCTTTCAGCCTGACATCAGGAACAGAGAGAAGGTTCTCCTCTTCTATAATCCTCTGCTGTTCAGGCCCAGATCAAGTGTGTTAAACTGCGGAAAATCCTAGGCACAGTATAAAAGCTGGCAGTCCATCTGATTTAAGCATATTACACTTTCTAATTTTACCAAACCTTGCAAGGTAAGTTAGGGAGCAGCTCTCAAACAAGGCACTGACTCAAATAACTATCACTCCTTAACTTTGCTCCTCAGAGAAAGTAAATGAACTGACATCGAAACGCTGTAATCTCCAGGCTGCAAAAACTAGTGCAAAAGCCAAATGTTTGCAAGAGGCATTCATTCATTCTTGCATTGATTTCCATATCAGTAAGTTTGTGCATAACTAAGCATGGCATATTACAGGCGCAGCCCACTTCAAGCTTAATGATTAACATGCACAGGTACAGGCTATAGTTCTTTAACTGCAAAGTTTAAAAAAATTCCTATGGTGTAAGGCACAGCAGTGTACCTCCCCATCCACTTCCTTATTTTCATTTCAACTTTAATAGATTTTTAGGGCCAGAAGGAACCACTTATATAATCTGATCTCAAGCAGGTCACAAACTAGAGTCAACCTCACCCACTGAAATTAGCTTCCATAGCTCAGTATCAGGAGGGACTTTCAAAAGACCAATTAATCAGGTAGGCAATACCTTGTTTCATGATGGTGATACATCCTTGTATGTCAGTGGAGGCAGATTCAAGGTGGAGGTGGTTATGTGAGTGAGAGCCAGTATTTTGTTTTAGTGCTACTATAGCTTCTCTTCCTGGCTTTTTAACTTCAACAGTGGGTCTGGAAAGGTCATGTATGCTTTCCCCTTAACTAGATACCTTGAACACAGTCCTTTAATTTCTGAGTTGACCTTCAAACAAATGTAGCTCTTGGCATAGTCTAATCCAGGTGAGACCAGAAAGCACATTTAAATCTCAATGCTATGAGTGACTTTTGCCACTGGAGTAAAAAGTGGGCGAGGGGAGGAGAAATACAGAAGCCTCAGTCTCAACTGGACAAGAGAACATACAGAATAAAGGCAGATGTGATACCTTGTGTATGAAACTGAAATACCTTTACTGACATTGAGGTTTAACAACCAATTCAGAGACAGCTTCGCATTTAATATTCCTACAAAAGAAGGCTCTAAAAACCATTTAAAAAAAAATCTTTGTTTCTAGCATGAAGTCACCATGTTAAAAATACCACAACACAATAAATACAACCAGCCTCTGCTGGGGCCAGGAGCCAGTTTAGCTCTGGAGTAAGTAAAAAGATGATGAGGCAAAGAGTGGAAGGCAGGATAAGTGGGCTCAGGCCACAGTGATGGTCACAATGTTCTCACAGCCTGCTGTTCTCCCTAGCCCCATTCTCCTAAGCTTTTCTGTTCTGCCCCTTGTTCTGGCCCCAGCCTAGCCAATACACTTCTCATTAGCTTCAATTATCTATTCTTCTGTAGTCCCCTGGATGGCAAACCATACAAGCTGGTTTTGGACAGAAAGACCTTCCCCTACCATATAATTTGCATTACAGAGCCCAACTCCTGCCATGACACTTGATCCTCATAAGTAACAGACTCTAAACCACTCTCTGCCACCAGAACAGGGCACAGAAGGGTCCAAATCTCAGTCCCCATTTCCTTATTCAGCTAAAATGGAAGATCAGGAATTTAGCACTCATCTTCCTCAACCCTGGCTGCTGGAGGTCAAGATTTCAGGGAGAAAGGTGATGCTGGACACTGCATATCCCCAAAGCAGGATGCAGGCTCACTCATCCCCACACAAAATTGAGGGCTGATTCCTTTAGAGTTTACAGGTGCTTGGCAGACTGGTCCAGATTTTCCATACCCTGCACCTGTCATGTTCCAATCCACAGGGCGTGCTGGGTAACATTCCTGCCCAGTTCTTAGGGGCTTTTGATAGAAACTGGCACAAGACAGAAGGCAGCTTTCCATTTGGTTCCTTGTGGAATAAGATCTACTGAGCACATGTAGGACAGTGACATCTGTCTCCTTCCAGAGAGGAACAAGTGTTTTAAAAACCAGATTGAGAACACCGAGGCCAAGGAGATTCTAGGGTACTGTAACACTCCCAAGCATGCAACCTCCAGCCAAGAGAGCAATCACAGCTTAGAAAACCAGGGCTTTCAAGTAGTCCAAGAGGGAAAGAGATTCATGAGAAAACAAGCCCTCTGCTGATGTCACACTGGAAATGATGTCAGATGGGGACAGCCGGTGGTGGGCACAACAGGAGTGTGATGTGTCCCAGATGAAGCTTGGCTCCCTCCTTTCAGAGTGAAGCTGGGAGTACCATGGTCAGCTGAGACACCATTCCACCTCTCCCACAAAACCTGACTCCTGAGGGACTAGCCCAGAAGCAGGTGCAGTTCAATTGACCCAATGCTGCAAAATGACTAGGCTCTACCTAGTGGAGTCTATGTGCTCAGCTCTCATCTTGCACACAAGCTGAGGCCTAAAGCTGCAAATCCGACAGGGAAAAAAATCAGGGAAAGCTTCACAGGCTGGATCAAGTCCAAACTCAGGCTGCATCCCCGCACAGCAAAAGTGGGGGGATGAGACCAGTAGGGGTGTTGTTTAGGCAAATGCTCATGGAGGAGTGAGAAGAGGAATCTTACGTGGTTACTACAAGGGGAGACAGAAAATAGGAAGTGGTGGTGATGGAGGTATCCCCGGCTCAAGGCTCAAAGAGCGCAGTGAGGCCTTCTCCATCCTCGTTCTCCAGTATATCTGACTCCAGCGACGGCTTCACCTTTTTGAAGAGAGACGGGAGGTTCCGGATGTGAACCTCTTTGCGGAACTGCTCCCCCAGTGGCTTCTGCGGGGGACAGAGGGACAGGCCTCGGTTAGTCACTGCACCTGCAGACCCACTCAGCCAAAGGACCCAGTCACCTAAGTGCTCACAGACATTCTCTGGTTCAAGGGCGGCCACCACCCAGCTCAGGTGCCATGCTTTGCCTCAACCTCTTGGCTCATGTCTCCCATCTTTTCTGGGTTCAGGGGAGTAGCTTGGCATCCGCAGTAAATGCCAGTGCAGCTGACACTACCACAATGGGGTCCTGACTTGTGACCAGTCAGTCAATCTATTAGAGTCCAGTGCCTTTTAACCCAACGGCACTGTCCTGGCTAAAGCGCTGTACCCACCTGTGGGCCCCGCCTAGTGGTGCTTACACCCTTCTCTGAAGGAGCCTTGTATGGAAAGTGCCAGCGGCCCCTCGGCTAGGAGGTCCCCCAAGGCGCCTTGAGTGCTCAGTTACCATCCCACCGGGACCACGGCTGACAAAACCCAGCAGCAGCACAAACAGTGAAAGGATGCGCTGCAGCAACCTTCCAGCCGCACCACAAAGCTGGACAAGGGAAAGGGGCTGAGGGGAGACACGGGCTGGCTAGGGCCATTTCTGCGCAAGGAGGTTTCCTACCCCGATGCAGCCAGCAATGAGGCGTTTGAAATTATCCTTCCGGCGCTTTTCTGCCACTTTTTGCAGAGTTGGGGTGAGAAGCTTGGAGTCAAACTGCTCCAATGATTCCTTCTGGATTTCTGGGATCTGCTCCATCACCGCTTTCAGCTCAGCATAGCGGGGGCGCTACAAGGAGAAGGAGGAAGGCTAATCAATAGGAGTTCTACCAGAGAACGGGTGGCAGTGAGGGCACAGAAGAAAGGGGCTACCTCCTCCACCTCTTCCCCACCTGGGCTTGGGACTCATTCATTCATTACAACCTATCAAACCTGGCACCAGAAAGATTCCCCTCCTTTTCCCCCACAGCTCCTTACCAAAGCCTCATAGATCTGGAAGGCCAGGTGGACGAGAGCCGCCATGCAGCCATCATGCTGTCCGTGTGTCTGTAACCCTTTCAGCACGCTGGTGAAGAACCAGGTCACTGCGTCGGGGAGCAGGCTCCCTGTCAGCACCTAGGGGAGAGACGACAGCAGCTGAGATACTAACACAAGCCAGGCCGCTCCAGATGGCCCAGGGGGAGGAAACACCCAGTGCCCATCCAGACCAAAGTCGGAGTCTGTCCATGAAGATTAGGGGGCCAGAAGGGGAGGAGTACCCTGATTTTCACCAGCACCCACAGCCTCTACTTCTGCCCCCTCTAGGGAAAGTACCTGTTTGAGCAGTGGCCAGCAAAGCTGAGTGGTGGTTCTTTGGCAGGACAGGGTGTCCTTCCAGGAGAGGGATCTGTAGGCAGTGATCAGCAAAGCAGTGCAGACATCCTAGAAAGGAGGAGGAGGGGGAAAGAACCAGTCAGTGGAAGCTCTTCCCAGCTTGGCTAAAGGATTTGTTCCTGAAGGGGGTGTATTCACAGGAACCCACGTGGGATATCTTCCTAACAGAGGCGCCACCCTTAATGCTCACAAAAGGCAAGACACATCCCGAGGTCCCTGCCTATCCTCACATGTAGCACTCCATTCTACACTGTGCACGAGTGAGGGTCAACACACGTACCTGGGCAGCCTGCTCCTATCTGTCAGCCTCTGCTGAAGCAGGTGGCGGGCAGTCGCAAGAACATGGGGAACTCTCCAAGAGCTCACATCAGCTGCTGCTTTGGAGTTGGCACAAAGAATTCTGGGGCATATCTGAGGAGTTTGAGTGTGAGGGTGATAGTGAAGTGGGCTGTGCTACTGCCTCAGAGCAGAGAATTCCCAGCACTCCCACGTCCACTCCGACCTGAGCACAACCTGCTAATTTGGGCAGATGTTACAGAAAAATCAGCTGCTGCAAGTCGTTGTTCTGGAAAGGCAAGACCCAGAAAGCGGGCAGGGCCAGGCAGGCAACACTACAGGAAAGCACGGACCATCCATCAATTCAGATTAAAATGCCCTGGAAGCCTGTTATCCTGAATTCCCTCCTCCCCCTTTAGTGCTTTCCAGGATGACTGGTGGGGCCCTTAAAACAGACTTTCCCTCTGCTACCGGGGTTCTTGTTTCAGGGGATACATGCAGACTAGACAGCTGCTCTGGGAGCACAGACAGACTACAGAAAAGTAGGAGAAGGGGTAGAAAAAGCAGGTGAAGCCGCCAGCATCTCTACTCCCTTACCTCCTGCTTCATCAAACACTTGCCCAGCTCCGTGAGCTCTGCATTGGAAGGTGGGGTCACCTCTGTGGACATCATCTCATCATCTACAAAGCGAGGTAAAAGCTGCTGCATGACCACTTCCTCCCCGCGGGAAGGGTCTCACAGCAAGGCTAGCTCTAGAACTAGAGTTTAGTGGACACTGTGGGGTCGACACCTCAGCCCACCAGAGAAACACCTCAAAGCTAGCCTGTGGGGGTGAGAACATCCTCCTAGCTACCGTTCACCCAGCTAGGATGGAGGCCATGCAGATAGCCTCCCTCACCAGACACCCCAGCTCATCACACTGGGGTCAACTCCCATTATCCCATTCATGCCAAGGAGGCCTGAACAACACCGTTTGGAGGAGGTGGCTTGCTTCATAGGTTGGGGTGGAAAAGGCACCTCGTACCCTAGAGGGGAGAGCCAGCTGAGAGGGGCTGGGAGGAGGCAGCCTCAGCCCCACAGAACAAAGAATCGCAGTTCCCCAGTGCCTGGGTTCCTGCAGAGCTGCCTGCCAAGTAGGCACAGGAAGCTAACTCACAAGGCTAGGACTGGGCCTCTGAGCCCTAGAGAGGCTCCACCAGGGACGGGGCTGGAGACTCTAATCAGACACTGCCCAGAGCCTCAGGTGAGAGCCCGAGTCTCTGAAAGGCCAGCCTAAAGATGGGAAGCGTTTGCACGCACACAAGTGGTGCGCAGTTACAGAAGGGCAGCTTACTCACCATCTCCATCCGCAGCAGCAGAGCTGTTATGCTCGGCGGCGCCTTTCTTTGAAACACAGCAAACAGCTGCAAAGACAAGGGTAGGTCAGAAGGGCGGGGGGGACATCAGTTCAGAGCCTGCTCGCCCCCATGGGGCCCTGCTGCTTCGTTCTCCCCCCCACCAGAACTCCCCAAACTTTGTTCCCTGCAGATTGGCTGAGGAACGCCAAATGTGACATTAAAGCCGGGAAGTGAGGCCCAAAGACTGGGCTAAAATGGGAGGAAGGTTCAAGTGTCCTGGTCACAGCATTGTTTCCTCAAACCTGCTGCCGCATCAGACTGGGGAGGGGGCTTCACAGAGTACATGGCTGTCTCAGAAACCCTGAGCAGCAAAGGACACTGGACCAAGTTTATTCAGTTCCAGGGTCCTGTCTGGGGTGCAGCAACCTAAGGCGAATTAGGAAATGAATCAAAAGATCAGGCTCTTACACCATCTTGTCATTCTTATGTGGAAATAAATTTCCCCCAACTCTGGGCTCAAAGCTGCCATGGGGTGTGTGAAAGCCTGGGAGCTAAATAAGCGGAAGTGCAGAGAAAAGGGAGAGATGCTCTTGGGACAAGATGCTCTTCTAGTATGGGGGAGAAGTGATGTGATCATTCGCAACAAGATGATTATCTGGCCAGGCCCCTGCCTCTGCACTCTGCTCCTGTAAGGGCCAATGCACTCAGGTTAACACACCCAACCCCTGCACAAGGAAACACATCACACGTAACCCATCAGACTCCAGTCAAGAATTAAGCAAGATTCAAAGAAGGGCTGGACTTCTACCTGGATCAAAAGAATAGTCAGAATTCTAACAATTAATGCTAACAGAAAAACGTATTGGATGGAAAATTACAACCTCCTGCTTCAGGGTGTAAACAGCTCTCTAGTGGGTATTAGATGAGACCTTCATGGTGGCAGTCTCTCTCATCTGCTTTCCATTGCTGGCCACTGCACCATAGGTCTGATGCAGTCTGGCAATTCCTTTATTCCTGCCCAAGGCATGACTCCCCCCATGCGACACCCTGCAACCAGCTTGTTTCACTTACTGATCAGATCCATGACTTCCCGGGTCAGCAGCCTGACCAGCTGCTCCTCAAGCATCTCCTGGGACTCAGGGTTGTCATCTGCCGTGTCCTCCTCGCTGATAAGAAAAATAGGGCGGGGGAAGTTTAGGGGAGCACTGTGGGAGCATGGAGACGGCATCTTAGCATGCTGGCTTCGCCTATATACATGGAGCGAATGACCCAGTTGGTCAGGCTTCTAGGCCAGACCATCACCAAGACTAACAGAAGAGGGGAGGGCAGAAACTTCTCACGACCAAAGAGTAACTGGGACCTTTGCCTCCCCAGTAAGCCTGGGAGAGACACTGGAGCTAAATGAGTCGCTCCACTGGAGACTCACCATCACGGGTGGTGGTGTCTCCCCTCACAGCTCCGCAGGCATGGAAAGAAGAGTCACTTCTCAGGCAGCTGCGCACCAGCTCACCCTCTCCACTGACCATGAGCCCAAGGAGCTGCGGACCCAGCATCACCCCCATTTTGGGTCCCTTTCTCTAGGGATGGAGGGCAGTCTCCTCTGCCCCAACCCCAATCAGGTTGGACGCGACTCTCTCTGGAGCTCACAGATGTTGCTACTATTCCCTTCCCCAGTGCTGCCAGCTGGAGGCAAAAGGCCAGATGAGAGTCCCAAGCTGTGGTTCCCACCCCTTGCCTCCCCTTCAGTCCGTCTCCCTTACCAAAGTAGGCTCCGCTGGCTGATGACCTGCCATTTCTGGGACAGCCTCTGCAAAACACCAGACAGGATTCAATAACCTCAATGAGCCATGCCAGAAACGCTGGAGAGTCCTGAACACCCATTCACCAGACCGCAGGGCCAAAAGGGCAGGACTCTTGCCACTGGACATGGCTCTGTGAGCAACCTGGTGTCACTCAAAGGAGCTATAAATACACCTCTCCCCACGCCCTACCCAGAACAGAGCAGGAGCCCAGCAAAAACTCCTTCCCTGCATGAACCCATTTGCAGATGTATTGCTTCCCGTGCCCCCAGGCAGGATGGAGGAAGCCATTTTAAAATCGCATCCTCTGCACAGAATGACCTTGCATAGAGTGTGCGCACAAGATTACTGCAACCCTGTTGGCTGATGGAGCAACCCCACTTGGGGCATGACCCATTGTTTGGGAACCACTGTCCTAGTGATGGCTGGAAAGCTGGTGTAGCTGGGCTGGCTCTGGGAATCACAAAGCTAGGAAAGAGAGAGGGAAGGAGTGCAGACCCAGCGTTGCCCAGGGCCGAAAAGGCTACAGAGATTCAAATGACTGAAGACTGCAGGGGGGCTCACATCCCCAAACCTGGAAGTTCACAGCAAGGATCTGAGTTCTAACACACCAGGACGGGTGCAACCAGGCAAGACGACACCTGGAATCCAGACGCTACACCCTGAAGTGGCCAAAAGCAAATTTCTCAGCTCTGTTCCTGTGTGATTGGGCTCTGGAGCCCTGCTACGGTTGAGGCATGAGGGATGTCTCCACTCTGACACAGGAGCCCTGGGCTGTCTCAGCACCCAGCGGCACCAAGAGTCACCGAAAAAGCTGTTGCTTACCACGTGGAGATAGGTGAACAGCGGTCCGAGCATAGGACAGATAAGGGTTTCGTAGTGCTCCGAGGGGCAGGAGAGAACCAAGGGCTTCACAAACACACCTGCATGGGCTGGTTAAGGAAGTTATGCAGCAGGGACGTCTCATGGTAGGGACAGCTGCCATGCACCAACACAACTGACAACCGCACAGCCTGGAGACCGCTGATTCCAGTATGCAGTGCTCTACTGCCTGTGTGGAAAAGCCCCATGTGTTCTGCTTGTTGGCCGAAACAGACTGACTGACTGACTAACAACCAGTGAGCCATTCACACCAGACACTGAATGTCAGAGCAATGTTAGTGCTCAGGACAGTACCAGCATTCGAGGTCAGAGCAGGAACCACACAGAGGGAAGCACACCAGGCTTCTCTCGCCCACCTTCCCAGCGGTGCTGAACTGGGTCGTGGAAGCCCCACTTTTAGAGTGTGTGGGGAGTTCAGTCCCCCTGGCTGTTCAGCACAGGAGACAATTAGTGCCAGCTGGTGGTGTACCTTTGAGATGTGGACAGCTGTTCCCTGGGAACTGAACGGAGCGCTGCAGCTCATTTCACAGTCCATGGGAAGCAGTCAGCAGATTACCGTTTCCAACCTCCTGAGTCATTTAGCTGCAAAGGATGTTGTAGGTTGAATATGTTGGCAGAGAGGCCCTTTTTTTTGCAACTGCCCAGGGCAATGCAACTTCTTTGCATGCAAAGCTGACGTCACTCTTTGCAATGCCTTTCCATGTGCACCTGCTCATGTTCCCCTAAATGGAGGGGGACAGCCCTAGCTGCCATGTAAGGGAGGCAGAGGCAGGCTTCATTTAATTTAATCTACCTTCCCTACTCCCTCCTCTGGCTCAGCTTTAGAGAGGAGGAGGAGTGGCTGTGCAGCCAGTTTGGAAATGGAGTCCTCTGCCACGTTCTATAGTAGTTGCTGGGCTGGCTTCAGCCACAGCCAAAGGATACGAAGCATGGGGCGCAGTCTGTAGTCGGGAATATTGTTGAGGTTAATGAAGGCTGAGTTGAGGAACTGGCTGGCTAGGCCTTCAACAGTATAGAAGTCTTGCTGCATTGATGGGCCGGCATTTCCCAGGATGTGGAAACTGCAATGAAAAGCCAGGTATAAATGAACTAAACTGCATAACAGAAGTGATGCCTACCATGGTAGCAAAGGCCGGAAGTGCTCCACTCTGGAGATGTGTGTCGCCTTGTGGCTATGTAAACCCCACAGGAAGTTTCACGGCAGGGTTCTTCTCTCAGGAATCTGCAGAGGGACCATCCCTGGGGCACCAATCATTTCCAAGTGCTGATGCTACTAACCCCGAAATAGGCTACAAGCAGCAAACCAGGTCAGGGTATTACAAGATGACAGTGAGAGAGCGATCAGGAGACCCACCCGTCTGAGATGCTCATCTGACAGCTGCGCTCCAGGTATTTTCGGTGGGTTCCAGGAGCTCTCTATAGCTCAGCACTGCTCATGGTCACTTGGCTCTTAGAAAAACTGTAGTGCACACACATGGAAAGCTGTGCCTGCTAGCTGAGGTCAGAGTGCCAGCCCTTTCCCCAGGATGGGCCACTCTGGGTTACAGCTCATCAGTGACGGTGTGTGGGAGGTCTTACCAATTATCATAGAGGGTGCAGAAGAAGCCCTGCATCCTTTCCAAGATGGTTTTGTAAACAGGAGAGTCATAAAGCTCCAGTAGAGGCTGCGGGAGGCCTGAGGGGAGAAGAAAATCAAATACATCAACCATAGACCCCAAACCCTCCTACGGCACCTCCACGGGCAGCCCCAATTCAGCAAGGCCTGGCTGCTGGGAGAGATAGATGCTCAGCAAGATCATGTGGACCCAAGCAGTGAGCCTAGGAGCCAGTCAGCCTATTCATGGTACCAATCTCACGCACCAACAGAACCCCCACCTCTAGGCAATTGCTGAATTCTAACCCATGCTATGGAGGGGACAGCTCTCTAAACTTAGGGAAACGCAGCAAATGCATGTGCTGTTAGCCCCTCTGCACTGCTCCGGATTGGCTGACAGGGCCAGCCTTTCAAAGCAGGCCAGAAGAGAACCTGCCAGTTCTGCAACCCTTCTTCCAACAGCCCCTGCAGGCTCTTTAATAGTCACCTTCTGTCCGGGGGGGGCTGGCCAGACTCGCTGGGTGCCCATTGTTAGTACCATGGTTGCATCTAGAGTCCCCAGCAGGGCCCCATTGTCTTAGGTGCTGTAACACACAGGAAGAACCAGTCCGTGCCCTGAAGAGCTTTCAGTCTAAAGAGAGGGAGGCAGATGGGGAGCAGAGGCACAGGAGGATGAAGTGATGTGACTGAGGTCACAGTGAATCAATGAGTGTCAGAAATTGAACCCTGATCTCCCGAGTTCTAGTCCAGTGCCTTAACCCCTGGACCAACCAACACTTCATTTAATCGCATGCCTGATCCATCTCAAATCTACTGACTGAGGTTCTGAAACACCTTAGAATGTCTGGAGGCTAATGGCAGGGGCTAGACTGCAGGACGTCTATGAAGAATGCCCAGGTGGCAGCAGCCAGTGTTGCTGTGGAACAAGGCTCTAGTTATGGGAGCACACACAGACCCAGATGTATGTACCCTGAAAAATCGATGCAGCTCATGAGCAGACAAACATGAGTGGCTCAGTCTCTTTTGGGAATGAGCTGCCAGGAAACAGTGATGTCCCCCAGCTGGGCTAGGGATATGTGTTACACTTCCTGTGGGGGAACTTGATAGGAGGGTTGATTCAGACTCTGCTAGATCAGAGGTTTAATAAAAGCAAATGAATTCAAGTCAGAGAAGAGAGCTGCACAGCTGGAAAGAAACCAGACCCCTGCCTCCTCTCTGCTTCAGCTGCTAGTATTAAATGCAGATGCCCCCTCCTGGTAAGGCTGCCTACATGTCTTCCTCTGAAGAGAAGCTGGCTGTCTTTACCTAGGATGGCATTCTTCTCCACTTCCAGCATATCTAAAGCCTTTGCAAATGTTTCCCCCAGCTTTGCCACCATCTCTGGCATGTAGAGATTGTTGTGGGTCCTGAAAGAGAAGGGAGAGTGGTTTATACTCATGCAAGTCAAGCCCCTTTGCTCCTTGACAATGAGATCCTCCGCCTTCAGCCTGTAAACAGTTCCTCAGTGGCTGAGGAAGGTGAGACCAAGCACTTGTGCATGGGATCCCCCTTCTCCGCCTGGGAAAACACCAGGGAAGCTCATCCCCCAGAGACACGGAGAGACTCCCCCCTCCTGTCCTGGAGTTCCCAGCTGCCCCCTCACATTCCCACCCATTCCCCCCACCCTTCTGGCAGCAAAGCCTCCCAAAAATTCTCCAGTTGACACTGGCAACAGCTCGTGAGCTTGGCCAGAGAAGTGATTTAAAAACCCCACAGATGTGAGTTCTGTTTCCAGCAAGATCTTCTGCACCTGATGCCACAGCAGAGGGAGAAGCTGTCCCAGCTCCAAAATACACACGCTGCCCCTCAGGAATGGGTCACAGTCCCCAGAGTGGCAGGCGGCACTGGAGGAACTCTAGGGAGCACAACAGCCTTCTATACACATGCTACAAGTGGCAGTGTGGCAGAGACACGTGCCTCCTGGACAATGCATCCGGCAGGGAAGAGTTCTGCATAATCAGGACATAGCCACTCGCTGTCAGCTCTCTATGATGGACCCCAATTCAGCCAAGGGTGGGTGGTTCTTTGCCATCCAGGCCAAAAAGGGTTCCTCACTAGCCAGAGTAGTGACTCTCAGAGCTTGTCTCAGCAGGGGGTGTCTCTCTCACCTACCTCTCTCCTTTGAGACCTCAGACCTTCACTCTGGGCGTCGACAGCTGCACACAGCATAAATCCTGCAGCCAAACGGCCCAACAGCCTCCTCCAAAACTGCAATGCCATTGTACCTGCTGCTAGAGGTGATCAAGGGCAACTCAGTATCTCCCCCTAGAGCAGCGTTTCCCAAAATGAGGGACGCGCTCCCCTGGGGGGGCGCGAAGGACTAGCTGGGGGCAGAGGGCACAGACAAGCCTCAAGTGTTCTCTGGAGTCTCAGCTTTCATTTTTTTTTAAAAAAGCAAGTCTCTAGCTGCTACGATCATGAAGAAAACCTTCAAAAAGACATGACCCAAGTGCAAAAAAATTCAGCATTCTCTGCTTGAGTTTGCAGAGAGCCTGAAAAAACAACAGCTCTGAGGTGTGAACTATCCCATTCATTTCAATGAATGCTAACACAGATACCAGTGAGGAGATTTTTAAGTCTACAAAATCTATTCTGACTGGCCATTCATTTTGGGTAGGCTTTAAACACCATGCAGTGGGGCTGAAAGGGAGCCATGATTGGTTTTACTTTCCTGAAAGGGGACTCAGGGCTTGTCTACATGAACAGTGAATCTGTGGCAAGCTGGGGTGTAAATCTACCCTGCAGCAGACTGTCGCGCTCTAATTACAGGTGTGAAACCTTGATGCCATGCATTAAAAGTTCCCTGGTGTGTATGATCTAACCCAGTTTGAAATGCAAACAGAGCAAAGTGCAACACAGAACTTTTATTGCCAGGCAGCATAGGCTGCACGGACACTTAGTGTGTGCCTGGCTATTTCAGGGTAGATTTACACCCCAGCTTGCTGCAAATTAAGTGTTTGTATAGACAAGGTTTCAGTTTAAAAAAAAAAAGTGGGAAATGCTGCCCTACAGGCTCAGAGAGTGCTACACATCTGGTGGAGGCTTATGCAGTGCCTTGTGGCACAACCAGCCAAAGTGGCTGCTTTTTTATCATCTTTAAACAGACACCTAGGATATGTCTCCAGCCTGTTTCACGCTAACAACAGCTGGAGCAGAGGGACGTGGTTGGATGCCAAGCCGTATCGCAGCACTCCAAACTCAGGACTATGGACTGGCCGTTAGTCCTGCGGGGTGGCTTTGGAACATTACTGGTCTGACCAAAGATGTTGTCCAGCCAGTCCTGCGGGGATTAGAGTATCACATCTCACAGTTCTCCGTCTTGGGTCCTATCTTAGAACATTTTTTTAAATTGGGAGTAGATCTGCATGAGTCAGAGTTTTAGGCCAGAAGGGACCACGAAATCATCTAGTCTGACTTCTGGGATATCAGAAGTCGAAGCATGAGCTGATGCTCAGTCAGATCAAATTCAATCTCCCCTGGCTAATGGCTTGGCTAAGCTACAGAAGTAGCTGAGGCTACATGAGGGGCTGATCTGCTGCTCCCCATGAAAGCAGACACTGTGCATGGTGGAATGCAGCCACTGTGTATGGCAAGATCAAAATTCTCAGCCCCACTTGTGAGCAATGAACATAATCAAGGGGAGAAAGACGCCTTTGGGGAATTCAGCACCAAAGAAAACATGGAAAATGACATTCCGAATAGACACATTTATAATATAGGAAAGACACGGAAAGGACGGGGGTCTGTGTTTTCAGAGAAACAGTTACAGCTCTGCTCAACAGGCAAGGCAATGGCTCCAGTGTTGAGAGAGTTAGTCTTCTGGGCTAGAGGACAGACCTTTCAGAGCCTCCCAGAAGTCCACGTTGGGGAAAAACATATATAGTCAAGATGGATTCAGAAAGAGCCCTGTGGCTGCGCAGGGCACACGATAATCCTGTTTGGCCTGTTTCTAATGTAACAAAAATAGATCCCAGGCATAGAAGATGTTGGTGAGTCAGTCTGTGCAGCTGCTGACTCCAGGAAACTGTGCTTCCGGGTAACTTCCCTTTCTCCAAAGTCAGAGATCATGTCCAAGGCCAGAGGGCACCATTATTCAGGCTCAAACCCAGGAAGGAAATAAAGATAGCCATAAGCCAAAAGCAGCTGGATAAACTGAAATACCACAGCGGATGGGGGACACTATTGGCCAACAAGCTGCAAGCAACAAATAATTAATGGAGCAATCTCAAGCCAATTCAACAAATATTCACACAACCAGCAAGACAGCGATCGGCACGTTAGGTCAGGCACAAAAGAACTGGCCAGCTGAGGTTACATTACACTATCTATGCCCTGCAGCATGCTTGCTGACTGCACAGAGGAACTACCCATTTACCATGTAAGCTGAGGAGCTCCATCTCCCTGAGAGCTTTCCCACACACTACTTACCTCAGTGCAGACCGAGTGACTTATGTGTTTTCACAGCCTCTACTCCCGTTCATGGCACAAAGGCCCAGGCAAGTAACCCAGAGAGGAGTAAGCACAACCATTTACAGTGGAGAACAGTCCCACTTCACAGTGGCTTCTTTACTTACAGTTCAATTCAGCTGCTCAGGAGGCTTTGTGTGGCTGCCTCCCGCCGATCCAGTCGCTCTCAAGTCAGCCAATGCAAGCTGCAGGAGCTCCCAACCCCTAGCATAAGCCACTTTTCCTCAGCAGCACATTAACCACGCAGGAGCTGGCTGATTCTCCCAGATAGCTGGCCTGTTGGCACAGCGCTCTGAGCAGTGATTGATCCCGACAATAAGGCAGCTATTAGCCTGAACCTGCAATTGCCACTCAAGGCAGCCACACATACTCACGGTCTTCTCCAGACCTCACAGCCCCTTGTGCCATCCACATTAACAGATACCCTAGGAGACCAGTGCAGGGGAAATTCACTCTGGGAGAGCAGAAACAACTCCAGAGCGAAGCACAACACAAGCGCTACCCTTTCCTGGCAGCTCCAGAGCTGCTCATGTACGGCTATTTTGCATATCTAGAGCAACCACAGAGAAATCCCTGCCTCCTGCAGGCTGGGGGTGTCAGAGTGTTGGGCCTCACCTCCCATGCTCAGCGAAGTAAGTTGCAAGGCAACCGTTCAAATTCACCAGAACGGAGAACTCCACTGGGAAAGAGATTATGCCTTTGAGGATGGAGAGCAACCCACTCCAGTACGTCCCGATCTGCTTCTCAGACATGCCTAAAACTGGTGGTCCCAACAGTATGTGACAGAAAAGTCTTACTGGTAACACTACTGCATCACCCCAGAAAACAGCATAGAAGCCACTTCCACAGCACTGGCAACAGAGCACGGTCTGCGCACATTCCTGCTAAGGAGTAGTCCTGGAGCTTCTGCTTCTTTAGAAACAATACAACGGGAGTTTGCTGACATACAAGGGGGGAATTTAGTTTTCCAGGCTTGTCACACAGGTATCCTAAATAAACGAAGTACTGGCAGTGCAATGACCGTGGAGGCAAACAGCTCACTCAGCCTTGCCCATCGATCTGCTTCAAGGAGGGGAAATGCTCATTTGGACACTGATTTACTGGATTTCATCGATATGATACCATATAAACAGTCACAGACAAAGGGCTCAGCACCCAGGAGACTCAGCATGAGACCGCCTCGGCCCAGAGAGCTCACAACCTGCACGAAGAACTGACCCATGGGATCTTCAAACTTTACGAGTAAAAGGCAAATCTCATCTGCCACGGCAGGCCCTGCCGCATCAATAGCAACTGGATAGCTCAACATTGACAACAGGCTGAAGAGCTACCAACTGAGGCATCCTTATTTGGTTGAGTGGATCACAACTGTATATGCCTGCCTGCCTCCCCTTCCCTCCCCCCGCATCCTGTTCACAACAGAAGCAGCACTGTCCTGATTTGGTCAATGACTCGTTTTTTAAGTCCCTGGCTAGTCAGTGCCCTACATGGTCCTTACCCCACGGATCTGAGTGCTGAAACACTCCATGGGGATGAAAAACACTTCTCACCTGCCAACTGCCGACCCAGCTCCAGTAGGAGAAAGTGAAATGGGGAACTGTTTCCTACACTACACACATCACTGGCCAACACGAGGTTCAGAGCCAGCCACGAGCCTAGCAACGCTTCCATATTGGCAGTCACGGAGAATCCACTGAGGGGTAGCTCAGAGAGCTGACGCTCTCAGAAACACTGCACTGCTGCGGGAGGGAATTGCACAATCCAGAACCACTCCTTCCAACCTGAATGATCTTCGTCTCACCTCCACCCTGGCCAATCTGCAGACACACGATGCAGACTCCCAGTGGGTACACGGAGAGGTGGCACTGCCAGGCACAGAAAGAGCCTTAGTGTGAGCCCCCATTGGTTTCAATAGCAGATCATGCTTCAGGCCGCCAGAATTCACACTCAGCAATCAAAGCAGCTCAACTTAGCACTGGCGAGAGAACAAAGCAAACTCCCCCTGGACGCCATGAGAGCTGGCCCTGCTCTGGTGGTGACTGGAGAGGTGGCCTGGTGGGGGCTGAGGGCAGAGCAGAGATGTTAGTGGAGAAACACGTGGTTAGTCAGGGAGGCAGCTTTAGGTTGGACACATTTCCAGGCGGAAGCGGAGGTGGGGGAGGCCACCCCAGCCTGAGCTCCCATTGGCTGGAACGGAATCCCGTGGGCCAGGGCCGTGAGTGTGGAGAAGGCTCAGTTTCCCCAGTCCCATTCCCCACTGAGAACAGCCAGGAGCAGGACTGGTGCAGGTGACCAAGCCTGTGCTCCCGTTGGCTTCAATGGGAGGACACGCTCAGAGCACGACATATACGGCGGTTTCAAGTCAAGAGACTGTTCAGTCAGCACAACTGGCGTCACGTCAACTCGACCCACCTTATGAGAGCGAGCAAGTTGTCGAGAAGTTTCAGGACCTGCTCAGTGCAGGGGTTACGGTAGATCGGATTGCCGCTGGGCATGCACCCGATCACAAATCCTCCGGCCTTAGCCTCTTCCAGGGTAGTGGGCCAACGAGCCCGTTTCACAACTCCCAGAATGGTGTACACGCAAAAGCTTATCTACAGCAAAACAAAAGACATGGAGAGAACTCTTCTTAGCAAGGGCACAAGCAAAAGCAGCAGAAGGCCAGAGAGAACCCTCTCCCCCTGGCCCTTCTCCTGGGATGCTTAGTGGGATGGCACTCGGCTTGCCCAACTCTGAGGGGAATGTGCCCATGAGAAGATCCCACATTCTATCCTGATACCTTCCAGGGTTTGCAATAGCCCTTTGGCATGGAGGAATAACACAGGAGCTTGTTACTGGACCCAGTGTCAATGCAGAAGGTCTCGCGGAGTCCAAAGGACTCTGCAGGCCACCCTCTAACAGAAAATGTTTAAGTCACCACTCTCTCGACTCCTGCACACGTCATGAGCTGACCAGAAGCTTCCCGTCCTTGCAACTGCCTAAAACTCCATTAGTGTCCACCACAAGCAGAGCTCTGCCATCGGCATTTCAACATCTGCCACAACCTGAAGACAGCAACTGTCTGTCTGTAGCAAGGACATCCTGCAGCTAACAACACAGGTTCCCAGTGAGTACTTGAGTTACACGCCATGCCACATAGGCTCAGTCTCCTGCTTTCTAGAGTGCTTCACTTGGGAATTGCAGATCACTGCACCACATTACCCGAAGCATCCAACCTTAGCTCAGCTGCATCCACAGAACAGACCTCTCCAAAAAGAACCTGAGCTATCCCAGGTAAAACGTTTACAAAACCCTGCGCGGGGGATACATCGAGACTCCTGCCTGGTCGGGTTACAGATCATCTCAGAATTCTATATGCCACATAGGGGAGGGGGAACGGGAGACATGACCCTGTGAGCCTGCTTCTCTTACGTGACCCACGTCCACCAGAGCTAGAGTCAGAAGCCATCCGCCATTCTGCAGCGTGAACGACATGGTGATCTGGGTCCAACAAAAGGCGCTTGTTTAGGACAGGTCTTGCACAAGGCCCTATCCAAAAGGCAGAATAGGTGAGCACGTGTCCGATGCAGAGGAATCACTTGCCACTTTCCAGAGACTGAGCCTCCCCAGGCAGCGGATACTCACTCTCGAGCGGTTCAGGCCACTGGGATCTTCCAGGATGGGATCAGTGACTTTGTTATCAGCACCCACGTAGGAGATGAATGCTTCAGGATCGGATAGGACTCTGAAAGGTGGAAACAAACAAGCCAGGGATTACCAGCAGCTATGCAGAACATCCAGAGAGTCCGACATCTGATGCTGCAGCACAGAGTCAAAACTCCATTCACCACAATCGTCTGAATTCGTCTGAAAGGTGAACTCAAGGTGACCCTGGCAGGCCGCTGCCCTGATCAACTGCGCTTAGCTTTCCCTTTCAGTTTAATGAAACAGACCCCCATGCTGTTCACAAGGCCTCCTCAATACCAAGTGACCCGTGATCAGGACAGGCTGGGAATGGCTTGAACCCCTGAGCTGTAGTCTGCTTTTCTGTCGAGGTTTGCTGACTTGGCCCAGAATTGCAGAAGCAAGCCAACATATCCCTCTCCAAATATCCCCAGCCACAGTCCACGCCCACCTCCCCAGCCCAGAACCTCTTCCAAATCCATTAAGGAATATTCCAGAGAAGCCCTCTTGCACCTTCTAAAGCTCCGTGGTACTGCTGTGTGGCACCTTCGCCAGGCAGAGGACAGCAGTTTTGCTCACATGCCTTCTCCTGGAGGTAATGACGGGCATTTTGACTCCCCTTTCTGCAGAGGTATGGAGAGTGCTGTGGCCCCACACCCCTTCCCTGAGCTCTCAGCATGTGCTGGTTTAGATATATTCCACACCAGGCAGGTTTTTCCATCTCCTGTCCCTTATTAGCAGGGACTCAAATGGTGGCCAAATTTCTTAGGAGTGCAGAGGGCTTGTGGGTGGCTAACGCAGGAGGCCACTAGGCACAATGCCATGATCCTCTGGGGCACATGGTCTCTACAAGGAGGCACATGCTAGCGCTGGAATCTCTGCCCCATCTTTAGCTCTAGCTCAGGAATGATTAATGGGAACCCTGTACCTCTGCATCTCTTCAGAGAGCCACAGGCTGGCAACGGGAGACATGAGCTCCTCCAGGAAAACCTTCTGCCGCTGGTAGTCCTTGAACTGGTTGCTGATGAGGACCAGGGCCTCCATGAGGGCACACTTTTCCATCTGCGTCAGGAGCAGCTCGTTGGACAGCAGTTGCTTCACGTGGTTATACAGCATCTCAAAGTTAGGCTGGAACAAAGCCCACAGCAGGACATTGTCACTCACTCACATGGCCTAGGGATACCTGTCTGGTGCTGCTGCACTCACTTTTGGGGGGCACAGACAGGCTGGTACGTATTCCCACACACAAGACGCAGGAAATAGCTGGTCAAATGGGGCCTGTTCTGATCTTCCATGAGCCCCCGCAAGGGCTCACTTCCCTGCCCTGATCTTTCAAACCTCTTCCTTCAGCCTGACAGAGCCTGGTTTCTACCCTGGCCCTCTATCTCCCTTCCTCCTGCAGGTTACTCCAACGACCTCCACTGTCTGTAGTAAGTAACATTTGAGATCAGGATAGAATCTGCTGCTCCAGCTGACTGTACCATAGCAGCATGGTCTAAACCCCAAATCGCTCTAGTCCTTCATGGATGGCAAGCGAGTTGGTCTCTGGGCACTCGAATGTGAGAGTTCAGGACTTTCCATCTCTCTGCTCCCACCCTTGTGAGTCTAACCAAAAAGACCTGATTGTCCAAGCAAACTGACTGCAGTGGTTCAGTTTTCGCTTGCCCACTCACACCAATAATAAGTCAAGCGTCAAAGAAGACAAACACAAGCTGGTACAAAGATCAAGGAATGTCCGCTGCCTTGGGGATGGATGATGACAAACCCCCTCTTTCTTGACAGCTGTGCAGAAATCCTAAACGACCCCAATTAGCACCTTCAAAGCAGCAGCTTGTGTTTTGCCACAATGTGAAGACTCATCTGTAGCCACAAAGTAAGTGACAGCTACTATGCCTCCAGAAGGCTTCCTCCAGAAGAGCAGAATGTCATCCATTATCCTTCAAGGCACCACAGTTCCCTTCCTTAAACAGGCTGACAGTGCCCCTCTAACTATAGTGCTTGTGGTCCCCTTGCAATCATATCAACAATGTTCGAGCCAACTGCCCAGAATTGCCAACAGAATTTGTGGGCTTGCTGGTTAAACAAAGCTAGTAGAAGAGACTAACCTGGTGGGATCAAAGAGATACTGACCAGTGTTTATATTACCTTCTATGCCCCCCAAATGACTCCTTCACATCTCTTCTCCTGACTCATTTCTGATGCAAGATCTAAGAGATCAGCCAGGGCTCATGGCTTCAACTAAGCGGACAACTGATATTACAATAAATACAACATAGCAAGTGTGTCTATAAAATGGTCATAGACTTGAATGTCCCCTTCTCTCATTTCAGATGTTGATCAGCATCTTAAATTGTAAATTGTGGAGCTGGAACTGTGCCTTATCTGCACAGGGCCAGCACAACAGGGTCCAGGTACAGATCAAGGCCTCTGTGTGTTACTGCAATATACTTTTATTTAAAAAAAAACCCAACCCCAAACCCCAATATCACTCAAGAAAACTGCTTTGGTTATCTGTGCAGCAGAAATATTTCTGCTCTAAAGTCACATCCGAGTAAAAACAAGGAGTGTCTTCCTGGGGAAAAAATAAAGGACTGATGCACAGAAACTGAAGAAATGCAGCTGAAGATGGGGCAGTGGCTCCCTGGAGAAGAGTTTTGTGTACGTACCAGGACAAGCTGAGGGTAGTCCCGACACATCTTTATGATTGAGGAGCACGCATGTCTTCTCACATTCTTCACTGCACGAGTTCTAGGGGCCTGGACAGACGACAAAATTCAGAGTCAAGCTACAAAATCCAGCCAGACACAAGGCTTCCCCAAGAGCCAAATCCACTAACACTTTTCTGAGCTGTGGACATCAGGGGAAACGGACATATCAACTTGTGCATTCCAAGGGTACAGTTAATGGCCAATTCCTAGAGGAGTCACTACAAGCTAGAGACGCTGGGCTCCAATTCAACTCTTGGGATGAGAATGCAACTAAACTTTATCAATTGTGTTACAGTTCCCAGCATGCACCCTGGGGTAGCAACCATACCAACACCAACCACAGCCACACACATGCCAACCACTGAAGGGTATGCATAGCTAGTGAGTGAAATTTACTCCCAAGTAGAGGTCTGCTACACAAATACCCAAGTGGCTTATATCCTGGACTGTTTCATGGGGGTGAATTTTACCCTAAATGCCTCCCAAGCATCCATCAGCCAAGGCTTATTGGCTAAGACAGCGAAGAGGGGATTTCAGTATCTAGGTACCCCCTTCCCAAGGACAGGTTTGTGATCGAGAAGTTAGCTGCGGTGCAATTTTAGACCTTGTTTCAGGCCTCAGTGCGCCTCTCAAATAGAACACACCTGATGCAAGTACTGTAGTTAAGGCTAGGATTTTGTCTGTTACTTTTAGAAAAGTCACAGACACATCGCAGCCAGTACACAAATATTCACAGGCGCTCTTGACCTGTCTGTGACTTGTATTAAAAATAATGATGGGGAGGGGAAGGCTGTGGGCATTACTGAAGCCTCTAACCCCACTGTGGGAGGGGGAGGGCCCAGCAACCACAGCCAGTCCGGTCCCCCCAACTCTAGGACTCCAAGCTCCCCCTTGGTGGCTCAGGGCTCTAGTGTCCACCTCTGTCTGCAGCTGGAGGCTGCGGGGTCTGTCAGCTAAGGCTAGAGGCTGCAGGGCTGCCCACTGCGGCTGAAGGCTGTGGAGTCCCCCCATTACCCATGGCGGGTTTGGGCTGCAGGGTCCCCTGTAGTGGCTGAAAGAGCTGATGGGTCTCTGCCACCACTGGGTCGCTGCTGCCCACACTGGCTGGGGGGTCCCCATGGTGGCAGCGGTGGTTGGGGACTGGGGGGGGAGGGCAGCCCTGCCAGCAATGGCTCAGAGCTGGGTCCCTCCACGGCAGGTGAGAACTGCCCCTCTTGCTGATTGCTCTGGGACCCTCACTGCCTGTGGCGGCTGAGAGCTCCCCGCAACCCTCAGAAACTGGCAGCTTCAGCCCTGCTGCCAGGGGTCACGGGGCAGAAACTGAAGAGCATAATGTCACAGAGGTCTCTGGAAATCAGGGAATCCGTAACTTCCGCTACCTCTGTGACAGAATCAAAGCCTTAACTATAGCATATTGTGGCCAAGTAGCATGGACTTACCTTACTCTCTTCTATAACTTCAAAAGTGACGGAGGTGAATAGCTGTGGGACAAGAAAAGGATCAGTCACTCGCCAACATCTGGCATTCACTCTGGAACACTAGGCACACAATCTTGGTGTGACTTCACCAAGCCAGTGGAAACTCCTTTATTGAGGAGGGGATGAATTCTCATGCATTGAGGCCCTGACGTAAGATAAAGCTTTTATTGAGACAGTGTGTGTCATTTAGTGGTTGGGGTCTAGGACTGGGAATTGAGAAATCCAGGTCATCTGACTCCACTGTTTCCCTCTGTCTTTGGGCAAGTCACTTCGCTTCAGTGCCTCACTTTTAATCCCATTTCTAAAAGGTGGGATAATTTCTCTTGTGAGAGTGTCATGAGGATTAGCTAAAATATGTAAGGGCCATCTGGTACTAATACTCCACTAAGAGGCTATCTGATCAAAGGGTAGGCTACTGCAGCAGTTCTCAACCAGGGGCCCGCAGCCCCCTGGGAGTCCATGAGCCATTTCAGGGGGTCTGTGAGCAGAAGCCCCCAACCCCCGCACCCGCCAGGCCCTAGAATTTTTATAGGGGCCTCAGAAAGAAAGGGTGAGAAGCTCTGGCCTACAGAACGCTTACCTTGGAGAGGACTTGGGGTAGATATTCTGGCCTGTAAGTGACAAACGGGAAGAGTGCCGAGACATTGGTGAGCACACAGGACAAGATGAGAGGATCCTTTGTTTCAAAGTTCAGGACAAGCTGCAGTAAATCTATGCCATCATTCACTGGGATTTCCTGCAAGGACAAAAATGGGAAGAGGAAAGAAAGCAACAGTCAGAGATGCAACATGGAACCAACACTGCAGTGTCTCCTCCCAGGGAGCTGCTGTGTTGAACAGCACACTTGGGTGAAGTCTTCCATTTCCCAAGTGGGTGAAAAGTGGCAAAGCTTATTTTAACCCATGTGCCTGTTATGTAAAATGGCTGTTGGAAGAAAGAGGGAACAGAGAGCATCACACTCTCTATGGATGTCACAACCCAAGGTTTCTACTCTTACTGCCTCTCGAAGGTGTCCACTTCCGCCCATCTCTTCCCCGGCTCTCCTTCTGCCTCCTGTCTAACAAGTTTCAGGCTTAACCAGCCAGCACACAACCACCCTTGCAATTCTTCACTGTGACTGAAGCAACAAGCTAAAGTGCTCAAGCAGCCCAACTCCGATTAAAAATTGGCCAGTTCCTAAATAGCTCATAAAAACCATGTGATTTTCCAGCTGCTGCACTGCAAACAGCACAGAGAAGCTGCATTTTTCTCACCTTTTCCTGTTTACATCTCTCCCCCACTGGGTGTGCAAGTTTGTCTCAATAAATAGAATCTGATTTGAACAGCAAAATCTGAGCACTACCACTTAAAACAGACTTTTTCTCCCAACAATACAGGCTGCTGTGAATAAATTACCTGGGACCCTAATCGCTGCACTGGCTCCTCACTGAATAAGGCCCAGATCCAAAGCACTTTTCTGACATTCAAAGCCCCAGTGGGACTGGCCTGACCTATCTAACAAGATCACCACTCCCAAATGCAACTGTGACCTCACTCAACAGCCGGAGTTTCAGCACTACTGTATTTTGCTGCTGCAAGCTAGCTTTTTTTCTACATACTGTATGAAGGGCAACCCAGCCAGCAAACTCCCATGTCAATCAAAGACAGAGAAACCAGGAAAACAGCAGTTAGAGGGTATGTACTTCCTTATCCAGGGTCCGGAACATCTGGCTGACGATGCTCTCCGAGAAGAAAGTCATAGCATCCCACTGTACAAAGGAAGGAGAGAAGATGGAGCAGAGACCTTCCCCAGTCTTAGCTGTGAGTGGAGAGAAAAGAAGAGAAGATCCTTGGCACTTCTGTGACACTGGAGAAATCTAACTTCCCCTTTCCTCTCAAGCACAATGCCAGCCTGGAAAGTCCTCAGGTAAACCTTACTGGACGTTTTAACTACCCATTAACGAGTGCTTCTGTCCTTTCCCTCTACTCCCTTTGCCAGTAGGGAGGTTTCTGGCAGGCAAGTGGGGGAGGTACTAAATAGTACACAAAGGCTGTTTGCTTTGTCATTGAGGTGGAGGCTTCTGAATCACAAACAACATCCCTGAGGCACAAGAGGAAGTGCTTCCAACAAACCAGAGCAGAAGGAAAACAAAGGAAGGGGCTGAATGCCCAGGTTTGGCACCAATGGCATCTGGAAAAGGGCCTCAACTACATGGGACTTTAAAGGCAGCAAGCGGCCTGCGTGGAGGAGAAGCGATAACAGTGACAGAATCCTTTGTGAGGCAGATACATTTGAATTTTTCAGGGCCGAGATTTTACAGGGAGGACAAATCTAGTCAAGTCTGGCCTTTCGGTTTGAAATTGTTCTCATTGGAAAGTGACCCATCTTCTGTTTAGATACAAATGAGAGGAAAGCAGGAGCTTTCCTGTCAGCCACATGCTCTGGACCAAGGGCTGTTTCAGTAGGCAGTGAGGGATTTTTCCTGCAGAGACCTTGGGAAGCCTGGACAATCTTAAGAGAGATGGCTTCAAAAGACACACAAGAGCTTGTTTTGGGCTCCAACAGAAGTCTGAGATTTTTGTCTCTCCTGCTCTTCAGGCAACTTACAGTTCATCAGTCCAATATCAACAGGAGCTGTCAGCTGGTACTTTAGCCATTCCCCGGCCATCTGGAAGCCAGTCCTTGGGTCCAGGCGACAGGCCATCCTCATTACTTCCCCCTGCTGGGCACGGAAAGCTGCCAAGAGAATTGGAGTCAGGTTCAGATATTGGAAATGGCTCCCCCCTTCAGGGTCGCTCTTCACTTTTCCAAAGCTGGGAACATCTGCAGCTGCTGCTTTGGCAGTGGAGTTCTGCAGGGTGAGCTCAAGTATCCTGGTGATAGACTAGCTAGTAGGATAACACAAGCCAGAACAGCTTTGCTTTGGGAAATAATATTTAATGCCTTAGCTAGACCCTCGCTTCTTTGGGATCTTTGCCTCCAGGCCTAGTTCCTGTCCAAGTCATTGTGTACAGTCAGTTTCATTCCCTTTGCTACCCTGGATGACTGACTGAGGAAACATTTTCCTCAGACACCAAATAATGAAGGCTCAGCAAAGCCTTAATTCCTCTTGGCCAGCAGGTGGCAAGCGGAACTGAATGCCGGGGCTGCCGTAGGAGAATGCCAAGAAGTTCACCAGGCACAAGGCAAGCAGGAAGAGCTGGGGTAGCAATCTGACCAGGTGAAGCCCATTGCTGAGCTGAAGGGACAAGCATTGTGCTAGGCTAGGAATCGCCAGCTCAGAGAGAGAGTGGAAGACTGCAAACCTCAGATAGAGGTAGCAGGAGGGCCCCATGACTTACAGTTGAAGAAGGCATTGAAGTCCTCATCACTGTCGAAGTCAAAGCGAGAGTACTCACAACTGGGGCTGTCTGTTTTAGAGGGGAAGCCCACCTGGAAAAGAGAAGGGATGTGGTGAGGGAGGGAGTGGAGAAATCACCAACCTCTGCCTAAGCACCAGGCCCACAGGGGCTCATACTAGGGGAAGAGCTAAAGAACTGTAAACTTCCAGTCAGGACTGCTACCCTGCAGCTTGGAGATGATGCTCTGCTACACTGCTGTGTCAAAATACCCAGCTTCTCCACCGTTACCAGGAGGCAACATTCACCGAGGCACCACCTGCTCATATCAGCAGAGCAGGGCTCCTCCATACCTTCACTAGGTTAGTCATAGATGCACGAAGGTACTTGGGGATCATAGCCAACAGCAGAGGGTCATGGGACAGGACTTCATGCCGAAAGAGGGCTCCCCAGGTGATCTGAGTGGAAGAGCGCAGGAACTGGGGGAAAAAGGAGAAAGAGCAAAAGTTTCAACAGGGTTGGGCTCTCTGGTGCAGAAGCTTGAATCTTTGTGCTAAAAGGGCAATGGCAAGCTACAATGACCTCCCAGTCCAGGCCATGCACCTTCCAGACTTAGCCAAAACTGCCAAGCTACACTGGACTTAAGCCCAAATGGGAAAGAGTCTCCCACCAAGCAAATACCAGGGTTTGCTCCAGCCTATGAGACTTCTGTTCTCCACTAACAATCGGTCAGGCTATGCTGTGTTGGGACACTGGATGGCAGTGCAGCACAGACCACATTGCCTTCCATATCTTCAGAGAAAATGGAGAGTGAGAAACGGGCTGGCTCTTGGCAAACGTAGCAGACATGAGCAGATTCTCTGCAGGAGTGACACAGCCTCCAACATTAACTGCACACACTGCACGCAGAGCCCCCTCTTCCTTTCACCTACCTGGCTGGGATGGGTTGTGAAAGCTAGAAACGAGTCCAGGTATTTCCCGAGGTTGGCTGGTGTGTCCACGTCAGAATCCGAGCCCTGTCAACAGAAGATGGGTGGCAGCACCATTTAGAAACCAGGAGCACAAAGTGCTAGAGGCAGACAAGCCAGAGCATATGGGCTAAAAAAATAGCTGTGTGCTGAAACTGCTGCTGCTCAAGGAGCACCAAGTTCCCATAACCTGCACTGGAGGTGCCAAGGAGACAGTGGCCATGCTCAGGAGGAAGGGTGGACTCTGAGTAGCTTGGAAACAGTTATAACCACTCCACAACACCCAATCTATCATGAGCCATTCACTTGTCGGGGCGGGGGCAGGACAACCTGACCACTCCAGAAATGGAAGGAAAAAGGAGACTAAAGATGTAGCAATTCTTTCTGCGACCTAATGCTGTTTTGAGTGCTCCCTTCCCTAGAGCTCTTCTTCTCAGGATTTCCCTAGCAGCACAGCTTTCTGTGGGGTTTCCTGTTACCTGCCACCCCTGGAGTGAGTTGAGCCTGCATCAGAAAGTGCCACAGGCCCTTGCCACTCACAGCAGGCTTTGCTAAGGATTAACAGACAAGGTTGCCCTCCCTCATGACAGTGAGTGAAATCAGCTGGCACGCACCCTAGCTTGAGGTAGTTAAACTTCCTATAACGAGAGCTGTCCCTAGGGTATGGAGAATCGGGGCGACCGCCCCTGGCCCCGCCCTTTGGGGGCCCCACGCTACAACACTGTGATGTTGTGTTACATCAAGCACCCATCAGTGACCCCTCCCCGTCCCCATCCCATGGGAGAGGAAGGAGGACAGTGTGTGCTGCAGTGTGCCTGCACTGTGCCCCCTACACACGTCACTGACGATTCAACAACCGGCCCGCACATGCTTCCTTTGCTCACCCAGACCCAGCGGTAGGAGCAGCTCAGCTGCACCGTGATCTGCAGCTCGCGCAAATCGAGGTCTGGGGTGCATGGCTGCCAGTCAGTCATCTCTGGTGGGGGTGGGGAGAATGTGATTTTCCCTGGGCCCCACACCCCGAAGGACAGCCCTGCCTATAGTCGCTTCTTGTTAAGTCTAGCTTCTCAAGTGGTTTAAGATTTTCCTTCTTCCCCAACCCCCTCTGAGTTTACTCCATCACAGAGCTTTTCTGCAACCTGCTGAATTGGTCTTTCCATAAACAAACATTCTCTAGCCTCCCTTGCTATATGACCGCTCTTGTTATAGCCCCCCTTTGGTGCAGGCAACAGAAAATCCAAAATTCGAAGTTCCCAGTATACCCCTAGAAGAGTTGGTAGCAAACATTCTCCAGGTTTCACCACACGCAAGGCCCTGTCTGTTCCCTCCACTGTTAAGGGGAAAGAAGTGGAGCTGTCCACATCAATGGTACAAACTAGAATCATGGTATCCATATCCCCGGTCATCCCCATGAAAGACAGCCTTTTCAGAACTGCTTCCAGAGTTTGTAGAGGACTCACCACTAACGCGCACAGCTGACTGCCCAAAGCACACAAGACCTGGCAAAGTCTCTTCAGGAAAACATAATGCTTCTCTACCAGACCTTCTCCATCTGCTGTCCTGGAAGGGAGGAGAAGGAAAAGGGCAGGGCAGGATTAGGCACGTTGTAGTAAACTGGGATGACAATTTGACATCAGCAGAGTTGGGTTCCCTTCACCATTACTGAAGTTATTGGCATAAGGGGATCCAACTAAGATTAGACGTATTTCTAGTCTAAACCTTTTAACTTTATCCTCGTATCTCCTGATCGGTCTCAGGCCAAAAGAGAAGGGTTTGGGAAGTTGGGAGTTATCGTGGGGCTCAGGAAAACTGTTGGCTTTTCAAGTTTTGGAGAAGTAACACTTTCTACCCTCCCCTGCTCCAACGCTCCCCTGCTGCAGTCAGGCCAGACCGGAACTGCACACTGTCCACGCTCGGGATTTGTGCACAGCACTGATTTGATAGGCAGCACTCGATGGTACGAGGCTGAGCACTCTACCCACTGCTGAGCCAAAGCTGTGACGGGAACAGGTGCTGAGCGGAGATAATTTTCAGGAGATCAGTTTTAGTTTTACAGCTTTGGCCGGGCAAGTACTTATTAATACAGGCCAGCAGCAGCCAGTTTCCACTTAAGGCCATGATGTGCCAGCTGGAACAGTACTCACTGGGCAGCAGAGAGTATGTAGTGCATGGCAACATCGCCAAATAAGACCATCAGGGGCTTCCGATCCTCCAGCTTCCCCTAAACATAAAGCAAAGGAAACACTGGTCAAAACACTTGCCAGCACTCATCCCATCAGTGAGGGGGCTGATAGGTATCTGTGCTACCATCTGAGGACTTAGAACCCACCACTGAGCAGAACAAAATGCAACAAGAAACTAAAGAACTCATGGAGTTTAAAGGTGTTTTCTCCAGCAACCCCTCTTGGAGCCTTATAGGCCTATTTCTTCTCCCATTGCATACTGGCTTGCTGCTGCAGGGCAGCTGGACTGGTTTGTTATGCAGGGTTGCTTGTGAGCACTAAGCTTGTGCCACTGAGCTGGGATAAACCCACCCTGGGCGGGCACGGCAGCAGAACAGGCAGGGTACGTCTCTATGGTGCTGTTTCAGAGAAAACCTACTAGGTTCTTATGGCAATACCCCAACATTCCTCTGCAGTAAAGAGCATGGGGAAGAGCGGGGGTTAACAATGAGTTCACATTATTTGTTCAAGCAGAGATTTGAAACTTCAAAGCTGTATGGACAGGCAGACAGACAAAATAGGACCTGGGTGGGTTCCAGAAACTGCTCTGCCCATTGTCTTGGGGAAGCATCCACCCAAGTCACCCAGGAGCCCAGGCAGCCAAAGGGGCAGGTGACTTTTCATTGCTTAGATAAAGGAGTAACATTACCATTGCTCAACATGATAAAGCCAGAGTGAGAGGGGAATGCGGAGGGCAGTTGGGGGCAGTGAGATTCGGGAGGGTCATGAGGAGGAACTCACTTTCCTGCTGACGGCGATCAGAAGACATTCTGCTGCTCCCACTTGGAGCTCAGGTTCATTCAGGAGCAAGCACAACATCTCCAGGAGCTTGCAGTTATCTGATGTGATGTGGCTCATAGCCACCCAGTCAATGTAGCCTGCCAGGGTGTTAAGTGCTGCTATCCCCACACGGCAGTTTGCCTGGGCCTGTGAAGAGACCGTAACAAACAGTTCAGAGCCAGAGCAGATTTCTACAGAAACGCTCAGTGCAGAGCTTTGCCTCTGGCTGAGATACAAGGCAATCCATGTCTCGGTCACAGCTGACTTCTCCATGCATTACATGACAGCAACTACTTTCTGACGTGCCTTTCTCTAGGAAAGTAACTGAGGTGGTAGGGGAAGGAGAGCAAAGTCCTCAGGCTAAAAACATCAGTTCTGAAGGGGGTTACTCTCTGCCTGCAGCCCTAACATTTCCTCTCTTTCCTCCCAAAGGCAGGGCTGCTTGAAATGAGCCGTTTCCCTCCTTTCTACCCTGTTAGGGGTGGAATTAATCAAAGTACAAATAGCAACTTGGAGGCTGCAGCATGGAAACCCAAGTCTGGTTCTAACCATCCTCAGTCTGAACTGACTCCCCTGGCGGTACCCACCTTTGGCTCCTGAGCCAGGTCAGTCTTCTGGAAAAGAAAACAAGAGACAGTAAATGAGCTGCTGTCATGCACATCTCCTCCCAGCCGTTGCTGGGCAGTCCCTGGCTCATTCAAAGAGGGTTCAGCCAGGAGAAGCATCAGTAAACGTATACCCGGTGAAAGAGGCTGCAATATGTTTTCCAGCTCGGGACACTTCCCCAGCCATTGCAACCACTTCCCCAGGACTTTCCACTGGAAATGAAGCCACAGTTTCTCTCATCCGAAAGACGAAGTTCCAGGTGGCTGGTTCCTCTGCATGTGTGTGGGTGGAGTTCGGGTACTTCCAAGGAAGAATATGCCTTTGCCCTTTTACAGAATCTTATATTCAAGGATCCCAGCCTCTGGGAAGCGTTGGTGGCCTCATTTTAATGAAACTAATGCTTAGAAAGGAGAAGTGACTTGACCAAGATCACAAAGGAAGCCACTGGCAGAACTAGGAATGGAACCCAAGAGTCCTGACTTCCAGTCCTCAGCTCTAACTGCTTAACAGCAACAATGCACCGGGTGTGCCATCTTATAGCCTAAATTATGCAAAAGCAGAGTCTGATCTGGGCAGATGCTCTGTTTTTCTGGATGCAAAGAAACTGCAAGCAACCCCTTCTGCTGTGAGGTTTTGCTCTGGAAACTCCATTTTGTCAACATTTACAGTGCAATGATTCAAATCCCCCCAGTTGTACCCCAAATGCCTAAGTAAAGACCAACCACACCACAGCTGAATATCTAATGGCACTGCAGAGTACAGCTCCCAGGCGTGGAAACTTCCTCCCTCTCAATCCACAGAGTGCAGACTGGTAGCTGGACACCCAACCCTCAAAATGCCCCCCGTGCAGAAACAGCTCAAAGATCTGCTAACCTGTGGAGTGGTGAGGGCGTCTCGCTCCTGGGGCGCTCCAACCTTGCCAATCAGAAGGATTCCACCATTAGCAGAAGAACCCACACTTAAGTCTCAGCATCGTAATTCAGACCTCACCAGGAAACTTACTCAACCGAACTACGAAACGCAACAGGGTTCCCCATCCCCCACGGCTCAACCACACACAGCACAAAGAAATACACAGCTCCCTGGAATGGTCTTTGTGGCCAGTGAACGTGCCAAGGAAATTGGTTGAAATGTCCCTCTGGGCAAATAGGATACAGCCTCTCACTGCTCCACCTGCATGCCCCAGTTGTCATGCTAAGCATGGCTCCAGATTTTAATACATCATAAAAGGGAACAAGAAGTGCACATAAGAAGCTTGTCTCAAGATTGGTCACTACTGTATCCCTCACTTTCCAACCCCACCTCACACTCACTAGATCAGACTGCAAGCTCCTTGGGGCAAAGATCTGCCATTATTACATGTCTTGAGCAACCTACACATCTCCAGTATCACTGGTAATAAAGCAGAGCCCAAACTGCCCTGTTTACAAGAGGACAAGAGGCATCTGCAAGTGGAAGGTTAGCAGCACTCCATACAATCTCTTCACAGGTAGGAGTTTCTGAACTTACTCTAGGAGGAGAACAGGGCCAAACAGACCCTGGTATAGTTCACAGTGCATCAAGGAAACCGATGCCCGAGTGCTAGCCAGCTGAGCCTCCAGTGCCAAACGCAAGACTCTCATCCATCTCAGGTGATCAACACTAGCAAATCCAGACTGCTGACACCAATGCTGCCTCCTGAACCCTAAGACTTCCTCATCAGTCATCGGGGCTTTCCGTGCTCACTGCAGAGCTCTATGGAGTAACTACAGCGATTGATTTCAGACTGATTCTCCTCACTTGCCCAAAAAGTGTGACTCATATCCAAGACCCCAAGTGCTGACAGGGCTCCCAGGAAGGACCCTCTTACCATGCGCCTATACTTGTTGACATTCTGCTGCAGGGTAGTGAGCAGGAAGCTGAAGATCTTCTCCATGTTCTGGGTGAGGGTTTGTTGGATGTCCCGCCGCCGCTGAGTGGGCAGCGTCTGGAAGGTCACCACATCCTCTGCCAGACGCAGGAGGATAAACATCACCAGTTCTGTCTGTGTCTCCTAAAGTCCCAAACAAACACACCCATGAGTCTAGCTGGAACATTAAGCCCATTAGCGAGCAGCTCAGACACACAGATGAAGGCCAAATCATGGTCTGGGGAACAGCCAGAGAGGAGTAACTAGGATGGTTTAATCTCTGATAACATGATCTCCTGGAATAATGGGACCTGACAACAGCCTTTGAATCTGCTTGTTTGACCATGAAATAAGGAAGAGACACGTAGATTTATCAGCCACCGGAAGAGTACAGACAAGTCTGACAGGCAGGTGTGCGTCATACCCCTTGTTTGGAGAGCGTGTCCAGCTCCTTCAGCATATCAGGCCAGTGCTGAGGCCATTCACGCTTGATCATCTCCACCACAATGCGAGACAGGACGTCCTTAATATGACTTTCCTCCTCTAAAATATTCTGCGTTCCCTATGAGATAAAGAAGAGGAGTCACACGAGACAGAGCCAGTTGCTCCCAGAACTGTCATTCACATCATGGGGGAGTCTGGCTGCAGATACACTGGACAATAAGAAAAACACAAATACACCTTCATCCCAGCTGTCCCTGTCCTGATTGGAAGTCTCATCTTTCCAGGCACTCATAGCCGGCAGGCTCTGTGCACCAAGACAACCTGAGAAGCAGGTATCTGAAGACCATCGCCTCCATGGGATTGACAGTTGTGGATGGGAAGCTCTGGGAAACCTCCTTTGGTGGCCAAGTGGGAGGAGGTCTAGAACTCTAAGCCCCGTTTGGATTCAATCTCCAAATCTGCTTTTCCAGTCACTGCTGACCTACAGCACCAGATCGAACTGCATCCTCCAAAGGAGTTACAGCTATGGCTCTGATGCTGTCTCAAGCCTTCATGCAAAGAGCAACAGAAATCCTTTCACCTCAGAGATGCATTTTAGAGCAGTGAGTATGGCACTTCAACTAAATGAGTGATAATCTCTGCATTTACTGAACCTTCCATCCAAGGACCACAAAAACACTTTGTAGACATGAAGCAAGCCTCACCACCTCTGTCCCCCCTGTGGGGGGGTGGGTAACTTATCCCCATTTTACAGATGAGGACACTGAGGCAGAGAGGGAAATGGAATTGAACTCGGGCTTCCTGTACTTTAACCACAAGGTCATCCTTCTTCCTCCTCCCTTCCACGTGCCACCACAAAAAAGTGAAAGAACTCTGCCAGAGGTTATGGCTTTATTACAGAAGCAGGTGGGCGAGCTTCTGTGGTCTGCAGGGAGCAGGTCAGACTAGATGATCATGATGACCCCCCTTCTGGTCTCAAAGTCTATGAGTCTGCTCCATATGGTAGTCTGGCCCTGGAGGAAGCCAGCACTTACACTGGATATGAGCCCCATGACGTTGTTCTTCAGATAGACCTTCTCGAGGCGAGGCATGCTGTTCCAGCGAAACCTGCCCAAAACACGCAGAGGGCACCAAATCAACATGTTGTTACAGATCACTGATTTGCCTTAGTAATCCATCAGCCCTTTGCCCAAGCTAGGAAGCTGGGGCTGCATCACTCACTTGCTCTGCCATTATCCAATTCCTTACTGCAAAGGCTGAGCAACATCATGGGCTGAAGTTAAAACTAGTGCCCAGTTGTGCATCTGCACTACTAAGATCAGCACAGTTCAGAGAATGGGCAGGACTCATTAACATCCACAGGAAAAGGAGCAAGAGCACAAAATATTGGGTTTGTGGAGCCAACAGAGAGGGCTCTCCAAGCTGTATAGGGCAGAAATACTTTTATTAATCTGAAACTAGTGGCAGAGAACTTAAGAGAGATCTACTGATAATACTTTCGCAGCCTGTCTCCAACATCTTTTGTCTAAGATCTGTGCAATGAGTTAACGTGCATGGCTCCTGGCAGTGTTTGCTATTACCCCCTCTTTAAAGACAAAGAGACAAGGACAGAAATGAGAAGTGACTTGCCCCCTTCGGTCACCCAGTGAGTAAATAGCAGGGCTCAGCACAGAACCCAGATCTCCTGACATCCAGTCCACCACTGTAGTTAACAGACATCTGGGGACAATAATCAGAACTGACAACTGTGACAGTTTTCTGTCCATGAAAAGCTCTCCAGAGTTTGGGATGGCACCACATCCATGCAGCCCAAGTGAGCTCCCTTACTTGACCACATGCTCCAAGATCTGAAGACCAAAATGCCTGACAATGGCTGTCTGGGTTTTCTCTGCCAGCTTCAGACCACAGGGGACACAGATTGGACACTTCTCCTTAAACTCCTCGCAGAACTGAAACGGAGCAAGGAAAACAATGAGCCAAAAACTATCAAGTGGCAATATTGAAATGAATATGGGAGAAGTGAAATGTCAGGGCAATTTGGAGATAAGAGGAAAAACTGAATTTCAAAACTTCCCTCTGCAAGCAGGGGAACTTTCCCTGGAAAGCACAAAAGGCTAAGTGAGCCATGCATGTCTGTACAACTTAAGCTTCACCTCATGTCTCAGATCCTCATCAACTGAGGATATGCTCCCAACGTGGCCCAATACTGCTACCTGCCTTCCTAAACCTGCAGACTCCTTCAGCGACCCTGATGCTGCCCAGAGCCTCCTGAGCAGCAGAATGAGATTCTCTGACGTGCTTTAGACCCTCCCGGGCCCAGCCCCGAAAGAGACAAACCTCGGGTCATTTTCACTCCGGGAAAGGGGCTGCAGCCTCTCTCTAGGGGCTTTTACTAGAGGGCATCACCGGGGTATGTCAACACCTGCACGCTGCCAGCTCTCCAGCTACAGGGCAGGGCAAAGGCAGACTGGGGAACCCAGCTCAGGCTGTCCCGCAGCAGATCCACGGGCTGAACCCGGCACAGGCAAGAGGCTCAAACCTCACGTGGGTCGGAGGCGGGCGGTTGGCCCCGGGCCCGGGCGGTTGGCCCCGGGCGGGGGGGTGGGGGAGGGCCGGGCGGTTGGTCCCGGGTTCGGGGCCGGGCGGTTGGCTAACAGATTTCAGGGGCGGGGAGGAGGCGGCCCCGCCCTCCCCGGGATCTGGGGCCCCGGTGCGGAGCGGAGCGGGCAGCGCTGAGCCCGGCCGCCCCACGCGGACCCCGCTGCCCCGGTACCTTGAGCGCCTCCAGGCGGTAGCGCTGGGTGGAGGCCGGGTCCATGATCACCGTCACCGCCTTCACCAACTGCTCGCACAGGCTGCTCACCTGCTCCGCGGACATGGCGGCGCCGGGGGGGAGGGGCGGGGTCCAAGCGGGGCGACCGGAGCAGGCGAGGGCCAGGGGCACCGCACCGGGAGAGGGGAATAGTTAGTGCGCAGGCGCGCGCGCCCGGGCTCAAGATGGCTCTGCGTTACTACGCATGTGCCGCACGGACCGGGAGGCCTCTGCGCATGCGTCCACTGAACCGCGCGACGCTTGAAGGAGGAAAACCGCATGCGCGGAGGGAGGATAAGGCGCATGCGCCCACCAGGGATGGGGCAATGCGCTTGCGCCAGCCCCGTCCCGATTCTTTAATACCTGGCGACCAATCACAAGCAGCTCCATCTAGCGCGCCAGTTTTCCGAACTGAAGGAGCGGGGAGGAAGGGGTTCTACCACCGAGGCGCGAGCCCGAGCCCGAGCCACCCCCGACTTCCCCTCGAGAACTACAGTTCCCAGCGTGCCTCGCGGGCCTCCTATTCCCCATCCCCTCCGAGGCGGTGCTGCGAGCGGGGACTACAGCTCCCGTCAGGCCGCGCGCGCGGCGTCTGAGTCGGGAGGAGCGCGCGCGGGAGCTGCAGCCGTTGCTTGACTTCTGCCCGTAGCTGCCAGGGCGGCGGTTGCTGAGCGCGCTCGTGGGGGGCGTGGGGGTCATGTCTCGCGGGCGGGAGCGCGTGGTGGCGCTGGCGGACATGGACTGCTTCTTCGTGCAGGTGGAGCAGCGCCGGGAGCCGCGGCTGCGGGGCCGGCCCTGCGCCGTGGTGCAGTACGACGCGTGGCGGGGCGGCGGGTATGTGCGGCCGGTGCCCCCCCCGCCCCAGCCCCCCGCGCCCGGCGCGGCCCCGGCCCACTCTCTGTGCTCTCCCCCCGTAGGATCATCGCCGTCGGCTACGAGGCGCGCGCCTTCGGGATCAGCCGGTACATGCGGGCGGACGAGGCCCAGAAGCGCTGTCCGCAGCTGGTGCTGACGCGGGTCCCGGAGGCCTACGGGAAGGCGGATCTCAGCAGGTGAGCCCCGCGGGGCCAGCGCCCCCTGCTGGCCGCTGCCAGCCACAGATCCCGCGGGGGAGCCGGCGGAAGCCTCCCGTCGCCCTAAGGCGTCTACACGGGCGGGGGTGGGGCGGCAGAGCTCCCCATTCTCTCCCGGGGCCTGGACCGTCACCCCGAGCGACGCCGCTGTGAGTCCCTGCTGCAGACCAGGCTCCCGTGCCTGGGTCTGTCAGGGCAGACCTTTCCCAGCAGCAAACCCACCACAGCCAGAACACCCCCTCCTCCCCCCCCCCCGAGACGGGCCTCGTGAGCGCATCCCTGTGAGGGTCAGACTAGTGTCGTCCAGCGGCGCAGCAGAGATATTCCTGCAAAAGGCAAATGCGCGCGGGGGGGGGAGGCACCCATCCATTAAATCAGCAGCCCAGGTGGCTGGTTAGGCCTTTCAGCCAATTGAGGAGTTGGGTGGAGAGGCAAAAGGAAAGCGACCACGGGCTGTGAGGCCACCGAGTCCCCATTTGCATGACAGAAACCGAACTCCTTACGTTTTTCCAACGCAGGTACCGAGAGGCCAGCGTAGAGGTGATGAAAGTGATGTCACGCTTTGCTGTGATTGAGCGTGCCAGCATCGATGAAGCCTACATGGATCTGACTAGCGCTGTGCAAGAGAGGCTCAAGAAGATGTCAGGGCAGCCTATCCTAGCAAAGCTGCTGCCAACTACCTACATCCAGGGACTGCCAAATGTCTCTACAACCGAAACAAAGAAAGAGAGTGTGGATCACAACGGTAATGCCAGGCCCCCAGGCCGATGCACCTTTCTGTTTCTGGAGTTAAGCAGTTTCTTTTTGCTTTTCATCTTAGTTTATTTTCCTTTAGCTTTGAAGAGTGTGAGGTTAAAATGAAATTTCCCTATGCTGCAGTTCGTGTCAAGGGGAAGGGAAAATGGAGGCCTCGCAGTGTGGGAAAGCCCTAACCTATTGCAAGGGAAACAAGGCTGCCCTAAGTAACAGGTGAAAGGTGACTTACTAGTGACTGTGAAAGGCCAGCATTGCAAATAGAGTCTGGGGAAGGATTTCTAAATAAACAATGTCCCCTTTCCCTGCTTCACCCTTCCCAACCTCTTTCATCCTAATTTGTCACACAGAATGCCTGGTCCCAGGGCTCCATGGTCACCTGGTGCTGGAGCTCAAATTCAGACTAAAGTTCTATTTTGAAAAGAAAACATCCGGGGGCTGAGATTATCTTTAAAGAGCGTTAAGATCTAGTCTGAAATGTACCCAAAGAACCACGTGGGAGCACTGTTGTACACGTAGATATAGCATTTTGCAGACCTGGACAAAAGTACTTACTGAGTGGTGTTTATCTAGGGCAAACTCACTTAGTCTGTTAAGATATTCTACAGCACAGATGTGTGTGTGTGTGTGAGTCTTATTTCCTTCCCCTTCTTAGGCTCCTATGGGTGCAGGTGGGGAGTAGTTGTTTCTTTTTAAATAGTTTGGAAGGAAAGTGACTCGATTTCCTTTTTCTAAAGGATCTGTCCAGTAAATAGGATTTCTTCTTTTCTAACCACACTGGTGCAGGAGCTTACCAATTGACCACGGCATGAAGATGCAATGACAAGTGTGTGACCACTGTTCATTCTGACTTACTAGAACCACCACGCTGGGTTGGGCTTTAATCCCCTTTGTGTTCTTTTTCAGAGGACCTCCGGCAGCGTGGCTTGCACCAGTGGCTTGAGTCACTACCTTTCAGCAACATCAGCTGTCCAGAGCTGCAGCTGACAGTGGGAGCAGTAATCGTGGAGGAAATGAGGGCAGCTGTAGAAGCGGTTACCGGACTGAGGTGCTCAGCTGGGATTTCACACAACAAGGTGCGTGTAACATAACGAAGCAGTTTTGTTTTGAGTGGTGAACTCTGATTATGCTGTAAAATAAATGAAACTTTGAGTCACCATCTGATGGAATCTGAGCAGAATGGAACATGATGGCCACATTTAAACACATGTAGTTGAAAATAACATTAAACATGGGGCTGGGTTGTAGTATTTGCCCAGTATTGAGATGTAAACTACCTAGTTAGAACTGGATTCACTTACTGGCCAGGGCTCTGAGTTTCCTGGCATATCCCAAGCAGTCAACTTACTATGGAAAAGGTCTTTAAGGGGCTCAGCTGAGAGTCCACTCTAAAAATGACTGATTAAGTGTTTCCTTCCTAGAATGAGGAGACATATCCTGTGTCCATAAGACAGCTTTACTGATGTAAACTCCTGTTTAATTGGACAGAAAGAGCCCTAGTTCACTGCTTCCCCTCCCCCCGAAATGTTGATGTAAGGTGGCTCAAATTTCTGAGTCTCGCTATCATCCCTCCTGGTGGATGTGCTTTGGGTAATGTTCAAACAGCCACTAGCAGCAGCCACAGGAACGAACCCACACACACACACACAGCTGCAAAGGGGAACTGACTCATTCCGATACTGCAGCTCTGGTGGGTTTCCTGCTGCATCAACTTATGTGAGCATCTCATAGGTTTCCTTCTGTAGTGCTCTGTTGCTGCTGACCTTGCAGAGAGAAGACTAAAGGAGACACAGCAAGAAAGAGCAAGACAGGAGCACAAAGGATGGAAGAGGAGGGGCCCAGACAGAGAAAGGTGGCAGGAGTGGGTAATAGGGAAAGAATGTGATGGCGACTCTTGGGGTTCTAGCAGTTTCCAGACCAGAACTGAAGCAACAAAACCACATTAAATACCCTGACTGTCTAAAGCAGGGTTCTGACTCCCTTCTCAGAGCTAGACTCTTGCATGTAACGACTGTTTAAAGACAGTTCAACCAGAACAGTTCAGGTCTTGTGGTGGCTAATAGCTGGGAGTGAAGAGAGGTGGAACTCGAACCTTGTCCTCAACAGAGCTGTGCCTGTGGAAAGCGCTGTGGAATCCCAAAGCTTAGAGCCTTGCAACCTTTAGCCGGAAGGTCTACTGCAGAACCTATTGGGCAGTCTTTTAGAAGCCTGTGATCCTCTGAGTATGTAGGGTTTGCAGTAATGGGGTTTCCACACTCTTCTGTGTTCCAGGTACTGGCAAAACTGGCCTGTGGGCTGAACAAGCCCAACCGCCAGACACTGGTATCCCTGGGATCTGTCCCACAGCTCTTCAGCTACATGCCCATCAGCAGCATGTAAGTATTGGGGAGCCGTCTGCTTTCATTGAACCCAGGACTTGGGTTGAGCTGGGACCTGGCTCAGAGGACTGGAAAAGGGTGACTACAGAGCCAATCTATAAAAAGGGAAATAAGGACAACCTGGAGAATTACAGACCAGTCAGCTTAACTTCAGTACTCAGAAAATAATGGAGCAAATAATTAAGCAATCGATTTGCAAACACCTAGAAGATAAGTAACAGTCAGAATGGATTTGATCAGAACAAATTGTGTCAAATCAACCTAAATTTGGTTAACAAGCCTTGTGGGTTGGGGGGGAGCGGAAGATGTGGTATATCTTGGCTTTAGTATGGCTTTTGCTACTGTCTTGCATGATCTTCTGATAAACCAACTACAATACAACCTCGATGGAGCTACTATAAGATGGGTATATAACTGGTTAGAAAACCGTTCCCAGTGGTTCACAGTCAAGCTGGAAGGTCATATCATTTAGGGTCCTGCAAGGATCAGTTCTGGGTTTGATTCTGTTCATCAGTGATGCAGATAATGGCACAGAGGGTACACTTACAAAGTTTGCAGATGATACTAAGTTGAATGAGGTTGCAAGGGCTTTGGAAGATAGAATTAAAATTCAAAATGATCTGGAGAAATGATCTGAAGTATACAGGATGAAATTCAAAAAAGACAAATGCAAAATATTCCACTCAAGAAGGAACAATCAGTTGCACACATACAAAATGGGAAGTGACTGTTTAGGAAGGAATACTGTGGAAAGGGATCTGGGAGTGATATGGATCACAAGCTAAATGAGTCAATGTAACACTGTTGCAAAAAAAGCAAATATTCTGGGATGCATTAGCAGGACTGTTGTAAGTAAGACACAAGAAGTATTTTTTCTACTCTACTCCGTGCTGATTAGGCCTCAGTGAGTATTGTGTCCAGTTCTGGCTGCCATATTTCAGGGAAGATTTGGAAAAATTGGAGAAAGTCAAGAGAAGAGCAACAAAAATTATTGAAGGTCTAGAAAACGTGACCTGTGAGGGAAGATTGAAAAAATTGGGATGGTTTAGTCTGAGCAGAGAAGACTGACGGGGCGGGGGGAGAGACACGGACGACACAAGTTTTCAAGTACATAAAAGGTTGTTACAAGAAGGAGAGAGGTAAATTGTTCTTAACCTCTGAGACTAGGACAAGAAGCAATGGGCTTAAATAGCAGCAAGGGTTGTTTAGGTTGTAGGTGAGGATAAATTTCCTGTCAGGGTAGTTCAGCACTGGAATAAATTACCTAGGGAGGTTGTGGAATCTCCGTCATTGGATACTTAAGAGCTGGTTAGACAAACACCTGTGAGGGATGGTCTAGTTAATACTTAGTCCTGTGATGAATGCAGGGGACTGGACTAGATGACTTCTTGAGGTCCTTTCCAAACCTACGATTCTATGATAATGGAATATCAGCCTCTCTTTAACGCTGCTGCTTTGTTCATCAGAATCCAAGCTTTCATTTAAAAACAAAAACCCCCTCTAGCTGGTCTGGTTGCCAAGATACATGTTTCCGTTCATGCTCGCTCTGTGTGCAGAACCTGAATGATTCGGTGAGGTGTGAACCGTCCCTTTCATCTCAGCGAGGGCTAATTCAGATGCCAGTGATGATCTAGAAATTTCAGGCTTGTTTCATGAATGTGTAGCATGCAGCAGGCTGGGGTGTGAATCTACCCGGCTGCGCATGGTCTTTTTGGACGCTGCTTACCTTCACTAACAGTTCCTTAATACACTTTGAAATGGGACTAGATCAAAGCATGTTAATGGACATGGTGCATTAGTGCATGGCAAGCTAATTGCAGGGTCAGTTTACACCCTAGCTTTCCAAGAGCCAGCTGTTCGAGTAAACAATCCCTTGAAATATTAACTACTTCACTGCTTGTTACAGCATACACGAAAGGAGAGGGAGGATCCTAGTAGGAAGAGCTGCACAATTTACTGAGGGTGACAGTTCATTCTGACACCATGAGTAAGTGGATTTGGGAGATGCCACCACTTCCTCCTGCCCCAGGGAAGGAGGCAAGCCCAAAAGGCCTACCAGAATCCACTGGGCGTCATCTGAACCTCTTTCCTAAGGTGTAGCGAAACGCAAGAAGCACAGTGGGACAACATGCCAGGCTCACCAAGTGGAAATGTACAGACTCCTCATTCCTGTGTTTTCAGACCTTAGGAGAGCTGAGCCGCAGGAGCCCAGAGAACATGCCGTCATATTCTGAACATCTGCCATGAACAGAGCTTATTCTGTGGGTGGTGCCTGGAAAAGTACCATCACCTTTTCCAGTCTGAAGCTGTGCTCAGGAGCTGCAAAGTTAGCATCTGCCTTCAGGGAGCTACTGCTAGGAGGTTTCCTGCCCGTGTAGGGATGGCTAGACCTGCAAAAAATACTCAAGGGAAGAGTGAATGCACAAATAGATTTTAAGCAACGGTGGGTGCTGCCTTGGTGCACCTGTCTCTCGCTGTTCCTGTGTGGCTGTCTCTCTGGCTAGGAATCGATGTGCTGTCCCATCCACACTGGAATCCTCCTATTTTGCCCTTTGTCAGAGTCTGGCCAGCCAGCACTGCTCCCTCACTTATCCTTCCTGCTGACCTAACCCATGAATGGGAGCTGGACTGTGCTGAACATGCTACAGGCTCCATGTGATGGCTGTCTCCTGTATTTTTCCCTCTTCTGCAGCCGCCATCTGGGAGGGAAGCTTGGTGCCTCCATTACAGATGTACTGGGAGTGGAGTACATGGGGCAACTGACCCTATTCAGCGAGTCGCAGCTCCAGATTCACTTTGGAGACAAGACTGGGTAGGTGATACGCTGGCTTCTGGGCTGAAGATCTCAACAGGAAACTAGGCTTGTGTTCTCTCCCCTTCAGCAGTAGATCTTTGGGCCATTCTGCTGAGGTTGCTGCTCAGGAGAGTTTCTGTCTGGGCCTTTTGAGGGTTGCAGTGCCTCTGGGAACATAATGATCTGCTAGGCACGTGCACTGGCATCAGATCTTTGCAGGCATCTGTCCATCTTCACAAGGCTAAGTCCTTGGCTGCCATTCAGCTGCCCCCCCCATGCTGCTATGGAGTATGTGCTGCTCCAGGGACGCAGCCCAAGCACCGGCACAGGTTAGAGAATACAATATGGGAGGTAAACAATGCTCAGGCCCAGCACCGAGGCTCATCACTTACGTGTTTGGGTGTCTAGAATACAGGTCCAAGAGTGAAACGCCCAATGCACACAGCAGTGGCTGGGAACTCCTAGTCTGGGGAAGGAGGTGGGGACTTGAGCAGTAACTGCTGTAAGGTATGTCCCCTTAGTAGCTGAATGAAAGGTGCCTCTGGCTGTGACCACAGCTGCCTGGGGAGCTGGCACCATCTCCAGAGTCTAGTTTAAAACCTGGCCAAGCAGAGAAGTAGCCCATTGCTTCCGCTAGCTGAGGTCACCTCGCTCTATAGCCCCCAGCCCTGGCCAGTGTGAAATGCAGCTGGGGCCATGGCTCTGGAGTAAGATTGTGCACTACTCTGCAGGAGTAAAGGACTCTGTCCCAGGCAACCCACTGCCTGCCTGTCTACCTAGACACATCTGGGCAAGGAAGTCAAGTGATTGGCTAGGTTTAATACAGGAAGCTGCCCCTGAGCCCTGCCTCTGCATTTCCCCAAGAGTCCCTGGGACCTAGTTTCACAGGCAGGTGCAGGAGCCATGAGGCCTTCCTGAGCTGAATACACAGTGACCCCAAGTGGAGTGGGGAAGAGAGATGGAATGTTCTCGGCCTTAATCTCAGAACTCCTGTGGGACTTTCAGATCCTGGCTCTATGATCTGTGCAGAGGAATCGAACAGGAACCTGTGAAACCCAGGCAATTGCCTAAGTCCATTGGTTGCAGCAAGAACTTCCCTGGGAGGGCAGCCTTGACCACACAAAAGCAGGTAGGAGAGTGTGAGATCTCTTGAGCAGAACTGGTTTGGACTTGGGATATGAGAGAGGGAGATGGCCAGTGAGCCACTCTGCATGCTGCAGTTCCCTCCCTCTGGGCTCTCTCAGTTGCAAAAGATGCTCCATCTCATCATGCCCAATGCAGCGCCCTGAAATCAAGCTCTCAGGCTTTGTAAGCTATGTGCATCCGCTACTGTGTAACTTCTGGGGAAACACTACCTCTTCCTCAGTCAGCAGAGAAGAGCCTCTCAGTCCTTCATCCGCTAGAACACGCTGGTCAGTGTGGAGAGAAGGGAAGGGGGTATTCCTTTGTCCTGCCCTCTCCACAGCTGCGTGCACAATCCCTTCTTGGCACTGATGGGTTTCTATCCCTCTTGTCCTGCTGTGCCTGAGGGAGCACCTGGATGCTAGGGTGCTGGGTGCGTTGGGATGAGAATGTCCTGTGCACTCTATTCTGCCTTTCCCATCACCACCTGATACTCCAGCATCTCCATCCTCAAACTGCTCCTGCTGCCTTTAGCTGCAGTTTACCAAAGCAGACCGAGTGGGAGCTTTGGAGGAAGACATGTACCTGATCGTGCTGCTGGAATTCCCTCGTCAGGATTGCTGGCCTTGCCTTCTGTTACTGCTAAGTCTCTTCTCCAAGGGGAATCCAGATTCCTGCTAGAGGGGAGCCTTTAAAGTCGATGTGTCACTACAGCAGTGCAAGTAAACCTGCTAACACAAACGCAACCCAAGTCAGCTGGGCCCATACTGGGAGCACCTTGGCAGGGAGGGAGTTGAGTATGCATCCATATAAGAGAGCAGCACAAAGCTGAACGCTTAATCTCCCAGTCTAAGTTCAAGTGCAGGTTTAAAGGAACACTGTCATATTATAAAGTCTGTCCTTCCTTGTGTTACTAGCAGCTGAGTGGCAGTGGTGGGGGCTCTAAAAATCTGCAGAATTTCTGCACTTGCTGCGTTTCCCTTGGCCTGGGGCAGTGTCACTACACAATCCCCTGTCCCTTTCAGATTCCCAGCACTGGCATGTGGTGTAGCGTCTGGGATGCTCTAGCTTCTGAGGCATGACTGCATCTCAGATTAAATCTAAACCCTGTCTCCTGGATTTATTGAGTCCCTGGGAGCATTTGTGGTAATATTGGTGTTTGTTTAAAAAAAAAAAAAAATTGACCTGTTGGTCCTACTCGAACTAAGTGCCCCTTGACTGCTCCTCACTGTCTGGGGCTCTGGCTGTGTCAGCAGCTTGCTGAGGGTGGTGTCATTCAGGGCTGACTGCCAGGTTCTGTAACGGCAGCTGCTGTGATGTGTGTGCAGGTGCTCTGGGGCTGTATCAAATGCAGCTGTGTGCTGCTTGCAGGTGCAGCACTGGCTTCTGCAGATGGCCCTGGAGCTGGAAGAAAGACTGAGCAAGGACAGAGACCAAGTAAGAAGGGGCTTAAGAGGGTTTTCTGCTTCCCCTTGCTGTGGGGTTGGGCCAGAGGCAGCTGGGTCTCTGCTCCCTGAGCTGTCTGAGACCAGCCTCAGGGATGTGCCTGTGGTGAATGGCAGAGGAAGTTGCCCTGCACTCAGATGCACAGCTGCTGGCTGACTGGGAGTTGATTTAAGAGGTGAAAAAGGATGTAGAGAGGGAAAGCCTAACCACTGTCATCTTCCCTCCCTTACTGAGTGTGAGCGTCAGGTACGCTGCAGGGGAGAAGTGTGCTTGGGGAAGGCAGCTTCCCCTCTGTGCGCCTCAGTCCTAGGATGCAATTCCTGGCTCATTCCTGGGACCTCTCCTGACCACTCTGAGGAAGCCCCTCAATCCTGCTCTACACCCCTAAAAGTGAGTGAGCTGCTTTAGAACCTGCAGATTCTAGGTTGCAGGCCAGGGCTGAGAGTAACTTGGCAGTTACACTACATTGTGATGTGGATAAAGAGGAACGTACCTGTGTAGGGCTGGAAGTAGGGATTAAACCTGTCCTCCATTTGTGCACTCGGTATCCACCTCAGACAGTGATGGTGACAGACGGCAGCTTGTCCTGCCAGCGCAGATTACGGCTTTGGATTGGAAAGTTACTGGCTGGCAGTGCAGTGCTCCAGACTGAGCGCCTCTCCAAGCCCGTTCCTGGCAGCCATTGCTTTGCCTTGTAGTGCAGCCATGTCCTCTCTCCACAGAACTGCCGAGTGGCCAAACAGCTGACTGTGAGCATCCGCATGCAGGGCGATCAGCGACTCAGCGCCCTGTCCCGCTGCTGTGCCCTGTCCCGCTACGACGCCCACAAGATCAGCAGCGATGCCTTCATGATCATCCGAAACTGCAACGTGGCTGGAGCCCAGCAGGCTGCATGGTGAGCAGATCCCCTTCCTGGCCTCGGGTGGTGTGCTGGAGGAGGGGGCCTGAGTCTACCCTAGGAGAACAGAAGGGCTCTGCTGAATACAGACAGGAGCAGGGATTGAATTCTTCGGCAGGAGCTCGCTCTGGCAGAGCGGGTTGGGGCCCTCAGAGCTTGAAGACACAAGATGCATGTTGTCCTGGGCTCAGGTGGGCACTACCCATGCAGAAGGGCAGCTGTTGAGCATTCTCCTCTCTCAAGCCCTCACCATGCAGAGCTAACATCCATGTTCAGCATGTGGTCAGGGCCAGTGGTGGGGGGAGGCTGCACCCAGGGGCAGTGCAGCTGTGGAGTTGGAATGAACAGAGCTGTACCTGCTGTGGCGCAAGGACCCGGCTGGCTTGTGCACAGGGGGCCACTCCGGGCTGGCCAGAAGAGTGGCTGTCCTCTTATGCTTTGGGGACACGGTGCTTGTTGGGCAGATGGACTATGGTGTGGGGGGAATAAAAGCACTTCAACCACAACCTCTTTCCTCCCACGTTATACCTATGGCAGGAGGATGCAGTGTTTTGGGCTCAGAGCAGGACAGGTGGTGCCTGAAAGTTGCAGGAGCGTCCACCCCTGGCAGATAGGTCTGAGGGTTCAGGCTCCCTGCCAGAATCCAGAGGATGTGGCTCAGCTCCCTTTGCTCCAGTCATTTCTCAAGGAAACACTGCTCTGCTCCTGGCAGAGACACAGGCAGTCTGCAGGACCCAGGCCTCTTCGTGCCACGTTCATTGGGGGGGGGGGGGGGGAGGAATGGAATGGGGAAGGGAGGTACCAGTATTTGGCCAACTGGCATGACTAAAACCCCCTCCTTTTTCCCTGACACCATATCCTGTCCTGACTCAGCTGCCGCACTGTCTCCGGGCCCAGTGAAATCTTATACATACTTAAATCCTGCCTGGAAAGGCTTCTCGCTTCCTGGGCTGGGTCTGAGCTGCTGCTAAATCGGCCTTTCTCCGCAGGTCCCCTCCACTCACGTTTCTGCACCTCATCGCGAGCAAGTTTTCTGAGGCTCCCACGCTCTCCCCTGCAGGCATTACCGCCTTCCTGACCAGCGATGTCCAGTGTACCCTGCTGGCTGGCACCACTGCAAACAGCCCAAATGCCAAGTCCACTGGGAGCCCAAGAAAAGAGCCCAGCAAGAAGCCCATGAATGCTATTGAGTCCTTTTTCCGGAAGGCAGCAGAAAGGCAGCGAGCCCGTGTGGCCGCCGGGCCCTGCCTGCCTGGTGTCAACTGTGCCTCTGCACTGATAGCAGAGCCTGATCCCTGTGGCCCCGGTGAGAGCAAAGGTCTCATCCTCGCTAAGAGTCAGACTCCAGACGCCCTTGTGAGGCACAGTCCCAAGGGTGGCAGGTCTCCCTCTTCTCTGAGGGAAGCCATTGGTCTGGAGTTGCTCCCTGACCCTGCAGAAATCCCCTCTGCTGGACCAGGCTCCAGGAGCACCCTGGAAACAGAATCTGCGGGAGCAGCAGCTTCAGAGCTACCTAAATGTAAGGAGCAAAGTTTGCCACCTTCTGCCAGGTTTGCACAGAGCCCTCCTAGCTCACCAGCGCACCACCTGCACTGTGAGAAGTGTGGCCAGCAGGTGCCAGTGTGGAAGCTCCTGGAGCACATGGACTATCACTTCGCTGTGGAGCTGCAGAGCTCCTTCTCACAACCCAGCCCCCTCCGGGCCCCTGCTGCTGCCGTTTCCTGTTCTCCCGCCAAAGGCAAAAACAAAGCCAAGAGCCCTGGAGGCTCCAGTGCAAAGCGACCCAGGCAAGGAGTGACCAGGACTCTGGATTTCTTCTTTAGACGGCTGCCTCCCTAGGAGCTCTGAGCCCATTTTAGCCTGAAGCTGAATGATTTGTGAAGAGTTTTTTTTAATCCTTGTAAATAATTTTTATCCAAAGACTGCATAATAAATGTCTGGAACCAGCACGGCTCTTGAGGAAATCCAGCAGAGAAATGCACCCAGCTTAGCACTTGACAGATTCCAGTAATGTTACCCCTGCCTCTAGGTGCTGATGCTGACAGAAACGGTGTCAGGCTGGCCTATGCTGCATAGTGATCTGGCATTTCCATGGTCCCGTTACTTTGCCCCTGTGAGTTGAAGTGTCACCCCATTTTACAGCTGGGGAACCATAGCCCAGTGGCTGCCTGAGGCCACGTGAGTCTGTGATTGAGCCCTAAACCCTGCAGTGCCTTAACCACTGGGTCTTCCTTCCTGTTTTAGTCCTTGCTACTGCCAGGAAGAGGGGTAGGGTGGTAGCTTAGCCCCACGTTCAACACTCCAGCAGAGGGGAGTTCCTCTAATCAGCACTTGTTTGTCTGAGCCAAGGCAGAGAAGCTGCCATCGGTGCTGAGGAGGCCCCAGGGGCAGAGTGATGCTCTACAGCTTTCTGTCAGCCTGCCTCCTGCATGGAGGGTTGTGAGCAGCTCCTCTGGGCCAAGTTTGTTTGCTCTAGTCCCCTTGTAGGGAGGTTCTTCAAGCTGGCCTGCCAGCATACCGAGCAGGCCTTTCTTCTTCACAAGGTCAAGGCAAGCTCGAGTGCAGTGCTGCTGGAGCTGACGGCAGGGCACCATGGCTGAGGAGGGTCAAATAGCAGCCCCTGCCTGGAAGCCATTACAATGGTATCTGTAGGACCAGTTTAGTACTGGCTCAGAGCTGGGCTGTGGTATACATAAGGCAGCCTGCTGTGACCGTCTTGCAGAATAGACTGGTGCTTCCTGCGAGGTGGCTTGAGCAGCAAGGCTGTACAGCTCGGGGCCTCTGAGATGCGAGGCCAGCAGTAATTCATTACCTCAGTAATGATAGTCCAGCACAAGACTCCTTGTGGGAGGATGGGAGAATCACATTCTCCTAAAATCAACCCCCCTGCTTAGAGGGGTAGAGGAGAACTGGCTAATGGATCTCTCAGAGAGGCCACATCACCCAGTTTATTTTGTTTCTAAGGGCACATTCTGTACCCCAGACATGAAAGCAAAGTGTGCTACTGGCCTGGTTCTCCCCCACTGCACCAAGGATACTACAAAGGTCTGGGTGGCTTAGGCTGCCTGGCTGGCGAGTGAGCACTTACTACCTCCGCAGCAGAGCAGAGCAGCTCACACTAGAATGTGGAGCAAACAAACCTGAACTGAGAGCTGGACAGCATTCAGTGAATGAGGAGCCATCAGCCTGCGCTGCTACCACAGAGCTCACTTACTAGGGAACCAACCCTCCAGTAGATATTTCTTGAGGTTTGGGTCCTATTCAAAGCAATAGTCACTGCCACATGATTGAACTTAATATTAGGGGAAAGCAGCTCTGGGTGTGGTTTGGAAACTAATCTTGCAGGCAGTTTCATCAGCTGAGGGATTCCCCTTGAGTGAGCAGCCTCTGGCCAGCCTAGGGGTCCTGCTGTAGATAGCAGGGAAGAGCTGCATTTGCATGATTATTTCCATTCCCTTCTCCCACCAGCTCAACTTCACTTCCATCTGTTGCTAGCTGTCTCAGCCACAGCCGGCTTCTTTGCCTTGCTCTGGGAAGGCTCCCTTGCTGGTGCTAGTGCAGTTCTACCAGCTTCCCATGCATTCCACTCCTGTAGCTTTTTGAGGGGGGTGGGGGAAGAGATTCTTTTGCCTCATGGTGCTGCCCATACTCAGTCAGGAGGAATGGGATTAAAAGGACCTTCCCACTAAAGTTAGGCTTCTCATTTAGCAAGAAATGATGGGATTTCCCCCTCCCAGCAACAGATATTGCAACCTGTTCCCTGGGATTGCATCACTTTGCTGTGACAGCAGCTGGTTACTTCAGGACAATCAGGAAATGAAACCGACTCAGGTGCTGGTGACCCTGACCAAGGGCAATGCATAAAATAGAAAACAGACTGAGTAAGAGAGAAGAGGCATCAAGATGGGATGAGCTGAGGCGTTGTCAGGACAAGGGAGGGAGGAGACAGGTCCAGTTGGGCACCCTCTGTGATTCACAGGACAGGAATTTTCCTTCACTTCAATCTCTTCAAGGAGGAACACTAGAGCATTTCCAGGTTTGTTAGTCTCCTATTGTATAGGCGTGGAGGGATTTTTTTTTTTAAGCCATAAGTGTCAATAACCATCCATTTCACTGTATGCACCCAGACTGGTGAGACAATATTTCCATTGATAATCAGTTTACAGACAGGTACAGTAAGAATGCTGCTTGAGAACTTGGTTTGATTTAAGGCTAGATCCTGTGTATATCTTGGCACATGCTGACAGTTTGTGTTTTTAATGGTTATAAAGCTTTAGCTTTTTGAATCTCAACACCTACTGTCATGAAACAATTCTGACCCCCCCATTGTTTCCCACCACTGTAAAAACAATAAAAATGTAAAAGGTGCTTAAAAATAAACATTGCTATTATCCATCCCAAATTTAAAAAAAAATCATTCTACCAAGTTACTCCCCCAGCTTTTCCTGTTTGCAGCCTGCTCTGGGGCTCCTCTCCCTCCCAGCTTTACATACAGCCTTTAAATTAACTTCAGCTGTGTCAAAGCACCAGTGAAGGTCAGTCACATGGTGCTTCCCTTTAATCAAAGGCCAGAGTAGCAAATTTGTGGCTTCTGAGAAGCATATGACACAGCTCGCTGTGCCCACCACAGTAAGAACTGCTCAGGAGGACATGGCTGTCAGCCACGTTAGTCACACATTTGGTCAGGCTCAGCGAAGCAGGCACTGGGCTTGTAAACAGTGATACATGCATTCCTTAGCAGTATTTATAGGGCCCAGCACAGAGTGTTTACTGAGCAGGAAGAGGGCAGCTTTCTAAAGCTGTGATGTAATTGCAAGGGCAGCAGTTGGGGAGCGCTCTGCTCAACCATCTCCCTTCACAACTCAGCCAAAGTCCCTTCTCAATAAAACATCTTTATTCTGTACATTATATATAGATGCCAAGGAAATGGAAACCATCCCTCTGCATTAGAAAGTCCAAGACGAGAACGATGAGCATGAAGAGCATGGTACTGAGAACAGTCACGCCCCAGGAGGCAGGGAGATGCTCAGCTCCTGTCATCTCTTCCAGGGGTGAAGGTCACCCGAAGGTCACTGCAAACAGCAGGAGGCAACACTCCCTCCCCTGCCCCGCCCCATTATTTGTACTTACACAATAACACCAGAGGGGTGCACTGGCTGGGAGACTCCTTCCTGCAGGAGTGTATGAGGGGCACACACGGTAACGGACCCCAGCTAAGTGCCAGGGTGGAAAGGGGAAAGGTCCCTTTTCTTAGACAAAGCAGTCGTGGGCAAGGAGAATGAAAGGAAAAAAAGACCAAGCCTTTCCCCAGCCCCCTCTGCACAAAGTGTGCAGGGTACAGCCAGGAGAGTGAACGCACTACCCCTCCCAAGGGAAGAGGCAGCACCTGGCTCATGCCTGCTATTAAACAGCAATACTAGGACGGGCAGGCCCCACCCTAAGCCAGAGAACATGGTGAGGGAATGCAAAGGAGCTTCCACTTAACCCTTCACAGGGGAGGAACAAGTCTCTCCCCACTGACCAGCTTGGTGCACTTCAGTAGCTTGCAGACAGAAATCCCCACCCCCACAAGGCTACTCACTATGGCAAGAGCTTAGCCTGAGGTAGGGAGAGCTGCTGTGAGCATGTCACCAAATTGGGGTGGGAAGCGCCTTGCATGCACCGCCCACGCCAGGAGCCCCAGCATGAGACCCTGAGCTGGAGGCAGCACAGCCTAGCAGTGCATGGGGGCTGCGTGGCGAGGGTGGTTCAAGCAGCAGTGTGTGAACAGCTCCCTTTAACAGTCATCAGTGAAATCAGAAGCCTTATGTACAGCTGAGGAGCTTGCACTACACAACCCTCCCCTGCCCCTTCTTCCCAGGTGAAGAGGGCTGACCCTTGGCACTCGGTACCTGAAGGGCATAGCTGGGGAAACATGGCAGCAATGGGGCATTTCCATCTCTTCACACACCTACAGAGCCTCTGGCTGTGTTCGCTCCCACCAGCTCTCCTAAGCCACTGAAACTTCAGTGACAGAGACAAGAAATGACGTTTCCCTTAAGTAGAATGAGAGCAAAAAAATCATTGCAACAGCTTTGTCAGATTGCATCCAACAGTGAACGTCCTCCTGGATCAATCCCACAGCCCCCTTCTGCCTCTCCTCAAGAGTTAAGGCAAGTCCCAAAGGGAGCAAGCTGGGCTGCAGCACAGACTGACTGCAACAGGGAAACCCATCACAAAGCACTGCCGCTAACTCCATGAAGGAGCCCTCCCCCACAAGGGAGCTTCTTTGAGGCAGACAGCAGTGGCGGCCAGCTCTGTTCCACAAAGTGGCCTCCTACTTGGTGCACCAGGATGCCTACCTGCTGCAGTGAGCAGAGGCTACACACAGACTCTGGCTTAGGCAGGTTCTTGAGGAGGCTGATTGTATGGGGCTCTGTGGGGGCAGCCCCAGCCACACACAAGACATGAGCACAAGGAGGGACGCAGGGCTCAAGTCACTTTCTGGCAAGGGCTAGTTCAGGGAGGAGATCCCTGTTTGTGCCGGTTTGGGGAAGAGCTGGGACAGCTGAGCAGGAGCCACTGAAAAGCCAACACAGAGGGGGACACACATGGCATTAAAATCAACCAATATTAAAAAGGCTAAAAGTGTCCTGAACTTTTCAGGGGTTCCTTTTGTTTGTGACCAACCCCCTGCGCCCTGGGTGGCTGGGCCTCCTATGCCTGCCAAAAGCTCTCTGCCCTGGAAAGGCCAAGGCTGGGAGACGGGACACACGCAGTGTGAGTCGGGCCCGACGCTCAGAGAGCTCGAATGGGACTGATCCTGTGTCAGAAGTGGCAGTACCCCTTCACTACTGCTCAGCACCTCAGGAGCTTTGCTTTGTACCAGCCAGCAACTTCCCACTGAAGTACAGTGCACAAAGCCAGGACTCGCCTGCCCAAACAGGCTGCTGCTGGTCTATTCTGGTGGAGGGCAGAATAATGAAAGCGGCAGGCAATGCAGAGACAACATGCTTAACTTGCCCCGTGTGGGGTGCTGGCCACAAGAGCTCTTCTGGGCTCCATCTCAGTGTGGAGAGAAGACCATGCTGGAACCGGACAGCAGCAGCTCCAGTCATGTGAAGGGCAGGAGAACGCCTCCCATCTCTCTCCTCCTCCATTGCTGGTGTCTGGAGATCCCACAGACCTCATGGGAGTCAGAAGGTCAAACGCCCAGGTCCCAGGGTCTCCTCCAGGCCATTCTCTTCGGTGGTGATCGCTTGGAGGTTGGTGACGTGCCCAATGCCTTTGGTGACTCCTTCACGGAATAGCAGCTTGGCGCCAATCTTCAAGTACTCAGGATGTTTGATGAGCCTGAAACGAACGACAGCCTTCTCCCCCGTCCGCAGCTTGTCCTGAGGGAGAGGAGAGGGCAGTCTATCATGGAGCATGGAGCCCTTTGCCTCCACCTGCAGGGGCACTGGGAAATTCAAGGCAGAGAGGGGAAGGAAGGATGCTAACACCACCACCTCCTGAGGCTCCCCCAGAAACCCACCTTTTAAAGTACCACAGCTTGAGGCCCTTGCACTAGTCAGGGCACTGGGGCAAAGGAGCTGACTTCCAGCAAAGGGATCTGGAGACCAGGGGGTCACCCGTCTGCCCTGCCTCGCTGACATTCCCTGGTTACACCAGCAGGCCAGGGGACAAAAGCAGCTTCCGGGGAGGAGAGGAAAGGCAGGAGCCAATGCAACTCCAGTGGCATTAGGGGAAGGAGCAAAGTGAGACTTCCTAACAGAGGGGAGGAGTCCCAACAAAGCTAAGGAAACCTAACGAGCCAGAGCAGGTGTGGGTCCGAACATCCCCCCTCCCCTGGTGAGAACCTCACCTTTCCATGGATCTTCTCTACAATGGCCGTCTGCCGCACATTCCCCACGTGCACCGTCACCTGGAATCCCTTTCGGAAAGTCGTGGCATGGAAGAGCAGCACAATCTCGGCTTCAAATACTGAGCAGATGGTGGGGTTCATCTCCGGGCTCACCATCACCATGCCCTGCACCACAGCTTCAAGCTCAAAACCCAGACCATCGGGGAACAGACCCTTTGCTGCCTCTGAACCCCATGGCCTCTCCTCCAGTCTCCCCCATCCCACCTCTGAACCCTGCTTAAAGCTCCATCCATCCCAAGCCTTGAGGCCAACTACCCCACCACTTGAACCAGGATCTGGCAGTAGGACAGGAGTGGGGTGTGGTTTCTACTGGGGATGGGGCCTGTTCCACCTGTTCAGTGTTTCTCCACTCCCTCCTCTCAGGCAGGAATCTCAGAGGAAGCACAATAGCCTCCTCCTTGCTTGCTCAGGATCCTGCTGGCTAATCAGTCAAAGCTGACCGGGGAGGGGGGCAGCTGCAGCTCCCTGGAGATGGAAGCAAGACTCACCTTGCGCAGCAGGGAGCGGTCGAAGGGCCCAAGGGCCAGCGTGGCAGCCTGTCCTGCCCGGAGCACACGACATGCGGAACGGTTCCTCTGGATGCTGCACACCTTCAGCCGGAGGAACTTGCCATCATCAGTGGGGCCAACCACGAGGCTCTCCCCCTCCCTGCAGATCCCACTGCCAGGGCCACGAGAACAGGACAGAGTTTAACCAGAGACACAGGGGAAGACACCCAGTGAGATTAACCCACATAGCCTCTCTGAATCCCACTGGAAATGAGTCTGCCTGGACTCTCCCTCCCATGTCTGACCAGCTAACCCAGATGCCCAGCAGCAGGGAGTCAGGATTGCCGGGACTGGCAGCTAAGGCAGCCCTGAGATTTCAAGGGGCCCGCCATCTTACACACAGGCACTGCAGAGAGTCTCCAGCTGCTCTTCCACTTTGTGCTGCCTCTGCTGGAACAGAGGCAGGTGACCAGCGGCTGTGCGAGTGCTGCCTGGGATCCTTGAGAGACTGACAGCACTGGGCTAGTCCTGGAATAGTGACCAACAGCTAAAGCTGTCTCACACTCCTACTGGACCCGATGGAGCAAGTGTTGCCCTGACCTGCTGTCCCTACTTCCAACTACCCACCTGATGCTTGATGAAGGACTTCTGAAAGCCCTGTGAAAGAGACACCCCTTGGGAGGCCAGCCAAGCTCCAACCATAGCCCTGTTTGGGGGGCAAAGCAGCTCCCAGGCCACACTGGGTTCTCTGGGTCCTGGCCTGATCTTCCTCCCCACATTCTCTCCACTAGTCAGTAGAGCCACATCATGGACCAAGCAAATCCTCAGGCGCTAACCTCACAGCTGGTGCCCTTTCTCACCACCATGTTAGCAACTGGCTGCCCAAGGTTCCCGCCAACATGTTAGGGCCCTGCTCTGGAGACAGCCCGTCCTCTGGGCTGAGTTTCAGTCCGGAGCACCCCCCAACACTGCACCCAGGGGAAGGATAAATTCAACCTCTAAGTTCACCCCAGCCCCAGCACCCCCAGGCAGCTTCCTCTATACCGCCCTGCCTGTACAGGATGATTTTAAACCTCTGGGAGATCTGGCAATGCTCAGCCACATCCTTCCCCCAGCCCCTAATCACCCTGAGCCATCCCAGGCACGGTGCAGAGCATCACTCACCTGGACAGAGTTCCTCCCACAACAGTCCCCACTTCAGGCACAGTGTAGATTTCATCCACCTGCAGCAGGGCAACAAGAGCAAGCTCTTTAGACTCACCAGGCAGCTGGGAGAGCAGCATTTCAGAGCCAGAATGAGCCACCATCCACAGGCTGCATGGGAGCCTCTTCTACCCAGGGCCCCAGAGCAGACCTGTTCCCTGCTCCCACTAATTCCCATTTTGAAGCAGACACCAGAGAGGTCATTATTCAGAGATGTGCCCAGCACCCCTCCTGGCTTGCACTGAGCTGGGCACTCAGCTACCCGACAGACCCTTTCAGAAGCAGCACGTAGCAGAAGTGGTGCCGCCCCCCTCTATATTCCAACTCCCCAACCTCCTCATTGCTCCAGTGGTTCAGCCCATTACCTCCCCTCGCCCCAGATACAGGGGACCCCGGGCAGCTTGCCCTCAGTTAGGGACTGAGATGCCATGGTAACGGGTGCAGTGGAACCTCAGTCAATGCCCCCATGTACCTGGAACTCTGTAAGTTGCTGCATCAGCTCCTCCTGCTCTTTGCTATTGGTCAGAGGAGGAAGGATGTTGAGGAAAACTTTCAGGAGATCCAGGTTCTCCCCAGAAACACTGGACAGAGTGAAGATCGGGGTGATGCTGCCAAATACACACACAAAGGAATAAGCTGGGCCACAATGCAGCTGCAGAGCCCAACCGGGGCAAGTACTGCAAGGAACTGGCCCCCCTGGAGAGAATACATGAGCTAGATGGGACCTAGGAGAGATGGTGCTAGGAGTTCCTCTCCAGAGCTCAGCTCAGGCCATCTGCACCAGCCAATCCAGGCTTCCTCTCCAGAGCCCTGTCTCCAAGGCATGCAAGGAACACATTCACCCCAGTTTCAGCCATTGGCACTTGTTCCTGGGGACCAGAAAAGGCCTGGGAGAGGGGGCCATGTGTGAGAGGAGCTGAAGGCGTGAAATCTGGGGAGGAGACAGATGGACAAGTTTACGTCAGTTAATGCCTCCCAAAGATGTAGTCTCCTCCCTTGTGTGAGAGGAGCCATGGTCATTGTTTCGGGGCTAAGGCGTGGGGAGTCCACGGATCATTTGTCCTCTCCTCCCACTGTGATTTCTCTGAGCTGCCCTGCAGGGCTTGCTGTGCTCAGCCTGTGGGGGCCATACTGTGCCTCCCCCCCCCAAGCAAGTTTTGGCTCCTGGGGAGCAGAAGGGGCAGGACTGAGCACTTGTTCTCCTGTGTCCTAGTGCCCCCTGTACACCAGAGAGTGCCAGCGGTGGGGGGAGTGGCAGGGCAAGTGGGGGGCTGGGGGAAGAGACTGTGGAGAAGGGGAGTGGGATAGGGCAGGGGACAGTGGGGAGAGGAAGGATGAGGAGGTGGGGAAGGGAAGGGGATGGGGAAGGGGGTGGGGGAAAAACAGGAGCCTGGCATGCCCACTGAGCAGCAGCAGCCCCCCAGCAGGGAAGTGCTGGTAGCAGCTGACAGTCCTGGAGTGGCCTCCAGCAGCAGCCAGGGCTCCCCCATTAAGCTGGCCCATCCCTCCCAGCACTGGCAGCCCAAGACTACCACTCAGGTGGGGAAGAGAGCCAGTGAGCCAAGAGAATTGGCTTCAGTGTGCACACACACTTTGCCCCCCCAAATACAGCAGTCAAACTATGCCTATGAGCAGAGCTGAGAAAATCTCAACAGACTAAACAAAACAGACTTCCCTGCCCCCGCGGGGGGGGGGGGATCCTTACTTGGGAGACTGTGCGAACTGCTGCGCTGCCGTAACAGCGTCATCATCGGAGTTCACTAACAGAGGCAGTTTGTTGCAGCCCGGCTGCTTCAGAATCCGCTCCAGCTGTTTCACTGTCCTCTCCATGGTGGCTTTTGAACACAAGTCCACTTTGCTGACGACAATGAAGAAGGGAACCTTGAGGGCCATGGCCAGGCCCAGGTGCTCCCGTGTGGTACCCGCTGCAAGAGACAAGGGAGAACTCAGCTAAAGGGAGCACAGACACCAAAGCCATCTGCTCACAGGATGCCAACGTCTCCCAGCATAAGCAGCACACCATGGGCCCATCATACAGATGAGGCTGGAACTGCTGTTTCACCCCATCTGCTCAGCATCTCTGGCAATGACAAGGGGGCACAGTTTTTAAACCTCATTCCAGAAAGACAGATCAGAACTTTTCTGGGCCAAGGCCCCTGCTTCTCTTCCATTAGGACCCAGGAGTTTCTCTCCAGAAGCTAAGGGATTAGTCAGAAAAGTGGCTGTCCAAATGGCACAAGAGAAGGTTCTAGTTTACTTCCTTTAGGAGGCTTTGGGATCCAACATATCAAGGGGATTTTCCCCTGACATGCTCAAAATACCCTCAAACGCTACCCAAAACCTTCCTGCTCTGGACACTATCCTCAGCAATAAAGTCAGAGCTAAGGTTGCAATGGTGTATGAGGCTATCAAGTTCCCAACTTATCCGCAGCACCCACAGGTGCACTGGAATCACTAGGCTACAGAGAGTCTGGAGGGAATTGAAGTCAGCATCTTTTTTTCTAACTATGATGACCCATAGGGTCATCTATCTCACCCCAACAGCATCCTGCCAGACCCTCCGTGCATACCTCCAGGCTGGGTTATGGCACACTTACCAATGCCAGTGTTGGCACTCACCACCAGCATGGCAAAGTCTGGGCAGTAGCTAGTGAGGCCAAAGATGGTGGTTTTCAGGTACTTGTGGTGACCAGCCAGGTCGATGAAGGTGATCATCTTGGAGGAGCTCTCACAGATCTCTTCTGCCGTCCGTGAGTCGCTGTAGTTCACCACCTAGGAAAGAAGAGACTGAGGTATGGGGGTAGGCAAAGGGGAGAAGAGACAACCCCAACCAGCAGCAAGTGGCAGAGAGCTTGAGGCTCTGCGCCTGGAAAGGGACTAGGCCTGACAGAGCTTGTAGACCGCTGTGGCTATACTGTAACGTTCACCCTGTACACCACTGATCTGGAGGCAAGGAGGACACCAGAACGGACCCCTGTTCCCTTCCCACCTCCAACTAATCATTCCTAGGCTCTCTGCTGCAGCAGTAGGGGGTGCAGAACAGGGCAGCCTCCACGCCTTTGCTGCTGCTGAGTCAGTCCTGCCATGCCCATGGCAGTGACAGGATGCATGGGGGGGGGAGAGGAGACATGTTCCTCCCACACAGGGGGTTGGGTCCGTCACTCTCTCCGCACTGCCGCAACAGCACTCACACTGCATACCTCTCCTTTGCTATTGAAGCCAAGGATCTCAAAGCTGATGCTGGATGTTCTCCCTGACTGGATCTCATGGAGGTGCCGGAAGAGATTGAGGCGGGCTCTGCCCCGCCCATTATCCAGCTCACCCTGGGTCAGAACACCCAGCAGGGTCGACTTCCCTGAGTCCACATTCCCCAGCACAGCCACTCGCAGGTCTAGGAACTAAAGAAAAAAGAGCAGAGAAACCATAGGGCACCCTGCTTCTGGTGTAGGGGCACCACCCACAGGCATGATGGCATGTGCTCACTCCACGTCAGCAGACATGCCCCACAAGTTCCCTCCAGGATGAATGGGGAAAGGCAGGGATCATTATGCAGCACAACTTTTTAGATTCTGCCCCTCCCACGATGTCACAGACCAGGGTTGGTGACACTGCCATGGCAAGCGTGATATCCTATGTCAGGCCTAGGACATCACAAGAGGGTCATCTACACACACACTGCAATACGGACTCCATATCACTCCCCAGTCCCCACACTGGGCTGGATTAGAATTGGTGCAGTGGAGGTGAAAGGCTTGATATCCCAGGCTCTGAGCCAGCCAGTCTCCCTTGTCTGGGGTGGGTTGGAGCTGGTATCCTGGAGATGAAAGGCTCTGTCCCTCAACCCCTTTTTGGTAGCTCTTTCAAGCATGCCCTGTGAACCTTTCTAAGGTAAAGTGGCTCCGCATGGGGGTGGGGTGGGGGGCGCGTGTGTCCCATCTCATCCTAAAGAGAAGCCTCTTGAACAGAGTCTGGGAGTCTCCTGTAGCACAGGGCTTCCAGATCAGGGAGAGGAGCCTAGCCAAGGGCTCCCTACCTGCTGGTTATCTGGGACCTTCCGGACAAGAACCTCTGTTATTTTCCTGGGAACGTCGCTGTCATAATCTACCTCACGCTCACGCAAGACGGTGATGTCAGCGCCAACCCTGCGAAGGAGGTAAGAGGGAACAGCTGGGGTGAGCGAGTACATGACTGGCCCCTTATCCAGAGCATCACCTGGCCAAGCACTGCAGGGAACCTAGGAGCAGGCTCAAATTGCAGGGCAGGCTGGAGGCTCTGAGAGCTGCAGGGCAGAAGCCTCAAACCTTCAGACAGGGAACTCTCTAGCAGCAAAGACCCCAAAGCCTCGGCAAGGCTGTTTTCCCTGGCCTGGGGCCTCTCAGAGCGTGATGAAGAAGAGACCCTAGGCTCTTGGCTAGGAAATTAGTTCCCTTGATTGACAGGCTTTTCAGAAGGGGAGGGAAAAGAAAAGAGCCACCAGGATCCTTTTGGAGGTGGCAGGGACAATGGGGCACAGCTGGGGTTTCTCTGGCCCAGCAGGGTTTAGGGATCTTGAGAAACATACTTTTCAGCCATCCGGCGCAATGTCTTGAGGGACGCACGCATCTCCTCCTCTGACAGGCCCACCAGTAGCCCATTGTCCTCCACGCCAATCTGGTAGACAGCCTCGCCCCGGCCTTCCTGCAGCCGCCACTTCATCTGTGTCACCAGGTGCTCAAACCGATACTGCGAGGGGTTCACCAGCTTCAGCTGCTCGAGGGAGGGAGCGATTACAATTGCTGCCTGGGGGCAGAGAGAATCCCATCTCCCTGGGGCAGTGACTCCCTAACCCTCTGCCGTGGAACAATGGCCCCGACAGCAGACCCACATCTGGGAAACACGCTCCGAGTTAGCCCTGCAGAGGAGCCAGTGGGATAGGAGACAGGGTTACATGAGACAAGAACTTCTGTAGTAGAACATGCCTGCATCTTGCAGATGGTCCCCAAGAACCGCCAGGACGAGGGAAGCACTGAATTAGGGACCTACTGCAATGGGGCCAGTGGGGCCCAAGCCATGTGTATTCTGGCCTGAGTAACTGAGAATGGCAGGACTGCCTCAAAATGCAACTAGAAAAGACATAAATGGCACCTGTAGCTCTGGTTCTCTAAGGAAGCAGTGAGGGGAGTAAGGAGATGTGCCTCAGAGGAAGGAGGGTGGACAGTGACTGATCAGCACATGGGACACAAACACACCCCAGAGGGCTGGGTGGCCCTGTCCAGGGCACAGTCCCAAGGGATTCCGCACTGCACATTCTCTAGGATCCAGTTTCTCACACTGGGTTCAGAGAACCCAAAGTGCGATGGATAGCACCCTACTCCCAAGGGCAAAACTGGGATAGTTCCCTTTAGGGTATATCCCTGGGCCTGTCCCCCATATACCCCCTTTGCTCAATTCATCCCCTTAGGCCCCACATTACAGGGTCTCTCTCCAAAAAGAGAGAGACCCCAAGGACTGCAATCCCCCAAGGACTCACCTTGTATTCTATGTTCCCATCTTCTGCCTGGTTAAAGAACCAAACGAGCCATGAGTTAGCAACGACCTCACAACATCAAGCATGCAAAACCCAGAGGCCCTTGACCTCCCCACATGGCTTCCCTAACACCATGGAGCTCACACACCATTCCGGATGGTCTGGAATGATGCATGGGTAATCAGCTCCTGTTGCCACCTTCACCAGGAGAAAGAAACCGCAGGGAATTCAACATACAGTACATGCTAAGTCATAGCCTCCCCTGCCAAAGCTGCAGGCCTCAGTGCCACGCCGTACTGGAACCTACCATGTGCATGTTGTTGCTGTTTGTTCTACAAAGCAGCTGGGGCACTCTAGTATGAATGCTGAGAGGCTCAAATTAAGGGGTCCTACTGGGGATGGTTCATCTTTTTAGCGCCAGCGAAAGGAAGTGTCCAGTTAAAAGTCCTAACAACTTCTATGTCCACAATAGGCACAGCCCAGGCAGTGGAACGTACAAGCATCTTCATTCCTCCCAACTCTGCCCTGGAGCCACCCTCTGTAGCGTTGAGGGCAGAGCTCATTCTCCATGGCCCAATCAACCCTGATGCCTCTACTGAGGTTACTAGTGGTAGCGTGTCCTCCTAGGATGCGGTCAGGGACACCCCCAGCCCAGTTTATGTTACACAGAGACCATTAAAAGACTGATGGGAACAACTTTATCTGGTGACCTGGGGCAAAAGATTCCATATCCCACCCCCCAATCCCAAACCACCCAGCTCATCCTCCCCTGGATCTATACTGGAACTGGTGACTGGGGTAAAATGCTCTGTACTCCTAACCCCAAGCCAAAGCCACCTAGGGTCCTCCCTCCCAGCTTATATTGCTCTAAAACCTGCATTAGATACAAGTGAACCTGAGAAGCACTCCAACATTCAGCTGGTCTATCAGAGACGGTCTCACCTTTGTTGACAGGGACTGCACCCACTGCTAAGTGTTCCTCTACTTGGAGCATGCAGGGAGAAATGCTCCTCACAACTCCATGAGGAAGCAAGTGTTATTGATCAACTTGTGGTAAAATAAACCACTCAGTGGCCTAACAGCTCCAAAGAAATAACACCAGCAGCTTCCAGGAGGAAGGGAGGAATAACACCAGAAAGGCTTCCTCAGGAGACCAGCTCCAGGCCAGATCATTGTAGAAGTGAAAAGACGCATTAACTCATCAATTCCATTCCAGACAAGGCAGGATCCAGCCCCCACACAGAAGACATGTCCAATACGAAACTGGATCTCCCACTGATCTCAGTCCAAAGGTTACAGAGATAGGGCTGAGCTCTGCAGGGAGCCAGGAACTCTGGTGGGAAGAGCAATAAACCAGACCGATAGCACTGTGAAAACTGATCTGCTTGAGTTTCACATCTTCCTGAACTGCAGAACTGCCTTGCCTTGCCTGGGCTGGCTTCTCTGGAAATATACTGCTCCCTCTCCCAGCACATGAATCTGTCTAGCGAGGGAGAGTAAAGTCCACTCCCAGCATTCTACGTCATCCCCTAACTACAATAAATGTCTTATAGTGGCAAAGGGCCAAAAAAGCAAGGCCCTGGATTAGCAGCTCTACTCTTAAAGTTGAAGCTCCTTAGCAAGATAGGGGAACTTCTGCTAACTCCTCCCATCCATCGGCCTTTCAGCTCTGGACACTGCATCAGTATTGCTGTTGTGCTCTGAACAAGGGTGTTTTGCTTGATTCATAGCAACTGACATTCTAGTGCAAGTGGTACAAGGACAGTGACAAGTCTAGACATGCCGGATAGTAGTGCAGGCAGGGGGCCCGGGGACAGGAAGGAAGTGATACTGAAACCTTTGAGGACTGTCCCTCTTGCAGCTGAACAACAACCAGGTCACTGCAGGGAACAATCCTATCCTTGAGGATGGACTATTTGGGACTCAGCAAGGATTAGCCTGTGCTAGCTTCTTTGTTCTTCATTCCCAAGAGCAGGTCATCCTGCCTTGGACAGAAATACCTGTGCCCACCTCCCACTGGGGACCATACACCATCATCAGAAACATCAGCATGTCAACATCCTACGATGGAACACAGGCCAGACCTCAATGGTCCGTGGCAATCCTCGTGCTCCTCAGGCAGTGATGTTCATAAGCCTCATGCAAGTGGGAACTGTCTGAACTCCAGCAACCAAGGAGGTCACTTGCCAAGCTCGTTTTCACATTGCAACAGGCAAACCCCATCAGATATGGTACCACCTGCTTAGGAACCACCTCTCACTCTATCCAGGGTTTGGTATGGACCCTCTGCAGGGTAGAATTCCAAACTCAGCAAAAATTTGCTAACCCAAATTAGTCCAAGAGGGGCTGAGGTGTCACTGGACCTGCTGAGAGCGTGTTTCCACAGAAAATGGAAGATCAGATCTTAGCAATGGAAGGGAACTGAGCATCTTGGGCTGTGTGCTGAGCTGTATGGCAGGACCTATTCCCAACGCTGTAGCTATCAGACTGCCAGATGTGCCCAAGTGGCATGCCAGGCAGCCAAACTGTGTCCCACCAATGCCAGCTCACTAAACACCAATGGAGTTTAAGGACCTCCGTGGGACTGGCAGCACAGAGAGCACTGCCACATCAGAGCCCTAAGGAGGGACTGCCCAGATGTCTCCCTCCCCAAGAGGCTAAGTGGATAGTACTTATTAATCAGAGTGAAACACAGAAAAGGCAAAATGAGCTAACAACATGCTCAGGATATGGCCTGGGTGGGGGAAAAGGATATAATGTGGCCTCACTAACCAACTGAACTACATTAATATCCTAGTGCCTTAACAACAGATACACACCATCACAATCTCCTCATTGACCCAACACAGGATCCACACTCAGGAACTGATTCCAATCTTGTTAATCATCATGAAAACCTATTAGGCGTTTCAACATCTAAAAGGTTGGGGGCTAGTGAAGAGACATAAAGAGATTATGGTCACACACAGAGAGAGGCAGGAATACCTCTGCTACCACCTGGTGCATCATCTTCTCTTACCGGATGCAAAGCCCTCCTCCGTAACCTTCCCAAGCCTCAGCTCTCCCGCATCGAGTACATATATATTCTTGTCACCCTCTCACTGAGCCCTGACAATTTTCACTCGCCTGACAAACTTTCCCCGGCAGGAAGTGAAGCCATCAACTTATACAGAATCTAACCTGTCAATTAAAATTTTTCTAGCCCTTATGGTTGCAAAGGCCCTTCCAAATGTGAAGTGGATTTAACCTAGGCAGACAGGCAACTCCAGTGACTCCATCACAACTCAGAGCTTCAAAAAAAAGTGAAAAATTACTAGAGCCTTGTTCAATTTTCCATACTTCTACTGAAAACCCCACAGCAAACAAGAAGTATACCAATTTCACTCTCTTGCTGGTTGGCAAACTATAGCAAAAACAGAGACAGGCAGTGGAATTCTCTGCCAACAGCAGTTTGAGAAGGCCTCAAGCATACCAGACACCTACTAGCCAGAAGCTGATATGACAGCAGAGACAGTGTTGCTACCTCCAAAACTTTATAATCAGTCCAGTGGCACTGGCAGTGAGATAAGGCCTTTCTGGGACCCCAAGATACTGGACACAAGACAGCTGCACACAGAGATCAACAACCCACAACTCCATATGCAGAGATGGGGACACTCCAGCCATGCGCCCCCCCCAACAACACAACCCAAGTCAATACGCAACTATGAGGACCTTCTAGCCCCATTAACACCCCCAGCCACCGGAATCCTCATTCATAGTAATAAAAGCACTCAGTGCTGTCTCTTGACAAAGAGCAAATGCTAATCAACCTGACTAAAGTTACCCACACCCCCTCCCAACCCACCGCCCCCCCACTAGCCCCACACCCCCTCCCAACCCAACCCACCGCCCCCCACTAGCCCCACACCCCCTCCCAACCCAACCCACCGCCCCCC
>ML675721.1:9249971-9305193 GCA_007922155.1 Mesoclemmys tuberculata | reverse complement strand
GGCGGGTTGTTGGGTTTGCCGCCCCGGTTCCTCCCGCTCTTCTTCTTCCCCTTGGAGCCCCCGGCGCCCCCGCGGCCGCGCAGCGCCCCGCCGCCCCCGCCCCCCACGGGCCGGCAGCAGCCCCCGAACAGCTCCGACACCCGCGAGTCCATCCTGGCTCCCGCCGCCCCCCGCCCCGCGCCGCTCCGGGCTCCAGCCCGGCCAGCTCCCTCCGGGCTCCGGCTCGCTCTGGCGTCAGAAACAGCCGCGGGGCTCCACGGGAACCCGAGCCCGCCAGCTCCCCAGGACTACAACTCCCATCTCGCACCGCGCCCGCTCGGCTAACGGCACTCCCAGCATGCACCGCGCGTCTCCCCCGGGGGACTGCCGCGCGGGGGGCCACGGGAGCCGCAGTCCCGACTCCTCGCGCATTGAGCTCGCTATTGGTCCCGTGCGGCCGAGGCCCACTGCCTCCGTGGGCGGCTTCTGTGTCACAGCCCTGACCCGCCAAGCAAGTTCCGCTTGAGGGGTCCCGCCCAGCCAGCTGCTGCTGAGCAAAGTTTGGGCACCCCGTTAAGATCCGATTTTTAAACTGTACAGCTTGACCCCATGTGCACCGTGCGTGGTGCTGTGTGTGTACACAAGGCGATGGGCAATTATAGCCATGTGTTTATATCAAACATGGTCTGTGGTGCGTATTTTAACGGTCTGGTTTAGCCAGAAAAGCAAGAATTTTGGACTGAGAAAGTCCTGGGTCCTCAAGGTCCCCCACTAACTGACTGTAAAGTGTTAGCCAAGTCACTTTGCCTCTAGCGAGGTTTGATTAATGTTTGTAAAGCACTTCGAAATTCTTGGATGAAAGGTGCTAGCGATGGACGTGGTATGAGTGTAGCTAAATACATTACATCCCCACACAAAGGAACACGCAGAAGCCACAGAACTACAGATCCCATCATGCCTTTAAACGATACAATGAGCGCTCCCTTTTCGTCCCTATTTTGACTTTTAAAATTGCAGCCAATGAGGCTTCAGGGATACTTTGTTTTCAAAAGCAGCTAGCTGTAGCCACACTCTCTCAGTGCTTCCTGGCTCCGCCTCCTCCAGAATTGGCCTATTGGTAACAAATTGCATCACCCACCACAGGGTGCTGAGAACAAATAATGGAGACAGAGCAACTCCTTCATTCAGCCACAGGGAGGCATTCAGAGTACATTTCGTATGAAATGGAAATCTACCAACTTAACTAACACTAGCAGAATACCCTATATCAGGGTTCATGTATGTCATCTGTTGTGGATGACACTGACACAAAAATATGTGGTATTTAACCACCATGACAACACCATTCCAGCCATAACTTATATATTACCAGTGCCATAATTACCATTACTAATTATAACAAGGGGATTTATACAAAAGGCAATGAAAGGGAGATCAGAAGGTTCTCAGCACAGTAAGACGTGACATTGCAAAGAGCTGGGACTAGAACCTAGTAGTCCTAACTACTTAGCTTGTGTAATAACCATATGACCATCCTTGCATCCTTACATAGTCTTACTGTATTTTTATAGGAGTCCATAGGAAAGCCCAAAACACCCTGGGGAAAGGCAAGGCAGGGAATTAAATGCATTCCCTATTTACCTTGCAATATTGAGGAAATTGCAGATTCTGCCACAGTTCTGACAGTGGGAGCTCTGGGTCCCTGCTCTCAGTCCCAAGGGGCCAATAGCGAGGGGCCCATGCTCTCAGCCACAGGTGGCTGACTGCAGAAGATTGTGGAAAAGTAATAATTATTTATTAGCACAAATAATAAGATCCGTTATTACTTGTCCGCAATTTTCCACGGCTTGTCCACAACTCAGCCACAATGTTTTGATAATCATCCTGCAATTCAAATAGGGCCGTAGTTCCATATAAACTGGGTCTCCCGTTGCATTTCTGTACATCACAGCATGTAGGTAGATAGACTTATTCCAACACCTTGCAACCTGGCTGAGAGAACAAACTGAATTTGGCCATCAACATGCTGCAAAAATAAGGCAGGATTCATTATTATTAATTATTTTAAGCACTGTACAAACACAGGTTTACATTAGGAAAATGAGGACTCATAATTAACCACCAGATGGAAGCACTGGACTTGACTAAACATTGTAGCTTTTACTTTGTCATTTAGCCCTCAGAGCAGCCAGTGTTCAGGCAGGGTAATAAACCAGTGGTTATAATACTGGTAACCTGTCTACACTAAGGATTCCACCAGACCTTCACCAATAGTGGGAGGATTTGTGAAACCCCTCAGCATAGATGCAGCCCCAGAGTGAGAGTTCTTCCCTGGAAGGGTTTACAGTCTAATGTAGAATGAACAGGTGAGGGGCAGAAACATGTGGCTATAAATTATAAGTGAACACATGGATCAAACCGATATCAGCAATGACCCCTGCAACCAGCCCAACTACTCAACTGTCAATTTCCCTTAGGCCTATGCAAGAATAGCTTAAATATTATCAAAGTTTACTTCAAACAGCCCAATTTTTCCCATTTCAAAAAAAGGTTGACAACATTGATGAGGTAGCCTTTACACAATCATGTGGGCTGTTTCTAAGTTTATATGCTGTTGGTTTCCCTATTGGCTGCCTCCTCACCCAATTGGATACATCCCAATGTTAACAGGCAGTCTTTACTTCATTGCAGCCAGCGACTTCCAAATCCCAGTGGCAGAAGTGTCACGTTGCCTCTGCTAACCAGACAGGTTGATTTGATCCAGCTGCCCCTGTGCCTCGATGGCTGCTCATTTCAAAGGCCACCAGGTAGCAGTGAAGAGCCAGAGATTGGGGGGCTGCAGGACTCTGCATACAATTGCCCCCATTCACCTCAAGTAATTTGTAGCCCCAAATGCCCCAAAATGCCACCCTGTTGCTGATTCAAAATTTTTCTGGTTGAGGCCTTTTCAAAAATGGCTCAATGAGTGCAAAATCTCTGAGGCTGGCAACAACAGGGGCCTCAGGGAACAGACCTGGAGGCTGCTCGTGCACCAGGCCGGCAGGGTTGTGGAAGGAGCAGGGAGACGGGTGATGGGGGCGAGCACCACCCGGTGGGAGAGGAGCAATAGGCAGGGCTCAAGCATCATTTTTTCAGGCCCGATACAAACTTGTAACGGGGCACCCGCCACGCACATACCCCTGGGGTTGCAGCCTGGCCCTGCCCCCCAGGGCCTCGGGGCCCAGGTAAAGTGTAGCCCTCCCCCCACGTGGGAGCCCGGCAATAGGGCACAGCGAGGGAGGCTCTCCGGGCCAGGCCAAGGCGCCTAGGTGGTGCAGCAGGGAGGGGAGCCCTGGTCCTGTGGTGCCTAGGTGTGGTACCCACTGCCCCGGCCGCCATACCCGGCCGCGGCCCCGGCCCCCTCTTCTCTGGCTGAGGCCCCCTATCTCCGCCTCCCCCACAGAAGGAGCCGGCGCGGCCTGCGTCCCGAGCCCCGCGCCCCAAACAAAGATGGCTCCGGCGGGGTCAGGACCGGAAGCAGAAGGGCGTGACCGCGAGGCTCCCATGATGCCCCGGGGCGGCGGCCATTCAAATCGATTCGGGGCCGGGGACGGAGGCGGCGGCGCCCACGGCAGAAAATGGCGGGTCCGGGCCGGCGGGAGCGGGCAGGTGAGCGGCGGGGGCCGTCGCGGGGGTCCCCTGCCCGCGCGCTGCGGGCCGTGCCGACGCCCCGCGCGCTGAGTGACTCTCCCCTCTCCCCGCAGCTGACCTGCTCCAGGCCGAGCCCGCGGAGGCCCCGCCGGTGACTCCGGAGCCCGCGGCGGCGATGGCGGCGTTCCCCTCCCCGCCGGGCCCGGGCTGCCGCTTGGTGTCGGTGGTGTTCCCGGGCCGCGTGACCCGGCAGGGCTGCTGCCGCTTCGCCTGCGAGCTCCTCAAGCACGTGCTGCACCAGCGGCACCAGCTGCCCTTGCCCTACGAGCAGCTCGCCTACTTCTACCGCAGGGCGCCGCCCCGCCCGCCGCAGGTGAGTCCGCGCGGTCCCGGGGCCGGCCGTGGCGCCCTGGGCGGGGGGGGGGCTGTTCTCCGGAGCTGGCTGCCGGGGGCCGGCCGCCGCGCCCGCCAGGAAATCTGCTTCAGTCCTCGGCCTGAGCAGCAAACGGCTCCCTGGGGGAGCTTTCGGGGATCTCCGCGTCCCTCTTCTGCCCTGCAGGGACTCCAGCGTGGGCCAAGGAGGGCTGGAGCTCGTTCCCCGCATGGTCTGCAACTAGCAGCGTGCTCGGCCTGCTGGGCAGGAAATGGCATTCCAGGTCAGGTGGGAAGGGGATGCTCAGCCCTGAGTCAGGAGAGAGCAGCTACAAATAAGGTAGTGTGCTTTCTGGTTGGTTCGGGAGCAGCCGTGACAGGTTGCAGACAGAGTCCTGGCTGTAGTGATCTCTTTTTGGAACCAATGAGAGTTGGGCTATGAGAAAATGTCGAACTACCCACCTTTGCATAACTAGGGTAGACCTTCAGACTCCCTGGGAAGAAGGGTAGGTCTGCCTGGGATGTGAAGCCCCATGTAATTTGAAATAGGTTGTTAGAGATAGAAACGTGCATGTGGTAGAGAAAGTATGGATTTTAAAACAACCCATCAGGTTAGCTAAATAGGGATCTAGACAACCTATCTGACATATAGAGTGTGTTTGGTGTGCAAGAAGACTGAGCCCTGGTCTACACTTACCTGGCAATTCGGTGGCCGTCGATGGGAGTTATGCAAGCTACGCAGGGTAACTTGCGTAACTCCCATCGACTGCTGTGCTTCCTTTCTGTGCTGTGTGTTCACTGCACTGTGCCAGTTTCTGTCCATGCACTGCTACACCACTTGAGGGGTTGGTTTTACAGTGTCAGCTTCTGGATCAATTGAGCGGGTCTTCACTGACCACTCAATTGATCCAGAAAGGTCGATCTGATGGCTGTCAGTGTAGACGTGCCCTTAGAATAAAGGCCAGGAGGCACATCTTTTTTCAATGAATGAGGAGGCAGTGACTCCTGAGGCAAGTCACCCAGTTCTTAGAAAAGGCTATCTAATCTATTAGATAACTCTTGTCTTGAGTGTAGCTTCTGTCAACATTTCCTTCTGTATTTCAAGTTACAGGTGCTGTAGGCTTTGTCTTAAAACACTGATTGCATTATGTTTTATGTGACTCCTGGGGGGACAACATCCTAATGAGAATATGTTCGGTAAGGACAAAAGTACTTCACCTCTCTGGCTGTGCAAATTGTCTTAACTACAGACCCCAGAGCACAGCAGAACATCAGCATCCTAAGAAAATCCAGAGATCCCCTGAGGTGGGGTGAAAGTTTACTGACATCTAACATATTGAGCTATGACAAGCTCTGAAAGGCCATGAGTTTCTAGCTCAACCCTCATCTCTATTTCTACTGATCTAACATCTAGGAAACACTAGTACTGAAATTGTTCCAAGTTGGTTGCTAACAAGACACAGGATAGTTCCTTTTTTCAGTCTTAAACTCTAGAAAACCAATACAATCTCTGAACTCAGTTCTTTTTGTGTGAGGTCTGGTTGTTCAGGGTGCTAACCACAGTCAAATCCCCCACCACTTGCCTAGTATTTTAGAATGTACCAACTTTTTCCTTGACAGGATGGAGATGCAATTAAGAAGAAGCCACATCCCACAGACCCAGGGAGCAACAGGAAGTGCCAGCAGGTGCTAATGGAGTTAGAGGGAGTGTTCTGGCACTTGGAAGCTATGTTCAATCTGACACTGGTCCCCCGGATCCTTATTCTACTGGGAGGAAATGTCATGAGACCCAAGGAGCTCTATGAGATCAACTTGGAGGGCATCTCTGTGGGCAATGCTGAGGAGAGCCTGCAAACACCATCCTGCGTTCGTAAGCTTTTCCACTCACTCTTCCTTTCAGATGTCTTCAGTGAGCTACAGGCTGTCCCTGTCATGGGTACCATTGTCATGGTCCAGGGACACCGTGACTGTGGCATTGACTGGTTCCGACCCAAGCTCAACTACAAAGTGCCAACACGAGGGAGGAAACTGACTGTTAATTTGTCCTGTGGTGGAAACAGCAGTACAAATCCATCTAGTCAGCAGGGAGTGACCTCTGCTTGGGACAACTACATATGGTTCCAAGCACCCGTGACAGTCAAGGGCTTCCATGAATGATTCTTGCCTTAGCATTTTACTGGGCGCATTTTTAATAATCATCTGGTGCTACTTTAGTTGATACAAAAGAATGTTTTATGATCTGTAACTATACATCCTTCTCACCCTGGATGCAGAATTCAGAGAGATCTGCTATTTATAAGCAGCTGGGGTGTGGTCTACTGTCCATGTAACAAAGCTTTAAATGTCTCCATACAAGGGGTAAGCACTCTTGGGAACTGAGTCAAGAAGGAGGAATTACCTAGAGGGTTGGTGGGAGCAATTTTACCTTTTGCAGTGTGCCCACTTGCCCAGCCAATACTTGAAGCCACCTCTTCTGAGTACTTCCCCCAGGAATATCATGGTGTTCACACAGCTGCTCCCCTCTACTTGCTGATAATGTACTGTGCAATGTTAATGAATGAATTGGGACTCTACTAATCAATGCTTATGTTTAATGGTGGGGGTGAGGGGGTAGCAAAGGCTATATAGCAGGTTTTACTAAGGTGCTTAATCTTATCTCCTTTATGGTCTGGTAATACCATGAAAATTGGAGGGAGGGTTGCTTAGCTATAAGTTAATTGACTTAACATTAGAGCATCCCTCACAAAAGGGTCCTAAAGTGGGAGACCTCTAAATGTGAGAGGCCTCCTATCCAGCACTGCTTTTTTGATGCTTATGAGAGAAGGGTATCTGAGCAATGCCACTTGCACCTATGTCTTACATTTTCCAACCAGCAGTGAATCTGAAACATGAATCACTTATTTATATGAACGGCTGAGCTTCTTCACTAATCTCTTAAACTGCACAGCAGCTGATGCCCTGGTTTAAACTAGGGATAAGTGTCTTCAAGCTTGTGGGTTTCACTTTATAGTCCTTACTGTTCCTCTCTCTCTATCCCCATTCAGGAGGAGGTACAAGAGGTTTTTCACTTGATTGATGCTGCCTTTCTTCCCCTCTCTACAATCAGTTTGTCAAAGATAGAATTTGTTACTCACTCTAAATTTTGTTGCAGAACAACTAGCACACCATCACCATCCTCTCCCTCCTCTGTTCTGAAAGGAGGTGGAGTGCTTCTGTTCCTCTAACCAGGGGTTTTGTAGTCTCAAGTTCAGTAAGGTAACAGCACAACATTGAGGCGAGGCACTGAGAAACTGGAAGTAGAGGCAGCAAAGTCACCTAGCTATGGTAATACCCTGCATGTGACCATCATAACCTGAACAAGATAGTGCTTGCTCAGCAGCAAAACTGTCCTGGGGCCCTTGACCTGTGCTGAGATTTGAATGGGTCACATCTACCCTGGAATAACTGTTAAGAGGGGAGAGACATGGAAACTTACTGACTTCATCTAGTACACACTCCCTTTCAGAGTATATCAGATCCAAAGCATAGGGGAGCTAGTTCAAAAGCAATTGGGTGGGGTAATCCTAGTGCAATGCAACCAGCGAGGCTTTTGTTACCCAATTTTTGGGTATGGCCTGGGACTACATAAATACCTCTTAATCTAAATAAAGAAAACTAAATGAACTCTTAAAGGCAAGCTCATTTAGGCCTAAATCTACTAGAGGAATTAGGTGCCTAAATTTAACATTTTAGGCATCCCTGAGATGTTGCTACCTAATGCTAGAGGCATCTAAATGTTCACTGTTAGTCTCCAAGACAGCTAAGTTTTTGTGGCTGGGTATGTGCATTGCTGCCTTGTTCCTGGGGACTGGTGCTTAACTTAGACCTGAGCCCTGGTGGAATCTGCAGACTAGGTGCTCCCATGCTTCTTGGCTATGGATTTTGATTCAAGAGGTGTTCTGGAAGCATTCCTCATGCCACAAAAAATGGCTGGGGGCTAGAGAGGAGGCAGAAGTGGTGTCCCTTTTTACCCTTTAATCAGGGGGTTAGGTCTACCACATCCCATGTGAGAACCCTAGGTTCAGTTCCTCCCTCTACCTGATGTGAGACCCAGTTCAAATCCTATTTCACAACAGTGCCCTAACCCCTGGTCTATGGAATGTTCTAGTTTAGATCTCTGTCTCTCCTGTTGAAACTTTTCTGGGTGTAAATAATTAGACATACACTGAGCTAGAAAGGGAGAGTGATTGTATAGTCCAGTGGCAAGGGTACTCACGTGAGACCCCTATTTAAATCTCTTCACATCAGCAGAGGAAGGAATTGGATATGGGAGACCCAACTTCTAGGTGAGTGCCCTAACTGCAAGGTTAAAGAGTTGTCCTCTGTCCCTCCCCCAACCAGTTTGTGGATGTAGATGTGTGCTGCTATGTTTCTTGCAAGAAACTGCTTAGATGCCCAACTCCAGGAAAGGGTTCGTGACTTGATCCCAAGCAGAGATAGGCATCTAAATTTGAGAGAGGTGGGCCTTAGGTCACACCCTTCTCCTTGGCATCTGCTATTGAGCTTTGGTGGCTCACTGCTCAGCGGGCTGGCTCTTTTTAGATCCCATCCTTAGGCATCTATCTCCCCCCTGCATTGTATAGGGAGCCTAGATGCCTAGCCCAGTGTGGATGCCTAAAAGTTAGTGCAATACTCAGTTTGCAATGTATGCCTAAGTTGCTTTATGGATTTAATGCTTAGACTTTTCCTCACTAGCAACTGACCACCTTAATGGAAGAACTTTTTTTTTCCTGAGTTGTCAAAGGAGAATGGAGGTGAGGCATAGAACTGAGGTGTGTCTGGCTCCTATAGGGGTAGGGTAGGTCAGGAGAAATAATGCTTCCTGCTCTACCTCAACCATATCTGCCTTGTGTGAATTTAAGATTTGGGGATGTAATAAGTTTACCCATACCCTCCTAATTAGTCTTCAGTTGAAAGCCTGCCATCCTCACATGACACTACCCTGAAATGGAGAACAGCAGTATCAACTCTGCTCTTCAAACAATCTATGGGGCAGCTTTCTGTACTCGTTCTATACTGTTGTAGAGAGACTGAGTGGTGTAGGTTCTGTAACCTGCAGCAAATGCATTGATCTACAATGAGGCACAATCTCTGTAAACAAAGTCAGAAAGCCACCTTATGCAGGGCTATCTAGACCTTGCGGGTGAATGGTGCAGTCTAACATGCTGTGCTCTGACCTTTATGTTATTGTTTGCCATATGATGCTTGGTAGTTGTCCAGAAGGAGGATCTTGGACATGCCTACCTCTAAGAGTGAGACCTTCACACCTGTCACTTCCACCTCAGCTATTGAACCCAGGTCAAATCACGCTAGAGATGAAGACAACTTGAGTAGGCTTTTCCATAGAACCTGCTGCCTTACTCAAAAATACGTGGCCATTTTGTCCTCAAAAAGCCAAAGCCCAGTGCAATATCATAATTAAACATCAACTATCTGCTCTCTTCTGTGATGGTCAAAGTCCATGTACAACAGGAGTTTGCCCTCTAGAACGCTCCTAGAATAAAATAGGACAAAATACTCCTATCTTTTAGTGGGAATTTAATTTTTTTTAATTAAAAGCTCTAGAAATTAAGTGATTTAATCTTCATCTGGCATTTTTTTTTAAGATGATGGCCAAGCAAGCAAACAGTAGCCTACTCAGCAAATGAATATTTGGCTTTATACGGTGTTAGCAGAAATGCAGTTAATTACCTCATGCTGCTGGTCAAACAATGCACTCCCCTTTATCTGTGACGAGTGCTCCTGCTTGCTCATGGTTCACAGATGCTCCACCTTTCTGACCAACTGCCTGATCTCCTGTGCCAGGAGTTCTGGTTCCTCAAAGGCAGCAAAATGCCCTCCACGTGGCATGTAAGAGTACATGACTATGTTCTTGAACTTCTTCTTTGCCCAGGAGCGTGGGGTATGTGCAAGCTCCTGGGGGAAAGCAGCAAGGCCAGTGGGTACATATACGTCAACCCTTTAAAAAAAAAAAAAAATCCTATTAGCAGCTTTTTTAATCAGTGCATGTTCTTTGTGAAGGTAGTATTTAAAGCATTTGGTTTTTATCAATAAAATGTCAGATAATCAAGCTCAATTAGATCTATTAATCTTGGACTAATACTCTGGCTAATCAGCACAAATACAGGAAAATAGGAATTAAATCATTGCACTGTTTCCCAGATTGATGGAGGAGTAGTAGTGTCATCAGTTCTGGAAATATATTCCCTACTGAGTAACCTGTATACCTTAGTATGTTACACCAGGACAGAAAACACTCCAAATTTGTTTATCAGGAGTACCCTAATACTTCCTTTCCCATGAAATATGCACTGGCTGTTCAAGGTTATTGGAAATCCATATGCAGTTTGTTGCAATTCAACCAGTTTGCTTTATATAGTTATCTTGTTCTTTGCAATCTAGCTGTGCCAGGAACAAGAGTTCATTCATCATTTTGATATTTCAGTACATATCATACTGGGAAAAATCTCACTACTACTTTGTATGGCTGATGTAGAGCAACGACTAATTTTACATTCAGACAGTTAAGCTAGATAATTGCATCAGGAGTAGTGGAGTGTGTCGCTGTGATGCATCCTTTGGATTTGTGAATCTGGCATTGATTTCTATGTTCCAGGGTCTTTTCTGAGTGACCACAGGAGAGTCTTTATTTTTCCATTTGTGCAGCAAGCACCTGCATCTGCCATGATTTGTGCGGATGCGGTTGAGGGTTGCCCGTGAGCTTTGAGAAAAATCAAAGCCAGGAATCTTCTACATTGGGTCTTTCAGGAGGTGCGTGTTTGTGACTTCTTGTGAACTCCATTCAGCTTTGCAAAATTCCTCAGAGTTGAAGTTGCAGGGGCAAAGGTAAAATGTGTGGGTCTAAAAGGGTATACATGACTTCAAGGGGTGGTGAGGGATGTTAATGTTCTGAAGGATGGGTAGACAGTCGTTTTCCACGATCTGCTGGAATTCCCAAAGGGTGGTGGCATTGTGGTAAATGGAGGGGGGGGGGAAGCAATGTGCAACTGCATCGGCAGCCAAAGTGGTGGAGTCAACTTGAGGGTTCCAGTGATGCACTGCAGTGTTCAGTGGGACATAAAGTCTACTATGGCTACTTCTAGTCCAGTACTTGGCTCACTTTGAGGTAGCTGTAAATCCTTTAGCAATACACTATTAGCTAACAATTTTGTCCAGCAGTCCCCCATCTAGTACCTAGCCACAAATGGAGAGACTGATGGAGAATCTTGTTTGAACCCAAGCTAAGCTCTCAAGTAGGTTAAAGTTGTTCTGATAGTTACGTTTCCATGACCCTTTTCCAGCTGTCTAGCAATTGATCCCCAGGTAGACATAATTTTAGTTGGACTAGCAGCAAATTAAAGTCTTAAACAAAAACACCATAGATCATAAATCTGATTTGCCCACTATGAACAAACACCAAATCAGGGTCACCAGGCGTAAGTTTTGCCTTTCCATATGCATGCTGTCTTGTCTTTAAGGCAGCTTGACTTCATAAACTGAATTGAGCTGACTATTCTGTGTCTTATCATTCAGTGGTATAAAGCAAACCTTACATTGGATATACACTGAGAACAATACCAGTTAGTTAATTGTTCATCACTGATTAAAGCAGACAATTTACCTTGTTCAGCTTTCCTTAATAAATTGGCTTAGCCAGTTAACATAGTTACCACAGAATCTCTTTACCCACATAGTGCTCCTTTGCATTACTATTTTCTGTAATTCATTAATTTACTTGTATTTGGTTAACACACTTGAACAATTCCACATCTCATGCAGGGTACCTTTCTTCAGGGGCCAGACCATCAATACCAGGCACTGTAGGTTTAATAACTGTTTGTAAGCTGATGCTTGAAATATAACATGTCTTGTGATATTTTCCATATCTGCACTGTTCCTCTAAGTCTGCTGGTTGCAGTTGCTGGTCGACCCTGCAGCAGCAGCTACACACTGTCTTGGCAATAGGTACTAGTACTTCCTGGGGGTGCCTCATTTTTTCTGGCTAACTAAGGCTGGAGAGGTGATATGTGCCATTCGGGCTCTGAAATGCTTCCCCTGAAAAGCTATATAGAAAGTTTGGACTAGAAACAAACCACCCCAGCCAGCCTCTAGAACTGTTCTACCTGCTCTAGACTAGAACATATTAAAACTTTTACCTTACTACATTTAATTGTGTGTGGCAGGAGCCCAAACCCTTCTATGCAAAGGCTCCGCCTCCTCTCAGTAACTGATTGCATTTTAAAGCCCCTGTTGCTGTTGTACATAGGCCCCTTATACAAGTCTAAAAGGGTTCCATTTAAGGGTCAGCTTTCCCATAGTGCATGAAACCAATCCTGCCATTATGAGGAATGGGGAGGGAAGAATCACTCAGCAAGGTGCCCCTTGTTTCACCTCATCAGTGGCAGTCAGTTCTTCACTAACACAAAGCTAATACTTGTTCAGCATCCCAACTTCCAGATAGCCATCCATGTTCTCCTTCAATACATTAACACACTAACCTCTTCCAGAGGCACACTGCCTTTGTAAAATTCCTCTAAATTCTCCTTCCATGGGTTCCCTCTGTGGCTCCTAGTTGTAGTCTGTCCAAAAGTGATTGCTCCCTTACTAATTCTGTGAAGCCGTTCCCCAAAAGGGAGAGAACCCTCACAGGAGCTAGACTCACTCCCAGGGGAGTGAAGAATGACCACGGGTCTCTACTCTGAACACATCATGTACAAAACTCATCGCTGTGACTTCACGTTCCTTCAAGAAATTCTACATGGGCACTGCTCACCTCTACATTTACAAAGTAATCAACCTGTTTCTCCAACAGGTTGGGGGGGGGGGGAACTCCCACCCTTTATTATAACAACACCCCCATCAGAATCTGGATTTATTTGTTTTTGAAATATGTGAGGAGCTCAGCTACTCCAATGATGGAGTCATATAAGCACCCCTGTGGTTTATTCTGTGTGGCTGCAGAAGTGTCTAGCCTGCATCTCACCCCACCCCTTCTTTACCTGGCATCCGGAGCAGCGTTGGGGCTCTTGGACAAATTCTCTTTATAGAAGCGCATTGACGGCACAATGGATGAAGTTACCCAATAAATCATCACGTTGGTCAAAAGGTCATCCAGAGAAAATTTCCTATTGAGGGATAAACCAGAGAAACATGACTGTCAGAGGAGCTGCTCACTGCACATTATCAGGTACATGCCCTGAGGAGGGGGCAGCCTATCTGTTCTCCACTCATCACTCCTGAACAGTGAGTTAATCAGGGCCTACTTTGCCCCTGAGCTGAGCTCTAGCACACCGAACATTGGTGTGGCAGCACTGCAATCAATCCATTACAATTCTAAATTGTGCAAATTGTTTTATGTATGTTCCCTGGCCCTCCATTTAAATTTGATCTCAGTGGTGGGTTAGCTCACCTCCCTACCCTGGTGGGCGGCTCTCCTTTAGTTGCATTTCTCCCTCACACCCATTCATTGGTTTGCCACTTTTCCATACCTCTCCAGACCTCCATTGTCCATGTCCCGGAATGATCTATCAGTCCAGGTAGAGAACTTCTCCAGAAGGTATGCAGCAAGTCCCACGGGGGAGTCATTTAGACCACAGCCTAATTCAGGAAAGTAACAGAACAGCTCTCAGGTTCACATGGCACTGAACTACCTCCACTAAGGATTAATGGGACTTCCAGGAAGTTGCCAGAAGGGATCGAGCAGAAACTTTGAATGCTACCCACCTTTGTGCTATTCCATTTGGACCAATTTAGTATTAGCAGAGACCAGACTGTCAGTCTCAGACTTGCTTCCTCCCTCCCACCTCCCCAGTTTTTTAATGCAGTGAGAAGCCAAGGACTAGGACAGTCATGGGGGTGGTAGTAATAGCACAATGAGAAAGTGTCCAAAGAAACTACACTTTAAAGGAGGCAGGAAGAGGGGATAGCCTTCCCAAACAATCTGTGTGAATGGAAAAGATCAGCGGGTTCGAGTGCCTTTAATCGCTGTTTATGAAGGTGGAAGGGTGAGAACACTGTGCACCCACTATCCTCTTCTGACCCATGCTTTGTGAACTAAAACACAATAAATGTAGTATTTATACAGCATATCTGTTCACCTCGTGGGGTAGGGACGCGTATTACAATTGAGGAAACAGCCAGAGGGAGAGAAAGTGACTTGCCCAAGGCCATCTGTAATAAATCATTGTTAGAACTTGATTAGAACTCTGGAGCTCCTGGCTCCTAGTCCTCTGCTCAGTCCACATTGCTCCTCAACCATTCTAGGCCTTTGTCCCAATATGACGGGTATCTCATGGACCACGTGTCTATTATATGAACTCCACAGCCAGGTGGAGACTGTGCTTTACCTGCTGTGTCTGGCTTGGTGCCCTGGATGTGCAAATATCCGCTTTCCCGCAGAAGTTCATACACATTCTTCTCGAAGTATGGGAATAAACGGCGGGAGTCTTCCCTGGTGAGGCCCACCAGCCATGGCACATAGGCCCCCAGTAGTAAAGAAACCAGCCTCCCTAAACCTCCTGAAGTGATGAAAACGAAATTCAGATGAAGCCCTTTCACGGACCTGAAACCAAGGGTATTGAGGAATAGAATAAGCAGCAGCAAAAATGGATTAACAATAATAACTGAGAACAAAAGGGATCCTGTCTCCAGGTTCCTTCTGAGATACAGAGCTGTGCTAGAACAGCAACACTGGTAGCCTTACGTTCAGCTTGGGCACTCACTGGGTCTAACGTTTTCAGAAAATGACCACTAATTTTGGGTGCTGAACTTGAGGTATCAAAAGCTGGGATACCCAATAGTAATGGCCATTGAAAAAAGTAAGGAAAAATAAGAGGAAAGAAGAGTCCTTGACTCAGGATGACTGGGAGGAGACACAACTCTACAAACGCAAAGGAGACAAGGACCAATTCTTATTCAGCTTCACAGGCTCCAGTTATGGGCTTTTCTTGGTCAGTTTACATTCTAGGATGTCTCTACTAATTGGGGTATTATGCTAGATCAAGAAGCATGTTCCAACTTTCTAAGGAAAACTTATAACCTCTTAGGGGATTGTAGCTTTGCCACTTGCTCCAGAATCTGGACCACTGCCTAGCAGTGATGCAGAAAAGTCAAGAGAAATAGTTTCAGAATCTTCCTGACTCCTGCTAACTTGGAGACTGCTCATCAGCTATATTTTGGTCAGGATTCTCTGGGCCAGGGCTGTTCAAACAAGGCCTGCATAGATAACTTGGCAGCAGTCCAAGGACTGAAATTAATCCCTATCCATTGGAGAAGATGGCAAGCCTCTGAATTTTTAATACAGGGGTGCAGCTTGCAGAGATGACAGCTCCCAGAATTTAATGCTCCATCTCACTCGGAGCAGTCTGGCTGTTTGCTGGGACATGGAGGCTGCAAGAACCTCACCTCTGCACTGAAGAGGAGTGCGGTCAGCATTTACACTCTGGCCATCACTGTTCGGTATACTGCCAACCCCAAGCATTCCAAAATCAGGAGTCAGGCCCTACAAATCATGACTTTTTTTCAAAAAACATACATTATGAGTTCTTTCCATTTGCCTTTTGGTTTTTGAGCCTTTAAGGTTCATATTTTTTTGGTTCTCTCTCCAACTATGAGGATCAGAAATGTTCTTTTATCTTTCAGATGAAGGCTGCGATTCTTATGTAGTTACGTGACTCCAGGAGCTGGGGAGCAAAATTCCAAATATTGCAAGACTTGGGAGAAAACTACAAGAGTTGGCAACGATGTGTCCTGAGTACCAAGGGGAGGGCAGGGAGTGTCATGGGAACCGGAACAGACAACTCCCTCTTCTAACCCCATTCGTCACTCACTTTGGCAGCATCTGGGCCATGTTTGTGGTGATCCGAGAGCCCCAATCTCCCCCCTGTAAATAGAACTCATGGAAGCCCAGTCTCTGCATCAGCTTGTGAAATATCCGAGCAGCAGCCAGCGTGTCAAAACCTGTGCATAAGGAGAAACTTATTAAATACCTGTTCTCCCTAAGCTGGCTCCCCCAGCCAGGAATCACTGATACCAATGAGGATGTAAGTCAGTGTTCTCCTGGGTATTGCCTGGCACTAGTCCTCTGGGTCACAATGAAGGGAGACTTGGGGATTGGGAGGCTTTCTAATTATCTCCACATCAAGTCTCCATACCTAGCCCTAGAGCTTTGTGGCCTCAGTCCTATGGACTGTCCCAATATCACTGCAAAAGACAGACTAACTCCTGTATGACAGATGGAGCTGACCCATTATCACAAAGCAGCTAGCATGCTTTGGGGTTAACAGGCCAAGAAGTGAGTGAATTGGAACCATTTCAGTGTCCCATGGGGAAAGACAAACACTGAGGGCACCACGAGCCTAGAGTGAAGCAGACAACAGCTGCCTTCCCCAGTAGCATGGAGGGGTAGGGTCCCATGCTGTAGACCGCCAGGTCTCTTGGCTCATCGTTAAGAAGCACTATATGGATGCAGGGTGCTTTCTCAGGCACAACATAGGGCACAGGCTCTCCTTCCTGCTCTCTAGCCTCTTCACTTCTGCCTTTTCTCCCTTTTGCAGTTCATCCAAGTTAATCTTTCTCCCCATACCTGCACCCTCCATCCTCAAATCCCTTCACTGGCTCCCACTATCCAGCATCAAGTTCACATCCCTGCTCCTCCCTTTTTAAGGCTCTGCAGTCTCCAGCCTAGCCCTCATTTCCCCTTCCACTCCCTATTCTCTGCTCCCTTTGCCGCCTTCACTCACCTTGCATCTTCTTCCAGGCACCCATGGACCTGTAACACCCTCCCAATTAAGGTTCACACAATGCCCTCCCTCGTCTCCTCCAACAACCACTGGGAAACCCTTCCCCCCGTGCAATCTATGAAGTGTCCTGGCTCTAGAGACTAGTCACCTCATGTTGCCCCATGTTCTACTGCACACCTATTGCTTTGGGAAGGGCTGTGTTAGGTATAATCTCACCCCGTTGCACAGCATGGTGCTCACCTATTGTGCTACATATATAAGAAAGAGCTGGCACATAAGAGGACTTGCTGGCTCATGGCAGGGGGTCGCAGGATGGGATACAGAGTTTTTCACCTCTAGGACATTGGCTCCTTTCTTGTTCTAGGCAGGGGAGACTAGCTGGTGGGGTGAGGGAGTGGGGGGAGGTTCTCAGGGAAGTGGTAAATGGACTATGGAGCCTATTGCCTATGGGGCATGAGTTTCTCTTCAGCCCATGATTGAGGTGACTGGCTGTCTTGCGAGGTATGGGATATGGAGCCTTTCACCAGGGCAAAAATTACCAGGCTCACAGGACTGGGGCATAAAGCCTTTCACTTTCAGGCATTTAGTGACCTGTGTGACTTGAGCTGTAAGTGAGTCCAGTTTCCACTGGACACATCAACAACACAAACATCATAAATGCTCCCTCCCCTCCAGCCCAGCAGAGACACCATGGACTGACCGGCATGAATTGCCCTCTCACACTTTGGGATGATCTGTAGAGGTCAGGGGAGGCAGGCTGAGAGAATCTGCCGTGTACTTGTTCTGTGGATACAAGTCTCTAGGGCTATCGATCCACCATGAGATTTGTCTCATTAAAAGAACAGGTGAAGAATCCAACTCCCAATGTTTAGAAATTAATCCCTGGTTCCAGGGCTGTGTCTCCCAGCTGCTATTCTAGAAAGCACTGGGATTTTAGTGGCCTGTCTCCTGCCCATCACTCACCTTGTTGGTGAGGTGCCTCAGAGAAGCCATAGCCTGGGATGGATGGGCAGATGACCTCAAACACCACATCCTCATTCAGGCCCTGCCCAGCTGGGTCCGTGAGCAGTGGGATGATTTTATAGAACTCGTAGAAGGAGCCGGGCCAGCCATGCACCATCAACAAAGGCTTGGCTGCCTGACCGTTGGGGACACGAGGGGGCTTCACGTGGACAAAATGGACTTCAATCCCTGCCAGAAAGCCAAGAGAAACAAGTTAATGCTCCAGATGCTCCTCAGCTCCTGGCTTAGACCGTAAAGGACAGGGACAAAGTCCTAGCCAGCGTTCACAGCAGTCACACACAGAGAGGAAGCCGCCAAGCTGGGGCTGGCAGCGGGATGCCCTGTACCCTTTTGGGTTTGTTTGCTCCTTTGTGGGTTAGGGATAATACCACAGTGAGAGAGGCCTAGATCCCAGCACTAAGTCTGTTGGGAAAGGCATCCTAACTTTGTCTTCATGATCCTGAAGGTGGTGACCCTAACAGACAATGGACGCCTTGGAGACCTCATTCTGCCTTACCGTATCTCAGTGCAATGCTCAGCTATGCATGGAACAAGCTGCCTAGTCTTAGGTTCCAGCAAAACTTTGTCTCAATTATGCTCCCTGCGTAGGAGGGAAAATGGGAAGAAACATGTGAGGGATCTCAGAGAATTGTGGGGGGCTCCAAGGCAGAGTGCCTAGCCAAAGAGCAGTTTGAGGGGAGAGGGGGAATAAATGGAAGGGTGATTCATGAGTGAGGGACAGGGCAATGGGGCAGCAGGATAAAGTAAATAAAGTAGTGAGGAGCACCAAGGCCGCAGAGGGAGTGACATATGGATGCTCCATTGAGAAGGAGGCACTAGGGCTGCTGGGGAAAGCAAACAGTGGAGCATTCAAGGGCAGCTGAGGCTCACTCACCTTCAATGGTTGTTTTGAAATGTGGATATTGGTTCAGAATTTCCAGCTGCTTCCGCCAGTCAAACTGGTTCCTCCAATAGGCAACAACTCTCTGCAGATAGGTGGAATTGAAACCATAATGGAAGGCAGCTCCCTCCAGGGGAGGTATGTAGCGGGCATGGTCCAGGCGCTGGTGCAGTTCCTGCAGAGGGAGAGTTCCCACATTAGTCCATCACAAGCCAGGCTCACAGGGGCTGCTCTCAGTGCCCATCACCCAGTGGAGGAGATGGAGGGGAGCCAAGGATAAAGTCTCCTGCCTGCCCAGGGCCTTAAGGAGGCAGCTCTGTTTTCTGTATCATTATCTGGGGCCCAAAGGGCACTGTCCAGGCAGCCACATGTCGCACAGGGTCTCCTGGATCAGGTACATGGCGAAAATATATTTTGTATGTTATTGAACTGGGGGCAGAACTCCTGGGTTCCATTCCTGGCTCTGCCTCTGACTTGCTACATGATCTTGGTCAAATCACTTCACTGTGCCTCAGTTTTCTTGTCTGTACAGTGAAGTAAGCCTACAGATCTAATGCAGATTAGGGGCTGGGAGGCTGTTAATGTCTGTAAAGGGCGTTGAGCTCTTTGGAGGAAAAGGGGATAAAAGGGGCTGCTGTGTGATAGTGCCAGGTTCTGGTTGATCAGCATCCTCCTAAAGAGCCTAAAGCACCCTGCTTTCGGAAAGGATCTATATTGCCAATACCTGCGTTTCTTGCTGTCTTTTTACCATGGCTGGAGTAAAAGCCCTGGAAGCTGAGGGCCACGTTTTATCCATAACATGGGTCCGGCCTGGAACCCTGTACTGCCCCAGCAAATGTGTCTCACCCCTGCCCTGGAGGGACAGTGTTTTAAAGGGGAAGGGCTGAGGGTCAGTCTCCAAGGCCCATTCAATCCTGGGTGTTCCTGCTCAAGCTGCAAACAATAGAAATAACTGGTGCCAGATGCAGGGTGCATTCGCAACCTGGCCACCCAATATGTGCAGCTCCTCAATCAAATCAAATGACAGCAGCTTTCAGTCACTACTAACTGAGGCTTGCGTGGAACAGAAGGTGACCTAAAGGTGAAAGTCCCCATAGCTCAATCCTAGTTGCCAGAGCTGCCCACTGCCAGTAAATTAGAGGCTTAGTGGTAGGCATAGTCCGCACTTCTTCATAATAGCTCTGCCAGTGCCCCTCACTTCTGACCTGCAGTCTCCTGCTACCTCAGCCCTAGGGCTCCCCACACACAGCTCAGCTGATACCCTCAGTCCTGATCTGCAACCCCTTGCTATTTCTAAACCCATACACACACATTCAGTGCATCTCAGGTTTCACTAGCAGCCTCTGCTGACCCTGATGTAGGCCCCTCCGCAGGAACTGGAGATTTGTGATTTTGATAAGTCTCTCTTAGGCTGGGACCCAGAAAACTTGGTTATTTTGTGATCTATTTTGGGCTACAACTCACGTCAATAGGGATAGATAGCCAGTACATTATCTCACGGTGCCAGACGACTGTGCTGGAGTATTTAAGCACAACCCTAAGGTCAATGGGATATCACCCTGAAGCAGATGGATCTGACTGGCTAGCTCTACCTCCCTGCTTTTTATCCCTCACCAACTGCCCCATCCTGGATACTTCTCTCAATCTCCCTATTTCCTAGCCAGTGATACCTGAATTTCCCTGTCAGAGGTTTCAATTTGGAAAGATTGGATTTTCTCATCTTCTTTCTCTGTTGGGGGCCTCTCGCCTGAGCCCCACCATCCATCTCCCATTGCCAAGGTCTTGATCTTCCGTCTAGACAGGAGCCAACAAACCAGAAGTCCTCCAGCTCCCAGAGCAACAGGGGCCAGAACTGCATTCCTCTGGGGACATTCAAGGGACCTAGGAAAGCACAAAGATGCTCGCATTCAGGAACAAAATCTGCAAGACAATGAGACTACACCAAAACCTGCATACATACATGGTGAGTTTGGGAGAGAACGAGCAGCCACAACTCCCATAAAGCCAACAGGAGCTGTGAGTTCCCATCCCATCACCTCAAGCCCTGTAAGTGTCCCTCCCAAGTGGCCAGCTTTGAAGATGTCGGCCTAAGAGCCTGGAAGCAGGTTAGAAACAGAACAAACAGTTTCAACAGGAGCTGAACAGAACTGCACCAGCTGGGGAGAAGCTTCTAGGCTTCCACAGAGCTCCCACAACAGCTCTCCAACACAGGCCATCAAGGGACTACACCTGCAACTAGTGAAACAGGTGTTGAGGAGCCTGAATCACTATCTACCTGGCCACTGGTCACAAGGCTACCCAGGCCCTCTCCTGGTGGTGACCAGCAGTCCCATTTTCTCAACAGCAGAAAGAATATCAGCACAGACTGGGGAACTGGCCACAGGGAGGCCTAATGTTCAGACATACATTAGCACTGGAGTGCGGGAGGGGAGCACGCACATAGAGCTCAAGTTGGCAAGTCAACTCATCCAATCACCAGCTGGATTAGTGTCACTGCCATGCATGTGAGTGTGATAGTGCAGGAGGTGGAACTTTCCCAATGCACAGCAAGAGTGCAAGGGCAGACACAACTGCTTCAACCTCTGGAAGGAGCCATCTGCACAGGAGATAGTCTTCTCCAGCTCCACTCTGCAAGGCCTCACACAGGGTTTCATCACTGGGTTGAGCATCTTCTAGATCACCACTGGATCTGGGGCCTTTGTTTCCCCACAGAACAAAGGATCTTCAGGGCTGTGACACTGGTAAACCAGAGTGCCAACTCTGCCAAGGTCATAGGTGTTAACTAAGCCAACAAATCCATAGCTGTAAACCAAACCAGCTCACCTGTGTGTTAGTTTTGTTCAGAACAGGTATTAATCTGATAACAATGCTTTTTGTGTTTAGACCCTATGAAACGCTTGTAAGTTGCTACATGCATTCATCTCACTTGCAATGTCCGTATTGCATGCTACAAGGTAAAATATGTGCATTTGATAATTGGAAAAAATGCCTGCTCTGAACTTGTAAACTCAGACAGGAAAAGTGGCTTCCCTGCTTGTTTAGGAGGACTCTCAGAAAGTAAGAGATGAGCCATTGTAGGACAAAAGCTTTGTTGATTGCCCCACCCAACCATGGAGAAGTATGTGCAGAAGGCCTCATTCCATCCATTTGGATGCTGAAAGAGGGAAATAAAAATAGTTAACATGAAGATTTTTCATCTCTTTGCTGTTTGGACTCTCATCAGGATTGGAGCTAAGAAACACAAAGCAGTGATTCCCAGGGTCCATCTGAGTTAAACCTTAAAAAGACATTCAGGGTTGACAGATTACTACATATCTGTTACTGTTTGAATCACAGACTGAAATTCATCTGTGTATATATGCTTGTATGCTTTAATCTGTAAATAACTCATTTCTTTTTCCTAGTGAATAAACTTTTAGTTAATTTATTGTAGGATTGGCTACAGGCGTTGTCTTTGGTGAAAGATCTAAGGTACATATTGATCTAGGGTAAGTGACTGGTCTCTTGGGACAAGAAAACCTGAATATTTTGTGATTTTTGGTGTAAGTGACCATTTATCACTAAGTCCAGCTTGCCTAGATGACAAGATGGACTGGAGAGTCCAAGGGGACTGTTTATGACTCCATGGTAAGACTGTTACAGTGATCTAGGTGTTTACATTTGTTAATGGGTCAGTGAAATCTAATTATAGAACATAGCACCAAGTTTGGGTTGTCTGTCCTGCTTTTGACAGTCTGCCCTGAGGTTGACACTCCTTGTCGTGAGTCACTCCAGGCAGAGTGACAAGGGCCATCTCTGTCTGGTGCCCTCACTCCCTCCCCAGGGCTGTCACTCTCCAGGGCCCACACTCACTATGACACTGGGCCCAGATCGTGTTGCAGGATGGTGCCGTAGACTCTCTAGGAAAGTGTCACGTAATCAGGGCAGGCACTAGCAAATGTGAGGCATCATGTAAAGCCATTCAATCGGCCCTCAGCTAGGTGGTCCAAGATGTAACATACAGCCCTTTCCCTCCAAACCTTGCCCCGGCTCTTTTGCCAGCTATGAGAATAATGACTGTGTCTAGACCCAGCATGGGAAACTGTGGAGTAAATTAGGAGGGTCAGGAAAGATTTTTTGTGACACAAAGCATGTGAGGGGCTGCACTGTGCCTAGCCAAGGCAGTGAAAAAGGGGGAGACAGCTGCGTCAGGTGGCTCCCACTCCAGCCGCACGATCTGGAACAGAAGCAGCTCCTGAGTTGCCACCTCTGAGGCACAAAAAACCAGGAAAGCTGAGCTGATCCTAGACAACTGACAATGTGTCCTAAGCACCATGACAGATTCCCCAGGACAACTACCTCCAAAAAGGGACAATCCTGGGAAATCCCGGACCGGTGGTAACCTTATTGGAGACCCTTGCGACGGCTGGTTTGGCGGCATTCTTTGAAACAGCCCCAGTCAAGTTGCTGAGCAGTGGCAGAGCAGGGCTTCTGAGAAAAAAAAGCCTAAACCACACCCTTCATTGTGCTCTCCAGGCACTGAGCAGTTTACGCAACAGGTAATCGAATCCCCGTGCGCTTAAATCCCAGAGGGTTTAGCTGCTTGGCGGCCTGAAACACAGAGTATCATGGCGGGTTATGGCACCAATTCAGCACTGAGCAGATTAACCCTGCTAATCCGCACCAAGCAGCTCAGATCAGCAGCCCCTTGACTGCCCCAAAGCAGGGTTCACTAGCAAAGCTTTGTCCTTGACCACATTCCAGGGGCTGCATAGTCAGCCCCCCCCCCCCCGCTCCCCACAGGAGCCTTCCGAAGGGAATGGAATGGCTCCCCTGGGTAGCGTACTCTCTCCGGCATTAGATTAGTGCTGGAGCTTCGACCAAGGGACCTGCTGGACTTTACCCCTCTGCCATGATTATGGGTGACCAACAGCACTTGTCCCCAAAGGGTTCTCCTGCACTCACCGGACGCTCTGAAGGATTTGCTGCCACATGTCTATACGGGTGCCTGTGACTTGCTCTGCAGCTCAGCCCAACCGTAGTGCTGGACTAAGAAACAGGCGCAGAGGTCCCAACGGGTTACAGCCTTCTCAGTGACGATGCAAACTACCTGTATGTAGTCTTCTGGTGCCACCTGCTGCCTTAGTGTGGAATTGCAGACGGCCCAGCCACCTGGGCACCTCTCCAATTCACCTGTGGTTTTGGATGAGACAGAAAATTGAGGCCCTGTCCAAAGCATCAGGGTGTCCTACCTGCATTCTAACCAAGGGAATTAGATTTTGTCTCCCTAGCATTCCACTGCAGTCGCATTTGGATAAAAGATTCTCCTTCGATTCCTGTCCTAAACTGCTCTGTAGTACCATTGGTGCAAAATGCCTGCTGTGGTTCACCCCTGAGGTGGTTGCAATTCAGTGATCCGGGAAGAAAATTTCCTGCATCTATGCTGTGTTCAATGGAACAATTAATAGATTTCAAGGCCAGAAGAAACCACTGTGATCATCTAGTCTGACTTCCTGGGTAACACAGGCCATAGACCTTCCCTGAAATAATTCCTGTTTGAACTAGAGCAGGTTTTTTAGGAAAACAACACTCATTGAGGTCCTTGGTGCTGAAGTCTCTGTGTTTTAAGGGCAGCCTACCCCTCTCGCAGTGGGAGAAGCTTGTCGGTACTTCAGAGATCAGGATTCAACCAACAGCTGTCCCATATTTCTGGCTACATTAGCGAATGAGGAGCAACAGAAGGAAGAAGTAGAACCCAACAGTGTGGAAGTTAGCTGGGAAATCCTGTAAAAACATCAATTAAAGTGCAACAGACTGATCCATCTGAAATAAAGGACAGCCCAAGGGATGAAAACCTTATACTGTGAAACCCTTATACTGTGAAACCCTTACTATTCCTTACCTAGCACTAAATACAAGTGAAGTGGCCTGTGTAGTTAGAAAAGGAAGTGGCTCAAAGATCTCAAGGTAAAATCCTCTGTACGAGGAAAGGACCCAAGACAGATAGTTAAGGATGCAAAGAGAAAGATAACGGCTGAATGAGTTACTACTGCCAAAGGGCTAAGGGGAATCAGATAGACTTTAGCTAAGATATAAGAGGAGACAGTTGGGTCATTAATAAAAAGGAGGCAAGGCGAGATAAATAAGTGATGATTCTGATATGGCTGAGATACTGAAAATGCATTTTAAAAAGGGCTCTAACAAGCTTAGAAGTTTTGTCTGTGAGAAACTGAGGAAGCCCAGATGGGAAAGAGAGTGCCAGGGAATCCTGGGAAATCATCTGCTCTTGGACTGCCCAGTAAACAAGGATAATTTTCTCTTAAACTGCTGCCTCTAGTGTGCCAAAATGCAGAATGTCTGGCAGGAGTTGCTATAGCTGAATTCAAAAAGACTTTCATATAATTTTAATGTGTGTCCTAATAATCTTGTTAAGTCTGCACATTTTCTCAGGGAGATATCTGCTCTGAACTACAATACCCTTTACTATCTACTTTATTTCCTTTTTCCTGGATGCATCTGAAATGAACAGAGGTTGACCACATGCAATATGCTGATTTTCTCCAGACATGCGGCAAATTAATTCAGCAGCTGGCAGCCTCCCTCCACTTTTACCCTAGAATTTTACTGCCGACCTGCCCTTCTAAAAAATGACAATGCTGCTGCTGTTTGGTACAGTTGTGGGTTCAAACACTCTCAGTGTTGTAGTGGTTGCACAGATTACTGCAGAATACCTCCCATTATAAAAGGGAAAGCACCCCTAAATTGGAACAATGCACATTTAACAAGATAAACTTCCTCAATTCAGAATAGAATTAAACTAAGCAGTGTCACACAGTATCTCATCTTAAATACACTTTGAATTAACTCATTCATCGTGACAGCATGCCAAGGAAAGGGATAAAGGATTATTATCCTCCCCCGCTTAGAATCGGGGAACCTTCCCTGGCCATGTTTGTAGCAGGTTTTTGCGCCTGAGAACCAGGAACAAAAAGGAAATGGACAAGACTCTAAGGGAAAACTGACGCCCCTCCACAGTTTCATTGTCCAAACCAGGTGAAAGGCAGAATGCAAACAAGTAGCATCAATACAGAAAAGTCTTTTCTATCTTACAATTATTTCAGTCATCTCAGGAGTCATTAGTGACCTAAAGGAGGACAGGGTGAGTGGCTGTTAGTAGCATGGCTTTACAGTTTCCTGTTAATGTCACTGCTCTTCATTAATGAGAGGAGCAGAATTTGTCCCATTTTGTTGCCCTTGAGTTTGCTTCCCAGGCACTATACTTGCCCTGGAGCAGAGAAGGGAATTCAGTTTCCATTCTACCTAGGGCATACACACAGGTACATACATATACATACATTCTCAGGGTAATATTCCACCCAGGAGCTGCAAGAGGAACTCAAGGGAAACCCTGGAGCTCCTACTCCCTTCCCAGTCTGGTCTCTAAGTAGATCAATAATGCAAGTGTTATTAAAGCCATATCTGATCAGAAGGAACATGTAGGGCGGTAGACAGGGAATTAACTCACCCAGCTCTCATTGACAAGAACATGAATTCCCCACTCACCCGGCTGACATTCCCCAACCAGCTCTGACTACTTTAGCTGTGCGATTGATTATCTTCATAGCAATTAGGCTTCCACTAACAATGCTTTCTTTTTTAAGCTGTTAATTGCGTCTATCTGGCATGCAGCAAAGTGAGGAGCAGGACCTGCTACGGCCACTGTGTGACTTTGTCAAGCTTCCCCTGCTCCAGCTGCTTTTATATTGTCCAGAAAAAAAGGGTGGCAAAGAAATTAGCCTTAGTGCACTTCAGTCTACTAGATGTAACTCTGAGGCTTGAGAGATGCTGGTAGCCTGCAGCCACTGTATGCAGTGATACAGAATGAGTATCTATTATAGCGGATAGAACCAGTATCTATTACAGGGGATCACAAACCTTTTAAGAGCATGAACTGCATTTTAACAGAGATGAATTTTGTGGACATTTCCACTCCCCTTTGCCATTGCACTTTGCTCCTACTGATCAGGGCATATTATCCCCATAATGACTATAGCAAACGCTTACAGGGCAATGAAATAGCAAGCATTTGAGTGTATTTTAGCTTCAGTTTAGCAGCTGGAGACAAGCAGGGTAACCTGCCAGCTCACTACACACTACCAGCAAGGGCTTTACAGATCAGAGGCGGAGCACTCCTGCTTCAAAAGACACCCGGACATACCTTGAGCTGGAAAGGATCTCCCTATAAAACCAACTTCTATGCGGTGGGCTGAGAGGCAACCAGAGAAACTGCAATACAGTAACTGTGTGCACATTTGGCTCCCTTGGGTGGGCATAAGAAGTTTATGCTGTAGGTGATAATACTGCCTTTTTCCCCAGTTCTAGCGCCTTCATCGAATGCTCTCAAAGGCCTTTCCACACGTCAATGACTTAAGCCTCACAAGTTAGTATCCTGATCCCTGTCTTACAGAGGGAAGAAAGTGGGGGCATAGAGTGGGAAACTGGCAGCTTCTTCCAGGTTACCCAGTGAGTCAGTGACAGAACTGAGACTAAAGCCCAAGAATCCTGACTCTTGGTCTTGTGCTTTGTATCTTGGGGTAAGAGGGTAACTTGTTAGACCTAGAACCACCACTGTGATCTTCAGGGTCACCGGGAGCCTCTGACTTGAGTTTGTGAAGGTGGCTGTAATGCTTGGCCCTTCTCCTCAGGGGAAGTGCGTCTCTGGTCACATCGGCCTTGGTTAATCGCTCCTCCTTTCAAAGGAACAAAGTCAGCTTCAGCATCTCAGAGAATCTCACTAAGGAAACAAATATCTGTGTGTAACAATGTTTCCAGGAGCCCTTGCTCAGTGACACATGGGGGACCAGGCTGCCACTTCTGCATGTGGACACCTCATAGCTTGCTGGCTAGATTATGTTGGGTGCTGTCCTGCATGTTCTGGAAGCTTCCTGGGAACTTCCATGAGTGTTCCTCCTCGTCTTGGCTTCCATATGCATTTTATCATTAGATCCATAACATCTTTTCCCCCAGCTAGATCCATTAACTTCAAATGCACTAGGGGCTCTCCAGAGTAGAGAGGGCACCCTGCAGGGAATCTGCTGGTCATCTCTCAGTTGCTTCCAAGGACCAAATCCTACCAAGCCTTGATATAATTATAAGGGGAATGGAGGAGGGTCTCACAGGGAGTTTGCCTAGATATGCCCAGATATTGCATGGTCATCTTTTAATAACACTAAGGGCCTTTGCACAGTGCATTTTCCAAGGATCTGTGGGCTCTGTCTTAGGCCATCATCTCCTCCCAAAGGGTCACAAATCCCAAGAAAATGCCCCACAATTCATTGCTATTACTTAAATCAAATCAAACCAAGAAATCACATGCCTCTTGCACTGAACATGTGACTGAGCAGAGAGTCTGCGGCCTCTGGCTGGGTCCTGGTGCCCAAGGAAGAGCTCTATTCACTCCCCAATATCCACAATCAATGGGTAGAGAGAGATGTCCCCTTACCAAAGGAAACAGTGTCTCAAGGGATTCAGCTGGTATACAGGAGATTTGTTTTGCCCCAAAATCTGCCCCAAGCATGAATGGCGGCCTCTGTACTTAGCCTTGATTATTATATTTCGGTAAAAAATGCTGAACTCCTAAGCACTTTCAAGCCGTTAATTCCTGAATCTTATTAACAGCAAATAAATCATTACATCCGAGAACAGCTCGAGGCATCACCTCCCGCCTTCCCTGGGAAATCTGTCCACGAGGCCTCCAGAATGGCTGATGCCTCAAAACATCTTACATAAAACTGAGGTTCAAGTAATTGCGAGCAGCCTGAAGGAGTCACAGAGGATCTCCTTCCTCTCTTCAGTTACTGTCCCAACATCCCATCATTATCTCTCCAGACCCCTTCTGCACAGCTTCCTCCCTCCACCGCCCTTACACATCTCCTTCTCATGGTCTACTGTAGTAAGCATGGGAATAAAAGTTTGTGTTTTCCCAGCTGGAAATGGCCTCTTTCATTCTTAGGAGAGCTCACAAATGTTTCACTGCTACCTCCAGCAAGGATTAGCTACTTCTGTTGCTAATTAGGAAGCTAAGAGGGTCCTCAGGGCAATTTCCCAATGAAACTGAGACCATTAAATGAATGGTGGGCAGTAGGATTGAGAGTGGGGGGGGAGAGGGAAAGGAAGAGTTACACAACCACCATGTGGAACCAGATGATTTGTTGTTACATGTGCTGGCTTTAGAGACTCAGCAACATTGAAAACAGCAGCAAACAAAAACAACCTTCAGAGCCAGGACTGTTTATTTAGGTCACTGATACCCAGAGATGGCAATGGTTGGGATATTGTACTCAGAGTCCGGGTGTGCAAGTCCTGGCGCTAGTGCCCTCAGAGTGGATCCTGTTGAGCCCAAGAGGCCATACTAGTGCCTTGCGGTATGGATCCTGCAGTACCTGGGGGGTAGTACTCTGGAGTCGTCCTGTGCTCAGATGCTGGGAGTGAGAGTCCTGATGCTATTGTGCTGTCAGACATAGGATCTGGGTCAGGAAGTGAAGCGGCTGAGACAAGTAGGCTTGGCTAAGTCAGGGGTCTCTACCCAGCTGTATGGACATAGGTAAACCCTACACTGAAGAATTCACTCTCAGTGACAGAGGCCATCAAGGCTGGACATTTATCAGTGTCACTCTTAGTGACAGAGGCTGGACATCATGCCTGGAAATTTATCCCAAGTGCCCATGCTGTTGGGACTATAAACTGCAAGGTGTTTTTTTGTTTTTTTTTTAAAAGAATGGTTTTAAAATATCCTGCAGGGAATTAAACTCAAAATCAACAAGGAGGCTGCTGCAGAAACCTTCTCACTTACCGGGTTTATTGTTTTGCAGCCCCAAATTGTACTGAGCACTTCACATAGCCCCTGCTCCAAAGCACTTACAGTATCATTTCACATGACCCAGGAGAAATATCACAACAGTGGGGTAGAGGTGGGAGGGGATCACAACACTAAAATGACACAGCTGGCCAAATGCCTGGGCACAGCATGGAGGAAGTGGGTCTTTTTATTTGAAAGACTATATAGAAATAAATTAATAAATGTCTCCTGGAATAGAGTGCCTTGATTAAGTTGCTTCTTGTGGGTGTTGTGGTAGAAGAGTCAGAGGAAAGAACGGAGATCAGGATAAATTAGTATGGCTAAGGGGCAGGCCCAAGAATGCATTCAGGCCAAACCATAAAAAAAACCCAGCAATCAAGTCTGAGTGAGGCCAACAGAGCCAAAGAAAAATGACAGAGAACTTCCCCCCCGTCAAGCTCGGTAACAATGACCAGAGCAAAGAAATTTCCCTCCAAAGCATCCTCTGTTTCTGGGACTAAGCCTCTAATAATAGTAAATAATAATTAGCATGGGCCAGATTCCTAGCTTCTTCCACTTAGTTCTCACTCAGGGAAATTTCTGGACTTGCCTTCAGATACTACAGTGATAGGCTTGGCATAAGAACATGGGTATATTGCACTAGTGCAACTTCCATTTCTTTCTGGGAGAAGAGAGAAGGAGGAAAGAGTAAGAATAAATTATCAGTTCCCAGCAGTGGGAAGAGGTTAATTATGTGCTACCCCCAGGAACCAGCAATAAGAACAGTGATAGCCAACATAGGTCAAACACAACCCCTTTGAATTCAACAGCACAGTTCTCCAGGACTTCAGTAGGACCAAGATTTGGCTCTCTATGAATGATCCAGAAGAGGGAGTGATTACAGAGGTGGCCTGATTTGATTATGGCAGAACATGAAGTTACTCAAGGTGAGAGGGAGTTGTGAAGAATTTCTGAAGGCCCTAATAAAGGCTTTTGCTCCAGCTCCTATTGAAGGCAAGGGGCATTTTGGCATTATTTTCAATAGGAGCAGGCACCTAGCATAAAGGTAGGTGTTTGGGCAACATAAGAGTAGATAAAACTATGTGGACATAGCCAGCTAAGGTATGTTGAAAGCAGTTGTGCCCGCAGCTGTACACCCATTATGCACTGTGCATACCGTCGGCAGGGAGGCACCACCATCAGCACTGGGCCCTCCCAATGATAGTGGGCGCTGCACTGCCCATTCAGGTTTGGCCCCACAGCCTTTCCATCATAAGTAGGGTTGCCAGGTGTCTGGTTTTGACTGGAAAGTCCAGCTGAAAGGGACCTGTGCAGTGTCTGGTCAGTACTGCTGACCAGACACCAAGAGTCTGGTTACTGCCGTTAGCGGTTGGCCTTCGCTGCCGGGAGGGTGGGAAGAGTGGCTGCTGCTGGAGGAGCTCAGCTGCTGGAGAGAAGCTTACTCTGACAAACTCTGGCTCTGGTGGAGAGGTAGGTACCAGTGCCACCGGGGGGGGATCCTCACAAGTGTGGGGCATTTGAGGAGCAGTTCTAGGGGCTCGGCTCACCACCATGGTGGCCCTGCCTGTCCTGCCTTCTCAGCCTCCTGGCTCTTTCCAGCCCCTCACACTGGGGACCAGCCTCAGCCCTTTGCTCCAGGGACCGAGCCCCCCTCCGTCCCACCATGCCCCAATTGGGCAGGCAGGCTCCACGTCAGCACCGCCCAGCCCGGCTCTGCAGGTGAATCCTAGGTATAGAGGAAGTGAGTGAGTGAGTGACAGGTGGGACCTGTCATGTCCTGTTTTGAAAAATGGGAAAGCTGGCAACCCATATCCTGACCAGGGTGAGAGGGGGCCAAAACTGAGTGAGTGGCACATGGGAGGGGGGGGGGTCACAGCCCCACTCACATTTGGCCCCACAGCTCCTGTCATGACTGGGGTCCCCACAGAAGCACCGTAACTCTAGGCACTAGGTCACCACCCAACTCACTCAATTCTGGTCCCCTCATGATAGAGGGGACAGGGGGCAAAACCTGAGCATGCAGTAGGGCAGCCAGCACTACTGCTCATCTTTGCTGCCATGGGGCCAGGTCCTGCACCATCTGTTATAATTATATAACCTAGAATGTAGGAACTAGAGGGCACTGGGCTAATAAAAAGGAAACAATCCTGAAGTTGGGGTAAAGGGTTGACTTCCTGCAGGTGGCTGGGCATGCTGTAGTAGCTCCTTCCTATCTAGCACCTCCTGCCAAGGATTGCTTTGCCAGTCTGCCTTTTCTCATCATGCAGCCCTCCAGACAGCTCACGTTTTAGTTCCACCCTTTCCAGGGTACCAGAAACAAATAATTTCAAGACTGTGGCAGATTTCCAGTCTCTGACTCTGGGCCCTGTGGTCCTTACATACTGTTCTCAGGCTTTTAAAAGTCACCCTTATATCATGTTAGGGGGGCTTCAAACCACTCTTCCTATTGGTTGGTAAAGGAACAGATCCACCTTCTACACCATCCCTAGGGTGAGCAGCCAAGATCTGCTCTATCAGACACTTAACCACTGCTTCCAGGACTCCTCCTTACCTCAAGCCTTCCTCTTTGAGGACTCTTTGTAACAAGCAACATCTCCCACACCTTCTGCCTAGAGGTCTGGTTTCTACCCTTGCATCAGAATCAGCCACAGGAGTTTAAGTCCTGTGTCTTCCAGACACCTTCACTCCTATGGGCTCCCTCCTAGCCCTGCAAGAGCCTACCTGTTCCCCCACAGCTCTCCCCATTGTTAGAGTCAAACAAGTAACTACACAATTCCTACTCAGCTGCTTCTGCTCCCAGCTTCCCGCCTTTATAGCTTCTCCACAGCTGGCCTTCATCTTTAATTGTGCCTGGCACACCCACCAGGTGCAACCAGTTGCATTCAGAATCAGCCTGGGGTATACACCTCCTCACACAGGGATTAAAGGAAAAACATTTTATGTGGCATATACTTATGAAACTCACTGCTGCAGAACGTGACCAAGGGCAAATAGCCTAGTCAGAATTAAAAAAAAGAGCATTTAGATAGGTCTATGAAAATAAAAACAAAAAGCTCCCCCCCCCCAACAAACACCTCCCTCAGCATTTGAAGTGACATTGGATAGGGCAAAGGGACCAGGGCTAGCCTCCAGTTTCAAGGCATACACTCACTGGCTCTGGTCAGGAAGAAGTGTCCTTCTCATTGTATAATGCTTCACCATTAGCTGAATTTTGGCAGTTTTATGGCACTGTTGGAGACAGTTTCCCAGAACAGATGGGTCATTATTGGTCTTTTCCAGTCTAGGATTCACACACACAGTCTCTGAAAGCAATGTGATACATACACCAGGGCACTAGAAACAAGATTCAACCTCCCACAATAGGAAGAAGAAACCTGGAAAGTTGCAATGAAGAGACTTAGGGGTCAGAGTAGACAGCAAGAAATGGCCAATGGGATCTTGGGTTCCATACACAAAGGCAGCGAGGCGGGGGCTGTCTCTTTGTTTTGTGTTTGTACAGCACATTTCAGAGTGGGGTCCTTGTCCAGGACTGGGGTGCGGAGGCAATGGGGTAACACAAATCAGAAATAATAACAACAATTCTCTCCACAGCTCTGGTGCAGTAACAAATCTATATGCTGATATTATAAGTCTTCTCTAAACCACATCCTCTTTGGGCTAGCCCCCTGACGGCAATTTCACATACCTGCTCATACACACAAAGCCCATATGCCTGGAATATTACCTTCAGTTCCAGGCACTGCACTACCAGAAAGATATTGGCAAACAGGAAGGAGTACAAAGAACAGCAACAAAAATGATCATGGGACTGGAGTACAAGGTTCCAGTGTGGTGATAGTCTCTGCCCTAGAGATTAGGTGCCCTTCCCTGTCCTACAAGAGCTCATAATCTACATGGCAGACAGGATGCAATATGTGTATGAACCAGACAAGCGTGATGGGAGCAGGTGGAAAGGACGAGGGAATGATAAAATGAACAGTTCAGAGAACAGCAGAAGTCAGTCACCTTCTTAGGAAAGCGATAGAAGCCCCGTCAGGTGGGACATTTGAAATTAGATTGGACAAAGCAACAGAAAATTTCTTTCAGCATTGGCCTACATGACATAATAGGATTCTTCCACTCTAATGTCTGTGATGCAAGTGCTAGATCCTCCCGCCTCTGTGCACATAAGCGATAGCCCTAGTGTAGTGGGGTCCACAGCCCAGGGAGCTAGTAACAGAATTCATCCTCCCATCCCCCTAAACATGGTGGGATCTATAGACCAGGAGACTAGAACCAGAATTCACACTCCCAGCCTCTGAATGCACAAGGATGTACACACCCTGTTGATGATAATAATCTCTTGATTGCCTGCTCATTCTTCCCCCAAGCTTGGTGTTTAGCATCATGTTAAAACTCCATTCTTACACCTAGAGGCCCCAACTCCTGCTGTGTTACGCTGAGTAGTTTTGCTTCCTTGTTTAATTCTTAAACTTCTAGGCTAATTCAGAGAAGCACCTGCCCTCATGACCTTCCCCCCTCTCTGGCATTCTGCTTAGCCCCAGCACCTGTGGGGATGTGTTGCTTTTATCTAGGGAAGAGAAGTGGAAGTCCTGCATGATGGAGCAGGGGAGGAGGGGAGATGAGATAGGATGGGGAGGCTCAGAGGCTGATATCCTGGGTAGGAGAGGCTAACATGGCAGTGTCTCAGAAGCGCTGAACATTAGCCCTGGCTAAGCCTTAGCCTCACACTGGATTCCTCAAGACAAAGAGTAGATTCAGTAGCCTAGGAACTCACATAGTTGGCAGGATCACACCTCATCAGCGCTGAAGGCTGAGCTAAGCTGCAGGGCTAAAGCCGTGACACTTTCACCCAGTTAGTATCTTTCCGGAGTGGAAATCCCCGCCCTCCCCCCAATTCTGGCAGGGTGATTTTTCTCCCTCCCTCAGAGCACATAGGAGAATCTGGTTCAACTCAGCCTTGTGCAAGTTTATAGGCAGTGGCCCTGGGGGGCAGCTGGATTATGTTCCTGGGGACAGCCAGGCTGGGAAATACACCCTCTGTGTTCCTATGGGCTTGTGAAAGCAGGGCAGGGTAGGCAGTGGAAATAGCGTCAACATGTCTCCATGAAAGTTAAAACAAAGCCTTCTTGTCACCTTCAAGTGTCCGAAGCAAGTGGTGAAATGTGCACAGGGCCAGTTCTGCGCAGTTGTCTCCCATTTCACAGTTGGCAGCTGCCAACCTGTCTGGGTAACTGGTGCTTGATGGAGTAGCCGCCCCAGGCCATGGCAGTGTTTGTCGTGATGCTGTGAAGGGAATCCAACTCCCTTCTGTTTGCACAAGCACAGTCTACATTTGAAAATTATGAAAACTGGTTTGGTTTTTCAAGGAAAACCTAAAAAATTCCATAATTTTTTTGTTTAGTTTTGGCAAAAATGAAATATTTTAGTCTTCAAAATGTTTTCACAGGAAATGAAATACCTTTCCCAACCAGCTCCCGATCACCTATAGTGAATCCTTACTTTGACGTGGGTGTGAGAGAACTGCTTGTTAGTACGCATCACAGAGTATAAAATGCTTCAGGTGGTTCTAGACGGCAACTGTACTGGGGCATGACTGGAGAAGAATACAATTCCTACGTGTCTAGTCAGAGTGAATAGCGGGAGATTGAGGCTCTGGGTGGCAAGTTACACTGATTCAATTACAGTCACTTCAGAGGAGCTGCAATGGTGCAACCCAGGAGGATAAGGATCTCTTTTTCTCTCCCTTAATGTCTGTTTGAGGGGACAAGCAGCTGTTCCTTTTAATGCTCCAGTTAAAGTGCTGTCCTGTACCAGTGATAGCACGTCCTCTTTGGAAACAGAACATTTACTGCAGATGAGTTTAGCTACATCCCCTCACTCAGTTTGCTGCTACATTTCTTCATGCTGAGGACAGTAGGGATCCACCCCCAGGGTACAAGCCCATCCCAATCTCTGGAAGCAGCAGGATCCACACCTCAGGAGCACTAATACCAAGATCCACAACCCAGCACTATCAGGTTCTGGTTAAAGGTTAATAATTAACGTTCAAAGAGCTTTGTTTTAGACTCTGTCACTGATTCTAGCCTGGACTCATGTTTGGGCAAGAACAAAACAAACAGGTGCTCCTTTCTTTGTGGGAACTGCTGGATCTAAGCAAAGAGAACAAACCCCTCTCTCCTTTCAGCTTCTGCATGGTTTATATGGCTGGTCTGAGCCTCAGAAGGCCTTCCACCCTCTACAGCACCATAGACCCTTAGACCCACAATACAGGCCACTACCATCCAAACTAAAGGAGCAGCTCCACCAGCCCAGAAAGAGGGAACTGTTACACACAAGCAGGTGTGACATAACCCCTCCCATAAGCCTCTGCCTTTCTAATGCTCCTGGAGTGACTCTGGCTGTTCTTTACTAGCATCTCTGTTTCCATTAGTTCCAGGCTTTTCAGCAGTAGGCAGTGCAAAGACAAGCATGTGGAGGGAGCTGGGTGGGAAATTGAAGGGAACCAGGCGGTGGAAGAGGTTCTCCCAGCTTTGTGTAGGGTTCCAACACCTCCTTCTCCGATATCCCACTGCTGCAGAGCTATGCCTAGTGGGTATCCCACAAAGCACTCATGTACTTGACCTGCGTGGAGCTAACAAGAGCACACAGAGGGACACAGAATGTTCTGAAACTGGAGAGGTGACAGATGCAGAAGGGGAAGCCGCAGCTGAGTGCCTGTTTATTTTTCCTGGCAGTTCCTCCCTGGCTGTGCAGAGTCCATGCCCACAGGCTGTGTTCCTAGGAGAAGCAGTTAAAGATTTTCACTTGAACTCATCATATCCTGTTTTTACTGGTCTCTTAAACATGAAGCTATTGAGCATGTGAGAGGAAAAAAAAAAAGACAGCATCACGCACATTCACTCAACAGCAACGCCAGTCTCCTCTGTGTCTCAGAGGCTCTGAGGGAGAAGCTTTTCCTAGGTAACAAAGAGCCCTGATGAAGCAGTGTCCTCTGGTTAGCACAGAAGCCATGGCAGATAAAGCTGTCCAAGTATCTGCTAGTTCTTAACTGAAGATCCCTACCGAGCGCTGTTGAGGAAATGCTACCATCATACCAGAAGGAAATCCCTGCCTCTCAGAGATGTGTGAACAGGACAACAGCCTAGCTTTCCATGAGATCTCTCCTCCCCCCTGTCACACTGCAAACTGCCATTGTCCCAACCTTTCTCTTCTTGACTTAGGGAACAGCAGAACACATTCACCAGAGCAGAAAGCAAAGTCAGCAAGAGATGGTGTTGGTGTGGTGCATCTAGAAATTAGCACCCCCCCCGGGGCCCCATGTTTTGTTCATCCTCCCCTGCTCTGGGACTTGGGACTCTGGATCCTGCCAACTTTGTTGTACAGCTGGATGTAAAGAGGTAATTTCACAATCCTTTGGAGCTGCTCTGGGTTCACTGACCTCTGAAACCCATCCCACTGTGTATTACTGACATTCCCTTTCCATCTGAAATGGTTTCCTCATCCAGGGTACTGCCAGGTGTTACTGTTTCTGACTGCAGCATGGTGCAGTGCGGCAGGAAGGTGCTTCACCGCAGCAGCTCAGAGTTCAGTTTCCCTGCATATTCCAGCTCCCTGGGGACTGCTAAGAGGCTGAGAGTTAGCACTGATTCTGGCACATGCCCCTCACTCTGGGGAAGGATTGGAGAAGGAGGGCAGTGCTATTTTATCCTTTTGTGCTTCCTGATTCCAGAGGATCAGAAGGAACAACATGAGCCACCAAGCAGGAAATTATTGCATTATCGGAGGTTTTCCATATCGTCTGGGGAGGAAACCACCTCCCATTCCTAGATCGCCTGTAGGTTCAACAGAAATTCTCAGCACCACTGGGACACCTTCATCTTTCAAACCCTAGTCCTGGATGCTCCCTTGTGAGCCACCTTGGTGGGGTGAGGTTTGAATGGGGAAAGACTATATGTGACAAACAAGCTGTCTCCTTTTAGTAGGATGCTGTCCCTTGCCTCCTCTCTCCGTCTCACTGAGCTCCCACAGGCAGGAGCAGAAGCTGACCAAGCACACAATCTTTGTTGAAGATCTTTGGGATCCAGTACATTCCATTACAATATCAGCCCATGGAACGGCAGTATCCTAAACAGCATTCACAAGAGGTTAAAAGCTCCAGCATCCTGAAGGCAGAGGCCCTGCAGGTGTGGGAGTAGCAGGTATCGGCTGTGTAAGAGCGTGTGAATAAAAGGAAGCCCAGAAGGTTGTCCTGACATGTCTCTTGTAATCAGAACAACTGGAAACGGTGAGGTCAGGGAAGTGAAATAGAACCAGCTCTCCAGTCTTTTGCAGCTGAGTTCTTGTGACATAGCCTGGGGACACTGCTGGATTGTGGTAGGATAGGAAGAGGTACAACCAGCAGAAGTACACATGCAGCAGGGTACTCTGGGCAACCTCTGAAAGCAACCCAGATATGGCTGTGAGTGTTGTAAGAGCTCTTCTGTCCCAGCATACTCCCAGAGAGCTGCAGTTCAAGATAGTGGCTGTGGATGAGCCAGGAAGTGTAACTCACTACACAGAAGAGCTCCAAATCAAAACACAGAGGGACTAGAGATTAAAGGGGAACAGATGTTGGATGAGCCTGCCCACCATGCTCCTGGGAGGCAGCCTTGTGCAGCTGCTGTCCGCCTGGGGCTGTATCAGCTCAGGCTAGCCAGAATGGGACTCTCTCAGACAGTCTACACTTCCAGAGAGCATTACTAATTGGGGTCCTTGGTTAAGTACTTTCCTGCCTTGGTGACTTGTTTTTTGTGGGAGTCCTTTTTATCAAAATTCACTTTAAATAATCCACATTCATAAGACATTTACTGTAGAACCCTGGTCTCCTCCTGACATGCTGCAAACCGGGACGTAGACGCCATTGATGACAAACCTTCTGATCCATAACCAGAGAGGAGTCTTGCACTACCAGGTCACTGGCTCCAGTCCAGCCTCCGCCACTTGTGACTGAAATCTGTTGCCATCAGAAAGCCCTTTGGTGGCCAGTGTAGGCCTCTATCTCCAGCCTTTCAATCAGCAGCCTTAGTTCCAGCTGATCTCCAGTACCGATCAGCCTGCAGACAGTCTGGATGTTTGGGTGAGCTGGTCACGGGTGGAAGTTTTATTAGTTGTCAGGTAATTCTGGTCTATAATATTTGACCTTGAATTTAGAATGACCACTTGCTCCACATTGGAAACCTTCCCAGCCAGATGAGGGCACGTCTCCTCATCACAGAGAGGTGGCAAGAGAAGAAAAGGATCTTGGCATTATCCCCAAAAGGAGAGATGGCGATAGATTAGAGCCTTCCCCAGCCACAAGCCCAAGCACACAAGAACTCTAGAGAAAGTGGACCACTTTGCTCTTCTTAATGCCTCAACCCTCATGTATTAGGCCTTTGGATTTTCAGTGAATTGAAGTAAATTTTTCTTTGTGGTTTCAAGGCCTAGTTTTTGGCACAAAGTGAAATAACCCAACAGTCAGCTGAACTGCAACATCTTTTTTCAGCGTCTTCCTTTACCACCTCCAAAATCAGCCTTTCCCTGTCCCTGCTGACTGCCCAAACCCTTGTCCAAGTCTTGCCCATGTTTTGCTTTGACTGCTGCAACCTTCTCTTCTCTGGTCTCCTCATTTCTTACCTCATGGCATGCTATGCTATGCAGCATTCAATTGCCAAAATTGGTCTCCTCACTCATTAACTAGGCCATGTCTTTCCCTTATTCAAATCCCTGTCCTGGTGTCCTCTCATCTTCCAAATGCTCCCTTTCAAGGTTCTGCACAGCTCTGGCCCTGCCTATTCTTCCCTCTCCCTCTTCTGCTTCACTCAAGCCTCCACTCTTCACTTTCCTTCTATATTCTTCTCCCATCCTCAACTTCATGCCTGCTCCATGCTGCCCCTTACACATACAGCAGAGAAATTTCCTCTCCTCATATGCTGGTCACCCACATGCTCTAATTCCTCCTGAAAATGCTGCCTCCCACCATGCATTTCAAGTGGAAATTTCAAAAGCACTGAAGTAACTTTTGATGCGACTTATGCCTCTCAATCACTGTGAAAACCCCACCTTTCAGCCAGAACCTCCCATTGAAAGAAACAGAAATTATTGGAGGTGGTGGGAAGTGAAAAGCTAATCAACCAAAACCAGCCCAAACTGAACAGTGTACTCACTCTCCTCTCAGATACCTTTCCCTAGGACCCCTTCCCTCACCACTCATCCAGCTACTGGTATCTGTGAACATAAATAGAATCTATGGGTCAGAGGATTTGGGCCAAATTCTGTCTAATCTGGCCAAATTCTGTCTATATAGCTTTACTGTAGCATCCAAGTAACAGTGAAATCCCTGTGAGTCATGCCAAAGTATCTTCCATGTCAGCACACCCATAGCTGCAACCTCCCTGTTAGCTCGGCCCCAGGACCAAACTTATGCACCTTTCCCCTCAGTGCCACCTTACCACTTCACTGTTTACTCCCACCTAGGTCTGTACCTTCCCCATCAGGGAGATCCAGGACTGCATGTCCTTGCAGATTTAATACAGCCTCATATGTCACCTGATTCCTGCAAAAGGAACATCTTTCCCAGCAGATGTCCTGAGCCCCCCCATGAAGTGTTTGCTGTTCTCTGTTTGCAGATCTATTCTCATTTGTCAGGCTAGCCCAGTCACTCATCACCTCCTATGTTAATGCTGGACTGTCCAGGCACTGAGTGCAAAAGTGGCAAAGCCGTTACGCTCCAGCTGGGCAAAGGTGGAGTCTCACTCGGTAAATATTGACAAATCTGAAAGCAAAGAGAAGGCAGCTTTCAGCAAGCAGCTCTCTGGCTCCCTGGGCTGATGGGGACCTAGGAAGCTTCTTGCTTTGTGGTGATGAGCCTCTGTTTACAGAGTGGATGGAGGAATGGGTTTCCAGCAGCTGCGATGACAACGGCAAATTGATGGGTTCATATGAGTCACCAGCTGGGTGCCCACCGCCCACCTGCAGCACAACAAGTGGCTGCAACCACTTCAGCCTCTGGAAAAACAAGCTGTTTCTCTGTCTCCTCCAGCCGAGTGCATCACTCAGCTATTTTCAGCCACTGACAGAGCTGAGGGCAGGGCTGGGGTGAAGAATGTGTGCAGTACAATCTCCCTAACAAATGTCCCACACAACTTTGAGTATGACCCTCAGTCTCCATCTCTCCTGTCGTCCAGGTTCCTTGTCCTTAGAGCCTCCCTTTAGAGGTGGCTGTTGCAGTAGGAGGCCTACAGTCACGATCAGCAAGGTTACCAATGGAAGATCTTAGGACCATCTAATTGTCAGACTGGATCAGCCCTGTGGTCGATCTACATCAGTGTTCTGTCTCTGACAGCGGCCAATATCCGTTTCTTCAGAAATTCTAATGTAAACAATCACGGAATAACATGCTCGTAGGGGGAGTTTCTTCCTAATTCCTGGCAAATACAGGTTGACTTGTGGGGGTTTTATAGACTATTTCCTGTTAGATCAGGAACCCCACTCCTTTGCAAAGACAGGACAGACTCCCCAACTGAGGAAGAGATGGAATTGTGAGTTTTAGATACTGGATCAGGATTCAGGAGATGTGGGTTTAGTTCCTGGCTCTACCATAGACTCATGGTGTGACTGTGGTAGGGTGACCAGATAGAATGTGTGAAAAAGCAGGACAGGGTTGGGGGCTAATAGGAGCCTACATAAGGCAAAACCCTGCGTATCAGGACTGTCCCTATAAAATCAAGACATCTAGTCACCCTAGACTAGGGGCAAGTTACAGTTCTCCATTTATAAAACAGGGACAATAATACATCCTTTCTCCCGCTCTTTGTCTGTCTTGCTTATTTAGATTATAACTCCTCGGGGTCAGGGACTGTCTTTTTGTTCTGTGTCTGTGTGGCAGCCAGTATAGTGGGATCCTGGACCATGATTAGGACTCCCCTAGGCACTATGGAAATATAAATAATAATCTGATCTTGGTTGGGCCCCCAGACACTACCACAAAACAATAAATAATGCTAAGAGGATGGATCAGATGATAAAATGAAAAGGCAGATGAAAGGGCAAGAAGCAGAACTACCAGCACTGGGGTGGCTCAGAGGCCCCCATGTGACAAGGCAGCCTCCCTTTCCTTCTTTCATGTCCTCCTCAAAATTCCTTCTTCCAAACTCTTTTCCATCCTGCTGTTAGGCCCAGAGCCCCACTCCCTCTCTCACTCGGGATGAAGACAAAACTACCTGTCTTCTACGCCATGTGCGAAACAAACACATTGACTCTTGTGTGGGCTTTGTAGAGAGAACTCTTTTGAGAGCAGTTCCCTATCCTTGGGGCATGCAGTCCCTTTTCCTCCCTTGTGCTCTGTTGTCCTTTTTCACTGTTATCGTTCTAATTTAGACTATCAGTTTCCTGGGCCAGTGACCTCTTCTATAGCACCATGACCACTTATGACACTCTAACAACAATAGCAGTGACTGTGCCACTTCCCAATGCCCGACCCGCACTCATAGAAAAAACACAACCCAAGAGGTGGCAGAAGCTCACTTGAAATGGGGGCTGGCTGGCTGGCTGTGTGTGTGACTGTGTCTATGTCTGGACTCGTGCCAGGGGTAGCTGCTCCCAGCCTGATCACCTCTTCCAGATGCTGCTCTGGGTGCTGTGGTGGTTGCTCCAGCTCCTTTGGGTCCCACTCAGGGCCCCGGCCAGCCTGTGGGGCCTATGACATATGGGGGAAGAAACATACATCAATTCTCATGATGTTTCCATTGCAGGTGTACTAGCTCTCCCCCCGCCCCAGTTCTGCTACCCCTGCACACTGCAGTGATCTACTATTAATTTCTGGGGTAGCAAGTCCTCCATCCTTCCACCCCCATGGCCCATACTTTTCAAATTGTGGATGACAGCAGATCTACGGCATAGGGACAGGAGGGCATATAGAGAGCCATTACAGGTGGGGCGGGGGAACACAATGGTGTGGCCAGTGTGCATTCAAATGTCACAATGCTGCTGCCCTGGACAAGACACAGGGAACAGAACTGTGAGCCACCAAAGTGTCACTTGTTAAAGGATCTGTTTTCTCACCCGAACCTGAGTTTCTACAAGATACTTGATTAATGCTAAAATGTCTCAGTTGTTACCCTCCCTCTAGTCTCCCTGCTTTGTGGCATTTCTCCAGGACCCTATATGGAAATCTCCAGGGTCTCTGGTTTGACTGAGACCATCGCTTCTGCTGTGGTTATTGGATTCCATATAGGAGCTAGTGTCAAAGTGGCTGTGGGCCTCCTGCTATGGCAAATCTGTCAGCAGAACATGGTTATAGGGACTGAGCCTAGCCAGGCACATTGCAACAGAGCTCAAGAGTGGGAGGGGCCAGAGAAAAAGAGAGAAGGGAAGAAGAAAAATAGGAAGACAAAGGGTATAGACAGAAGGGACAGAAAGGAGGAATGTTAATCAAAGGAGTTGACTGGTGACACCTTTGGGTAGTTAGTAACCGAATGAGCATTCATAACCCCCATTCAGGAGCAGTGATACCACTAGAAACTGAGACCTCATGAGGTCACCCACACTGGCAGGTCCTTAGATCCGGCTTCCTCAAAGGATTCTGGGATATGACGATATTATCTGAATAACATTTTCAGTGTACCTGGTGCTGTACCACAGGAGAATTATGCCAAACAAATAACAGGCTTTTGCCTCAGAGAACTTCCAGTGTAACAGCGTGCAGGTACAAAGGAGCACCACATAGTATCGAGCATATGCAATGGTGACAAAATGGAGAATCCAATTATTTTGTCCTGGGCTTTTCCATGACCAGAGTGGGGCTGGAATGCACCGCTGTCTGGAGTCTGAGCCAAGTATTTCCAATGCAGGATCCGTTTGGAACACTTGCTTTTCTCCGGCACAGACAGATGTGCACAGACACAGAGAGGAAACATCTCCTGGCTCAGAGGTCAGAGTATATTGGCGATCAGCAGTGGAATGTTTTCACAGCAGACACTCGGCCCTGTGCAGCAGTAAACATACCTCCTGTGGGGAGCAACGTTTTGACCCAACTGAGTCCCTCTCCAGGGACTGGATTCCCAGGGCCTATTCACAAGACCCCTGTGGTATTTACAGAGATCACCCGTTAAAGACCAGCTGCCACTCTGCACAGTTTGTTTCTTTTCCTGATTATTTAGTTTGTGTTTTCATTGCTCCTCCTGGCTGCCTCTTCATATAGTTCCTGGAACCGAGAGGGTCTCTTGGCCTCTGAGGCACCTATGTGCATCAGCCAGACAGAGCAGCTGCAGGATTCCTCCTTGTTGAATGTGCTCAGTCAGCCATATGTTTCCAAACGCCTCCATGCAAACAGGTGTCTCACCAACTCTGTTCCACCCAGGACAGGCACAAACCATGTTCATTTCCAAGCACAGAACCCATCCCAGCTTCTTCTCCTACCCTTGGAAACTCTCTGCCAGGTCCGACAGCTCTATTCTCTGTATGCCAGTGGTGATTCCTGTTACGCTGCAAGAAACGTGCTAAAAGCCCCCTTCTCTGCGATTCAGGAGGAAGGCAGTGGGGGTTTCAATGCAGCTAACAGAGCGGTTCTTTGGGGAGGAGGAGGAGGAATGTGAAGTCTTGTGATAGTGATTCCAATGACAAAGCTCATGTGTGCACAGAAATGTTTCTGAGTGGAGGGCGTTACTGAATGAGAGGCTCACTAAACCTACATGTTCAGGGCCGCCCATAGGCTCCTGTAACCTGAGGGCTCTAAACTCCCTACGCTACCCACCTCAAAGGAAATAGAGCTTAAAGTGGATGTGATTCTAATGATCTTGTGGAAGGTGAGAGCACCCTGCACCAATGTTTGCAGGGGTGCTGGGGCTCCTATGTTCACATTTGCAGGAGTTCCCTGTATGAGCACAAATACCCCTGACTAAATGCTGGCTGTGCTGTCTTGCGGCTGTTAGGACCCTTACTTGCACATGATTTCCAAATGCACAAAGATTAGCTTCAAGAGGCAATGCTGAACTGCTGACATCTCCTCCACGTGTCTGTCAAACAACATCAGCAGTGGTGGTTACAGAAGCTGCAGTCTTGTTTGTGGTACAAAGAGGGCAGTGTCTACCAAGCTTTTCCAATCTGAGATATCTTAGAAATCTTCCATACTCACCACCTCCCTGCTTTTTCTCTGTTCACAGTGCTTCTGCCTCCACCACCTTCTCTAGTCCCTTTAATTATGATCTAACCTCCATTACAATGAAACAGTCAGTCTACAGAAATTGTCCCTTATACAAAGTACACAGCTGTTCACCATCCCGGAGAGAGAGAGACAGAGACAGAGAGAGACAGAGAGAGAGAAAACTCCCTCTGTCCAGCCCAGATGTATTCTACAGGGTCAAAACCCTGCAAAAATATAATGAGCTTTAAAGCAAAGGCTGATTTAAAAAACAAACAAACAAAAAAAACTCCAACACAACTTTCTTCAGATGTGTTTAAGTCACTGCCCCTCCTTCCTTTAAGGTTTTACTGGATTGAATCACTCAGTCTAAAAAACATGGGGGAGATTTGGAATGACAAGATTATTATTTGTTTTTTTATCACACCCAAGAAGGCGTTATTTAATATAGTACTTCATTATGCCAAAAGTGGAGATCTCAAGCAAACCACCTCTTCCAAAACCAGGTTCCTAATGTCTGGCAAGGATTACCTGCTTGGCATTCTTACATAGCGGAGGCAGCTGCTCCATGGGGTAGAAAGTCTAGGAATGTTTACAAGGCAGGAATTGTAGGGCACACAGAGATAGCTAGTCATCAGCCCCAAGGTTAGCACAGGTTTGAGCAATCAGTTTGATGGCCTATAGCACTGTTATACCAGCATAACCAGAAGTGCCCTGCACCGTATTGTGCTCTCCCAGGAAGTAACCAGGCAGACAGTCCCCCTTCGAGTCTGTGTAGATCAGTAATGAGGAAAGGCATCAAGGTGTGTCTTCAAGGATGGGCTACCACAGCCTTATTCTATGCCCTTGCCATCCTGATGTGAATCCACTTTCCAGATCCTCTTCGTATCACATGGCCACTGTAACTTTCTCACACTATCCATGGTGCCCTCCACCTATCCATGGACTTGTTCTTCTGTCTCTCCATGAAACTGTAGGCATTTGCTTTACAACTGCCTTACAGCCCATTTTTTTCATCACATTGTGTACCCATGTTCCCCCTCTGTGGGTGAAATTCTGGTTCCACTGAAGTCAGTGTGGAGTATTGCCACTGATTTCAATAGGGCCAGGGTTTCACCTCATGTGTACTGGCTGTCAGCATACCAGGGTCCTGATTTCAATTTTTCTATCTCCAAAATTCACATCACTAGGGGCTCACCAGCAACATGACTGTTCGCCCAAGCTCCTACTTCTGCTAAGATGCATATACCAAATAGACGATGCTTTTAGCAATGCTGCAGCTTCAGCTGCTCTCCAGTGAAGTTCATAAAGCTGTGACCAGCATCCTATTACTCCAAAGATAAATGATTTCATGCCGCAAGATGCGATACTGGGTTAACTGGGGTGGAAATAACATTTTGGAATCAAACATGGAGTCATGGAAGCGTCAGATCAGTCAGCCCAGCAGCACCACTGGAGTTCTGTGTTGAGACAGGCTCCCCTGAAACTAGAAGTAAGGCCCACGCCAAAGATATGTCAGACACACAACTCTGAAAGACAGACTGGTGACTGTGACAGCGGTACCTCAGTTTAGGAGCATTGTTCCAGACTTAGCCCTCATGCATCAGGTTTTCATATGCTGGCAATGTGAATTACTGGTCACAGATGCCACAGCCCATCATCGGGTAAGCCTGTTGCCCTATTTTCTTGCAGTCTATCATGAGGGACATAGGTCCCAAAAATTGAACAGCCCTGGAGCTGCAGTGCAAAGTCGTAAGAGTACAGCATGTACGGCCAAGCCAGCTGTCTAGTGGCAGCATTTTGTGCTGCTTCCTGGACAATCTGAATTTGCAAGTTTGGAGAAGGGGACCCTGTTACTATCATCACAAAACTTTTACGGCTGAAATCTGGAGTGACTTCCAATGCTTCTCGGATAAGAATAGTGTCACTGCAATGTAAGTAACTTTGAGGGTGCACCACAGAGGAGTCTCCAGAAACAAATCAGTATTCATTCATTCATTCTTATATAGAATTTATTAATTGTATTCCAGCAGCGCCCAGAGACTGCCACTGAGATTGGGACCCCATTGCTCGGTGCTGTACAAACACATACTGAGTGACAGATGCAAGGTTCCCCATGCAGGTTGCCCACGGCTGAGGAGTTCTCTGAAGGGGCAGCATTTACTTGCCTATTTTTTGCTGTGACTTTTTCTAAACTTTTAGAAACTGTGGAATTCAAAAATGTATCAAACCAGGAAAGGGTGGCTTAGGGACGTCCTACAAATCAGTACTTTATAGGGTTAACTTGGACTTGGGAGGGATTCAGACAAGGACAGACAAGTTGAGGAGGGAAGGAAAGAAGCAGGAAATAATTTTCAGAGGATTATAAGTCTGGATCTGGGTATTAAAAAGATGGAGTGAGTCGTCGCTTACATCCATGAAACCCCAGTCTGTCTATCTCTCTGGTACCAGTGGGAGTCTCTAAACCGAGGGGAAACAAAAATCCAGCCTAACAGAGCCCTGTCAATGACAGCTCACTTGATTAAAATGATTTCCCAACACATGATATAAAACACAGCGGGGCGGTCCATCACTCCTCTAAATTACACCCTCTCAGCTACAAGTGCTTACTTATATTTTCAATAGCTATGCTGGGGGTATAAATACATTAAATGTTTTAAATATTTCACATACAATGCCCTCCTGAGCAGGGAGCGTGATAGTTTAGGCTTTCATTATATAGGATACATCCTGGGGTAAATTCTGCTCTCAGCAAAGCCAATGTAAAATCTATCTCCATTAAAGTCAATGGACATAATTTACACAGGTATAAAACCATGGGGACTGTGAGCAGGATTTGGTCTCATGACGTCCAGTAGAAAGACAGAAGGTGGGCCACAGCAATGGAACACTTTAAGTCAGATAAATAAATAATATTCTGAGAGCCTTTGTTGCTGAAAGGAGATATTCAGTCTGCTCAAAGCACCATCTAAGTCGTTAAAGGGTTCCCAGGTGCCAGCATTTGGAAAGAGTATTAGCTCTTCAAATAGTTTAGGCAGACTGCTGTTCTCTCTCCTGGGCCATCTCAGGTTTCTTCAGTCACAGCCCAGCTCTGACCAGAGGCAGAAAGGAGAGACTGGGGATTTCAGAAGGGCAAAACTTTTTCTAGAACCAGAGAAAGCACTTTTTTCCCCTTCCACAGCAACAAGGATGCCTGTTAATGCAAATTTAAGGCTACAGGGAGGAAGGCCTGAGCAGTGTGTGTGTATACATATGAGGGAGATGATGGGGAATGAATGGGCTCATCAGCAATGTGGTGGAGAGAGCAATGAATATTTATCCCTTTCTTGCTGTAATTTATCTGAATTGACTGTATCACTGGGAGAGAGAATGAAGAGAAGCCACACAGCATGAGACAGCTGGATTGTTTGAACATGTTATGAGGCATCTAGGGACAATGGTGGAACCACACAAACCCAGAATGGTTATGAATGGTTACAAAGGGTGTGTGACCACAACAGGGGGTTAGACGCATTGTCAGACTGTCAGTGCTCCCACAGTGAGAGAGACAAACATCTAACTAGGAGGGAAGTGCAGACTGATGTCTCTGCTCCTCCATTGACTCTTAGTTCTAGTGCCTGCTAAACTTTTATAAACAGGTACCTGAGACTGAGCAAAAGTTTCAGGTTAGAAAGTTTTCCTGAGAAAGATAAGGGTGTCAAGCCAAGGGTTGGAAAGGAAAATGAACCCAGGCAATGCCATTTTTCTGCTCTCCTTGTGTCTGGCTGACATAATAATGTGGCTATAACTAGATGGGTAAGGCTCATTCTAGATAAGAAACAAAGCTAGCTAGAATCAATCTGAGGAAGTGTCATTTCACTTTGAGTTAACAGAATTTGCCCTGTGATCCCAGTGTCTTTATGGACTCATTTCTGCTCTGAATTCTCCAATAGCAGGTCAGAAATGCCCTTGTCATCTTCAGCTGGCCAAATGATTGAACTGGGAGTCTAGCAATGGTCATCCAGACTTTTGTCCCTTCCATACTAAACTAGTACAATATGGTCTATCTGGAGCCACCTGGAAGCTACAGAATGTATTGGCCTACTTTCTACAGGACAGATTGATGTGGCCATGTCAAACCAGTGCTGTGCTTTCCATTGGCTGCCAATTCATTTCTAGATGCAATTCAAGGTCTTGGTCATGAGCCCTAAATGGTCCAGGACTCTAGCAATCTTAGAGACCACTTCTCCTCCCGCATCCTGCTGCAGCAGTTGCAGATCACAGAGATGATCTGGCTGTTGGTCAGTCCCCAGGGTTGAATTTGTGGGGATACAACATAGGCTCTTCACTCAAGAATTCACTCCCCACAGAAATCTATCAAAGCTTACATCTTGCCACTTTTAGGGGATGATGGAAGATGCATCTCCTTGTCTGAGCTCTCTCTCAACTATGAATTCCCCCAGGCTGGTTCTCTTTTGATTCTAGTATCCTTTAAGAAAGTAGCAGTGGATGACGTGAGGGACAAGATGAGCATTATTCCCTAATTTAAGAAAAAAAATGTATTTTTTCAAATGATTTGTATTGAAGGGGCCAAGATAGTAGGACAATGGGCTCCTTAGAAATGTATCAAATAAATAAATGAATACAGACATTGAAGCCTCCCACAACCTTAAGTAGGGAGTCATGACTGTGATTTCATAAAAGAGTTTCTTTGTGATCTTTACCGCTCTTGAAGCACTTTAGCAGGGGGCTGTCCGTCATACTGTGGGAGCTTGATAGGCAGTGTGGTGAGTACCATCTCCCACAGAAGCCTACATCTCATTTCTCTGGGTGCATGGGGAGCACAAAGGACGGGGTCTACACTGGGTCTGCTGGCAGGAGAATGGCAGCTGCCGTTCATGTGATGCCCCCTGTAGGACGATACAAACAACACACTGACACTTCTTTCAAATTCTTCCCTTTCCTCTGCTCCAGCAGGAAGCAGGAAGAAGGACTCTGCTGCAGAAATGCTGAAAAACATGGAATGAAGCCAAAAAGACAGAAAAATGTATGTAACTAACTGATATAATGAAGACAGCTCTTTGGCCCTGGTGCCTGTCTTTTCCTTGACTAGGGCAGGATAACCATACTGTCTGGGCACATTTCTCACTGAAGTTCACGCCAAAGGGTCTCCCGGGAAAGCTGGCCACAGTTATCCCACAGATTTGCTTTATCTCAGCACATCTGTTCTCATCATGACCCACTGGCCTGGTTTCTTCCTATCTTGTTACAGAGAATGCTACTACAGGAATTCCAGATGTGAAACATGTGGGACGAATCCCAGACTTCAGAGCACTTTGAATCTCTCACCCCTTCCTTTCCAGGTCTTTTCAACAAAACAGTTTACAGAACGGCCTTGGGTCTCATCTATGAGGAAACTTAAATGGCTGGAAGGTGCCTGACATTTTCACATCTATAGTGAAAAGGGCAACAATAATGGAATGAGTCAAAAGAAACTGCCATTCTCTGGCATTACTCTGTACTCAAAGCAACTTATGTTTCCCCATGTTTAGTGCAAACTCCAGGCCAGAACAGAGCACTTGTGTTATGAGAAAAAGGGACATCTCTGGTCCTTTCCGTCACTGCCGTGCTGTCACTGAGCTCTAGTTCTCTGTTCACCTTTAGCATAGCTCAGGTTTTGCTTTGAAGCTCTTGATGAAGTTCATGCAATCGTTTATCATCAACAAACTCCTCCCACATTGGCCCATCCAGTCATGAACCTCCCTAGTCATCCAACCCTCCTTAACCCAGAAAGCCATGCACCCTTATCTCCTGCTTATTAACATTTACAGCCCCATCCACCCTCTCCAATGCTCACTTATGCACAAAAATCCCTCAGCATCATGGATATTTTTAAATGCATGGCAGTCCTGAGACAACCATGAGGAAGGGCTGATCTTACACTTCAAGGATAAGTAATTTCAGCCGGCATCTCACTCCACCAAGGCCAACTTCTGTTTTGTCTCACTGCACCAGGAAGTAACCCACAGCATGCCAATTATACTGATCTCACCTGTTAGTTGTATAATCTGAGAGTAGTGATGGACTACTGGACACTCTGGACTGGGCAGAATTTATCCCACCAAATCCACTGCAGAGCAGTCCTTCACAGGCTGTTGTGGTAGCCCTGGCTACTCTGCAGTGTCCCCTTCCAGGCCATGCTTGGTACTGCAACTGCTCCCTGCCATGGGCCCAGTCTACACTTACCTTTGCGATTCGGCGGCAATCAAAGGAGATATGCAAGTGACGTAAATCACTTGCATATCTCCCATCGACTTTGCAGTGTCTCCTCTGCGCGCCGTCCATACTGCGCTACATTGAAGGGAACAGCGTTCCCTTCGACGCAGCGCTACGCCACTTACCAGGGTGGTTTTCCTGCATCGCTTGCTGGATTGACTGAGTGTGTCTATACAGACCACTCAGTCGATCCAGAGCAATCGATGTGACAGCGGCGAATTTGCCACCGTCAGTGTAGACCCAGCCTTAGACTGTAAAGTTTGGCCACCTGTGTGGGGCAGGGTAGCCTGTGCCATAAGCTTGGTGACAGTCTTTTATCAGTAATGTAGCAAAACAGCAACTCAGGATTTGGCTGCCTGTACCTTAAAATAGTGTTTCTCAACCTTTTAAGTAGCAAGTACACCCTAACTTCTGAAAAATTTAATAAATACCCCAACATTCAATTTTCCGCTCCGAGAGCCGGGACCAAGCAGGAAGCGGGCGGCTGCTGCCTGCCTCCCTTCACTGGGTGTTTCACCACATACCTCCTGCCTGTGTCTCGTGTACCCCTGGGGGTACGTGTATCACAGGTTGAGAAACTATGCCTTAAAACAAAGAGCAAAAAGCCTCTTCAAAATGTAAGTACTTAGCTGCAGTGCTTAGTACAAGGGCCAGGGCCTGGGTTTTGGGTTCTCCCTACGGAATCTCTAGTCTGTCCCAGTCTCACTCAGCTCTGCCTTTCTTGACTGGCCTGCTGGTTCCTGATTTGCCAGTATTTCCTCCTGGCCCTTCTAAAGCTCTGAAGGACTGTCTTGTTGGTTATCCAGTCTGAGTGGATTTTTCTTGGCCAGGGAATATGTATCTGTCCCCTGCAACAAGGGGCAGAGAAGGCCTGAGATCCTGTCACAGCTATTCCAGGAGGTGAGGAGACACTGACCAGGCCATTATTAATATGATATCTCCAACTGGTTCCCAGGATGTAGTTAATTGATCAATAACTGTTCTTTCCTCTTAAGTTGTGATGCCCTAATTAAACACTGTAGAAGATAAATTGTTTTTCTAGAACACCTTTAACATTGGAAGTATCTCAAAGCACTTTATGAACTCAAGTGGTATTGGGAGTGTAAAGCTTGCAGTGGCTGTTCTACATCCAGCAATAGCCCGCACAAAGTCTCCAGCATTAGAACTGGTCTAATCAAAGAGGAAATATTTGACCCAGACACTGATGTTTTCCTTGAACTCTTTTTTGAAAACTGCCATAGGATATACAATATCCCACCAGAGATGGTGGAAAGGATCTCAGTTTAATAACTCACCCAATGAAAGATAAATCTGACAGGACAGCCACCCTGTTAACCTGTGGTAGGACGTGAAATCTCATTTGGGGTACAGGCAAGAGAGCTAGCTGCATTGATAACAGATTGGTGTTTACTCCTGAAACACTTGACTTCCCCCCTCTTTGAAGAAGCTATTAGAAATGAAGCCCACAACCAAGTGTTGAACTGAACTGTATCTGGTGTCCATGATTCGTTTCCTGCAGCCTACCTGGCTCCTCAGCTGCTTGCTGCTTTATCCTGGAAGAGCCACTGATGGGAGAGGTTGCTTTCAAATTGTTTAATAACAGTGATGGTAACCTTTGACCTTGCTGAATGGCAGCGCTTTTGACCTTTCATTTGTTAAATAATACAGCCACTTACTTCCCGATCCTTATCAGTGTTTAGTAATTGGGGTCAGGACAAAGCAAGGCAGAGTACAGTTACCCACCAGGCTTTATTGAACCTGGAAGAATTTCCTTAAGCTACAGATTTCCTTTTCGATAATCTTCAGTCAAGACATGCAGAGACTGGAGACTGGGTGGCTTAGGGGATCAGTTATGGGATAAAAAGCCTTTCAGCTCTCAGCATCTGGTTTGAATCCAGTTATGGATGATAGTGATAGAAAGTCATTACCATGTGAGGGTGGCTGGCTGACCCATGTGAATTGGGTTGGAAGTTTCAGTCTAGTTCTTACTGGACAGGTGTCCATATAAAAAAAATCATCCTAACTGTTGGTGTAGTTGGCAGTATCAACAGAGAAACCAAGGAAAAAATGGACTATGGAGACTGTACTCCCCTCTTACTTCTACAGGTAATTTTTCCTGATCATAATGAGGCACAGTGGTAGGTGACAATGTATATGGAAAACTGGAGTTGTTAGATGATCTGAGCTTAAATAGAGGCTGTTAGTCTCCAGGGTTTTCAATCTGACCCCTTTCATCAGATTTAACTAAAAGTAATAGACCAGATTCTGTGCTGTGCCTCTCAGAAAGCACATCTCAGGGCTAACACTAAATTTAATTATACTTGGTAGAGGGGCACCTGAGAATAGTTTATTAGTATAGAATGGGGAGACCCGACCAAATAGAAAAGTTATAGGCAGCAGTCCCAAGGTCACTTTTTTCTCCAGGTACGAGTGGGAGAGGAAATGTGAAGGGAATCCAGGAAGTTATATTTGACAAGGAATTTTTTACATATAATTAAAAAATCTTTAAGTGATTTAGAGCTATCAAGCTGTGAGCATTGTAAGTCTACATGCAACCATAGGAACTGATTATCCTTGCCCTCATCGTTTAGTCACTTACTGCATCTTATAGTACAACTAGAATGTAAGCTCTTTGGGGCAAGACCTGTTTCCTGTCTGTAGCGTGCCCAACACAATAGGCCCCCAATCCAGATAGCTATCCTCAAATATTGCCATAATATACAAGATAAATAACAATAACATCAGTAAAAATTAAACCAGAGGGGGTGGGATTCATGCGGGGTTGGTTCATGTAGGAAATGGGGAAGAAGAAGTTCTTAATGGTACTCTAAACAAGACACACAAAACAATTAGCTGTCTTGCAGGTTCACAGACTTACCTTATGGGTGTACAGCCTCCTGAGGAGAAGATCTGATGTGTATCTATGCAGGGCAACCTGCTCCAACCACATTCTTAAGACTGCTTGTCCCATATGGCCCAGGGAGTGCTCCACTTTATATAGGAGCAGCATACAGGGGTCTCTTTGGCCAGGCTGCCATCTGCAGACTCTCTCACAATCCTCATTCACAAAGTGGAACTACCAGAGAAGTGAGGGTTTCCTCTCAAAGGGCCAGTATGCAACTCCCTGCCACGATTACAGGTGATTAGGTGCTGTCTAGATTTCTCCTCTCACTGGATCTCCTGGTAGCAGAGAGAATTTGAGTCCTGTGAGCAGAGTCCAGGTTTACCCCCACACAAAAAAAGAGGGGGAGAATATAGCCAGTTCTTGGCAGCCCTTGAGACAGCTACCCAATTACACGCTGAGTCACTCAGGCCCCTGGCGCCCTTCGGGGTCTTGGACTCCTGCCCTTGCCTGGGAAGCTGTGAATCCCCAGGCCAGCCATGCTTGTCAGTGCTATGAAGCAGATGGGCCATTTTGCCCCTTGTTCCAGGATGATGACCCTGGTGTGCTGGACAGAGCCCATCCCCTGCGTAATTCACTAAGCGGCAATGCCCGTTCCCTCTCCCAGTGGGAAGGCCAGGGCGGAGGGGCGTCTGGCCTGGGTAGCACAAGGTGGGAGTGGGCCTGCGCCAAGCCGAGGTGAAGGCGGGAAGCCGCATTATGCCCGGCCTGCGTTTCCTCAGCTCAGCGATTCTGGGTGGAACCTGGGGTGGGGATAGGCTGTTGCCATTGCCCAGGGGTCCTTTATTCCCTGGGTGTCGCCGTTGCCATGGTGCCGCCAGCTGCCTCTGCACCGTTGCCATGGGACCGAGTTTGCTTCGTTTCCAGGTTTGGCCAAAGCCTGCCCCCTCCCCCCAGTGAAAGACTCATAATAAGGGCCCGGTAGCGGCGGCCCGCACGTGACCTCCGAACCCCGCACGTGACCTCTACTCCCCCCCCCCCGCCGCCGCAGCAACGGCTCCACCCCGCCCCCTCCGAGCGACGCGTCTCCGTGGAGGCGGTTGCCAGGTAACGGGACGCGGCTTCCGGCCCGCTCGCAGCCTGCGGGCCCGGCCGGGCCATGGACGCCGAGTCGCTGCCCTACGCGCTGGATCTGGTGGCGGGGGGCGGCGGGGGGCTGAGCCCGGAGAAGCGGGCGGCGCTGCGGGCCTCGCTGCTGCTGCTGCGCCGGGACTATCGCTTCGAGCGGGTCCGGCTCTGGGGCCGCATCCAGGGCATCCGCGGGCCCTATTACATCGCCGAGGGGCTGGGGGCAGACCGCGCCGGGCCCCGGAGCCGCCTCTACAGGTGGGTCTGGAGGGGCCGGGGCGGGCCCGGGAGCTGCCCAGACACGTGTGGGGGGCAGGCCGGGCCCGGGAGCTGCCCA
>ML675721.1:9185341-9249961 GCA_007922155.1 Mesoclemmys tuberculata | reverse complement strand
CCCAGACAGGTGTGGGGGGCAGGCCGGGCCCGGGAGCTGCCCAGACACGTGTGGGGGGCAGGCTGGTTTCAGGAGCTGTCCATACAGGAGTGTGTTGGAGCCAGGCTTCTGTCCAGAACTGACCATACAGTACCTAGGGAGGCAGCTTCATTCCCAGATTTGTCCACACAGGAGAGGGCAACAGGCTGTGGGGCAGGCTGGGCCTAAGAGTTACTTCTGCAGCTGAAGGGGGGCTGCGGGAGGGGAAGAGCTGGTTTCTGTCTTTACCTCTCACGGTGACGAGACCTTTTTATGGTGCTCACCACCATACCATCTGAGCACTCCACAGACCGTAATGGATTTCGCCACACAACTTCCCTATGGGAAGGGGATTTTGCAGAGAAGGAACTAAGATACAGAAAGGTGTGGAAGCTTGCCTAACGGTGTGTCCACATTGCGATGAAAGACCCATGGCACTGGCCTGGGACAGCTGACTCAGACTCATGGGGCTGTGGGTCTATAAAATTGGTATGTAGACATTCCGGTGGAGCCTGGAGCTTGGGCTCGGGGACCTTCTCCCATCATAGGGTTTCAGAGCCTGGGCTCCAGCCTGAGCCCAAATGTCTATGCTGCAGTTCTATAGCCCTGCACCCTGTGAGTCTGCATCAGCTGAGCCAGGCTAGCCTCAGTTCTTCTGCTGAAGTGTAGACATACCCTAAGTTCACCCAGGGAAGTCTGTGGCAGAGCTTGGAATAGAACCCAGACCGCCCAGTTCTTTAACCACAGGACCATCCTTCCTTTGAAAATGTCTGTGTGACGGTGACTGTGCAGGGTGCACAAAGGAGTATTGAACAGCAGCTTCCATCCTGCCCTTCTGAGCCCCTCCAAGTGGCTCCTCTTTTCCAGCACCATGCTGTGGTGCTTTGAGAAGGCAATCAGTTTCCAGTCAGTTTCTCTGCATGTGACCTGTGTTACTGATGGTTCTTGCAAGGCTCTCAGTGAGCTTCATCATGCCTAAAAAGGAGGGTCCCTGTGTTTCAGTAAGCTATGCCCTTTGCTGTGTTTGTGTGGCTGACAGCTTGAACTGCGTGGAGTGGAGTCTTCTGCCACCAGCTACTGAGGAAATGATCACACAGACTGCAGGGCTAAAGGGCCGTTTTCAGGGGGATCCATCTTATGAGTATGATCCCACTGAGAAGAAGGGGGAAGAGAGTGAGAGAATATATGATGAGGAAGGTGGGGTAAGTACAACAAGCCATTTTCTAGGCCTGTTTCTATGCTGTCTCCTAACAGTTGTTCCCAGCCTGAACTGAACAAACAAGGATTGATGCTTCTTCCTGGTAATAAACCTATGCTGGGTTCCAATCTGCTGCCCTTCCCCACCACATGTGAATGCTTTAACTATCAATGGAGTTCAGGCTGCTCCACTACAAAGTCTTACATTTGCAAGGATCCCGTCATTCATAACCAATGCATGTTTGAGTGGGGACCACTGAATGGGAGGAGTTATAGAGAAGCAGATGGTGCTGGCTGGGATGTCCCAAAATATTGGGAACTGTTGCCTTAGAAGAAGAGGGATGGTAATATTTCACTCTCAGCCAGAGCTCAGCTTCACTCACATTTCCTTTTAGGGAACTCCTGTTCATATTGGGATGAACATGCGTTTTCCTGATTTCCGTCTCGGTGGAACAGCAGCAAATTTCACTGAGCGCCTCAGCTAACCTTGGAGTTATAGATGGCTCAGAAATAGCCTCCTCCTCCCTATTGATATTAATTAGTTGGATTCATTTCAGATATTTTTAGCTAGTATTATTTAATATTTGCATATTGCCTCATACCTGTGCCTGATCCTTTATATGGAAACTGAAGACACAGTTGCTTATAATTACATGGCCAAATTTTGATCTCAGTTACGCCTGGGTTAATCCAGAGGAAGGGAAGAAAAGCCACTGCCTCAGTGAGTTTGACAAGTCTTGTTTTAACAATGATCCTTGTTATATTCTTTCACTAAGAGTATGTGAGGTGTGATCATCTTCATGATCCCATCTAACTCAAGCTAATGAATGTATTGTGGTTCCTACAGGCACCCTGAGTTTATTTCCAGTAAATGAGACAATGAAAGCTGTGATTTAACATTTGCTTATTTTTCTTTAAAGCCCATGATCAAGGAGGAAATCCGTCTTGTAGCTACAATCGATCAGATAGATAAGGCAGTGGGGATCGTTCCCCGAGGTGCATTTGTGAAGACCCCTCTTGGACCTGTCCATGAAAACAGGAACTTTGAAGGTAAATCCACATAATCTATATCAGGACTCAGGTGCATGTCTGTACTTTGAATACAAAAGCAGTGAGAGAGGATTACTTTCTCCTTCTAGCTGGTATTCAGGTTCTGGCTTGTTCCTCTCCCTTAGCTTGGTGAACAGAGAATAGGGAATCCACTGCTGCTCCTTCAATTTTGAAGCTGCTAAGAGTCACTAATATGGAGTGCATAGTTCTGAGAGATGGGAGGAGAAAAACTCCAAATCACCAATGGATCTGATATGGCTCTGAGTCTGTAAAATCACTGAGCGTAGAATTTCCTTTATGCTATGGTCCATGGAGTTTCTAGCAGTAGTTGGTAGTTGTAGTGCTAGAGCAGTAGTTTTCAATCTTTTTTCATTTCTGGACTCTTAACAAATTTCCAATGGAGGTGCAGACCCCTTTGGAAATCTTAGACATGGTCTGCGGACCCTCAGGGATCCACGGACCATAGGTTGAAAAGCACTGTGCTAGAAGAATTCTTCCTCTGATTGCATAGCTCAGCCAAATGGGCACAGAGAGATTTGTCTTGTTCAGCACTCATTGCTAATGTGGGACTGTAATTTGCATTGCCTGCAAAATCTTCCCTAACACTGTGAGGTCATCCATTTCCAGCAGGTCTCTGATCTTTTTGTGGAGCCCAGGGAACAAAGCTGAAGAGAGGTTATGGTTCTGCCATTCAATCTGGACTCTGAATGACCAGAGAGATCTTTATATAATAAGTGTTTGATCTGGTACAGTGCTAATGGTCTCTAACTGTTCATACTACAGGTCTGTCTCTGACTGAGGCCAAGAAGTTAAACTCCTATTTCCACTTCACTGAGCCTGTTAACCTGAAGAACAGAACACTCCTGGAAAAGGCTGACCTGGATCCATCCATTGACTTCCTGGACTCTCTGGAGCATGATATCCCAAAAGGTAAACAGACTTGCTTAGGAGATTAGAGCCAAGGGATGGAGGAAAGGGATAGCCTCCTAGTGACTTTCCAGATCCAAAATGGACTAGGCCAAGGTGTCCCGTGGAGCTGGCATGCTTAGAAGGAGTCCTTTGTCTGTAATAACGGTCTCTGCTGAGCCACTCTGAGCTTCAAAGCAGCTCTGTCCAGCACACAGGAATATTGTGCTAGGCCCCTTTTTTAAGACATCTTAAACATTTACAGTGCCAAGATTCTCCTGATAAATACAAACTGCAGTAGGATTGTCACATCCTTACAATAGGTAACTTCTCCTGACCTCTATGTCAGCACTCTTCTCTATTAGAGCTCTGCATTCTCTCCTGATTAGGAAGGGGTCTGTAGCAGCTGGTGCCCTGCTGAGGGAGATAACACAGGTAGTGATAGAGGGTGGTTTATGGGGTTTGAAGTATTTCACACCTCCCATCCCACCCAATATTGCTCTCCTTATCTAAATGGGCTCTCATTAACTCTAAACTGGTATCTTTGAGAGGCTGGGTTCAGACTTTCCTTTGATAAACTGCAGTAGAAATGCTGCAGTATGTAATAATCTGTTACATTGGCAGGATAAAACAAACTGAAAGGAGGAAGAGGGAGTATATGCATGTGCATGTTGCAATGTAGGTGTAGTTCAAACCCCATCAGTCTGGTGAACAGTAATTTTTTTTCTCTTTAATGCCCCTCCAGAGGACTCCTTTGGCAGAATCTTTTTCTAAAGAGATGCCAATAGGTTGGATTTATGAAAGTCTTCTGTCTTTGAAACTCTGGCCAGGATCTAGTTTGTAGCTTGGAGGGAGAGTGAGTCTTTATAAGTCCCACATGCTCTGCAGATACATTCTTTGTTGCTGTAGTGGGTTTGGAAGTTCACCTAGATCTACAAACATGTTCTGTATTCCTTATAAAACATTAACTGCTTCCAGTTTCTTGCTCTTTGTTTCTGTCTGTGTTTTGCTGGCTTGCTAAATGCTTCTGACTGGCGCCAAGGATTCCAATGTGGGATATTCCCTTGTCCTGATGTCAAAAGCTCTTGTTGCCCCAAAATTTGGATTTTGGCTTGCCATTTTTCTCCTGGAGTAGCTATCTGTGTAAGCCTCCCTCTGTGGCTGGCAGGACTGAGAACTATCAAGGCTGTAAATAGGTTTCCAGATTTTGCCCCAATACACATATTTTTATTCAAACTTTCCCTGCCAAAAATTAACCTATGAGAAGAGAGTGAGGACATTTCAGCTCAAATTCTGAAAGTTTCAGGACGTTCCAAGTGAATGTAACAGTGGTAAAATGAAAAGTGTCATTCAACTGTATTGGGAGTGCTGCTACTTCTACCACGATTCAGAGGTGTAGCCTGAAGAGACGGCAAGGGCTTGTCTACACGGCCCAGCAAAGCACATCAGAGGGGTGTGATTTGTACAGTGCACTAATGTGCTGCACTCTAGCTGCCTCCTGTCAACCCTACTGGTTCTAAAAGGTCCCAAGTTTGCATTAATAAATTCCTGTTTGAAACAGCATGAACTGGGTACATTTAGAGTGCACTAGCAGGGTCCACTTCGGGCAGTTAGAGTGCAACACATTAGAGCACCCTACAAATCGGATCCCTCTAGTGTGCTTTGCCAGTGCCATGTGGACAAGCCCTAAATCTCTGCATGCAGTGCTCCATTGAGCTGACCAAATCAAATCAAATAAAAAAGGAGCAGTGCATGTAGGGCTCTGTAGTGTCCATACGCTGCACCTTCATGTTAAAGGTCAGGGACACTGTGGACCACCATCCTGAATAATGCTCAAGGGCTGCAATCCCTGCTCACCCTGCAGCTTTCCCACTAGAAACTGTAATCACTGCCTCTGATGCTCTAGGGCCGGGGTCTGAAACTCGCGGCCCGCGGGCCAACTGCGGCCCGCGGGCTTGTGTTATCTGGCCCGCAGTCCGAATCCGGGCCGCAGGCTTGTGCTGTCAGTGTTTCAGAGCGTAGCTCAGGCAAGTTGTGGGACATCTTGCGTGAGCTCTTAAAAAGGAAATGGCCGTGTTAAAAAGGAAATGGCCGCCGAATGTGACCCCACAGGGAGATTTAACGGCGGAGAGTGGAGTGTGCAAGTCCCTGTGAGAGCCTCTCTCTCCTATTGTGCCGCCGAATTTTACCCTGCGGGGAGATTTTTCAGCGGAGAGTAGAGCATGAAAGGTAGAGTAGAGTAGTGTGTGTTATGCGTGGCCCCCCTGAACTCAACTTAATGTAAATGTGGCCCGCCATACCAATTGAGTTTGACACCCCTGCTCTAGGGAGTACACCTACTAATGCTGAGCTTCAAGACATCTTAAATGAGCTGGTGTTGGCAGGACTGCTACATTTGCCCATTTGTGTCAGGTTTTTACTTACGTATCTATTTCTCCTACCTAGCTCTCTCCTACATCCATTCTCCACTGAGTTGCATGGCTTCATGTTTACAAAGCGTGGCTCCTAGATTCCTCCAAAGAAAGGTGTTAATCTTATCCTAGTGTTGTAGCAGCAATATTATGCTGTAGTTCAGGTTCTGTCTGAGTTTCTCTTATAGACGCTTCTTTTTTGGGGTTCATATTCCAGCTCTCTCTGAATTCCGGGGTACAAGTTTGTAACCTGATGCTGAAATAGTCAGATTTTAAAGTTAATGGTGTATATGAATAGAGCCTTTTCTACCATATAATATACTACCTTCCTCCCTAGCGCACCATTTTGGAGTTCCTTAATGTCAATGTGGGGATTATAGTTCAGATTCCCAGTACAGTGTTCACACCATTATGTCACACCTCTCTTGCACTGCTGTTGCTGACTCTGTTCAGTGAACATAGGTCTTTGAGCTCAGTACTACTCAATGAAGCTGATGCCTTTCACCAGCCCTCCACAGTCTGTCTTTTCAGGTTGTGAGAACCCAGTCTTTCTGACTTGTCTGTCGTTTCACTGATATGTGTTGTCTGCAGAAGAGAAGAATGAGGGGGGGATTTGATAGCAGTCTTTAACTACCTGAAAGGGGGTTCCAGGGAGGATGGAGATAGGCTGTTTTCAGTGGTGGCAGATGACAGAACAAGGAATAACGGTCTCAAGTTGCAGTGGGGGAGGTCTAGGTTGGACATTAGGAAAAAGTTTTTCACTATGAGGGTGGTGAAGCATTGGAATGGGTTACCTAGGGAGGTGGTGGCATCTCCATCTTTAGAGGTTTATAAGCTGCGGCTTGACAAAACCCTGGCTGGGATGATTTAGCTGAGGATAGTCCTGCTTTGAGCAGGGGGTTGGGCTAGATGACCTCCTGAGGTCCCTTCCAACTCTAATATTCTATGATTCTATGTTGCCACCAGTCAAGGAGAGAACACTCTCCGCAGAGGTAACAAAGAATCTGACATGCAATTCATCTCTATCAACAGCAGAGTTTGTGAGGACAGAGATCAAACTAGGAACTGACTGAAGGCAAAAAAAATTTAAGTCAGGGGCACTGCTTGAAAATGTATCCAGGGGTCAGGCCTGCAATTGTTCTGTGGAGACCCACAAATCCACCGCAACCGCATGAAAGGGCAGCCTGAAGAGACTACAGGTCCCATCCTGCAACTCCCCATCTGCTTCTAAAGGACTAAGCAATTTGTAGGCCACACCTACAAATTGAAAACGATTCAACACTCTCAGGTCAGGTTTGGGCCAGCTGTGCTCGAGTAGGTTTTGAGTCTACGTTAGAATTTGTAATTAGGACTGAGCAGATCTCTGCTGAGATGTACATATTTCTTAACTGAACTGAGAAGAGAGATGCCACTTTATGCATAGAGCAAGAGTCGAATATAAGAGCAAGACATAGACAGGAATGCTCAGGCACCAAGACGCAACAGACTGCTATGCATAGAAACAGGAACATGTGATATAAACAAATGTAAAGCTTAGATAAAAATATTGTCAGGTAACTTTTGGAGCTCATTATGAAGGATAAAGATAATTGGACTGGAAGTTGGTGGTTGCCTAGGGACCAGGGAGCATGACTTGATTCCATTCAATATGGGCACACAGAGGCCATGCCCAGTCAGTAATATATGTTGCTTCAAAAGGACTAGAGCAGAGGAAAAGAGCAGAGGAAAATTATGTGCAAAATTAATTGGGAAGAAATTCTCAAACAGAAAAATGTGAATGAAAATTGGGAATTCTTTAAGAGGACTTTTATTAGATGGCCAAAAGCCATGATTCCACAATCAAGAAAGAGGTCAACTGTAGCTAAAAGCCCATCCTGGCTCAGTGGCAAAGTGAGTGCAGCAGTTAGAAATAAAAAAGCTATGTATAACAAATGAAAACAAGGTAGCAATTTTTATAAATTATAAGTAATGAATTTAAGAAAATTGATGAGAGACACTAAGAATATCAGGGAAGCATCCATGGCTGGCATAGCTAAAGACAAGAAGAAAGTTTTTAAATATAAAGTAGGAACAAAAGAAATCCTAGCAATGGTATAGTGGTTTTCAACCTGTTTCATTTGCGGACCTCTTAAAAATTTTGAACGGAGGTGTGGACCCTTTTGGAAACTCAGCTTGTGGTCCCCGGTCTCCTCCATAAAATACTTCGACTAAAAACCGACTAACAGAATTCAACTATAAAAGTTGCACATGCTCGGCACTGCATTTGACATGGCATGAGAAAGGGCGCTAAACTATGGGATTCTGTGGTAACGACAACACTTCCATGTTTTGACCTGTAGGTGGGGGTATTCACATACTTTTGATTGATCAGAAAAATGGAATGCCTTTTCTGGGATCTGAAACTTTATTTTCATTGTCATCTTTTGCAGACCCCTTAGACATAGTCTGCAGACCCCCATGGTATATGTTGGTGGAGTGGCGGCTGGTGATGGACCCCTCCCAGGGCCAGAAAAGCCAGTGGGTGGCAGAGGGTGAAGCAGAGCCGCCAGGCAATGGGCGGAGGGTGAGGAGAAGGGGCTGGCCTTTAGAGGCGGTGGTTCCCAGGATGACTGGAGGAGGTTGGAGGGTTTGCACCCCACAATCCGTGGCTATCAGACCTCCTGGAGTATTGGGCCTGTGGCTGGCTCAGGGCTCAGCAGTATATAATTGGGACTCAAGGTAACAGCCAGGCCTGGCAGCCCAGGCATTTGCCTCTGTCTGGCACTGGCAGCCCCCGAGCCCTTTCCTCGTTCCTGGGCAAGGGGTGGCTGTGAGGAGCACCAGGGTGCTGGGTGGGTGACTGAGGCAGAGCTGCCAAGTGACCAGCTGTAGGCACTCAGTGGAGTGCTAAGGGAGAGGGTGTCATTGGGGGCTGGCTATGGCCCCTGCCTGGCCCCTTCACCCTCTTGTTGGCCCTCTTCCCTGCTGAGGGGAGAGGCCATGTACACCCCACAGGATGCCTCTCCCTGATGGATGCATGTTAATACTGGGCTGCAGTGCCTACTGCAGCTACACTGGTGGGCCTCAGGGAAAAACTTCGGGAACTCCTGGACTGGAGAATAGGTTTGGTTACAAATGGTGACTGCATAGATGTAATATACTTAGAATTTTGAAAGGCTTAGTAGCGTAAAACAGTTTGATTGAAAAATTAGCCCTATACACTATCAACAGAGCAAATGGGTGAAGAACTGACTGACAGATCTCAAAAAGTAGTTGTCTATGGGGAATCATAATTGAATGGGGGTGTTTCTAGTGTGATTAGAAGTAGGCCTGGTGTTATTCAACATTTTCATCAATGATCTGGAAGTAAATATAAAATCACTGCTGATAAAATTTTCAGAGGATACAAAAATTGGTGGAGTGGTAAATAATAAAGAGATTAGGGCAGGTTTATAGAGCAGTCTGGGTCATTTGGTAAACTGGGCACATTTGGACAAAGTTCATTCTAATTCAGTCAAATGTAAGGTCATACAATTAGGAACAAGGAATACAGGCCTGAACTACAGACTGGGGGACTGTACCCTGGAAAGTGGTGACTTGAAAATGATTTAGGGTCATAACAGACAAGCAACTGAGCATGAGCTCCCAGTGCGATGGTGTGGCAAAAAATGGCTATTGTAATCCTTGGTTGTATAAACAGGTTGTGAGCAGGAGTAACAAAGTGATTTTACTGCTTTATACAACAGTGGGGAGCTGATACTGTGATACAATATACAGTTCTGGTGTCCCCATTTTCAAAATGGTGTGGAAGAATTGGAAAGGGGGCAGAAAAGAGCCATATAAATTATTCAAGAACTGGAGAAAATGCTTTATAGTGAGAGACTTAAAGAGCTCAGTCTGTTCAGTTTATCAGAAAGAAGACTGAAAGGTGACTTGATTACAGTGTACAAGAACCTTCATGAGAAGAAAATACCAGGTACTAAAGGGCTCTTTAATTTAGCAGAGAAAGTCATAACAAGAACCAATGTCTGGAAGTTGAAGCCAGACACATTCAAATTAGAAAATAGACACACATTTTCAATGAGGGTTATTAACCATTGGAACAAACTACCAAGTGGTGGATTCTCTCCATCTCTTGATGTCCTCAAACCAAGATGGGACGTCTTTCTGGAAACCTGCTTTAACCAAGATAAGTTACTGGGCTCAATACAGAGGTAACTGGGTGACATCTAATGACTTGTAACACATAGGAGACCGCAGTAGATGATTGGCCTGGTCTGGTCTTGTCTGGCCTTAAATTCTATGGATATATATCTGCTGATAGTGCTGGTGGGGTGAAAGTGAATTGATGCTCCCTCGCTCTCACTGCAGATGATGCAGGGGTGATGGTGGCATGAGCTCCTTGGCCTGTGACTCTAGCCTCAGCATTGCATATCACCAGTTCTGCTTAAAGGCAGCCTGATCTAGAAGGCCCAACTCTGCACCAAAGAAGGACCCATGGAGATGAGGCTTCCTGGGGTGTCACTCTTATCTCAGCACATGGAGGGATGAACTGAGATGAGACTCTCTATGGTTTAACTGCAGACTATGTATTAGTGAGAGAGAGAGAGAGATTTTTGGGGAGGCTCCTTGCTGGCTCTGTATTGGCAGGAGGGGGCTCCTTGGCCTCTTTCTATTTCCAGATTCACTCAGGGGGATGGGGAGGAGCTTACTTAATGGAATCCACATAAACAGAAACTCTTCCAGCTCCTTTCCAAAGTAAGTGTGGGGAGAACTGGCAGCCTCTTGTCCCCAGGCACCACCTCTTCACAAGGATATGTTGCTGCCCCATAGTATTCCTGATGCAGCACTGCGCATGAAGTGGTTTGTGACCACCACTTGGCCCCGCACCTGTGCGTTAGCCGAACCTTAAACTCTCCTAAAAGTAACCTGGTGAAGACTGTGACGTACTTGCCTCTAAACTTGGCTTGCACATACCTTTTCTGCACACTGAAAGCCAGTGCTTAGTGGGCCTTTGCACACAAAGGGACTGCATCGTTGAGCAGGAGACGGTGCATTTGCTTCAGCCATCCCCACCACGCCACCGTTTTGGCAGTGTTTTCATGGCAGCCTCGAAAGCCCCAGGTGCTGGGAAGGACAGGGCCAAGAGACATGAACCTGCTTTATCTCCAGGCATTAACACAGCTAATTAACTCCCTTTCAAAGGCCCCCCTGGGGTGATTAATCCCCTATCAGCCTCCGTCTCCAGCCATTCAAAGAGTCTGTGTCTGCTGAGGCATTTACGGCCCCCAGCTAGCCAGCAGAGTGCAAGACAGCCTGTTATCGGGGCTCTAAGACAAATGGCTGCCTATCTCCCCAGGGGCCTTGCAAAATCCAGCAAAGTGCTATGCTGTGCTGGCCACCTACTTTCACCCAGCCTCCCTTCTCTGCTAACGTTTCACAGATGTGACCTGAGCCCTCCCCTTTCATTGCTTAACAATAAGCAGCACCACCCTAGCCCTGTGAAAGCCGAGAGTGAGAGAGCACTTTACTTGACTTCTCAGCCTGCCAACAGCCACACAGGGACAAGGCTTTTCAAGCTGCCTTACTGAAACTAAAAGGCTCATAATGAATGAGGGAGCAGTGCAATGCTAGAAAGAAAAGGATACTTTAAAGCAGGGGTGCCAAGGTATGGCCCAAGTTCTCCAGTGTGGCCCAGAGCCATCCTCATCCCCAGAATGTTTGGGCGACCCTTGGAGACTGTGTGTCTGAGAGCCTGAGATACTGCATCCCATGGGGTTTCTCACCAGTTAGAGGGCTATTTCGGTAAACAAGCAATTGCACAGCCACACTGAGTGAGTACAGTTGATGAGCATAGGGATCTCAAGAGGTGGAAATCAGTCCCAAGCAGCCAGGGCACTAATTTTGGCTGTACCTGGTTTCCTTTTTGTGTTTAACATAAATCAACCATCCATGTGTAAATTTAGGACTGCTATATCCAGCATCTTCCAGCAGGGGACACTGGCGTCAGTATAATCAAGTTCTGAAAGGAAACCACAGAAAACTAAAATGAGCAAGTCTATTGAAGAGAGCTTCAGACTATTTGTGTTGAAGGTGAGGACAAGAGAGAGCAGACTGTGCGTGATATATGGACCTGTCAGAGAAGAGATTTATCTGTCCCCCTACAGTTTAGACAACTTCTAAGAAGGGCTGTTGGGCTGTCTAAAAGCTTTTCTGGCATCTTCACTTCACTGGTGTGCAAGTGTGCACATGTGAGTGAGAGTATGCATAGGTTTAGTTCCTCCATAATTTACCCCTTCAGAGGTTCCACATGAGAGCTACCCATCCTTGCCAAGTGGAGAGGAGCCTGGAGTCACTTCAGAGCTTGTCAGCGCCACTCCTGCAGTGACCCAAGTGAGTTGCTCAAGAGTGACACAAGATGTTCCCTCCTCCTGGAGCTGGGCATTGCCCCAAGGCGTTCAGGACTGGACTGGAATCCCTCATGTGGCAGCGCAGCAGGAGAACTCCAGAACTAGCTAGTATTACAGGTTTTGATTTGCTGTCCATAGTCTGCTCAGATTGCTGGAATGGTGTCTGTTTTCCTTGGGCTCGGTTTCTCTGCAATAAAGCCGTGTATTTACTATCTTTGGGTTCCAACTCTACATCACTTCAGGGGGCTTGTTTAGCCAGAGGCCTTGGCTGAGTTTATACTGGATCAGGGTTGCCCATCAACCTCTGGGCTGTGGTGAGGCTGACCCTCCTGATTGCTACAAGGAGATGATGAAGCCAGAGACAGAGTCTTTGCAGCAGCTGCTTTCTAGGGATTGTATTTCAAGTTATATCTCCCTCAAAAAAACAATATTCCACTCAAGTCGCCATTTTGGTTCCTGGTCCCTTGTTCATTCCACTTTTGCTAATGCCTTTTTTGTTGATCTGACAGGAAATGCAGGTACAGGCTCTTAGGTAGAACCATGTGTTCTGGCTTATCGCCACATAAATCAGTGACAGAATAAAGCTTATTCCAGGGAATGATGAGACATTACATGAAAGGTGAAGCCCTAGGGTAGTAACTGTGTTACTGGAAGTCAGAGCAAGTTTAACCAAGCCAGCTTTTGCTAGGAACAATCAGCATCTGATGTGAAATGTGGCAAATTGTGCCAGCTCACAGGCTTGTTTTGAAGTCAGCTGCATTTATGTTGTCTCAGGAGAGCAGAGCTGTGATGCAGGGCCTGCAGACTGCTCTTGCACAGTAAAGTTCTCTCTTCCCATCCCTGACCTATGGAGTTATCGTTCATTGGTTTGCTACCCATTGTTGTCTCTTACGCCTTCCCTGCAGTTCCTATCATAGGTGACCGTTAATGCCACAGGCTGTCGAAGGAGAGCTGAAGGTTTATAGTGCAAAAATAATCTGGAAGCAATACAGTCCACCTCTGTGGCATGGTGCAGAGGGAATAGAAGGAGCAGAAATCCTGCTCCTTTGGTGGTAGAACTTGTGGAAGAAAGAGAGTCAACATGCCATTGACCTGTCCCTTCACCCACTGGAAAGGCCTAAACGCAAACGTCATATGGGTTGGGGCTTTGAGTGTTTAAGGAACAAATGGCTGAATGGAGAGTGGAGAAGTTTAGGGACAGTCACTTTATGACACAATCCCCTGGGAAACTGGCAAACCTATGGGGAAATTCCCACTAAAGTTAATGCTGCGCCAGTTAGCATAAAAACTCCCACAAATTCTGACCCACGGCCTCTATTGCTACTAGGAAGGGTAAGGAATAGTCTTGGGGTGGTGGGTAACTCCTGAGCTCCTCTTCTAGTCCTGCTAACAGGAGGATCTGGGAACTGTGTCTGTCTCTGTGTAACTGCCCGCCCTACAGGTTTTTTCCAGTGAATGGGATTCGCAGCCAGTGCACTGAGTCTGAATTGCAGTTTGTACTGGTGTCTGCTAGCACAGAATCAAATGCATAGTCCTTTACTATAGGATAATTTCCAACATTTACCCCTAATCTATCCCCTATTTTTTGATCAAGTGAGGGTAGAGACTTACAAGGCAGACATAATTTCCTCTGAGAGTCAGACAAATATTCTTCCTTGGTTAAGAAAGACGGTGCCTGAAAACTCTGAGGGGAAGAATGATCCTAAGGCTGGAACAAAGCTGCCCATTGCGCCTTTTCATCAAACTGTTAATCTTTCTAACATCACATTTGTTTGGTGACAAAAGCTTTAAAGACGCTGAATTGAGTCTAAAATCCAGCAGCAAAATTTAGAGGAAGTGTCTTTCATTCAGAGCAAGGAGGGGCAAGAGACTCCTTTTTCTTTCCTGTAACCAATGGGATCACAGGAATCCACGGAGGTGACGAATTAATGCAGGGGCTCCCCAGGTAGATGCTACGTGACTTCTGGCACGCTCCAAAACCGTTTCCAGAGCGACCAGCTGAGCAAGAAATATGGAGTGTGACAGAATCCAGCAGAAACCTGCACTTGAGGAGGAGGAGGAGGGTGCTTTGCAACTCCAAGAGATTTCTGACCCCACCAGAAAGGGCCCAGGATGAAGTAATTGGGGGTGTACTTATCAGAATCACAGCAGCTAGGAAGAGGCTGGGATTGTATCTATCCTCCCGCTGCCAAGCTTTAATGATATATTTTCTTGTTTCCCAGTGCAAGGCTCCATTCCAGACCCCTGTTCTTCCGCCTTTCTCTGCAAAGTGTGCATCCTTCTTTTGGCAGAAACGTAGCTAGTGGGGGCATTTTTGCCCCTTCCCGAAGATCAGATGGTGTTAGACCAGTAGGCCTAGCTGGACTGAGTGTGGATCTAACTCTGTGCCTTCAGGCACCTGAGCAATGTGAATCTGGGATATCAGGGGCTCCTTCTTGCCATAAGAAAAGAGATGCCTTGTTTTAATTGAAATGCGTTGTCTTCCGTAATGGCAAAGAGTTCACAATAGGAGAGAAGAATGTAGAGAAAAGGACATGGGGCTTTTGGGTGTAATTGTATTTATGTAACAAGGATGTTGCCGGCATTAGGCCATGCAAGAGGCCTGAACACATGAGATGCAAGTGGGAAAGATTCAGCTTGCCGCTAGGGAGCAGGGTGGTGGGGCTGTGCCCTACAGGAAGTAGGGGGGATTTGCTCTCAGCTAGTGTGCAGTGTGATAATGCGGGTGGGCACAGAAGTCCATCAAGAACTAGAACAGAGCCTTTTCCTTATGGCCCCCTCCTTTGCAGCTTGCTCTCTTTCTTAGCGACAGTGAATTAGGAGTGTGAACCTCTCCCCAGTGTAAGTCTTTTGTCACTGACAGAAGTGGAAGTTAAGAGTGATGATGTAAGTGTGGGTGAAGCACTATCAGAGGTGAGTGCTTGTGGTCATGAAGAATGTGCTGTTGCTTTAGCAAGGGAACTTGGCCATGCTGTCATGTGTGTGGACATTAGTATTTGTGCTATTGACCAGGTGCTCAGTCTCCCCCCACCCCAAGTGGCAGAATTGCTGTGGTGTAAGATATTCTTAAGTGTGATGTTAGTGGTGCATGCAGCCATGCTATTGCTACTCTAGCCACAGGACCTTTCTTCCTTCTAAGAGGCGGTGCTGTCACTTTTATTACCCAGTGGGGATCTTTTGGGGCATGAAGCCTCTGTATCAGGGCAGCATTACTTATAAAGCTGCCTTTTCTCAGCTTCACCCCCAAATGAGGAGCACTGACTCACTCCAAAGCAGCCATGCTATTGATTGAACGTGGCCCAGGCACCAGGGGAAGCTCTTCTACAAATAGCATTGTTTAAAAAGCCTCTCCTTCTACCTAGCCTTGCATACATCCCATTGCTTTGTGAACAAGGTTCAGTCCAGAGCTGAGACAGACACAGAGGATGAGACAGGGATTTCTATCTGTGATTGGAAAGGAAGAAGCTGAGAGGGAGGTTGACTTTTGAAATGCAGCCCAGGTATTCTGGCAGCTGTTGAAAGGCCATAAAAGAGGCAGTGGTTTAACACTGGTTGGTTGAGCTTCAGAACAGTTTATTGTTTGGAAAGATGTAAGGAACTCCTCAACATTCCTGCCTGTGTTTGGAGGGGTGGAGGCTGCAGCGTGCTCCAAAGAGGGAATAGGAAGCTCCAGATCTTCATCCAAAGGATATTTTTCCTATGCCTTTCCTCCCACACAGCAGCTCCCTCCCTTCCCGTCTGGAGCTGCGACAAGCAATAGTTTCAGCACAGACAGCGCTTGCCTTATTTACCTTAGGTGGGTGCAACTTAAAAGTAAACTGTGGCTTTTTTTTTCATTTTAAAGAACCTCTGCCTACTTACTGCCAAACTGGGGGGGGTCAACTGCAGGTGTGTGTGTGATGTAGCTACAGCACCAGCCACATCTGACATGTGCCTTACAAGCAGTAAGGCCTTACAAGCAGTAGTGCCTTACACACACAACTGTGCCTTACAAGCAGTAGTGCTTAATGCTAGTAAAAGCCACTTATTACCTACAAGCTACAACTTCTATTTACATTTCCCGTTTTGCAAATGATTTTTGTATCTTTCCTTAGGACCTTCCATCTGAGAATCTCAAAGCACTTATTAGATAATGAATTAAACCTCACAATCTCCCTGTGAGGTATTAGCTCTGTTTTACAGAGGAAGAAACTTAAGTACTGAGTGCAATAATGTGCAGGGATGTGCTGAGGCTGGCAGAGACAGAAAAAAACCCCAGGAGTTCTACCTCTTTCTTCATCTTATGCTTTAACACAAGACTATTCTTTCACCCAGATATACAGTGTTCTCCGTATAGGCCTGTTTACAGCACAGGGAAAGACACCAGCATGGTTGGAATGAAGCATTTAATTTTCCTAATTCTCAGGAGCTGTTGTAATTGTATGATTTCATTAGCTGCACTTCTAAAACATTCTCTCAAAGGGGAAGGAAATGGCTATTCTTCCTTTTCAGCTGCTCTCTGATCATGCTCAGATGCTGCTGACTGACTTCCAAAAGAGCAGGGTTAGGGTAATTTATGATCTGCTCATTTGGAAAACTCCTGCATGAAAAGGTGGATTTTGCATCGTATTATCAAGACAGTGAGATTTGAGCTGAGCCCGTGCTCTGTTAAATGTGAGCTCCGTAGTTACAGATTCTCCAAGGAGAACACTCTGACTGCATGCTTTATGAGAGAAAACCTGGTCTCTGTCACCAGAAGTATCCTTTTTTGAGTGCCTCTAATACAGTGGGCTATGGGAAAAGTCAGGCTCTAAGGTAGGTGAGCCCTAAATCCAATTAAAGCTAAGGACCAAGATGTTGAAATTAATCTGGAGTTTGATTAGCAGGTAGTATAGAGTGCAGAGCTCTGTTTTGATGTCTTTTCCTTAGAAGGCAGACAGCTACACAGAGCATCAGTTTCAGTTTCTGAACTGTCTTTCGCATCAGTCCCAAGTAGAGTGCATTGCAGAAATCCAGTCTGGAGATGGATGCACAATTCATTGGCTTGGGCTGTATGAGACAGGAATGGCTACAGCTGTCTGGCCATCAGAAGATGAAAGCAAGCATTTCTAAATACTATTATTTTGCATTTAGAATGCTATCTTAGTAGACGGTGAGGCCATAGTTCCAGTAAATGCATCCTCCTACCAGCTAACAATATCTCTTGTTAGGCTTGACCTTGAGTCATCTACTTTTTGTCCTGAGCCTCATTTCATAGGGGACTGAATAATTAGGGGCACTGCATTGTCTGTGTTTGTCAAGAAATAGGCAAAGCTGGGGATCAGCTGCACAATGCTGAGACGGAAGAGTACAGCATCTCAATTCCTCCAGTGGCCACACATACATGAAATGATAAGGCTGAGCCACGTAAGGGCACAGATGTGAGGACCCTCAGGAAGACGGAGCAGTTGCCCATACAGCCCTTAGGGATCTAGCAGAAAGAAGTGAACCGAGCCATCCATTAAGAACAGTTTGGGGTGTTTGGCTTGCCCTGGAAGCAGCAGTTACTGATAGGCTCTCAATCTAGGTGGACTATGGGCCAGTAGGAGCCTGACAATTCCAGCTGCTGTCTTTCTGATTTGGACCTGATGCCTTATAGCTATTTCTTGTTTGGATTGGGGAGATTTACCAGTAACTCCACTCCCCTCACCACCCACCCCTCCTTCTTTAGCCCTTGCAGATTTGCTGTTGCAGCCCCTATTTTCTTCTCCAGGCAGTTCCTTGCCCCAGCACTGAATCCTAGTTACACTCCTGCCACCTCCTCTCTGGCAGGTTGTTTCCAGGCTGTGGTGTCAGGTATTTAAAAAAAAAGGGGGGGGCTTAGAGCTTCCAGCAGAAAAAGCATTTTCACACTGGCTCCCAACCTCCTCAGCAGAGCCAAAACAAAACTAACACAGACTAATCCCCACCCTCACCCCCACTCTAAAGGTGGAGCCAAGAAAGCTCAGGAAAATTAACCTCTTCCATAACTCGCTCAGAACGTGGAGGCAACTCTGAAGTGTCCCTGCCTTTCACTTTTCTCTCCTCTCCCCCCTAACCTACAACAGGGCATCTTGGAGCTGACAAGCTGCTTCTTGGTCTTCCTGCTGCTAATGCCATGTGTCATGCTGGGAAGAGACTCTAGCTCTTCACCAGCTGGGGATTCTTGCTCCCAAGGCTGCTAGTGGCTTGGATCCAGGGGACTGAGAGGAGGTAGAGCAAGTTGCTCCAAGGCTTAGTACTTCACTCCAAGTTATCTTCTTTAGAGCAGCCATATAGGCTAGGGTACCATGTAATAGCAGAATGCCAGCGCTGCTTTAGTTAAAGTTGAGAACTGCTTTCTATTTAAAGGCTGACTCTTCTAAGTGCTCTAAAATCTGCATGCTTAACTGGATTGCCTTGAATCTGAGGTGCTTCATGGAGACATGGGATAGGGTTAGTTATCCAAATTTGGGGTCATTTGGGTAAACAATTGTCAAAAAACAGTCCCCTGGGGGGAAAAAAGCTCTTTTTAAAGTTGACAGATTTTACCAACTTTTTGCACAGACAGGATCAAATCATGCCTGTGATCATGGCCAAAATGGTGTCAGTTGCTTATCGTTTACCCTGACGAATGCATGGCACCCACTAGCCCTTTGTGGCAACGCAACTGAAAATAGTTGTGCACGTACCTAACACTTGTGAGCCTCACAGATTACACCGTGCAGTTGAAGACAGACAGCCCAAGACGGCTGCTAGTCTGCCATGGCTCATCAGGCTTGTGTGACTCAAGGGACATCAAACTTGAGCAACACCGAGGCACTGCAAATTCAAATCTGACACTAGCCAGAAATCTGGGGGGAGACGTTGACACATTGCTACACTCTGCCTTTATCAAAGGCTTTTTTTATTTGGAGGAAATGTAATCTGCATACAGCAGAAAACTCAGAAGGCATTCAAATTATTTCTGAAAATAAATTACACAGCTGAATGCTTGCAGTTGGCGGGGTGGCTACAGCAACAGAAGGGGAAAATGGGAATGGGCAGTAGGGGAGGGGAGAGAGTTGGGGGTGCTCAGGTCAGGGGGTGGAGCTAGGGATTGGGAGGGCTGATATGGAGGTGCGCACTGTGGCATTAAAGTTGCATAGCTCTGTACCTTACCCTCTGTATTTCCTGGTTTTCAGAACTTTCCATGCGGGAAGGGCACAAAATACTAGCATGCAATCTTAACTCTGCATTAACCATTTTTTGTGGTCAGTGGGTACGCAGACCAAGCCAGCTACAAAGCCCCATTAGAATATCTGCTATCTCTTAGTAGGTATAGCCAATTATAGCATCTGCTGACTCCTTGGCACAGACCATATCCAGGTATCTCTCATCACACCATAGCTGTGGGAAAATGCTGAGTGACACTAGGAGGGAGTGCCTGGAAATAGAAAGGCAGTCTGGAGTGCTAGGGTGAGTGGTGTGGAAGGGTTCAGAGTCCTTTGTTCTTCTGGTATTGCAGATCCTTTGTTATCCCCGAACAACAGCAGCGTCCCCTCTGTGCTAGTTCAGCCTTGTATACCATTTAATTCACTTCCCTGTTCTAGTGAGGCAGCAACCCATTGGGAGGCAGCAACCCATTGGGATCTCGCCCTGATCTTAGCACATTTCACTGCAGGAAGGGTGTGTCTCATTTGCACACACTCTCATCAGCCACACTGTTGTTATGTAGGATCTTGGAGCATCCAGCTGGAGAGAGGAGGCAGCCTGGTGGTTCTGAGGAGCTTGCTGTGGCCAGGACTCACATTCTACCACATCCCCATGACTAAACAATATGGCTATATCTACCTTGGCACAGGTGAGAAGAACATAGACCTGCCCTTCATGCTGTGATTTGCCCACCCAAGCTGAGTATTCAAGGAAAGAGTATTCCCATTTAGATTTTATACTTGGGAACTTGCAGTTGTTTGTTCTAATAAATCTGTGTGAAACCTGTACACCTGTAAGCAGTTTTCTATACCCCAGAGAGAGTCTTGAGGATTTCCCTAATGCCTCTCTGTACATATTCTTCCCCTCCCAACTTCTAGATTGAGTGCCTTTCTGAGCCTGGCACTGCAAATCTTAGATTAGCTGGTAGCATACATCTTCCAGGAAAGGCAAGGCCCCATGTCAGGAATCAAACCTAAGCCCCCTGTCTGAGTACTCAGGCATTGCGTTAGAGATCTTATTCCTAGGCAGCATGAGTGAAGGTTGATTGTAGCATGAGACAAAGTAGAAAATAAGGCTCCTGTCTTAAAGTCAGAAGGAAAACCTTCTGCATTCTAGGTCTTGCCCATACTCAGGGTTCCACACTATTCCTTGTGCTTGGTGTGACTGCTGGGGAGAGAAGGGGGTCTGACCTCTCAGGTGCCATGCTTCGCCAAAAATAGAGGCCCCTCTTGCTTATTGCTGGCAGAAATGAAAGACAACTGTACAAGAGTCAGTCTGGTGTGCTGGTAAATACTGCACACTCACGTGACTACTGCATACTCACCCTAACATTCAGGGTGCCACATGGCGTACCACTGCACTTGTCTCACCCAGTCACTGTTCTCCCGCTATTAAACTGATAGCTGATTTGGGTTACGTGCAATAGAAAAGATGCCACAGATGACTTTGTGCTAGACGCAGTATGAGTAGTGATCGTTCAAAGACAGTGGAAAGGGACAGAACAGGGCAATAGAACTCCTGGCCTCCATTTTCTCAGAGGCTCAGCAAGTGATTTTACCTTAATAATTATTCAACACATTTAGAGTCAACCCTTACGTTTTCCCAATGCCAAGGACCCAGTCATCTTGCATGTCCCATGGCCTGAATCTAGAGCTTCCTTTTCGCAGATGTAAGCCAAAAAGGATCATCATGTTCATAGAGTCTGACCTGCTATACAGCACAGGCCCTCGCACCTCACCCATTTCTCTTGTCCATGCTGGTAACAGACAGTCCTGCCTAAACCAACACAAATAAACATCAGCACAGCAACAGATAATAAAAAAGGGCTACAGAGCCTGTAGCCTTAGAGTTATGTTGGATAGAGGAAGACACAGCAGCAATTTAATCCCCCTTTTGCGTCAAACCCATACCTAACATTTTGGAAGCAGGAGCGCTTGCTAAGGTGAAAGCCAGCTGTGTTGTATTGTCTACAAAGCTGAACAAACCCCAACCCCACACAGCTCCATGCAGCAGCTGCAACCTTGACAAGAATGGCTCACAGCAAGTTTACATGCAAGAAAACAGACCAAGTATTTAAGGATGTCAGTGTGTTTTGTATTTGTCAGGCCCAGGAGTTACAGCGAGCCAGTTAGTAATCCTAGCAGGCACATAGTGAGACACAGTCATCTGCCAAATGCCCGCCTGCCACTGCCGTGTATTTTCTGCCTCAAACTAAGGTCATGACAGACTACAAAAATATTCCACTTCAGCAATGATCAGCTCAATTTCCATCACTACCGATGCGGTAGGAGGGAGCAGAAGACTTTTCTTCAGAGTCAAAGGTACTAGGGCGTGGGCCAGATCAGAACTGAGAGGTGTTCTTTTCTAAAGCTTACTGCTGCAAAAGACCCACTTGGGCCATGATGAAGCAATGATCTGATCCTTTCCTGCTTTTAAATGCTTGTTAAACATCAGCCCTCGTTCTACCTGCACAGGAAGCCAATGATGATGAGTCCTGCATGCACTCAAGAGGAGCAGACGGTAGATTGCTCACTGGAGACAGAGCAATGCTAAAAGGAGAGATGTTTGGAATCAGGGTGTTGGTGGGGCTGAGAAACTCAGAACAAGGGCAGAGTGGCCTGAAGAGCTGTGATCCACTGGCTGTGCAAGTTCCACTGCGCTTCAGTGATTTAAATAAATAGGCCTCTTCCGATAGTTGATGTTATCCATCAGTATGGGGTGTCCGACAGGGAAGGGGATTTTGCACCATTTAGGGCCCCTCTTCCAGATGGGCTTAGCAGATCTGACTGACCAGCGGGTAAGATACCTGTAAAAACAGAAGCAGAAAAGCACTCAAAAATTTGAGATGGTGAGAAAAGGCTGTCTTTTTAATGCAGAGGCAAGCACTATGAACACCAGAGGGCTCAGCATGCAAAGCTCCCCCTTTGATCAGGAAGGACCCCTGAGAGGGAACACTGCATCGTGGGACTCGCAGGCTGCACCTCCGTATGGAAGACAATGGCTAGTGCCATGAGCTCCATTCTGTGTAAATTAGAAGCAGGCTCCTGGCAAGTTGTCCATCTGATCCTGTTTGGCTAAGTTTGAGCACCCAGTTCCTTTACTGTGTCAAAAGCCAAGTTGAAATTCATTCCCTCGTTCCATCTCCCTGGAAAGATACCAGCTCCACAGCCAGTTTGAATAAGGCAGGCCCAACTCAGTTGAAAGTCTGCAAAGGCATCAGTCTATTTTCATTAGGTAGGCAGCTATTTCTCCTGGGATTTTGGCCAATTAATTTATTCTCATACATCTCCCCCCCACCGCATGTTGTGATGTTCTTGTATAATTCTGCGTTCCAACTTGCTGGTGCAGGAAACCAGAATGTGCAATGCAAAAAGTGCTGGGAGTGGAATTACTACAACTGCAAATACACTCACAAGAGCAAGTACTAGTGACTTAATGACCTAACCTGGATTTTTACAATTGGAACTTTACATCTGGCTATGCATGCAAGATGAAATTTCATGCCCAGTGTCAGCTAGCAGGGATCTAATTCCATATCTGGGTGGCCTGGAGTTTTGTTGCCCTTCAAATCTTTTGCTACGGGCAGGGAGGGAATAGAGGTCCTTGGAGAAAGATAATTTTGTCAGACAAGATCTGAAGAAAAACTCTGATTAAACCATACTTGGACAAATTAAAATTTGGAAGAGACTGGTAAGTTTTTTGCCCAACAATGTTGTTTGCACATTTTCTGCTGAGCAATCATGTGATCTTAGTGCAACCCCAATCTGCTACCTTCCCCACCCCCTCTAAAAAAGAGGGGATTTTGTTGCTTCTTATTTGCATCATGCATGAATTTAAATGTTAAGTGCTTTGGGCAGAGGCCAAGTGCAATTTATCTGTATAGTGAGGCACTTCTGACATGCTTGGGAACTGTAAAATAAATGTCCCAGTGCTGGCTAGTTATGGAATATATGATAACAGTACACATTTTGCCAGCATTTATTTTTCTTGCTCAACGATCTGAAAGAATTTTACAAACAAACAGGGATCCCTGCTTCTGAAACAAAGTTGCCTCTGTGGTGCTTTACGGGCAAATAAAGAGATGTAGGCTTTCCCTCAAGGAGCTTACAACCAGAGCAGACCTGGACACAAACAGAGGTGACAACAGGAAGGGAGTGAGAATGGGAGGGAGAGTTGCACATCACAGAATCAGCTCACTTGTTCTCAGTTGCATACATTGGATTAGTCCCTTTCTATGGTTAATCTTATACTGGTGCATTAGTGGGAGCCTTTAGGACAGGAAGTGAAGGAGACTCCCATATTTAACTGAAAATACAGGCGCGATTGAGAGAGATCAAAAGCAATTACCAATTTGGAACTTGGCCAGTGGCAGGGGTTAATGCTATTTCTTTTGGGAGAAGTTCTATAGGATCTTTAATGAGCACAAGGGGACAGTTCCTTATTTTTACATTTCATCTGAGCTGCAGGCATCCACCTACAGTGAGCTCTGATTGAGTGAGACTTAAATTACCAGGAAAGAGGATGAAAATCCAAAATTGCTTCAATGCATCACAAGGTGCCAAGTGCAGTTTTGGTCACGTGACCGTCCACTTACGGGAAAGAGCTCCCGCGATAACAAATGATCTCACTGGAAGAGAGGAGCCCAGTGAATGTCAGAGATATACATCAATGCCGTGTGCAGGATTAGACAGCCAGTGGCTTTAAGAAATCCCTCTGTCTGTTTCCATGTGGGCGCTAGAAGCGCACACCCCAACTCTGCATAGGAAAAAGGATTTAGTAATGGCCTCATTTTAAAGCTTTTGTTATTTCTCCTTTGAGCAGGTCTAATCCAGCCCTCTGCTCCAGCCCTTTGGCTTCCTTTGGGGACAGCAGGCTGGGGCTTTTCATTGTTAGTTGAAACAGACATTTGGACGCTCTCCCTTCCTGGAGCACAGTTTGCTTTTACTGTTTCTAATGCTTGTTTTGTCCAAAACTCAATTTTGTCCTATTTTGCTTGCTGCCTTTTACTTTGATGATTCCACAATGGCAAAAAGCAAACGTTGTCCCGAGAGTAGTCACTCCTATGCAAAACTCCTTTCCTACTCTCTCTGTTTAATCCCTTGCTCCCAGTGTTTGATGCTATATTACACTCATTTTCTATCAGGGAGCAACACAGATGGGTGGATCATGAAACCTGTCCAGCACCTCTCTGGTTTCCAAGCATTGGTTTGGTAATTTGTGCATCCCATTCCATTCAAGTTTCCATACTGCCTGTTACCATTGTATCCAAGCATTACAGTCCATTTTAGAGGGGTCTTTGCTTTCCTCTACACTACACATGGTCTGCATTTTCTTCACCATGAATCAGTGTTGCCAGGGCAGAGCTTAGAGCTTGACGTGCCTAGGAGAGTGGACGGACACAGCATTCTGCTAAAAACACTCAAGCTATTATCAGAGCACTCACAATCTTTTTTACATGGTTGCCAAAGGGGGACATGACTACCAATCCTGGGGAAAGAGGTTTGGGAGAGGTGCACATAGCTAGCCCCATGTCACAATCACCACTTTGTAACAACGTGTGGTGGAAGCAAGCAGCATGCAAAGCTATTTTCAATCCTGCTGGGTACTGGCAAGAATCAAAAGTATGAAAACAGCTGCAATTGGTCTCTCATGGTCTTTGGAGCACCCTAGGTCATCCCAAATTGCCCTGGCGCATGGAATCAGGTCAGGGGTTCACTCAGGGGAAAGAGCATAGAAATCCCGTTATCCAGACACTGCTGCTTAACAGCCAGGGCTTCCATGTGCTATGGTGAGAGAAATGACTTGCACATGGGGTAGCTGAGGCCCTGCATGCAGCCCAAGCAAGAAGCATCTCCGTGCAGCTCAAGGCTGAACTTCTGAACCCTGACTGAACTTTTTTAATCTGGCTCTCGTTTGGATTAAGAGCAGAAGGCAGAGGGCTAGAGCTGTGCAGGAAGCACTCTATCAAAGTGCCGGCAGGGCTGCCTCCTCCTTGCCACGTCCCCTTCCCGGACGCCTCTTGGCTTCCATTCACCTGAGGCTACTCTGGTTCTTTGCTTCTGAATTCACAGTCTACAGAGAACATAGGGAACAAGGCCACAAGCTTTCAGTGCAGGTGAGAAACCACACGCTGCCCAAATGAAGTGCTGATAACAGTAAGAAGCTTGAGTCAGCTCCCAGAGAGTGGAAAGAGGTGTCTGCAGGAGTGACATCTTCCTTCTAGGAGCTTAGCAGCCAGTTGCTATTAAGTAATCTTCTTACCAACACATGGCAACTTCTCCTTTCTCTACGGGTATGTCTACACTGCCGGGGCTACACGGATTGATGCACTGCATGGATTGACTGAGTGGGCATGGAGAGCCACTCAATTGATCCCAGAAGTGCTCTCCAGTTGAAGCAATAAATCCCCCCTCTCCCCCCGAAGAGTAAGGCTGCATCGACAGGAGGGTGTCTCCCGTCGACAAAGCGCAGTGGAGATGCCATGGTAAGGGAATGTTAGTAAGTCGACAGGAGATACACAAGCTACACTACATAGCTAGTGTATCTCCTGTCAACAGCCGCTGGCAGTGTAGACCAGGCCCAAGGAGGAAGAAGACTGGAGTAGCTGGAGTATCTGCACCCAATGCTCTAACTGAAGCCTTACAATGCCTCCATCTTGCAGGAAGGTGGAAATGGAGTAATTGTGAGCTCTTCAAATCCAGTGCTTCTACCCCATCGTCTACAGCACCTATCACTGACAGAAACCAGGCCCTGTGAAGCTACAACCTACATTCACAACTGTGATAGTTTGTGGAAGGGATGACTTCATGGAGTTTTGATTTAACCAATATTTTGGTCCCTACCAAATGCAGCATCCACATAAATGTGACTCCAGACTCTCCCTCTGAGAGGGCCATTGAGCTCAGAACAGCGATCTCCCACGCTTGGCCTCTAACAACCCATATACTGGAAAGGAAGCTGCCAAATTAGTGAGGTTTCAAATCTTGAAAGCAAAGAGGGAGGTTTGATCTGCAGCTGCTCATGACAGCTTCCCAGACTGTTCTGGTGTGTGTGGCCTGCACACAGATGGCTCTGGAATTTGAGCGCAGCCTGCAGTTGCACATGGTGCTGAAAAAGCCTTTCAAAATCCCTCTCTCTCAAACTGGCCATTGAAAAATGTTGTTGCTGCAGCACTGGACTGATCAGGACATGCCAGGTGAAAGCATAACAGAGGGTATAACAGAGGCATAACTAGGAATGTGATGAAATGAAGAAAAGAAAAAATGCAGGCAGAAGATCAGAGAAAATCCCTGACAGTGAGACGTTAGCCTGTGGAATCTTCTCAGGAAAGCAGTGGAAGCCCTAAACTGGGCAAAGCACTAAAGTGCCCTGTAGGGAGCAATTCTGCATTGGCAAGAGATGGAGTCGGAGGCTTTTCTACCTCCAGTTTCTACAAACATGATACCACAGGCAGGGGCATTGCTCTTCAATGTGCGATGAGGAGGGGCAAAGTGCACAACAGCTAACACACCCTATTACACTCTGGCCATCAAAATGTTGGTATCCAACAACAGTATTCCTACAATTGGCCCTCAGCTGGTAAAGCAGCTAGTGGATGACATTAACAAGCTACTACTGTCAAGAAGCTACTTAACAGGAAGCAAAGAGGATATGAGAAATACAGTGAGGTCTCTCACCTGTGCAGAGTCCTGACAAGAGGGAGGAGGCTGCACAGTGCACCACGTGTAGGCCCAGATCTCCTCTCTCCAGCCCAGCTGCTGACCACAAGCTGTCACAGCCTCAAATGCTTACACTAGACCTCCTTCTACTTTGGTCACATCTCAAACACCGCCTCAGTGTTAAAGCAAAAAGGGCTCTCCCCATCCTGAATGCAGACTCCTTCCCATACAGGACAGTGTATAACTGGAAAAAAACCCAGGGTGTGCCAGTCACCATTTCCCAATGATCCAGTCCTCAGTGCTTGTCCTCCCACACACAAAACGTGGGCAGTGAGAACAGGAACCAGGAACAGTTAGTACCATCCCCATCACACTGCTGGGAACACTTTGACTGGACAAAGGGGAAGCTGCAAGTGACCTGATGCAAAGACGAGCTAAGATCAGAGAGGGACTCTTATCACACTTCAGGGAAGTGAGGAGAGGTTCACACATCAGGGTACACAATGGGACCACTTCTCAGTCAAGAGTAAAAAGGGCTTTTGTTTTCCTGAACAACAACAGATATATGAGACTTGGGCACTATGTATCCGTGGGAAGCATGCTCGGGAATGACACATTTTATGGAGAGAAAAAGGGGCTAGGGCAAGCAAGGGTGGCTGGGTGCTAAACACACAAGTTAGTCTCACTGGGCCAAGGGACCAATGGCTGGGCAGCAACACCCACTGCCCTAAAACAGAGGTCATCTTGCTTGAGTGCATTCCTTACAGCAGCAAGCACCGTCAGTGTGATCATCCAGGTGAGATCAGAAGGCAGCCCTTGTGCTGTGAAACAAGGTCACTTCAATTGACAGGGTAAGTGGAATTTGGGCATGGCATGTTGGGAGACAGAAGATCCTTGTTGAGATGATCTTAAGTGTAGCAGAAGAAAAGTTCAGGTGCTGCTGCTGTGCAGCCCCAAATTTGGTTTGTGAGCTTGACAACCCAGCACTGCCCAATATGCTTGCCCCAGGAACTCTACAGCCCCTCCCAAGAGCTGGTTTTCCTCTCCATCTCAGCAGGCAAGAAAGGACAGAGCTGCAGGTACCTCAAGAATAAATATCTGTTGGCAGTTCATGCAGCTGGCTTTTCATGGGGAAGTCCCAGGACATCTGATGAACTGCCCTTTGAGAGGCTCTACGGAGCCATGAGGTGGGGGTCTCAGGGTAATTGCTCACTTCAGGGGAGGGAGAAGGAAAAACAAGCGAGTCTTGCATTGGTTTGGTCTGCAGAGACTCCCTCCAGCTAATGCTGCTCTGAACAGCACTAATGGGACCCGGGAAGGAGCCCTGGTTAAGCCTCAACCTCCCTCACATGAAGCCATGTGCCCCACTCCTGTCCGTCGCACACGGATGCGCAAGGTCAACTCTTGGAAACAGGATGTAGAGCCTCAGGCCACACCTTTAGTAAAGTTAGTGGGCTGGGACTCCTACCTGGGGAGCCGAAAGGTCCCTGGGGATGGAATGAAACCACTGAGACATTGATCAGCAAGGCTGCCTGGTGTTTGACTTACTGGCCTGCCAGGGATAAGCCTACTACGAATAGCCAATCTCTTCTGACCTGAGCAGCGGATGGGAATCTCATCTCAGGCAATAGCACTGATCCTGTCACTCCAGCAGCCAATGAGAGCATTTATTCAGCCTAGGCCTCAAGATGACATACAATCAGTGCCTGAGAAGCAGTTCAAAGCACCAACACCGTTCACGTCCAGCTCAAGGTAACGTTTCCCCTCCTCACACGTGAGCCCAGGTTATCCTGCCTGACATCTTATGGAGCTCTCTGGTGGTTATGTCCAGAGCCAGACAGTCCCTTCCCAGCTCTCTCCCCACTCCAAAAAGAGAGTGGGACATTCAGCCAGGGCAAAGAGCCAGACAGGACAGAGATGGCTGAATGGGCTGCTTATCTCTCAGCACAGGGGAGCCGATGAGTGGAATTTCAGGAGCAGAGAGAGGTGAGCACATATAGCTGCAGATAAGATGTTAACACAGACACACAGTCCTTCAGCTTAGGGCAAACCTCTAACTGCTACATGGAGAGACTTCACTCCCCACAGAAGCACAAAGCTCTGCATCCTTATCATGCTGCCTCCTGTTCAGGAGCCCCGCAGAAGGGACTGTAACCATACCATATGAAAAGAAGAGAGCATTGCAAGTTCCTGAGACAGAGATGTGTGGGTGAGGGGCAGGAGTTGAGGGGGGAAGACCTGAAACAGAGCAACCACATGGTGGGAAGGGGATCAGAATCAGGGAGGGATGGACATTGCTGGCATCTGAGCAAACTACTCTTCTCCAAGAGTTGGCAGCTCTGGTACCCTCCAGGAGTTAGGCCCCAAATCGGCCCCCACCCCTCCTCCTCTTGGTTTTACTTCCTCATGTCTTCCAGGTTCCACCCACCTGCCCCTTCCTCGAACTAAAGACCAGAAAGACACTCTAGAGAGCCCAACAAGTGATGCCCCTTTATCCAGAGAGAGGCAGGTCACTGCAGAGTAATGCAAGGTGCTCTGCCTTCCTGGCTCCCATATAGTGGTGTTAAGAGGCCAGCCGGGCCCAGCTGATAGCATGTCAATAGCTGAGCCAGTGCTGCAGCAGTGATGGCAGGGAGAGTGTTGGGAGTTTTGCTTTTACCACCACTCAGAAAGCAAGGGGGGGGCCCACAGCATTCAACACAGCAGTCCCCACAGGGCCAGATGGAAGTGGGGGCTACTGCGCTTGGGAAACTGACAAATACATCATTGAGCTGAGAGAGACAGTGTCTGCTGGGAGAGGCCAGATCCTTCTGTTCTGCCTTTCTCTGCAGAGATCCCTGCACTTCTCCACTCAGTCTCAGGCCCTTCTCAAAGCACAACTGATCCCTCCCCAAGCAAGCACACTGAAATCCAACAGGCTCAAAGGCAGCAAAGTGACAAGTCAGATGACCCAAGGGGTCCTAACGTTTCACCTCAGAGGCTTTGTGAGGAAACAGATAAAGGCTCCTCAACTCTCACTGCACTGAATGGAGGTGGCTTATTTTGCTCAAAGGTCCCTGCCACCTACCTCACTATGGATAGGATCTTAGGGTCCCCATCACCACAGGATCTGAGCACCACTCACAAATTTGTGGATTTTTGAGGGACTTTACAGATGGGGAAATCAAGGCAGACAGATTAAATGACTTGTCCAAGGTCATGCAGGAAGTCTGTGGTGGAGCCTAGAACTGAACCCAGGTCTCCCACATCCTGGTCCAGTGTCTTAACCACAATCCAACTTTTGACACAGCTATGCACCATGAAGGGAAAAGGAGGTGCTGGTTTGGGCAGTGTGAAATGACCTCACCCCCAAAGCTGGAGGAAGGAAGCAGTTAAAGTCTTGTGCCCCGTGCAGTGCTGGCTGCTGTTCCAGGGAGCAACGTGGGAGGCACAGTTGGGGGTAGGCTTGTGGCCAAAGCTCTCACAGTGCTGCAGTGGCTGAGACATGGCCAGGTTCCAAAAATGCAGACCTTTCTACCTCCAGCAGTTAGCGGAGACAATATCTCAGCAGCATTCCTGAAATGTCCTGATTGCAGTACCCCAGCTCCTGGCCTGCCTCTGTCAGCTTCATCCTCATCTTCCCCAACTCCCAGGCTGATCTCTCAACCCCATCCCTGCCTCCTCCACAAACTGCGAACTCCCTCTCAATACCGGGCCTGCTCCATCCCAGCTCTGTTCCTTGCCTGCGCCAGCTCTCCCACTACATCCCTGCCTTCCCTTCCCCAACTCAATCCCAACCCCAGTTCTGTTACTTCCTCTCAGTGGGAGAAGCAAACCAAGGATATAGCAGAGAGAGAGAGAGAGAGAGAGAGAGAGAGAGAGAGAGAGAGAGAGAGAGAGAGATCTCGAGGGAGCACTCAGATGCCAACGCCCAAGCTTGATTCTAGGGGGTGCTCCGCTCTCAGATGTACATGGATGTACCCATCATCAGTGTTCACTGAAGAGCCCACAGCAGAGTTAGTAAAAGTCAGGGTGCCAGCCCTTGAGCCTTGGTCTAACTGCAGTGGGAATTGGGCTTCTCCATTTCCTGTCCTAACCAGCTGGGCAGCGTTGCTGTGTGTGATGAGCAATTGCTGCACTCCACCCCAGATGTGCTGGACATGCACAACTAATCTATAATGCCAAAGCGTTTTAAGATACAGAAATGTGAGGTACTACCGAACGCAATCTCTGAGGAGCCTGGGGCCGTATCTGATCCTTGTGGACAGGCACAGTGTGGGTCTATCTACACTGCAAACTACACACCTGCAGATGGCCCGTGCCCATTGACTTGGGCTGTGGGGCTGTTTAATTGCAGTGTAGACATTTGGGCTTGGACATTTGCAGCCTGAGCTCTGGGACCCCCCCACCTCTTAGCCCAGCCTCGGGTTTCTTACTGCAGTTTAGACATGCCCCCACTGGCCTGGCAAACCGCAAAGAGCTGCTCACCAAGTTTCAGCAAGCCAGCCAGGCCCAAACCCCAGGAGTCTCAAGTCACTCTGAGCCTTGGAGCCTGAGCTCCCCCAACAACAGGCCCACGGCCTCTGGTAACCCCACAACTCTCTAATGAAGGGTCATAAACCGCTCTGACATCTCCATGGAAACAGAGTGTGAGGTCATAAACAGGAGATTAGCACCTCCCAACAGTGAGGGAGGCACAGGGGGGAGAAGGGGGCTCAGCCTTCTATCAAAGGTCGGGGGGCCAGGCGGCATGGGGGCAGGGGAAGAGAGCTTGTTACACAGGAAGAGCAAACTGAGGGTGAACAACAAACTACAGCCAAAAAGCAAAAACAGGGAAAGGATGAAGAGTGCCACGTGCCTGTAACAAAGCTCCTTCGGCCTGCCCCCGACCACCCACTGCTATTGCCCACTCTGCAGCCTGTCTAGCTTAAGGATTTGTACCGGCAGTCTTCACTGTAGTATCCTCCCTGAGCCATTGCCAATTCTGGGGAAGCCAGTGGGTATGAGGGAAGGAGAGTGTATCTAATGGGCATGACAGTTTCTTAACTCCGTGTGGATGGTCTGGATCAGGTGTGGTTTGCTGCGGTGTGCCTTGACGTACTGGCAGGCCAGGGCACAGTGACGAAAACTCACACTCAGCAGCACTGTCAACACTGGTTATAGGATCTGAATCCAGGCTGACTTTGTTGCCTTAGGCCTGGTCTGACGGACAACTGCCCTCCCCCACACCAATCCCCTTAAAAGACAAGTCAAAACTATTCACCTGTTGAGCTTGGGTTTCTTGGAAACATGTCCTTCAGGAAGCAAAGGCCTGTGGTTTGGCAGCAAACCTGAGACAGGAAAGGAAAGATCTGAGATTTTGCCCTGTTCCCTTGCTAATAACGACAGTCATACCACTCTGAGCTCCCATTACAACACATAAGCTAAGCAGACCAGGTCGGTATCCCTAGAGAGAACCCAAGGGGCTATAGTGGAAGGGGCATTCTTCTCTCCGAGTCAGTGCTTAACTGCCAGGGGTGCAGTGCTACTGGAGGTGCTGTATTTGAGATGACACAATCAAAGACTTGACCACTTGTGTTCATTAAAGGTCCCATGGTGCTGCTTACTAGAGTAAGGGCACCAGTATCTAGCCAAATTCCAGCGCAACTATTACAATCTGCCTCTTTAAATTCTCTCTGCATTTTGGGTATAGCATGGGAGAGCAGGCATAGTGGTTAGAGCACGGTACTACTCAAGGGGACCTGGAATCCATTCCTGACTGACACCTTGCTGTATGACCTTGGGCAATTCACTTCCCCATCTCTGTAAAATAATCTGAAATCCTTGGATGAGTGGGGCTATATGCCAAACATGACATTCACTTCCTATCCTAAACTCTTGTGGCATGCTGCTATGCACAAATAGTTGCTTTGTTCCATCTCAGAGGTCACTGAGATGTGAAAGAACAGTTACCGTATAGTAACTGGTTCGAGATACTGTAGTCAGTGTCAATCCCACTGACTACGTGCACCTCAGGGTTTTTTTGGCTAGTAGGATCTGTCAGACCATTAAAGGCAAGGTGCCCACGACCCTTTTTCAATTCCTGTGCAATTCAAAGGCCAAAGTAGCTGAGAACTCCTAAGAGCAGGCTTGGAGGAGCAGTTCTGGGATCCAGGCTGGCTACAACACCTCAAAGATCCACAGTTACTATTAGGTAAGTAACCATTCTCTTTTGGGGTATGTATCAATATGGAGCCAACTGTAGGCAAGAGGTATCCCTTGTGGATGGTGGAAAACACTTATATAGCATTTCATCAGTAGATTTCATAGTGGGCTTTCCCCTATTTTACAGAAGCTGAAGCACAGAGAGGTGACATGACTTGCCCAAGGTCATGCAGCAGGCCAGTGGGAATAGAACCCACACTTCCTGAATCCGGTTACTCTATCCACTAGGCAACTCACCGGAGTTCCAGCTACATCAAACAATGATTGTAGTGCTGCTCTCCTGAACAGCTACAGCCAAGCCACAGCACTTGACAAAAGCCAGTGGGTTACCCCAGATGACCACCCTGCAGATCTCAGACATTAAGAGAAGACCGTGTAAAACTACACAAGTGGATGGCAAGCTGAAATCACAGAGGTGGACTTAAAATCAAAGTGAATGAGAACTGCTAGAGCTGCAGGAGGTCATCAGGGATCTCATGATTTGAGGCCTGGGCTGAGTCTAGGCAGTTTTGGGCTGCCCATGTTGACAACCATGTTCACGTCCATGTGGAAAATATCTGGTGGATATTTTCCTGTGTTGTAACAGGATTTCCTGGACCTATAGGGAGTCTAGTCTGTGGTGCAGCCCATAGCCACCGTCAGGTGTAACCATTTCAGGTCTGGATGGAGCATCTGGCTGTGCTGCTACGAGATCGGATCCATGCTGAATGGATATCTGGAGTAGGTCAATGAGCCAGAACAGGCTTCAGCCAGTATGTATGGAGCTACTAGGATGTTTGTGGCTTTGTCTCTTGATTTTGGAAGCAACCCTAGGAATCGGGGATTGCTGAAAAGTGTACAAGCAAGCCTTCATTCCACTGCAGAAGAAAAGCATTCAACCAGCAATCCTGGACTCAGGCTTCTTCTTCAGCTAGTTCTGACATTTTCTGTTGCCATTGGTGGTAAACTGGTCTATAGAAGAGGATCCCTACTGCAGGAATATCACATCCATGATGGATCTATGCAATGACCATTCATGGTTACTTATCAACTGCCTGCTCAGGAAGTTTGCTAGATTGATGATGACTCCTGGGAGATAAAGAGCCATCGGGGATACCCTATTTTGATTACACCAATTACAGAAATGGATGGCCTCTAGGCAGAGGAGCAAGAAGCAGGCATCCCCTTGCTTGTTTACATACTGCATGGCTGTTGTGTAATGTCTGTAAAGAGCTGCACTATTGAGTTTTGTAGGCCAGGCAGGAACACCATACAGGCCAGTTGGTGGCCCTGTGCTCTGGGATGTTCATATGTAGCTCCATGTAGTTTGAGGACCAGGCGCCTTAGATCAGAAATCTATGAGTTCCCCAGCCTGTCCTATAATCCATGATCAGAGTCTTTGCTGGAGAGGGTCCTAGTAAGACTGTTTTCCATAGGACTACAGGTTGCAGCCAACAAGCCAGTTCTGCACTAACATGACATGGTACTACAACCTTTTTGTCTAATGTTTCCCTGGACAATAAACTGCCCTGAGCTAGAGCTGAAAAGGCTGCAAGCAAAGTCTGGCAAGCAGAGTCATGTCTGTGCATGCTGACATGTGCTCCAGCACGGCTAGACATGTCTGTACTGTTATAGCTTATTGTGATGCCAGTTGAAGTAAGAGTTCTTGTAAGGACTGCAACTGGTCCTCAGGCAGGTATGCTCCGACGTGAAGTCAAACAGCGCCCCTGTGAATTCTATCATTTGCAATGGGATGAGTGACATTTTTTACTCATTCACCAACAGGCCCAACTGGGTGAACAGGGATAAAATTTAGTCCTGGCTTGTTGATGATTCCTGCTGAGACTTGCCTCTGATCAGCCAGTCATTCAAGTAAGGGTAGATGTGAATGCCTTTTCTTAGGTGGGTTGCTACCACTGCAAGACATTTTGTGTAGCGCCTGAATGGCAGCACCCTGTATTAAGGGTGATTTGACCCCACTGTGAAATGTAAGTATTTCCTATGGGCCAGATGGATAACTAGCTATGTGGAAGTTCAAATGCTGCAAGGTGAGAGCCACACACGAGTCTTGAGCCTGGAGAAATGAAATGATGGAGGGAAGCATTACCATCCGGAATCTGAGAGAGCATATGTATTTGTTCAGTCTCTTCAGGTCTAGGATAAAGAACAGCCTTACCCTTCGCTCTTTGGGATAAAGACGCACTGCACGTAGAAGCCTCTATCCCGTACTCCTGTGGAACGTCTTCTACGGCTCCTACATAAAGCAACAATGCCGCTTCTTTCTGTAATAGGTTCTCATGAGACGACCCTTGAAAAGGGATGGGGAAATGCGTGGGATAGCCACAGACTTGGTTCCCAACACCCATCTGTCCAAGATTATATCAGACCACGACCAATGAAATGGGGCAAGCTGGCTCCTGAAGGTCATTGACAGCACCTGATCAATTCTGATATGGCCCATGACATCCCCATTGAATTTGCTATCTGGGTGAAAGAGGAGGTAGATCTCCCCTGGTACTGTTGGCAGTCTGGTTGTCTGCTTTGGGAATAAGGGTGAGCCCGTTGCCTTCATTGGAGCCCATATTTGTAGGAATTCCTGCAAGTGAATGGTGTGTAAATCTGCAGGGATCTCAGGGTGCCCGATTCCTTTAGGGAGGGAGCACTTTGCTGGTCCTCAAACTGAAGAGCTCCATTTCCTCGAATGGGAGATCTTGAATGGTATCCGATACCTTCCTTGGTACCCTCTAGGATGATAGCCATGAGATTAGACTCATGATCACAAATATGGCCACCAACTTGGTGGCTATGTCCAAGGCATCTCTGGCCACCTGCAGAGCTCTCTTGACAACCGTCTGGCCTTCCTGTACAATTTCCTTCAGCTCCTCCTTAGTGTCTTGAAGCAATTTGGGCAAAACAATTATTCTTGGTAATTTGCCATATGTAGTTAGCAATAATAGGCTTTTTGCCTGAACAGATCCAATGTTTTGGCCTCTTTGTCATCAGGAGTTCCTTTCCTTGACTTGGATTTTTCTTGTACTGCTGTGACTACTAAAGACCTAGGCGAAAGGAAGAGGGCTCAAAATTCTTTGGATAACTTTTCATCACCCTTTGGGAGGTTGGTTGAATGATGGCCAGGTTTTGCAAAAGGCCTTTGGACACTTGGTAGTCAGGGGTCCCAAAACAATAAGATTTCACTGGCAGCTCAGTTACTCTGGTGGCTGTGGAGGTGTGAAGACAAGAAGGTGTGTTCCCTCCCCAAAGAGCTTACTACTAAATAAAGAGGCCTGTTCCCAAAGAGGAAAGGTTACCTGCTCGATGAGCCATTTGCACGCACACTGCCACCTTCTTATGCTCCTCCTGACAAAGACCTGTGACCCTACGGGGCAGCATCCCACCATCAGAACGGATGAACTGACTCAACAATAAGACATCCTGAGGAAGCAAGGAGAGAAGAGTAAAATGATCAGTACCAAAGCTGCACCAATGGCTACAATTTTTAGGTGGTGACTCTGCCCCAGTGCTATGTATGAGAAGTTTAAAATTATTCCTGCCAGTGTATATTACCTTGAATCTTGTCAACAATTATTTTAACCTGCCATTGTGTTGCCTATTGGCTTAACTTTGTTAGGTCTTCTGAAGTTCTGAGCCTTTTATAAATGTAATTAATATAAATCATTGTGTCATCTGCAATTTCTACCATCTCATCATTCACTGCCATTTTCAGACTATGTACCTAATATAATCTATAGACTATATATAAACATATACACCATTTTACAAAACATGCAGGAAGATACCATTTTACACCATTTTAGATGTTTTTGACTGAGTGGAGGGATGATTTTTAGCTCATCAGGAGCTGTGTTCTTATAGATATCATCTCTCACAGATATCATTGCTCATATTAGGCCACATCGGGGTCTTCCCCTGTGAACTGAATGCAGGATTGTCCTCTACTGTCTATTCCTCAATTCTTTATCCAGTTTCCCAAAGTGGAGTTTCTGTCATGCCCCTTTGGGGGGAGCAAAGAGGCATTAGTACAAAATCTAGTAGAACTTGCCAGAAGAAAGCTCTTCCTAAGAGAACTGTACTGTAGCTGGGGAAGACCTAACAGAACAAACTGTGACCTTCAGCCCTTTGGCAGTGTGCACATTGGGGGGGACTGTTAGTACAGCCACATGGAAGAGAAGGGAAGTCGTGTTACCAGAGAGCACTGACAGCAGGTGGTTTGTTTAGGCACGATTCAGAGATCTTTGTAGATTTTGCTGCTGTTTACCTTTCAGATTAAAAGTTACTGAAGTGCAAAGCATTATTTAAAAACACAATTTAAGTGATGTATCTCCAGGGTCAGATAATACCACATAACCGGTGCTTTAGACACAGCAGCAGCTGCTGTGTTGGGGTCCATTAGCTGTACAAAGAGCACAGCCCAGCATTCAGATATACGCTTTCCATTTCCACATCCAGCACAACAAATGCCAGACCCCTCAGACCAAGGCAGACACCTCCCCTTGATGTGCTGATATCAGATGTTGTCCCATGGGTCCACCAGAGATGCTGGGCTTGTTTTTCCCAATCTGCTGGAATTTTCCCACTGCCAGACACACCATGCTAGTTGGGAGTTTATTTCTCCATTGCTGCTGTAAATATTTCCATTTTGTTGGGTGGCAGGAGCATCGCATGCAGCTCACAGCCAGGAAGAGACCTGGCAGCAGATATTCCACATGCCCAGAAATCAGTGTCAGGTGGAAGAGCACAATGCACACTCTCTCACCTGCTGCTGCAGGCAAACTAGACCTCTGCTGTGGGCTGAGCCAATGCAAAAGACACAGCCAGGATATCCAGCTAGCAAGGTTTACATCTCACACCCGTCACTACTATACAGGACAGATTTGATTCTGAAATAAAGTGACCTGCAGCACTGAGTTGTGGGAGCTCTGGCTCATGCCAGACTGCCTCACAAGCCTTGTTGACATCTACAGAAGTAGAGTTCAGAGCTTTTCTCAGTCACAGTTTTGACCTCATAAGGGCACCTGTGTCAGAGTATCCTAGGTGCCTGCCACTGACTCCTCATCTACAGTTCCTGTGCTCTAGCTCCATTCTAATCCCCTTCTTTAGATCCAGCCCCTTTTAAAACTACCATTTAAGCAACTTAATGCCTGACCAATAACCCTGTGGAGCGATGATTTATCCTGAAAACAGGGACATCATCTGTACCAGTGAGCCTTGGTGCTAACCTGGAAAGACCATCTAAGGACAAAAGAAAAGCTCAGTGTTCATGTCTCAGCCAATCTCTGGCCTTGATACTGAGGCCACTAAAAGACGGCTCATTAGTGCCAGTTGCACTGGTAAAAACTGGACTGAGATCAGCCCAACAGCAATGACTTCTGGCCACTGATGTGGGCTGGATTTGATCCACTGACCCAAGGTGAGAATCCACATCTCTTTCCCCAGCCCCTTCAGCCATCTAGTTCTCCATATTGCCAACAACTCGGCTCCCCCACTCAACACTGAAAGAGCTCGCTTCCCTACAGGAAGAATTCAGCTCTAAATGCCCAGGATGTGAAAACTTTCCTAACTGTTTATCGCTCCTCTGTCTGTGTGTATATGGGTTGGGGGGGGGGAAAGAGAAGAGGGAGTTAATGGTAATTTTATGAGGCATGGTATAAGTGTGAGACAACCCCATGCCTAGGGTGTGTGTGGTCCCAGGCTTTTCTCACATTACTATCATGACCTGTGGTGTCACAGGATTGACATCAAATGTTTCCATGCAAAGGAAGAAAAAAGGGGTGAGGGATGCTCCTTATCTAGCATGTTGCCAATCAGGGGAGCCATTCCCCAGTGTTAACCCAGCCCAATACTGTCAGCACCAATCAGCTTTTCTCTTGTGATGGTTATTTCTTCACTGAAATCATCTACATCCCACCCATTTCTGCCTTCCAGATTATGCACGAGGTCATTTGGCTTGAAGTACTGCACATTGGCGAGAATCTTACAACAACTTCAGAAGGGTCCCAAGCATAACATGCTAGGTGCCTCTCCCAGAATCCTCACCCAGATGCATCTCACCCCTAGGGAGAGGGCGGACAGAGACAGCCAACTTTGTGGGGATGGGGAGGAAAACTGAAGAAAAGAGTAAAGAGGTTAAAGAATAAGAAGTCTGGCAAGGTTTCATGTTGCTGTCATGTTCCGTGAAATTAACTTTCTGTGCTAGCGGGCAGCCAAGACTGTAACCACAGATTTCCTTTAATCATTGGACAGCTCCTGGGAGAGGTTGGACCCAGTTTCCCACCCCTGTAATCTGTAGCATCTGATGAAAACAACTTGGATTGAATTAATCCGGGGCTAATAGACAAAGGCTGCAGTTCAGTCTCCTGTGTGCTGCCAAAGTACAATGACATATTTACTGTCTATTCAGACTAAGGATGTTCAAAGTGGAGAAGGGGAAAAAGGAAAAACAAGTTTAGCCTTCACCTACAAAGGGTGTATAAACTGGCTAAAAGAATAAAGCCAAGCTCAAATAGTGCATTCCCGTGAATTGGTCTGCTGAAATGCCGCACAGACCCAAAACCTACACTCACTTTGAGAACCAAAAGATTGTTAGTTATGTGCTTTTCATCAAAATCTTCATTCACTCAGATAGTTTTATTTGTACAATGAATCAAGTACGGGTTTGTACCAGACAAATCTGCCAATTGTTACTTTGGGATACATAAAAGTCAGTTTTCTTTCTTCTCTATCACTCCTGAGAGCTTTACACCGTTCTGTCCTCATTATATATCTGGTATATTTGAGGGCTGAGACTTCAAGGTTGCAGGTTCTAACCTAGCTTTGGGTTGATAGTAACTGAAATTGGTTTTCAACTCTAATGGCTCCTAGGTGACCTAGGTGAAATGAACTAGGGTCTCATTTCCTGGTGGACAAGTGTCTCCATCACATAAACCACTATCATAATTGGTATTAACAGTCCCACTTGCTGGGAACCTCAGTAGAATCCAACGATTGAATGACCAGTGGAGGCTGTCCCCCTTCAGTGCAGGGTTGAGGAGTACTGGTATGGAGGCCTTATGGAAGCTTAACCTGCCAATGCTCAGGGTACCGGTTTGGTTCATTAAGAAACTGAAAGACTTCAGTCCTCTGTTCATCTGACACAAAAACTAAAAATCACTTATTGTACCACTGCCTCCGGCTCCACTATCAGAGATGTTAGAGAATTAGTAGTCCTGAGGTCACTCATCCATCCCCCACAGGGGCTAATGCAAGACTTCCCTGTATTATAGTGCTTTATCCAGTCCAATTTTGGGTGTCCCAGCAATGGGGCTCATACATTTTCCTTCATTTTACAGCTGACTGGCATCTCATAGATTCCTAAGCTATAAGGCCAGAAGGGATCATGCTCATCTAGTCTGCCCTCCTGCACATTGTAGGCCACAGTACCTCACCTAGCCACTCCTGTAATAGACCCATAACCTCTGGTTGAGTCACTAAAATCCTCAAATCATGATTTAAAAACTTCAAGTTACAGAGAAAGACTTCAAGTAACAGAGGCCACAGCTCTGAAATAATTCCTCTTTGAACTAGAATATATCTTTTAGAAAAACATCCAATATTGATTTCAAAATTCCCTGTGATGGAAAATCCTCCAGAACCCTTGGTAAGTCCTTCCAATGGTCAATTACCCTCACTGTGAAAAATTTCAAATTATTTATTTCTCAAGCACTCACTACTGCTCTAGTAAGGGAGAATAACAGATTTTGTGAGGGCTAAAGAAGCATTTATTCCACACAAACACTTGGAAGTTTGAAAAACCAGAATGGATACAAAATGTAGACACAAGAGAGAGACTGCAACAGAGACTCTTTACAACAGAATTGAAGTTACTCTTCACAACTCCAATCGGTCCCACTGGAGTAAGACAGGTCTCTAGATTTGTCATGATCTGCTAGTGCTCTGACTTACCAAGCCACGCTATCTCATTTAGCTCCTTCTCCAGCTTCTCCTTTGGACTGCAGCAAGTGAACTGGTTATACAGCTCAAGACTCATGTTCATCCAAAGACCAAAATTACTGCCACAATAGCCTACATTTCCTAGCTTGCTTCCTGAGATCAAGAATGCAATGCACTCTGATGGAAACAAACTTTCACACAATGGCTCCCGAGAGTCCAGCCAAGCCTCTTAAAACAAGATGAGCTCCTCTGGTGTTTAGTTTTCACCTCCCTCCAGAAGATCAGGGTCTAAGGACCAGATGCCAGTATGGGGCAAACTGTGTAGCCCAAGTACAAGCACATTGACCAGCCTATCTGACTTACAATCCTAAACTTAAAAGACATCTTTCATCCAGTGATGGGACTTACAGTCAACCCTGACCTTAGAACTCTAATCTCAGGCTCTAAAGGCATAATCAGCACAACAGACTTATCTACAACTACCTCTGTGCTTCCAAGTAGCCCCTGTATTCACACCAGTGGCAGAACCTCCTATCACAGAGAGCGCTAGAAAACGATTTCTAATATTCATCTTCCATTTCCCTCTGCTTAATGAGGTCTCCCTGCGCCTTGTTCTATTTCTTGGACCAACTTAAACAACCTCTTTCCCTTGGTGGGGTTATGCTCTTCACACACTTGCTGACAATACACGTTTGTCCCCATCCCTTGGTGATCGAAGTGTTTTGGATTAGTACCTATCCAGACTTGGGTTAGTGTGCAGGTGCTGGGGGTACTGGTGGCCTGTGATATACGTGACGTCAGAATAGATGATCTAGTAGTCCCTTCTAGGCTGACCCTAAAACCCCATTTTATTTGCTGCTTTTGATAGGTTGAATCTTTGTTATTTCCTAGCTCTCGTTACAACACCTACAGACTACAGTGCTGAGCACATTAGAAGTATACTGATTTTTAACTTGTTTCGGCTCTCAAACTTGGGCCCATGAAACACTTGCTGGTGATTTGATGAAAGACAGTTGGTGCTGGTTCCTTGTTTCCACTTGCTAAGAGTCACAATAAAAAACTAAAAACACATTAAGTTCTTTCCTAATGTTACTTTTCTGTGTAAGCAATTGCTGTAGTTACCACAAATATATTCTGCAATCATGAACTGGAGAAAAGATTCCTCAATACAGTCTTTGTATTAAAGTGTGGTCAGCACTATGAAAAAGTCCGATCCCCTAGTTTGATAGTATTTTTCTATCCTTGGTGTTTGCAACTCCTCCCAATTTAGTATCATCTGCAAATTTATTATTTTATTTCCTGATTCTTCTAGAGAATTACAAAGACCAGACCAGACACTGAACACTTTCCCCCAGTCATTTATGAATACACTCTGATGATACGACAGCCTGTATTTAATGCACTGATAATGCTCACATCCTAGCCAATTTAATTTCTACAATATTTCACTAGATACTATAAAAATATTTTACTGAAGTTTAAATCTCAAATTTACTATGTCACCTGCATGGAATAATTTTTGGTTCAGCATGGTTTTCATAAATATGCTCTTCATAACTCCTCAACACTACACGTTGCTCTTGGTTCTATTATCCTGTGAATGTTTAGTGTGCTTCTCTCCTAATGTTTGTTATATTACTAGGAATAGAGGTTAGATTTACCAAAGGGCAGCTGCCAGGACCAGGCTTCCTTTCTCAGATGTTTAATATCTCATTTACCATTTTCAAATCCTTTAGTACCTCCCCATTTTTTTAAGCCTTCTCAAAAATAACTACTAATGAAGCCATTAGTTTGTTAACTAATTTCCTTAAGATCCTGAGGGGTTACATGTGATCCTGACCTATGCGTAGGTAAGTCAACCTCTCTAAGAATTCCTTACCTGCTTTTTGGCAATAGCTAATTCACAGGACTGTCATTGTTATTATTCAATTATTCAGACTTCTTTTCCTTATTTTTCTTGTTATGGATACATGGCAGTAGCTCAGCCGTTTTAGAATCATCGTGACTTTCAACCCCCTCATCATTAGTGAGCTTAATTTATCACAAGTATTTATTTTCCTCCAGATGTATTTGTATCTATATCCTTCTAATCCCACTGGTATTAACTTATTCTGCATTTTTGGTTGCCTTATCTTTTAACTATGCATTCTTGTCTGGTTCCCTTCCTTTCTATTTCTAGTACAGATTTTTTTGTTTGGTTATGGATTACTGTTTTTTGGCCTTTTTTTTAAATGCAGCTTTTGAATAGCCCCTTGTAATGCTATGTTCTCCAAAAATAGTAATTGGGCATTTATCATATTACTAAACACCTTTTTTAGCCCCCTATCCATCCTTCACCATCTAGTTATAAAGAAAACTGATAGCAATGAGAAACTTGTAGCATTTGGAGACATTACATCTAATTCCTCTTTTGGAACAAGGACTTAAGCCTTCTGAGCTACCTAGAGTCAGAAATAGGCTTGAACAAGCTGACTAAACAGCAGGTTTACTACCTAGAGTCCAGGAGGAGGACTGACCCAATGTTGGATATTGGGGCTCATTGCAAAGATAAATCCACTCCAGATCATATGCTGGGTAGTGAGGGATACACATATTTCCAAAGTTCTAACATGTTCTATTACTTCCCTCCCGCTACACGCAAACTACTCCAGACTGGATATGAACAATTCAAAGGAGGGCTGTGGTAGGCAGTATTCCCTCTAAACTGTGCACAGCAAACTTGCACTTACTCACAACTCTGACTCTACCCCACGCCAACCAGCTTCAGTTACTGCCTCTCATTGGCTGATTGTTTGCGAGCTGAGAGCCAATCAGGTTCCGGCCAATGCCTCCAGCAGTGAGCAGGGCAGGGCACACCTCCACCAATGGGGAGGAAGAAACCAGAGCGGAGTGGTGTGGGATAGAGCCAGAGCCTGTGTCGATGGTAATGGAATACAGCCTGTGACTGTGATCAGGAGCCCATGTGTCATGTCACAATGCCAATCTTTGGCCCAACATTTCTCTTGTCACTCATGCAGGGCAGGGGCTCTGCCCCATGCCACTTGGCTTCCCACTGGCTGAGACAGCTAAATCTGACTGTGGCCAGCCTCCCCTCCCAACAGGTCGGGTTGCACCTCTGCCTGTGGGGAAGCAGTAACCAGAGTTGGGGGGGAAATGGCGGAGACCTTTCCCTGCTGGCATGATGGAGGAGCAGCCTGCCAAATTTAAATGGTGTTGCAACCCAGTGCACAGGGTCCTGCTGCTCATAGTCTCCACCTCTTCTCTGTTCTGCCATGGACGTAGGCTCCGTCACATGGCGCTCTGTGGAGTTTGTAAGCCGCTCAGTGCTAATTAACTGTAGAGGGCACATAGGTAGTAGGAGAGTAGTTAGCACAGGACTAGCTAGCTGTGCTTAGATGCTGTTCATCAAGACCACTTGTGGAATTGTAGGAACTGCTCTCGCACAGGAGGTTCTCACTGAATCTCAAGGCAGGGGAGATGGAATTAAGAATCTTCATTGTGCCCAGAAAGGTAAAAGAATGGCAGACTGTGCAGTTAGCAGCAACATACTGGACTTAGCTTTGAAAATAACATTCAGCTTGTTAAGTGTCACCACACTTACCTCATAATTGTATTTGTACTTCAGGTTCCAACGACAAATGGGACACTGACCAGAAGGGTTAGGAGGAGTTGGGGTTTTGACATCTTCTATAATTTTGCCCTCAATCTGGGAAACAAGTCAAAGGATACACTGATCAGATGAAAAGCCCATAGTTCAGGCCTGTGTATACACGCGGTGGTCTAAAGGCTTATCACTCAAATTCCAGCAGCATACTCAGCACTGTATAAACATAAGAGTCCCTGTGCTAAGCCATTTACAGTCAGCTACACAGAGAACAAGCAGTTCAGATGTACGTAGGAGATGGGGAGCTGGCACAAGTCCAAAGAGTCATTAGGGCCTGCTAAGTCTTGATCAGAGGATTTGTTTTGAGTAGTGGAGAGCTCATTTAATCCAGGTCCCTCCTATTTTGAAGAAAATTTCTAATTACTTTGTAGCAGATTCGAACTGAGCTTCTGTGAATGCAGGATAGTATATGGTGGGGCAAAATACTTAGTCTTCTGTGTTTGAGTTTGTGCCTGTGTCACCCACTGAGGTACTAGCTGTTGGGAATATTTCATGCCCCAGCCTGTGTTTTGGAATCATGCCATTCTTGCCCAGTGAAGTATAGTTAAAGACTGGATCCACCATGGGCAGAATGTCTCTGTACCCACAATTTTTATTAAAGAAGTTGTTGTACAGCTGAATGTCTCAAAAATCATCAGTTCATGTTAACAATCTAGCCAAATATAGGCCAGCATCTAGTATTCCATTCTGGGGTGAGGCTGGATACAGACCTGGTGACATTGAAGACTGCACTGGCTGCTTTGATAAACGTTTCAATCCTGGCAACAGATTAAGATCCAGCATCCACGTTGGTATTATTATATCAGTTGCCTTTGATATTGCTGACTATGAGATGGTGTTGACTTGTCTGCAAACTCTAGAGAAAGACCCCTGTGGACTTCAGTCTCATCTCTTGGAGAAATTTAATTGTTTATTTTTTTGGCAATTGATCCTCTACACCTGACTACTCTAATGTGGGTTTCTGTGCTGTCACTTCATGTGTTCATTGTGTGTATTGGTCTGCAGAAGAACTAATGGGGAGGCATGTGTTTATGTTTTCACAGGCAGATGAGACAGCTGGGTCTCATCAAATGCATGGTAAATACCTTCCTCAATGTTTGATAAAGATTGGAATACAGATAAGGGCTAGCTGTCTGAGTCAGAATCCAGAAGAGATTGAAGTGATGTTGATAGGATGTGTGGAACAACCAGAAGATATAAGGACTATGTCTGCCCCCTTACTTGATGCTGCATGCCTACCATTTGTTGAGAGTTTCCTCTCTGTGCATATTGATGGATCTCCTGTTGCTGTTAAGAGATTATGTAACAGAAATTATCAGCCTCTCTTTTCCCACCACTATCTACATCTAGCCAGGAGGTGGTGACCATTTCTTTAAAACCACCTTGCTACTGTGATCTGTGCTTTTGTTACCTCAAGTCTAAATTATTAAGAAATGATCTGGATGGAGGTTGGAAGTTGAAGACAAGCAGATTACTGAAATATGCACAAAATTAAAGTCCTTTGTTTTTGAAAGGAGATGATTTTAGCAGGGTGCTCTTCTTGTGGGGCTTCCAACATTAGAATTCATTTCCCCATTTGGGCTGCAATAGCATCAATCTTTTGACCTTCGGAGCATGGTGTTAATTCATCTTTTTTCTCCAGTTTTTTGTAGAAAGGCATGCTGAAAGCCTGGTGCATGTGCTTTTGAGGGTAGGAAAGAGAGACTCTTTCATCACTCCCCCAATTCCCATGCCTACTAGTTGATTTTACTCTTGTTGGTACAAGTATGTTAAAAATACAATCAGTCTCATATAAAAACCAAGAGACCTAGATAGACCTTTGAAACAAATCTAAAATAAATATTAAACCTCTGCCCCATTAAGGTACTCAGATTTCAGTGAAGACATGAAATCTAATGTAAAAATAACCAGAAAACCACACCAAACTTTTTAGAGAAGACACATTTTGATAAGTGCTGTCTTGACAAATCTTGTCTACACATCACTAGCAACAAAAAAAGGACACTTGTAGGCCACTTTTGATTTCATCCAGTCCCTTCTAGTTATACTTTCTGGTAATATCCCAAATTGCTCTTCTTTTTGGTGTTTGCCTTTTTCCTGATCCAGAAAACGGACAGGATCTTCAGTCCACTGAAGGTCCCAATCCTTAAGGAAGGGCTTTGGCCTACTGAGACCCTATAAGCCTGTGTTCTTGTCCTGAGAAAAGGGTTTTATGAACTTGAAACCAAAGGAAAACCTGTGTGGGTTCCGAAGGACTGCTCACTTGCCAGAGTCCATGTTGAAGTTAGGATGATTTCTGATAAGTTTATTAACATGTGTAGGTTCTTCTATTGTTTTAATATACTTTCGCTATTTTGCTTTTACCTTAAGAATAAAATGTGCTTGCTTAGAAATAGCTATGTGACATATTAACTGTAGTAATTACACTGTTAACCATCTCTGAAGAGAATGCAAAAGAAGTCTGTCTTCTGTGGGAATATCAGAGTATAAACTGGAAACTGCTTAGCCTGGAAATACCTCAGTCAGAAGGGACCCCATGTCACCACTCATGAGAGGAAGCTGGGAAACCAGAAGCCTAAAATGGTACCCTTGCTGAAGGGAATACAGGTGCAGCTGCCCTGAACTGTGATAGTTGGATTTAGTCCATGCCATCTGTCTCTCATTTTTTAAAGTACTGACTATGAAGGATTCCAACCCCCTTCCACCTAAAAAGTCCCGCTGAACCAGGGCTTCCAATTTTAACAGTAGCATCGTTGGATGGTAACATGGCAGCTTTTGCAGCTACATGTGGTTCTGACCATCAAAGCTTAGAATCTCATGCTGCTTTCATTCATGAGAGATAGGAAGACCCAGAAGTTTAACACCCAATTACTCACCTGGGTTGCATGAATTCATAACACACGGTTACATTTGCTTTGCATTGAAGCCACAGAACATTTAAGAGTGAACTGCATTAAGTAGAATGAAAACATGTACTGTATGTCCCATCTCCAGACAAAATAAGACAGTGTGACCAGAAAAAACTCTCAACAACTCCATCCCTGAAGTTTCTAAAGAAAACGTATTTCTCCCCATATAAGAGAAAAACTATAGAAATAGGTAGGCTTAAGAAATAGCATGTATTGTGATTTGGAAAAAAGTAATAAGCACTTACAATAGTTGTATTTCCTTCAGTAATTTCCACAACTGCAGAAATAAAAGATGGAAAACAAGGTCAGACATATTCAAGATGGACTAAGTGATTTTTTAAAAAAAATAAACTGAAATTTTGTACAAACAAAACAGGTGGTGGACAGAAGTCAGTGACGCAAGACAAGAGCGTGACTCCTCAACAAAGCAACCCTGAAGTGAGACTATCAAAGACAATGCATTACTGGTAGGCAGATGCAGGCAGAGCAACAGCCGGAGACCAATAGGCAGAGCAGAGGACAGGCCTTTCAAACTGGGGACCTCTCATTGCTTGATTGCTTTTGTTTTGAGTATATCTGTGCTGTCTTCAAAAGTTTTATAATTTCCCTATCATTTCTGCCTAATTCTCATCAGGGAAGTCAAGAGACCCTCATGTGCAAAAACAAACTAAAAATGCCAAGTATTTAGGCTGCCTACATCACAGTTTCCAGTTCCTCCATGATTAAAGCCTATGTACAGAGAAAGGAAACTTCCTTGCTCTTCTGGTTTTGACAGTCTTCAGACAGAGGACCAAAACCTTGCTTTTAATCTGTGACACTAAAAAACAGGACTTGGGAAGTTCTCCCATTCATAGCAATGGGCAATTAAACCTGAACCCTAATTATTGCAACTTTAACAACACAATGATCTCTATTTTAGATTATTTACATGTCCCTTATCACTGCAACAGATCGGTGCCTGACAAGGGAATATATCTGCACCTCGCCTTTCTGAGAAAGAGAAGCATTATCCCCATTTCACATCTGGGGAACCAAGGCAGATGATGTGATTTGTCCAAAGCCCCACAGGAAGCATATATCCAAGCAAGCAACGGAGACCAGAAGCCAGGGATCTTGAATCCCAGCCCAGCCCCCTATCGCTAGCCCCTCCTCGCTGCTCATAAGCCGACCGTGGCACCTACAGGTGCCAAATCCCAACGCCCGCGGCAGCCCGGCGGATGGGCGCCCCCGGCTCTGCGCCCAGACGCGGTAGCAGCGGCGGGGTAGATGCTACCGTCTCCGCCAGCCAGGGGCCCGCGAACGAGACCAGCGCCCCCCGCTCTGAGGGCGACGCTCCATGGCCGGCCCGGCCCAGCCCGCCAGCGATGCGGGTGGCTCCCCCCGTCCCGGGCAGACGCTCCCCGCCTCGCGCCTCCCGGCAAGGGCGCGGCGTCCCGGGACTCACCCTGCCGGAGCCCGCGGGCTGGAGGCCAGGCCCAGCCGCCCCGAAGGAGGCCAGAAACCAGCCGGCTCCAGCCGGAGCGCAGCAAACCGGGGGCCGCCATCTTGGGAATCAGCCTGGGTCCTACGCGTCACTTCCGCTTCCGGGGCGCGTAGCCTCGGGCCCGCCCCGCAGCAGGCGCCGGCGGGAAGAGAGGCGAGGGCGCGCGGCCTAGCTCGGGGGGGCGCCGCCATGACGCCATCTTGGAGCGGGACGGGCCCGCAGACGCTGCTGTGACGTGGGAGGTTTGGAGCCAGGGGCGTGTCCCGGCCGCAGCGCTAATAGCCCGGGCCGGGGCCGGCAGCGCCCTGGGGGCCTGGCACTGGAGAGGGGGGAGGGGTGTCAAAAGTCAGTTGGGCGGGGGCGGGGCTAGTCCAACGGCCAGACGCGGGACTGCAGCGATACAAGCCAGGGCACGGCCGTGGGTCTGCCCGCCTGAGCAGCGGCCTTGCACCCAGGGGAGATCTTCCCAGTGCTATCCACGGGGCAAGTCATGGGTGCCCGGCCCGGGGGCGGGACTGTGGTGGAAGGGCACGAGGAGGAGGAAAAGAAGAATATACCCTTTCCCTGAGTAGCGCCACCCACAGTCCTCCCCCTAAAGGAGACCTCTTGCAAGATTTCCCCTTCCCTGAAGGGGCCTCCATTATCCCTCTCCATCCCCCCCTTTTTAATAGGATTCGTAGAGCCCTTGTTAATCTGCATAAGGCTTTAACTTGTTCCCCCTTGTTTTGCTAGGTGATATGGGCCTCCCTCGAAGCAGGATGGTCTCTAACTTCTCCAAGTGTATACCTAACCATTGTAAGAGACATTTACTGATTTCCAGGCCAGGGATATTTTCTTTGTGAGGAGGATGGAGAATGGTAGTGGACTTACAGTGATGTCATGTTTTTGTGGGGGTTGTCTATCTTTTTCCTTGATAAAATGAGCTTTATGGTGGTGAAAGGAGTTTAGCTACAGGAGCCTGATAGGTTATTGAATAAACTCTCCTAAATTAAATGCATCATCGTCTACCTCCTCCTCCCAGCAGCTTGCCACAGGTGGTAAGGAAAGCTAGAGGGCAGGCTGTGTTTTAATTGGGATGGGGACCAATAGTTGGGAAGCACTTCATTGGTCCACGAATAATGAAGACAAGGAGGCAAATGAGGCTTTTCAAGAGCTTTGTAATATCTTTTTACCTGGGATAGGGATGTTAAAGCTGAACTGTGGAGAAGCCTTTGGTTCTACAGAATGGGGCTAAGATGATGCTCCTTGACCTTCCACTCAACTCCATCTTTCTAGAGAAACGTAACTGGCATATAATTTAATGTAGGAAAGAAGATTATCCATCTTCATAACAAATAGAAACCTTTGGGCAGGCTGATTGTTTTTGTACATTTACTTTATCTGATCAGAGAGCATTTTTGACAATAACTGTTAACTGTAGATCATACAGTCCCAAGGATACAAACAAAGTGCCTGCCAATTTGGGTAGAAGCCCATCCTATCTGAGTTTGGAAATTTGTCATATTTCTGATTTCTCACAGTTAATTTTGAATTTGGAGCAGTTACCAAATTTGTTTCTCTCATCAAACCCTGGTGCTCAAGGGAAAAGAAATAATGCTGGATATTGTCTACATGTCACAAAAGAAGAAATAAAAGTGATTCGCCCAACAGACTTCTCTTAAAGCCAACAGCCATATAATCTTGGGTTGTGACCTTGTCAGCACTAAGTAGAGTCAGGTCTGATCAGTACTTGAGAGACCTCCAATGAAAATCTATAATGAGGCAGGTGATGCTAATAAATCAATAGGGGATGCCCTCCCTCTTTCTGACTTAAAACTGAACCAATATACTGGTATGCAATTTGTGGGGTGCGGTCGAGCAGGACTGGAGAGGCAGCTTCAGAGAGGTGTCATTTTTTGGATGAGATATAAAACCAAGTTCCTGACTGTGATCATTAAAGATGTCATCTCACTTTCTCAAAGAAAGGGTGTTCCTCTTTCAGTTGTACATATGTTTTGCTAATGTAAAAAAATTGTGAGGCTTTGTGTTCCCTTTATTTATTGGCTTCTGTTCCATTCTTTGTTCTCATCTGAGGGATTTAATCTATTTTATTTTTTGAGTTGATTGTTCTATATTACTGCTTTCTGCTTCCAGTAATAAACTGTTCTGGTCTCCTGGACTGCCAGTGCTAATGGATGGCATGTGTCTCCCTTGCAGCAGTACCTCCATGTAAATGGCAGGACCTACTCCTAAGAAGGTTGAGGCACTTCCAACTAACGCTGGTCAAAGATTCATAGAAGTTAAGATGGAAAAACCCTATTAGGTCATTTAGTTCCCACACAACCTTGGCCAACGCAGGTTTGTTCCCTATGGGACATTTTCTGTTGCTTTCCATAAGGGGTCACTGCTGGTCAGTATTCAGTGTTTGCATCCAGAATGCTCCTGTGAAAGTCAGGAAACCTTTTGAACTCAGCAACAAGTAGGTTGCAAAATATTACTGTCAAGAATTGTAGTGTTGTTGCGGAGCTGTGTTGGTCCCATGCTATTAGAGAGGGCAGGACCTGAAGAAGAGCTCTGCATAAATTCATAAGCTTGTATGTCAAACCAGAAGAAGTTGGTTCAATAAAAGAGATTCTCACCATGAGTCTCTACTGTCAAGACATTTATCATGACATAATTTGATGCTGCAGTGTGGGATGCTTAGGAGCAGAAGAAATTTGGTTAAGTTTGACAACTGATTTCCAGGTTTTAAAATGAGAAAACTCAGTTCCCACTGAAGAAATACAAGATTCTTATAACTGCTAATACCATGATCTCTAAAGAGTGACTGTGTCAGGATTGCTTCTGGGTTCACAACAAACCACTGTTAGTCCACAGATAGATACATAAGACAACAGGTTTTTATTCAGTTGCCACCACTTTCAAGGCACTACCTGAAGCAGTCTCACTCAGTCACAACACACAAGTCGCTGCAGGAAATCAAAACCTTTCCTCAAGGAGAGTGTGGTAGGCAGCAGTGTCTAATCATTTTCTGGCCCCAGCCAGACTTCATTCTCCCAGAATAAAGTCTGCTCTCTGTCCCAAGGGAGCTGGGCTCTCCTCTCTTTTAACCCTGCCTTCCAGGTCTGGCAGGTGTAGCAACATGGGACTAATGACCCCATAGCAGCTCCTTAACTCTTTCCTGGTCCTTTCAGCCTTCCCTGTTTTGCAATTAGCTGGAGCTCACTCGCAACCCAGCATTTTTTGAGAGAAAAATTAGGGACAGCAGCTACTTGATTTTGGCAAGTCTCTGAATCCCAACTATAAATTACCAAGTCATCAAAATAATCTGGGACATACAAGATATGTGGCTGGAGACTTTGTTTAATCAATTGTTTAAAAGTTGCAGGCGTTCTGTGGAGGCCAAAAAGCCTGGTCCAAAATTGATGCAGCCCATAAGGAATAGAGAAGACAGTCCTCTCATGGGATTCTGGTATAAGAAAGATCTGTCAGTATCTTTGTGAGGTCCGGTGTAGTAATGTACTTAACCTGGTCTAGCAGTTCATTTGCTCTGGTTATGGAGTATACATTACATTTAGATACGGCATTTGCTTTTCTGAAATCAGTGCAGAACTGAGTAGTGCCATTTGGTTTTGATAGCATGTGATGGGGTTTCTTCACTAGCTCTGTGACTCTTTGATAACTTGAAGCTCCAACATGGTTTGGAGTTCTTGCTTTACCTCACACATTTTCCTGAGAAGTTGGTGTGGTGCTTCCCTGACTCATTGCCCTGGCCCTGTCTCAGTATGGTGATAGATTAAATAGGATCACCCCAGCAAGGGCAAAAAGACTGTTGGCAGGGAGATCATGAGTTGCTGAACCTGAGCTTTCTGCTATGGCAGGAGGTTCTCCCCTACTTGAATGGACCCTCTTGCCTGAAAGGTGGACACTGGGGCTCCTAACTCTGTCTCAGATGGATAAGGGGCTTATGAACAAGCTGTCTTAGGCCTTCCAAGGTTTCACATGGTAGTCAACTAATTTGCCTTTTATGAAATGGAGCTAAGGGACTGGGGGAGAAGGTTTTTGAAACAGAAATAAGGAAGTTGTGGAGGAAAGAATATGTGAAGGAAGACTGAAAGACAAGGCGGGAGATGCTAGGCAGAGAGTAGGGGAAAGGGAGAAGAAGGCGGCACCATGATAAGAAACTGAACTCTTTTGAAAACAACTTGTTTATATTTCCAGTTTCCTGCTTTTCCCAGTGGATATGGTTATTTTTCAAACTAAAACAACAAAGTAATAATTTAATTACATTTCCGTCCAAGATTTCAAACTAAGTGTAAACAAGTAAACTCCAGTGGGGGGAAATCAATCCAACTTCTTTTTGCAATAGGACTTTAGTCTCAGGTTTTTTTCCTACTATATATTCCAGCTGCTACTGTCCACTGCTGTGCTATCTGTGGAACCACTGTCACTAGCTGAAATGCCTGAGAGAAACATTGTTTGGGTGGATTTTTTAAATTTTTAGGTATACATCGTGGCTTGTGACATTTTGGGACTGTTGCATATGAGCAAATAGATGTGACAGTTACAGTTGAACCACTTACACTGATCATCTTGTGTTCTGCCAAGTTAAAATCTATGGCTGGTCTACAAAGGGACATTCAGGAAAATGAATTCAAATTAACTTTTTAACTGAATTAGTTAAATCACATTAAATCCATGTGTGGATGCTGTTATTCAGTGTTAAAGTGGCCTTTTTTGGTTTAGTTTAATTCACTTTGGAAGTGAATTAAACTAAGATGAATTAAGAGCACTTTAATTTTGAATGATGGCCTTCACACACTAGTTAATTCATATACTTTTTTCGGGCTATCGCTGTGTAAACAAGCCCCTTGACTGCATGGGAGGATCACAGAGATCAGAAGCTCAGCAACAGCACTGTGGCAACCAGACCAAGGAACTCCTAGCAGGATCTTTGATATCTTCAGAGGTGATGAAGTTCCTTCCCCAACCTACGTGAAAAAAAGAAACTTTAACAAACAAACAGTGAAGGAAGTTGTTAAAAAAAGAGTTTATAAAGGCCCGCTGTAAAACAGCAGCTGCTGTACTGTAGTATATTCAGCTTTGTTCACTGTTATCAAAGCACAAGCCTCATTCATTTGCAGTGAAAATGCAAACACAAAGATTACTTGGACTATAAAATGATGCCTGTGGTATGTGATCTTGTGGTTTATGACCTGTCTGGGACTTCCTAAAAAAGCCATGATAAAGCAGCCTTGCTAACGACTATTTCAGGTTCTGAGCAAAAGTGAGGTTGGGTTGTGACAAACGTCCAGCTATACCTCAGCAATGTGTGGGCTTGTAAATAGTAGGGATGAGCTCAGGAAATAAGCAGGAATTCCTCAGCCCTCTGCCAGTCCTCATACATCAAGGAATTTCTTTTTCTGGAGGAATAGAGTCAAGTGGTTGTCTTTTACTTTGGAAAGCCTTGGAGGTCTAACAGCAGTTGTCTCCCTTAATGCTCTTATGCTATTGGCTGGAGTGGATAGGTTAGATTCTTCTTCTTTCCTGTTATGACTAAAATATAAAATATCCCAGGGCAATGTGAGCAATGATCCCCTAACCTTCCTTTTGGTGGTGCTACTGCAGAAACTGCTTCATTGAGTATTTAATTTGGACATCTGTCGGCTTTATATTCCCATCCTCTGAGCACGAGAAAATCCATAGCTCCAGGCTCCAAATGCAAAAAGTTCCACCACCCTCTGAGCACAGCAGGATACCACAAATTGCACTAGTGCCAAGGTTTGTGCTCCATTCTCCGAGCGCAGCACAGGATCTGCACCCCAGTACCAGGGTTTAGACTCCTGGCCTCCAAACACAGCAGGATCTACATAACCAGGCCTAGAGTCAGGACTGAAATCCTTTGCAAGAGTGAGTGCCAACTGGACTCTCACATTGTGAGGACATCAGAAAGCCAAACTTCAGAGAGTCCTGTTCCCCCTCCTCCTGCCATTTAGCTGCACTTCTTTGGAATGGAGGAAACCCATATCATGCTCTGATATTGGAGCATCATGGGGTATGATGGAGAGCTCCTGCAAAGTTTTCCTCTTATGGCGGCTCCAGCCAGATGGCTTCAATCTGCTGACCAATTCTTTGTGCTTTGTGTGAGGTCTGTATGCAACATGAATGGAGTCTGTTCTCAGCTAGTCTTGGTTTTTCCCTGGGTCTTGCCCCAGTAGCAGAGCCAGGTTTTGTAACTAGGAGGAGCAGTGAGTCTTGGCCAGTTTTCAATTGAAAATTATACTTGAAAAGATGCAATACATACACCTAAAGGATGCGGGGGTTGGGGGGTAGCTGCCCCCCTGCCTTCCGGTTGGCTCCAACACTGCTTCCCTTTTTCTCCCACCCAAACACACCGACTTTTGCATGCTCCTCCCTCCTTTTTAGGCACTTTGAAACATTATGCTGGCACTATATAACAAATATGCCAACTGAGTCTGTGCCAAAGTTCTTCAGTTCTAGAGAGATCAGCCATCAAAGCCCCCAGAGTGTTTCTCAGAGCATGCATGCTTAGGATCAGTTACAGTAGAACCTCAGGGTTATGAACGACTCGGGAATGGAGGTTGTTCAGAATGCAAATGTTCGGAACTCTGAACAAAATGTTACGCTTGTTCTTTCAGAAGTTTACAGCTGAACATTGACTTAATACAGCTTTGAAAGTTTACCAGGCTGAAGAAAAATGCTGCTTTTAACCATCTTAATTTAACTGAAATGAGCACAGAAAGTTTCCTTACCTTGTCAAAACTTTTTTTTAAAAAAAATCTTTCCGTTTTTATTTTTTTAGCCGTTTACATTTAATACTGTACTGTATTTGCTTTTGTGTGTGTGTGTCTGCCATGGCCTGATTATGTACTTCCAGTTCCAGATGAAGAGTGTGGTTAACCAGTCAGTTTGTAACTTTGAGGTTCTACTGTACCTAATGGAAGCTGTAAATGCTAGAAAGAAGTTCCTTTTTGCTACTGTATTTTCCTGATGGTTAGAAGTCTAGGATTGTGGCATTATCGGTGCGACCTGGGCTTGATGCCAAGCTGAGTCCTGAGATAAGTCTGGAATGGACAAATTGTTTGTCTGAACCTAGAAATCAATTTGTAGATCCTAAGAGAGCAGGCTTTCTTTCCAGAGTTTTGGTAATTCCCTGTACTGTTCTGTTCAGAGTGATCTATGTGAGAAAGGCTCGTCTGTGTTTTGGTCAATTTCTGGTAATTGATGGAATCTCAAAAAACAATGGGCACTGAAAACTGGAAAAACAAACAAACGGTTTTTTCAATTTTAGGAAGATTTGGTGGGTTGGGCTGGCATTTTGGGCAAATATTCTGGTTGGCTGGATAGGAATTCAGGTTGTTAGGCTACTCAGATCAGTTTACTACATTCCTAATTATTGCGCGTGCATTCTGCTTCTCATTATTTTGCATTCCAATTTTCCACAAGAAAGAACATTTCTTGAGAGACTACCTAGAAGGGGACTTATTCTTTCATTACCTAAGGGCCTGGGGGTGGTTTGGAAGCTGTGGTGAAATGTGATGCGTCCTTGCCAGTCAGGTGAAAACGCTACATGCCATTTTATTTCTCAAGTCTTTTAGGTGTGTATCCCCGGCAAGTGAATTCATTCCCTGCAGGTGAGTTTCAGAAAAAGGGTTGGGATGTACTTGGCACGTTTGAGAGAAGGACCATGGGTGGCTTTATGGCACTTCTCTCCTGATACTGGGGACTACACTGGTCTCTGACACAATTTATAGCAATTTCATGGCCCTTGATGGGCCACTGCACTGCCCAGGATCATGAGCGTGTGTTGCATTTCATTCCAGCCCTTTCTCACCCTGTCCTCTCTCTCTCCTCTCCCTGAGAGTGGCTGTGACATTCTGCAGGGAGGTTGGTGGCCAACGCTGTTACAATGTTGATACTGTTTTCCTGGTATTTACATTATTGATACTATTTCACTAAGGAAAGCACAATATTGATATTGTTACAGTGTTAATACTGTTTCCCTGGTATTTGCATTATTGATACTATTTACCACATTTTTGTATTCACAATAAACGTGGATTGTTGCCTTATCTCCTGAAAAAGACCCTGTGATATTTGTTATTCAAATAACATTAAGTGGTGGAGAATGCAAAGGGGGAAAACAGCAAGCATACCATGGTTATTGTGAATATTGGGGGTGCACACCCAACAAAATAAGTCTTTCCAACAGTGCAGGAGCCAGTGTGCGTGCCTGTTGAAGAGCCTTGGACAGGGCTTGGTAGCTGTTCCAAATCAAAGCACATTAGAAGTTCACTGTGCATTAACAAAGAATTTTTGCATTCCCCTGGGATAAGAAACCAATTGTCAGCAACCAGAGGTTTGACAAAAATCCAAAAATATGTTTAAGAAAAAGCAAGCCAAAAACTCTTGCTTTTCAGGGAAGGACCTTAACCTGCCATCCTCCCTACCATTTGTCAAAGAAGTCACCTTTTCACAAGTATTTTGCAAAAATTCAGACCCAGTGCAGGATGGACCATTTCAGAGTTAGAAGACAAATTGGCCCAGTACCTGGTGGTATATAACCCATCCACCCAAGCAAAAGGGAAACTGAGGTATACCACCTTCTGAAAGAAATTCACCCTAAAACCTTAAAAAGTAGAAGCCATTACAAACCTGGCCTGCCTATAGAACAAAAACATAGGAAAATATGAGGGTAATTCCTCTGTTTTGCCTGCAATCAGAAAGAAAATGTGTAAAAGAAGGGTATTTTAAGTAATAATCTGCCCCAAAAAAACCCCAGTGGGTAAAAAATGTTCTTTTTATTATTAAAAATAAATTTATATATCTAAATTATCTAATTATATCTAAATTTATATTTATATTTAGAACTGCAGAAAAAGCTGGTGCCAGCAAAACAGCTAAAGAACAAAACCATGAATCTCCTGCTGCAACAAAAATTGTGTTTTATGTTTTGTGTTGTTTGTCTTGTTACTAACATTGTTGTGTATAGTATTGAATTTAAAAAAAATCAGGGGAGGTACTGCATGAAGCAGAAAAGAATCAAGGAGCACTTTAAATGTATTTACAAAAACATCCTTTATCAGGTAGCAAAGAGGAGAAATAAAAGGCAATCAAGTTCAATTAATTTGGAAGGAAAAGGAGTCCTGAAAACAGATGTTTTTGTAGTATTATAGTGATTAGGGAATGTAATTTTGAATCTCAAGTGCCTGAACTTAGATATAACCAGTTAAAAGTAATGAATACTTTTTATTCTTCTGTGAAACCTGTACTACTTGAAATAAATTGGACTATTTTACAAAAGTGCTTGTACATTCTAATTTGTAGAACCAGCTGCACTGCCAAACAGGAAGGGCACAGATTCATAGTTATTGTGCTTCAGAATGTCAAAATAGGTATTTGCAAGAATTGCCCACCAGCAATCTGTGGAGGTAGGATTATGGAAGGTAAGCCTCTTACCAAAATTGGCCACAGGATCCTTTTGGTTACCTGGGGTTATGAGTCAGTGAGCCGGGAGAGAGGAAGAACTATTGGATACAAGGGGTGTAGTGCGTGGAACCCCAAACAATCCATACCTTCCTCTGTAGAACCATGCAGCAGAACTACCACAGTGGGAAAATGAATTTGGGATAAATTAAAAAATACCATGAGAGTTCTATACAATGGACAATGTGTTTGTTTATCATTGTGGGAGGAGGTAGTCTGGGAAGATGGGAGTGTTAGCAAACCCCCCGTAGATGAATGCAAATGCAATGTAAGTGTTCCAGACACCAGTAACCATACATATTACCTACCAAAAATTCAAGGGTACCATATAACTCTCACTGCAAGTTTAACAGAATGTTCAGTTAGTCTTGTGTTAAATTGGTCTGAAATAACTGATCACTTGTTACAGGGAGCAAAAGTAACCCAGTTCCCATAGCAAACAAAGCAAGATGCTGAAAAAAGGACTATCCAAATTTCACATTTTAATGGGGAAATTATTAGAATTGCTAAATCAGAAAAAGAATTTATTGCATATAATTGGTATGATGTTTTTACCGGATGGTCCCCCATCTTTACAGGGATAATGTCTATTGTACTACAACCATCGTTAATTGTTTTAGTGTTAAGTTGTATTTGTTTAATTAGTATGTGTGCCATATGTTGTTGAATAAAAAGAATGCATGCTAAATTAGAGCCATAAACCCACATTTCTTCACAGTATATGGCTTTAAAATGATTAAATATGACCCGTTCTACTGATTCAAGTTGAAGGGTCAAAGGAGGGATAATGTTGGCCCAATACTGTTTTTATGAAATGCATGAAAGAACAGAGCCACAAACACCCCCCTCTTCCTACCAAGAGGCACTTCAGCCTGCTACACTGTACCTTTAATCAAAAGCTAAAACCTCAACTGACTCTTATTGTTCTACCCTTTGAAATGTTCACTTTAGTCTTTTTAAAATATTCATTTACTGCATATCATTGGAACAAGAGATCCCAGATTTTTGTCTAAGCCACAGGTGTCAAACACAAGGCCTGCGGGCCAAATCCGGCCCGCCGGCTTGTGTTATCCAGTCCGCGGGACAAATGCAGCCCGCTGGCTTGTTTTACCCGTGCTGGCAGTGTTTTCTGAGCCGAGCTCAGGAAAAGCGTGGGAGATCTTGCGTGAGCTCAGGGCACCGGGAGATCTCGTCTGAAAAAGGAAACGGCCGTCGGAGTCTCGCACTCTGCCGCTGAATGTCACCCTGCGGGGAGATTTCACGGCGGAGAGTGGAGTGTGCGAGCCCCTGTGAGTCTCTGTTATGATTCCTATTCTGGTACTCTGCCGCCGAATTTCACCGTGCGGGGAGATTTCTCGGCGGAGAGCACACTATGAAAATTACAGTAGAGTACTCTGTGGTATGCGCGGCCCCCCTGAACTGAATTTAATTTAAATGTGGCCCGCCATACGAATTGAGTTTGACACCCCTGGTCTAAGCTATTCTCTGTAAGTCCTACATTCCAGTTCGACATGGTTCCAAATCATACTATTCAGTAATAATTCAAGTCTGTCTTTACTCTGAATAATTCTGTTTTAAGATTATTTGTAAAACCACTCAACTGACAATTTTATCTATTGATTTTACCCACTTTCAGAATATTTGTAAAAAACCTATTTTATATGTGCTTAAGTCAAAAATGAAATAATGTTTGCTTTAAAAGATGTAAGTTCTTCAGCTAGGAATTGGCACTGAGTGATTGGAGTGTGAATGGCAATTGAGGTGGATGTAGACTGGGAGAGTTAGTGAACAATTGGTCTAAGTAAGGGATGTTGAAACATGATGAAGAAAACATCAGTCTCACCTCAAACTTTTGAGGGAGCAAGAAAGGAGTGAAGATATTAACTTTTACCACTCAACTGACATAAGAGGAGTCCACCCTGATAACTTTGGAGTCAGTCCACTTCAAAGGACAAAATCTCATCAGGCTTGCAACAATGTGGGTGATTAAGGATCACACCAAATGCAGATGCAGCATGACAGAGCAAAAATCCATAGACTTCCATGGGATCTTTTTCCTATAAAATGGGACAGGAAGATGAAGGCTGGAGGTTTGGGTCTACATCACCACACCGGCCAGGAGTACGGATGCACATCGGCAGAACCTTGCTCCTCACCCTCATGTCACAGTCACCTGGCCAGTGATTACCACGAGCACCAAGAGGCTGGTGACTATAACATCTGAGACCCCATGTACGTCTCCTTCTCTGTGTATGCCTGTCTGTGTGTATGAGTGTGAATGAAGGTGCCAATTGAAACATGTCAATGAAGTATACTTTATTAACAAGAATCTCTATTTGTAATCACTAGGTAAAGCACAATATTGATATTGTTACAATTTTGATACTGTTTTCCTGGTTTTTACATTTTGATACCATTTCACTAAGTAAAGGTCAAGATTGATATTGTTACGGTGTTAATACTGTTTCCCTGGTATTTGCATTACAGATACTATTTACCACATTTTTGTATTCACAATAAACATGGCTTATTGCGTTATCCCCTGAAAAAGATCCTGTGAGATTCGTTATTTGAATAACAACGCCTCCATGCCATTACCCAGCAGCCACAAAAGGACCATATGCATTATCACATAAGATCCAGGGAAATAAACACCACAGGAAGTGCCACCTTGGAAGGCCAGACTGACAGCCCCCCACGTGGTCTCTGATTGGTTCAGGTGCCCTATTTAAGCCCACAAGCAGTTCCAGGAAAATGTCAGTGCAATGACATGGACTCTGCTGCCATTTACATTGATGGACCTGCCTCTTGGCTTGCTCTCAGACACTTGACCCCAGCTCTAAATCCTGGTTCCTGATCCTGACTTTGATCCTTGACTCTGGCTCCTGGAGTTCTGACCTTTGGTGCTGTTCCTGGCCTCTGACCACCCCTGTTCTGACCACTAGGCCTGACTGTCCAAGTCCCATTGGTGACAGTAGGATGATGTGTGGAGGGGATGGCAGTAGGAGGGGGGCATTTGCAAGAGCTTGAGGATATGGCCCTGTGCATGAGACATCAAGCTAGGAATGCACCATCAGGATTATTAATAGAGACACACTCTTGTGCATGACTCTCTGCAGGTATACACGGCAACTCAGATACGCTGCCCCAGGGAGCTCTGGGCTATAATCTCACTGAGTGACTCAGAGAGGAGGCTGAGGCTGGTAGGAAAGAAAAAAGCTGATACTGGGAACCAGAAAACTTAACTGGGTATTCCTAAACACACTGTTCTTTTCAATTTGGCCATGTGTTGATGGCCTCTTTTTATGGGTCTGGCAAGACAACAAAACTACATCTTTTTGTGACTGGGAAGAGGAATTAATATTCAAACTCTGTATCTCTGGGGCAGAGAAGTGTAGAAGCACAAGTCAGCACTAAATCAGCTTAGCTGCACCCCTCCCCCCCCATCATATTCTGTGGCTGCCATTGGGGAGAACTCAGCCCATCTCCAGACAAGATTTTTACTTGAGTTCATGGTCATTTCCTTTTCCACAGACGTGCTGTCCAGTGATGGATGGGGCCTGTTAACCTTCTGCTCTTCACACCTGGTCCACACCTGGTTGGGACCTCATCCCCTGCACCACTAGGCAGTAGCTCCTGGACTTTGCACACTCACAACCCTGTTCTGAAATTGGAAACCACACTGTGGGGAAGGAATGTCAGGAGAGGCTCAGCTGGAAGGTATTTTAGTGAGGAGATGAGGTTGATGGTTTTGGTTTCTTCTTAAGTGGATATTCAGCCTCATGACAAACCCCTTTCACAATAAGCCATACCCAGCTGAAGGCTGTTTGGCAGCCCACATGTGAAATGAATGGAGGAGGAGGGTTAATTGGATTTCTAGCAGGCAAGTGTCTGCAGCACCAAAACATCCTACCAATTGACTGGCATTATTCTCCTTGATAGTTTCACCAGAGCAGTCATGGATTAACCTCACCACAGAGATCAAGCTTCTAAGGGACCTAGAGGTGGGGCCTCTGACACGCTCTGGGGAAGCTAGTGCTGGCATTACCTATGCTGTTCCTTTTGTGTAAAGGGAGGCCTTCATTTTCTAGGGTGGTGAATTCAACAGCACACGGTTCAACAAAAATGAGTTACAAACACAAAACAAATGGTGTTGCTTGGCACTATGTGTTGGCACATTTATTCACTTGCAGCGCCAGAGCTTTTAATACCAACAGGCTGAAACAAACCCAATTTACGTAAGTCAGGTCCAGGAAGGTCTTTGGAGGAAATCCAAAAGGATTTAACCAAGCTAGATGAATGGGCAACCCAGCGGCAACTAATAGTCAATGTTGGTAAATGTAAAGCAGTGCACATGGGAGGGAATAACTTAAACCATGTGTACATCTTACAGAGTGCTAAATTAACTATATAAATGAATGAAAGGGACCAGAGCATCATTGTAGGTACTTGAAGAAAAACCTTTGCTCAACGTGCAGCCATGGTCAAAAAAGCAAACAGGATGTTTGGATGCATGAAGAATGGGATGGAGAGTAAAACAGAAAATATCATCATACCATCATATAAATCAATGGTGCAGCCTTTTTTGGAATACGACGTGTCATTCTGATCATCTCTCTCAAAAAAGATTAGAGAAGGGCCACAGAAATGATCAGGGAAAAACCCGCATAGGAAGAGAGATTGAAAAGACTTGGGGGGAGGGGGAGGGTTTCGTCTTTGAAATAATGAATGGGATGAGATGGGAGATTGGTAGTTTCTGTTCTGCTTGCTTCATAACACAAGAACAAGGGGCCGTTCAATGATATTAAAAGGGGACAAATTTGAAATTCATAAAAGGAAATCCCTTTCCACACAATGTGTAATTAGATTGTGGAGCTCATTGGCACAGCAATTGATTGAGACAGTGCAGTTTTGGTGTCCCATGTTTAAGAAGGATGAATTCAAACTGGAACAGGTTCAGAGACGGGCTACTAGGATGATCCGAGGAATGGAAAATCTGCCTTATGAAAGGAGACTCAAAGAGCTTGGCTTGTTTAGCCTGGCCAAAAGAAGGCTCCGGGGGGATATGCTTGCTCTATATAAATATATCAGGGGGATTAACGTTAGGGAGGGAGAGGAATTGTTTAAGTTTAGTACTAATATAGGCACGAGGACGAATGGGTACAAATTGGATATTAGGAAATTTAGACTAGAAATTAGACGAAGGTTTCTAACCATTAGGGGAGTGAAGTTCTGGAATAGCCTTCCGAGGGAAGTAGTGGGGGCAAATGACTTATCTGGCTTTAAGACTAAGCTTGATAAGTATATGGAGGGGATGTTATGATGGGATAGTTTAATTTGAGCAATTGATTTTGGATTATCGGCAGATAAGTCTGCTCAATGGTCTGTGGGAATGCTGGATGGGATGGGAACTGAGTTACTGCAGAGAAATCTTTTTTGGGTGCTGGCTGGTGAGTCTTGCCCACATGCTCAGGGTTTAGCTGATCGCCATATTTGGGGTCGGGAAGGAATTTTCCTCCGGGGCGGATTGGCAGGGGCCACGGAGGTTTTTCGCCTTCCTCTGCAGCATGGGGCATGGGTCGCTTGCTGGTGGATTCCCTGCAGCTTGAGGTCTTCAAATCTCATTTTTGAGGATTTCAACAACTCGGTCATGGGTTCGGGGTTGTTATAAATGTGTATGGGTAGGGTTTTGTGGCCTGCCTTGTGCGGGAGGTCAGACTAGATGATCATATTGGTCCCTTTTGACCTATGAGTCTATGAGTCTATGAGACTGAGAATTTAGCCAGATTCACAAAGGGATTGGGCATTTATATGGATGACAATATTTAGACTGATAATAATTACTGCCAATAAAAATGTTGGATGGAGTGCGAAACGTCACGCATTAGGGTTTGAACCTTATCTCTGTTAGCGATTAGGATGAGATGTAATGCACTGGGTAGATTATTCCTATATCTGCCTAATTGCAGGGTTCTTACATCTTCCTCTGAAGTGCCTGGTGCTGGCTAGTGTCAGATACTGGGATAGAGGGACCTCAGGTCTGAACCAGTGAGGCAATTCCGATATTCCACGACTGACAGTTCTGTCTATAGAAGACCTAACATGGAGTATAGGAGGTGATGCAGATCAGGACTAAGGGGCACTGAACACTTGTGTTGTGGGACCCTGGA
>ML675721.1:9015155-9176757 GCA_007922155.1 Mesoclemmys tuberculata | reverse complement strand
TGACTGGCCCATTGAAGTCGACTCGTAGGGAAGGGAAAGAGATAACACGGAGGCCCAGTTACGTGCTGGTGTGTGAGATGGGAATTCAGCTGGATCAATCAGCTCTGCCATCCACATCTCCCCCAAAAGCCCTTGTGACAGTACAAAAGAGCCAAGGGTGTCTTAGCAAGGACATTGTCAGGGCTTTCACAGGAAGGACAGAGCGGTTCCTAGGGATGGTCAGGGCAGATAAATAGCCAAGACCACGAGACTGGAGTTCACTCTGCCCACAACCCCCTAGGTTCCTATGAACCCCAGTTGGAAGCAGAACACAGTTTCTAGGAGTTTGTCAGGTTCTGGAGGCTTGAGTGTTTTAAGCAACATTGTTTTCAGGTTCTCCTGTCATCCCAGTTCCCCTCGCTGCACGGCCCCAGCCCTGCACACGTGATGTTCTCAGTTGAAAGAAGGGAAGGCGGGAAGCAATGGGGGATGGGAAGGGAGGCAGTGTTCATGCAGTCGATGGTCACAGATGATAGCATGTGCCACAGCTCTTGTGGGAGGAGAGCTGCCTTCCCTAAGATGCCTTCCTTGGATTAAAATCCTACAGGTGATGAGAAGGTTAGGGAGAGAGCTAAAACATCCATCCAGCCATCAAATATTAGGGTTGCCAACATGGCATTTCAAAAATAAGAGACTGTTTTCTTACCACCCTAGCATGACCCATCTCCTATTATTATTATTATTACTACATAATTAATAATAATAATAAGCAGTACTCACCTATGTTTGCTAGGGGTATTTCTTGCTGCCTTTTTCAGCACTCAGCAACTCCCAATCTTCTTGTCCGGAGATGAAAAACAAGGAAAGCCCCTTGTAATAAGGGACTGTTGGCAACCCATCCGAACACCTCCCTGGTATTTGAATGCTTGAAATCTGGATGCCGCTTCTTGCTTGGAGGTCTGATTCCAAGCACTGAGCTGCTGCCAATGCCTGGTTGCAGAGGTAAACCTTCCTTTCCCCACGGGTACTTGGAAGATATGGGCAGGGCTGGCAGTGGCAGGCACCGTTAAACCCAGGCTTGCAAACCATGAGCCAAGGAGGAAGATGAAGAAATGCAACAAAGAGGGGGGGAAAGCACCGATGAGGAGCAGCCCCCAAGGGGAGAGTTTCTCAGGAGCTGGGAGGCACTTTGCCAGAGGCGTGTTTAGAAATGGATCTGAACTGGTTGAGAAGGCCAGACCTGGGGAAAGCTGCCTCCCATTGAATCCTTGCTCTACCGTCCTCTGCTTTCCTCCTGCCTCTGTAAGTCAGAAGGGCCAGATGGCCCTGGAGCAGAATGGCTGTGAGGCAGGGGGACTGTAACACAGCTCAGGGCCAAGTGCACAGATCAGGATGTGAGAGAATCCAGTGCCGCTCTCTGATCATAGCCCGTCTATATTTGCACTTACCCTCTTGCTAGCGTAGATGTTAGAGCAGCAGTGGGAGATGTGCCGGGAATCCTAGTGCTTACGCACCCTCGGAGAATTGAGCTGGAAGCTGGGGTGGGGAATTCCTGCCTGCCTTTGAACACTGCTTCGCCCGGTGCCAGCTGGGAGTTTCTGGGTAGCTTTAAAAAACTCCTAGAGCAGCGGAGTGTGTCGCTGAATGGCAAACACAACGTTGACAACAAAGCTGCTCCGCTGAGGCAGCAATACTACGGCCGTGATTCTTCATTGGCCTGCATCTTGTGGGACCATCTGCACCAGCGTGATGTGGGTGTAAAATTCTCCCAGCTCAGACCAGTAGCCTCTTCCACGTCCACTTTGCACAACTGTGCATCACCCCACAAGGGCAACAGAGACTCAGAGGTTAAGGTTCTACCTTGCCACCGGCGTATCCCCCCACCAGTTCACATAGTCCCAGGGAATTAGTCAGCCTGTGGCCAGCTGTGGTGCTGTTGGTGGCTGAGAGCCAAGGCTGTTTTCACTGTATCATGACAGAGCGTGGTTTGGAATGCAAGCTGCTCTGGAATCAGACTTCCAATGAGGAAATACCAGGATGTGACCAACTCCCTGTGTTTCTTCCTAACAAAAGCCTCTGAAGCGTGGGTCTTCTTTGATTCATTCAGTCTTGTTTCTCAGTTGCCTGGGGGTTGCAGGCTCATGCTGGTCACAGGGCTGGGTGTGTGGAGACACACAGCAAACTTTAAACCTTGGCCTACACAACAGGTAATATTAACTCCCCAAATGCAGCCCTGTCTGGCCAGGCCCAGCAGAAGCAGACAGGTGCAGAGGAGAGGGCTTCATGCCTGAGCCCATTGACTGACACAGCCTGGGCACTGTTAACGTGGGCTGGCTGGGGGCTGGAAAGCAACGCTCCATGGGAAGACAGGGGCATGATGCCATGAGACCCGGGCACTGTTAGGTGTGAGGAGAGGAAAGGGACAGGCCTAATAGGATTGCCCTAACAATGATTGCAGAACTGCTCAGCATTTCATTTGCTTGCATGGAGGTGAGTGTCAGGAAGTGGTTGAGGAAGCGTACGCAGCGGGCTCGGTGGCCAGAGGGAGAAGCTGTTCTGAGTGCTTTGAGTGATGGCTTGGCTCTGATGAGCGCTCCAGATTTGTTTCTTCTGAGGCTGGCTCTCTCCCTCTCTGTAACAGTGCCCAGCTCTCCACTGTCCTTTTGATCTAGGCTCCTCCTCTTTCTCAGCAGCAAGGCTCCTCTACAGAGAGCCAGCCAGCCTTCCCTGCAGCCTGGTGCTTTGGGAACCAGCAGCCCCCCCACGGGACCTGGCTGCTCTTTGCAGGGGCCCCTCAACTCATTGTTTCAAACAGTCAGACCTTGGGTTTGAGCCTTGGGGTGGGGCAAAGGCTCTCCTTTCATCCAAACCCGATTGGCCAGAGCAGCACAGTTCCATTCATTCTGGGCAAAGCAGCAACCCCAGTGCCTCGGAGCTAACGCAGCACAGAGCACCATGAAGATGCTATCGGCATGTCTAACCATGGCCCAAGGGTTGTGAGTGTGTGTAGGGGTGGGGATTAATCTCTGCACTGGTGCACGGTATGAACAAAGAGGGGAGGCAGCTTCTTATGGCCACCAGATTGGCTAATGGAGCAGGTTAGAGAACCCTCAGGGCTGCCTTAACTTGTGTCCCCTAATGCCATCACCCCTATGACTGCTGTGGCAGCAGGACATCATTGGAACGTAGGGAAGCTCCAACCACGCCTCCTCCTGCCCAGCCCTTGAATGACCTGACACATCCCCAACTTTGGGGTGGGGGCAGGCAGGAGAGGGCAGAGCGAGGGTACTTGACTGCACTTGCTCTGTGCCAGCTGCAGCTGTGGAAGCTAGAATGCGGCTGGCTGCGATCTACTCCATGTCACGCAGCCTTGCTGTAGCCTGCCAGCTCTCAGTAAGTGTTCACAGCAGCCCCTTGTTGGCAGCCAGCCCTCAAGTGAGCAAGGTGTGGGCTCTTCTGGTGTAGCTGATGGCGTGCAGACCTCTCAGGTTTCTGCCAGAGGGCAGGAAATTCCCCAGCACCAGCTGAGTCTCTTAGGGGTAAACGTGTCACCGAGGACGGGCATTAAGGATTTCCACTGCTGGGTACGTGCAAGTGAGAGAGCCGTGAATAAGCGTAGGGAGGACACTTGATCCCATTCAACCCTTTAAAGTAAGCCTGGCTGGACTTGGTCAGTACACGGCTGGAAGACCACTAGGGGAAAAGCCAGATGTTGCAAGAAGTGCTGAAGGTGTTTTCATAGGAAGTAAGATTTCCTTCTGAGTCACTGCTGAGCCAAGTTGGTGTTTTGCAGGAAGTGATATTCATTATTCAGTAACTGACACCTTCCCTTACTGAGCCCAATGCCACCAAATGATGCCGGGGGTCGCTGGGGCCAGGAGGTATCATCTTTTGCATGAGAGAGAAAATCCGTGGCTCTGATCATTTATTATTAAAGATCTTGCGGCATTTTTCATTGGAGATGAAGTAGTATCCCCAGTGTCCCGGCCAAATTCCATCTTCAACGCTTCCATGGTGCTGCTCTCTGTGGTTTCAATTGATTAGTGGGATGCTTCTTCACTTCTTTTTCCAAACTGGCCTCTCTATCGAACTAACCTAGCTATCATTTCAGACACAGCCCTCTCTGTGGTACAGAGGCACAAACAAAATGTTCACACCTCCACAATTTTTCTCAAGGAGGTTATTCTCTCTCTGCCGTTAGAGTGAGCTAGGTTTAGATGCTTTTGATACTTGGTATAGCATCAGTGTATTGCTGTGGCTGCAGGGCTGAGATGCTGATCCATTCTTTTGGGTTGTTTCTGTGGAAGGCTTTTGCACAGAGCTGGGTCTGCGTGTCACTCCAGAGAGGGTAAAATCGGGACTCATCTGGCTTTCTGGGGGGAGACGTCCAGGTCTCGCTGCTGAAAAGCTTTGCTCTGAACCCCATGGGCTCCTGTGGCTCAGAGCTGCTGGAACATATTTAGTGAATTGTTTCACTGCTGGCCATTTTAGCAGTACTATCTTGCTTCTACGCTCACGCCACAAGCCCAGTCAGTGTTCCCAGATGCCAACCTCTCTCCTTGCCAATATTCCCTATTAGCTGCCAAAACCTCCAGCTTCCTCACCTCCCTGGTCCCTTTGGTGAAGCAATGATGTATTTTCAAGTTAAAATCCTGCAACCCATTGAAAGTGTCAAGGCAACATAAATACATGGAATCTAATATCCGATTAAAGAACAGCACGAGCACACTGGACTGATGGTAGTATTCATTTTCAATAAAAATCACCATCTTTCCACATAGCTGAAGCTGCCAAAGAATTTCCAGTTGGTCGTCCCAGAGCACTGCAATAACCAAGGTGCCCTGCTGCAGAATTTGTTACACTTTCATGGAGCCCATGGGGCAGCTATTACTCCCATGAGCAAATCAGTCCAATTTGAGGCTTCTGCACAGCAGAGATGGAGTCCAGTGAACAAACTACGTACGGAAACCCATGTATTTTCTAAACTCAGACTGTCCCTGGTCTACCAGCTGTTCCAGGCCTCTGCCAAGTCCAACAGAGAGGATGATGTCAGGGAATTGCTTGTGAGATTTTGGAGAGTGGAGACACGCACACAGATTAAATCAGTGATGACGTTTCCAGACACTCCTGGAGCTGACATATCAAGGATCACCCCATGACCCTGACCTGTCAGACAGGCAAGGGATCCATTCAGTTATGACTGCCAGACCAGATTATTACAACTCATTATAGCTGGGAATCATGCCAAAGAAATTGAGAAATCATCAAGTGATGCAAACTGCATCTGTCTGTATGCTTAGCAAAACAGGTTGTTGGGAATACAACATCCTGGTGGCTCCACTCTCTGTCAGCTCCTTTATTGAATAAAGTGGGGTCTCTATCCTGATGTTCAAATCCTTAATTGAGACTGGCCCTATCTACCTGAGGACCATCTCTCCCTCTGTAACCATTCCGCTGGAACAATGAAGCTGTAAACCACTAGTCTCTAGGGGCAGCTTTGGTTCTAGAAAATGGAACTCCTTTCCATGAGAGATGAGAGAGCATGGATTTCACCGGGATCAGAACTGATCTCCTCTCTGTGATTTAGCTACCTCTTTGTCAGCTCATCACACGTCCGCATGGATACACAAACACAAAGCCTTCATCCTCTCCAGATGTTCCTGCAGACAGCGAAACGGGAGAGGCTTGCATTTGTTTTCTTTGTATTTGGGACCTGCTCTGCTAGTATGCTGAGCAGCGGTATCTAAACAGAGAGATAGGTACAGGAAGGGTGTTCTAGAGTTCAGAGGAGAACAGGCTATGACGGGACAGAAGCCAGAAGAGCAGATTTCTGCACAGTCCAGGCTACATAAGGGAATACAGAGAGCAGGGCACTGGAGCACACTAATGACAGAGGGGGCGCTGGAGAATACTCATACTAGGGGACAAAGTACTGGAGAGCAAAAGCATTGGAGCAGATCTCACTTAGATCCAGCTTACCTCAAAGCCATTTTTCAGCACTGCTCCTCCATCCTTCCACTGAGAGGATACCACGTCTAAAGCCAGCCCTGTGCTGAGCTGGACACGCACATGGCCTGGGAAGTCCCTGTATCCCAGTCGCTACAGGGCAATGTGTATGCATGAGGCTAGTTCTGTATTGAACTGGGTTCCTCAGCAACCTCCCTTTTATTTCAATAAGTGGAACAAGAGTTCTTGCATTACCAAGTAGTGTTGCCCAGTGGATAAAGCAAGACTCTTGTGTTCTGTTTCCAGCTCTGGGAGGGGAATGTGGTCTCGTTAAAGCAGAGGATTGCGTATCTGCACTTCTAGTTTCTATTCCTTGCTCTGAGAGGGAGTGGAGCTTAGTGGCTAGAATAGAGGACTGGGAGCCAGGACTGTGGGGTTCTATTCCCAGCCCTAGCAGGAAGTGGAGTCTAGTGGTTAGAGCAGAGCACTGGGATCAAGACTCTTGAAGAGAGACATACTGTGATGCGAAGAAGCAATGATCAAGGAGAAGTCTGGACTTGACCTGGCTGAACTCAGTTCACTCTTAGTCTGAGACAATTTTGGACCCATTCTTTCCCCTTTGAGGTCATTTCCCATTACGGATAGAAGTGGAAGAAACGACCTCATTGCCTGCCTGAGTAAACGGATCTCACTTCATCCCCGGTATTGGTCAGGGTCTGTGGTAGGTGAATCAGAAAGTGCTGAGTGCCAGACTAAACAAGGAGAGGGCAAACGGAAAGAGAAAGTGAGGAGGAAAGTCAGGATGATGGAGCAGAGAAAACTGAATCAGTTCTGGATGTGTCTCAATGTCTCAGAGGTTCCAGAAATCAGATGGCTCAGGGTGTCTACAGACGAGTAGAAGGGAAACTTCCAGTTTGCTCTTTCCACTGAATTCAGGCAGTTGAATAAGGCAGCTGCAGGGCTTAGCAAAGCAGGGAGGGTGTGAAGGTCCAAGCGTGTGCGTGTGTGAGGGGGAAGAGGCCCTGCTTCGGGCACTGAGACAAAGGAGCAGATGTGTTATTACAGCCACAGAGACAAACATGACTACAGCCTGGTCTACACGCAGTGTTTGTACCAATTGCACTATCGATTGATACATGGAAAGGAGAAGCTGTAGCAATACAAGTCCTACTATAATTCCATCTATGGTGGGGACATTGATTTAGCTGTATGGGCTGCTGAACATACATAGTTCAAGAGATACAGCCTGTGTGTAGACCAGCCCTATTTCGCGCTTGTCCTTGGTAATGTTTTGCGTCTGCAATCCAGAGCCTGTCCTGCACTGGAGTGCAGTAAACCCAGACTTGCTTTGTGGGTGCTGAGTTTCTGGTTGTGATGAGGCTGAGCTGATGAATCAAGGAAGACGAAGAGGGCAGAGTTCACAGCCTGACCCACTGTCTAATCCACAGACGTGTACGCACTGACATGCAATCACCAAAGGGAGGCCACAGGCCTTACTCATCCTTGACTCACAGGACAGTGGAAAATGATGCCCTTCTAGCAGTGTGAAGGATGTGGGGCTGTTCTGAAATAATTTATGAATATTGCATGTGACCTCGCTCTTGGAATGTTCTGTATGACTATTCTGGGTTAAATCAACAGGGTTGTTGGGAAACAAGCAGGAAGGCGAACAATGACTCGTGATCATGCCCCTCAGCAAACACTTGAGGGTTGTCACAGTACAATGGCAGAGCCATTGGCCTTAAGGAGACTGTCTCGACCTCCCACTGAGTCCACCCAACTGGTTTTGGACAACAGAGCCAAAGAGCCAGGGAACTGAGAGAACAAAGAACTCTGGCTAGGTCGAAAGTGACTCTCCATCTAAGAGGGAGGTTGTCAGTGTTGGGGGTTGCTGAGGCTGGCAGCCAGGACCCCCTGGATTACCATCATAGGGTGGTGGGCTATAAATCAGAGACATGCATGCAGACTCCTTTTCTCTTATGCTTTGTTCCTACTGTTAAGATTAAACAGTACTTTGGTTTTAAGAAAGCTATCAGGTCTCTATATTCACCATTGGTCACAGGCCTTCCTTTTTAATTTTTAATCTGTAAATTCTTAATTTATAGACCTTAATTTTTTGTGTCAGGCTGCTTTTAGCCTTGCAGGAAAGGCTGCTGGGGGAGCCCCACCGAGCCTATATATTGTCACTAGAGGCATCTTTCTGTAGGTGGAGCAGAATAACAGAGGTGGCACTTGAAAGCATGATGTCACTGCAGTAGCCAATCAATTCCCCCCATTCAGGGCCCATTCTCGTGTGCTGATCCATCACTAATTATTAGTAGTATTTGTACTTCTCTAGCGCCCAGGAGCCCCAGTCATGGACCAGGACCTCATTGTACTAGGCGCTGTACAAACACTGAACCAAAAAGATGGACACTGCCCTAAAGAACTGACAATCCATGTCATGATGCCATGGGCTCCATATTTGAAGCAATTCCTATAGGACCCTGCGTGAGGGTCAGTCCCAAAATTCTGCCTATGGTGCTTGCTCTCAAAGGCTTGACATATGCAGTCCAGTCTGCATATGAGGTCCATTCTTTTAGGCTCCACAGTCAGGCGCCATCTCATGGGCTCCATATATGAAGCTCACTCCCATATCCTCCACCTCTGGGGCCTGCTCCCACTTGCTTCTTTCCAGGTCCTTCTACCATGAGTTCTTCATCGAGCCTTGCTCCTACAGACTCCTCAGGTTCCAGAATCTCCATCAGCGAAGCATTGCTAGAGGGACACGTCATTGTCGTCACTACCTCTATCTCTGCTCTGAGCAGTGTCACGGTGGTCCCGTTCCACACAGCCAGGCTGCGGTGTGATTGGGGTGCCAACCAGCAGGCACCAGCAAGGTCCTAACTCTGTCGTCCTCTCTCTGCTGCACTAAACAAACCTTGGAGTCATGGGGTGGAGACACAGAAACAAAGAGCTTGTCTAAAGGCACTGGGATGCCAGCATAGGAGAGCATCCAGCTCCTGCCCCAGAGGTGTGCGTGGGACAATCAGATACTAATTCTGAGTTGGGGGAGGGGACCCATGTGGCGCATTTAGAAAGAGTGGTGATTCTTTCTGCCCTCCCCAAGGTCTGGATCCTGCCAGCGCCGGCAGATGTGCCCAGCTGCGTCCATGTGCTGCATTCCCCCTTTCTTTCCAGGTGGGCTCCAGAGAGTCCACAGTACAGAGGAGAAATCTGTTTCTGTGGCATTTAAGTTCCATGGTGCAGTTTGCTGAATGGCGACGCTTGGGCCCCGCTACCATATCAGAATGGGAGTGTTTGACGCTTCCTTTGCACTGGAGCAGGCCTCTAGTTTGTTGCCTTCCTGGGAGTGCAGCAGAGGCAAACCCTCTGCCTGATGAACAAACATCAGTGATGTGTCCAAAGGGGGAGCCCATCCACTCCCCTTGAGACACAAGTAGAAGCTGTGATGCAGAGCTTGGAGGGTCCTGGAGAGCTTTCAGGATGTCCTGAGGATGTATTCTAGATGGCACCATTACACCACTGTCTTCTCCCTGACCAATTCCAGTTGCCTTGAGCTGCGACTGTGTGCTTGGGCCATGACTTCAGGGGGAAGCTGTCTGATGCGGGAAGAGTCCTTCACTGACTCCTCAACCCGATGGGAGCTGAAGGCTGTCTCACTAGCTGCTGCCTGGGGACCTCTCTTGCCCATGACAGAGTCCTGCTCACACACACACAATCTTTCCTGTCTCCTCCTCCCTCACACCTGACCGTCTGGCAGCTGCAGTCCAAGCCACGGCCCAGCTGGGATTTATGCAGAGTTCCCCGCCAGTCTGCCAGCCCCATTAAAGACCCCAGCTGTACCTGCGTCCCAGCTGCCAGGCCCTGTTTAATAATTTACCTACTAGCCCAGCCAGGATGGCAGCCGTTCAAATTCATGGGTGTGAGTGGGCTGCTTTCTGTATCACTGGGATTCCCCAGGCAGGGCAGCCATGCGGTGCTCTGTCTGAGGTGTACCATGTTAACCCTGCCCCTAGCTCTCTGCACTCCAGATCAGCCCAAGGCATCGCCCCAGCCCTCAGTCTTCAACCAGTACCAAACCCCCATCTTCACCCAGGCTCCTCATGTGACCTCTCATGTTTCTCCCCACTGTTCCCCTGCCCTAGGCCTCACAATCCTCCCCCTGTCCCAGCTCCACCAGCTCTACTCCCCATAGGCTGATTATCCTTGGAGCTGTAGGAAGCTGCTTGCAGTGGTTGGAGGGTGAAGAGGGGTCTCTAGGAAAGAGGCTTTCAGATGAAGGTGGATAACTGCGCAGTGTGGACTGAACACGGCTGAAAGCAGGGTCTCCTGGGGCTCAAATACCATGGTGGTGGGCACAGGTGTAAAAAAGAATAGACCTCTAAGCTTAACTCTGTGCCTTGAGCAAGTCCCCTCTCCCACTCAGTGCTTCTGTGACCCCATGCCTACAATGGGGATAAAGCCTCTGACTCCCCCTTGGGGACGAGGGCTTCTGAGGCATTACATGTCTGTGAGGTGAGATACAGCCAATGGCCCAGGGCAGAGTTCTGCTTCACTTCAGAACATCCCACCGCCTGCTACAGAGGCTCCCATTGCCCCAGACCACCTTCCTCAAGATCATGACACCACATCATGGGGGGGAGGGGAAGGGGCAGAGGAGCTAACAGGCCTGAAGGGGTTTTACACCCACTTTTGCACAGATGTGACTCTACAAGGTGCAGGGGAGACTCGGGCCCCTTGCGCTGACTGCTGCTGACGTCTCAGGGCTCATCTGAATGATGTGCTATGGACTTCAAAGAACCAGATCCACCCAATGGCTCCAGGCCCAGTCTGCCTTTGTGGCAGGTGAGGGGAGAGGAGACTGGGAAAGGGGAAAGAAGATGAGGAGAAGGGAGGGACGGGCTAAAGTTGAGGCAGGTGATACACTGACATCAACGTTGTTCTCAGCTCTGGGATTGCTTAACAGAAATGTCTCAGGTGGGCCGGGAGCCTGCTGTCTTGAAATTCTGGATTCCTAGAGTGGAATCTCAAGCAAAGAGCTTGGAGGGCAAGGAGCAATTACCACTGACTGGCAGGATGTGATGGGGGCATTTGCAGCCCAGAGACCTCAATGCAGAGTTACTCTGCACCAGGAGAGACCGGATGGTGTGTGACTGAGTAGGAGGCAAGGGTGCGGGGTGGGCTGAGACCAAGCATGGATAGTTTAATGCCCTCTCATCTGTTATTAGCCTGTTTCAGGGGTAACCGGTGGTGCCATTCACTGTGATGTTTTTCTGGGAGAGCTTTGCACAGGAATGAAGCATTTAATTCAGCAGGTGGCAAGATCTGTGCTCCTCTGGTGGAAGGAGGCTTGGCAGTTGAGAGGCTGTTGCTGAAGAAGTTCTGCCTGTAGCCCCACAAGCTTCACCGTCAGCTCCGTAGTCCCTATAGGTCAAAGCCCCCATCTTAGGTTGAGGTGAGAATTCTTGTGTTGAAGAGCTGCCATGTTCCACCCCAAAGCTGGCTGCAAATTACTGCCTGAATGCGTGTGTGCGGTATTCCTTTGCTCCCCCAAAATGATGGGGTGTTCCAGTTTTTCAGTGTTTGTCATTGTTTCAGTTAGCAGCAATGAGGAGGGTGCAGAACCATCTATTCACCCCAGTTCCACCACAAGGGTAGAGTTAGAGATGCTTTGTGTGCTACATATACTGTATGCAAGATCCCATCTGTTCCATAAAAGAAGGGGTTGGCCTGTACAGTGTGAGAGAGGGTGGAGTGAAAAAACCGACATGCTGAAGCTCTTGGATTTCCAAAATTCAGTCTGCCCCCAGACTACCATCTGCTCCACGCTGACCCCACCCCAGCCCCTCTGTCACACAGAGCACAGCAGCAGGGATCTGCTCCAGGAGATTCTGGAGAACAGTGGCCAACACAGCTGGAATTTGTAATGGTGTTTCCACCCCCATTCTCCTCCCATGATTATGCGATTTAATCAAGCTCAGTAAGTGCCGAGCTGGGAATAGAACCTAGGACTCCTGACGCTCATGTCCTGATCTCACAACTAGACCACACTACCAAGCTTGCACGAACGTGTTGCTGACGCTGCCTTTTTCAGCTCTAAGGAGTTCGCAATGATTCCTCTCTGAATTCTCCAGTGCCCCAGCAGGGGCTGCAGTGAACAAATCCCACAGAGGAGGCTTTTCCCAGTGGGTTTCCATGGAGCTCGTGGATCTTTGTCGTCCCCTAGGCAGACTTGGTCAGTCACCCTGAGATTTAGCGTAGCTGCAGCGTCATCGCCAGCTTTCTCATTTGCTGCTGGAGCCCCACGTCGCATTCGCTGGTGAGGCTGAGCTGAGCCAGGGAATGTCCAGTAAAGTGCAGCCAAGCGATTTCCAAGCTAGGAAAATAGCCTGGCTCGGAAGGGTTCCTGGTGAGTCTGGGAACCCTGTGTCCAACTCGGCACGTAAACCAGCCTTTGGCCACCCACCTGGTGCCTTGTGTGTCTGAATCACAGATGTTGAGTCCTGGGGGAGGGCAGAGGCTGTGACTTCCTCTCTGCTCCGTGCAACACCATGCACCCTGGCACGCATGAACTGCCTGGCTGCCAGTGGTTGGACGTGCTTCCATGGGGCAAGTCTCTTGATAAGAGGGGTGCCTTAGAAACCGCTGGGGTGGGAGGCTGGGACATGGGAGCATCCAGAGGAATAGTGGGTTATTTTAAATAATGAGTCTAAATTATCAGAGCCTTGACTTTGAACCCCATAACCCCCCAGTATCTCAACCTCTTTGCAATACTATACAAATACTTACAGGCTAGTTGGTGGAGGGACCCCACAGCATCTGAGTGCTGCTCTGAGCTAACGGAGGTCCCTGCGGGCTTTGCTGTCTCCCAACAGGCTCTCTACCCCAGTATCTGTCTGCTTGGAGGGGTTTTGGGGTGGAGGCCCCGTGGTCTGCTCTCCCTCTCTGGTGTGCTGAAGGGAGAAGATGGCAGGTGTGTACCCCAACCTCTCTGGCATCTGCAGGCTTCTTCCCCACCCCTCATGGGAATTTCAGGGGGCATCTCCCCCACTTTCTTTCTACCCTAGGCTGGATTCCTGTTACTCCAGATTTGATGCTTCCTCGCCCCCCCAATTCTGTCTCACACACACACAGGGTCTGGCGGGACTGAGGGAGGGAAAAAAACCACCCCCTTCATTCCAGTCACTGCAGCTGCTAGAGAGGAAGCAGCTGTTGCCTGCTGTGCAGACCAGCCCCTGAGGCAGGGGGAGGAGGCAGCAGCCCCATGTCTGTCTCTCAGCACCACAGCCCTAATGGAGGGAGGCCGGCTTTGTAGGAAGCTTCCTCTCCCACAAAGCAATAATCCTTAGGATACGACTGCTGCAGTCCCAGCAGCTGTGGGACTGGCACTGGTGAGCCAAATCTGGGGTAGTCCCGTACCAAATGGGGGGGGGGTTTGGCAGCTCTGCCGTGATAATAAATAAATAGATAAATACCATTACTGGGTGTCTATAGCAAGCACTCCCCAGGGAGGGAAGGATTAAGGCACAGGCATGGAAGCCTATGGCTAGAGCTCCAGCTTCTGGAGTCATGGGATTGAATCAGAATCTCAGCTGTCATTAGAAGCAAGCTCTTAGGCTCTTATAAAGCACCCACCTGATGAGCTGAGCATCACTGATGCAGGGACACCTGCCTGAATGGGCAGGGGGCCTGGAATAATAGCTCTCAGAGGGATAAACTCCCCCGCACAGTGCAGAGACCCACTGCTCTAGGGGAGGGAAAGGGGGCTGCCAACACCACTCCAGCAGAGAACTCTGTGTGTGCCAGAAAGAGAAGAGCACATTCTCCATACATAAGTACCCTCATTCCTGGGGGTAAGGACTGAGCGGCCCTCTGCGGCCACCCCGTCCCTCTGGAGCGAAGGAGAGTACCTCTGTTGCTGGCTCATGGAGAGAGAAGGGTGACTCATGTTGCCCCTGGCTTTCTGGGAGGAAGCAGCCCCTCTGTCACCACTGCCCCAAATGGGGAGGGAGGTGTCCTGCATCGTGAGGTGCCTAGGGCCCCAGGGCGCCTAAATCCAACCTTGGAGGGGAGGGAAGGGGAGGGGAGAGGAGACGAGGCTCAGGGATCCCCCTTCATTTAATTCCCCCATCCGTAATACCTGCCCCCCAGCCTGTTAAATCACAGCCCAAGCTGCCAGCCTGTTAGCCACGGGTGCTGAGCTGGATTCTCCCTCATCCAAGCATGTCAATATCCCCCCTCCAGTGAAGTGGTCACAGCTGAATCATCTGAGTCCCCTGGCTTCTCCCCTGCAGGGACCAACCCTTACCTGCCTTCGGAGTTTATTTCCTGCCTGAGCACTCTTTATCTCTCTGGGACTATTAAAGGGTTAAATTCATGGCCTAAAGGCGGGTGGCAAGAGCAGGCAGCAATGAATAATCCTGGCTGCCACCATCACGATGCTCCCTTGGGAGCCACTCCAAACCATTTAATCTGTTTCCACTTTGTTGCTCAGGTGGGGTCTCTGTGAGTATGTGCTGAGGGAAAGGGAAAGGTGCTGGGGCTTATCTGGGCTGGGTCTGTTGAAAGCGGAGGTGATTTCAGTCATCTCCAGCGAAGAGCTGCTTGTCCCACATTGTTCTGCTGGCGTTCAGTCGCTCGGCATGTTCCTGTGCCCTAGAAAGGGGAATTTGGCTTTCTAGTGGGACAGACAGTGCCTGTCGGCTCTAAGCACCATGGGACGTGATCTGTCCCTTAGGTCCTGGACATTGCAGCAACCGTTTGTCCTGTGTGGAAAGAGTCGGACACTCCACGGGCCCTTAGTGCAAGCATCAAGATGGATGGGTGCCAACCCCGATAGATAGCTGGACAGAAGGGAACACATGGAGAGAGACAGACCATGGAGTTTTGGCTCCTAGGAAAGACCTTTCTGTCTCCTGCTGGCTGCCATCAGCTGGGGTGAGGCACTGGCTTGAATTACATCACTTGAGTCCTCGCTCTGTGTTGGTTGATACCTGGCGTAGAGCATCCCACTAACGAGGGGCCTGTCAGGCTAGAAAAAGGCTCCCTCCCACGGGGAACGGTGGAAGCCCCAACACATGAGTCATTTCAAACGGGACCCGGCTCAATGCTAGAGAGTGAACTGCAGGCAACAGCCCTCCTCTGGGCAGGGGTGGGGGCGGAGGTGGAGCAGCTGTGACTTACGAGGTCTCACGTTTCTCTGCCTCTCTGATCCTCCATGCTGCTGTGCTCCCCAGGCGCAGCGGCCAGCAGTCCGGGGCTCAGCTGGGTCCCTGCCAATCACACAGTGACCCAGCTGCTGGCTCACCCCTCTCTGGGATGGGGAAGTGATTTAATCAAAGTGCGGAGGGAAACCTTTGCACCGTCGTGTGACTTCTGTGGGCTGCACAGTTCAGTCACCCTTGCAAGGCAGCGGCGCCGCTGACGTTTTTGTTGCCAACCCTCCAGGACTGTCCTGGAGTCCCCAGGAATTAAAGATTAATCTTTAATTAAAGATTATGTCGTGTGATGAAACTGCCAGGAATACGTCCACCCAAAATTGGTGACTCTAGCTCAGCTCTGACGAGCTCTGATTTTCTGGTTCCTGAGGTGTTTGCTGGCATCAGCTGGGACCTGGAGGGGTGCTGAGGGAGTGCTGGCGTCCTAGGAGCGCATGGAGCGACAGAGCAGAGAAGGTTACTCTCCAGCTGTGTTTGCTTCAGGCTCACTGGCCCACTCGTGGCTCCAGCCCAGTCGCTCTCTGAATTCCACAACCCGTCGGACACAGGCCTAGGCGAGGTATGACGTGAGATGAGCCATCGTCGCTCCTTGTTCACAACACTTCACCATGCTAGGAGGCCTCTGCTTAAGGCCAGCCCAGAACAGAAGGGGGACAGGGCTATAGGTTACAGATGGAGCAGTGTGAGGGGAGCTTGCACAACACCGACACACGCTGCACTTGGCTGTAGACAGCGTCATTCACCCGTTACTTTCCAAAACACTACAGATAGCTGCAAAAATGGGAGGAGGGAATGGAAGCGGCTGCTTTGAATGGTAGATGGCGATGTTGGCCCCTCTGTGTGCTACAGGCTGATGGGGCCATTCCTGAGCTCTTCCTTACAGCCTCCATCACCCGGGGTGCAGGCTGTCCTCAGCACAGGTTCTGCCCAGCACCGGAACCACTTCCAGGAAATGCATTTGCCATAGAAGGAACTCATTTCATTCGCCCCGTGTCCTGGCTTCCATGTGGAAACAAAGTTCCCAGCTTGTGAATGGCTTGGTTACCGCTTTGTCCTGCTGTCCAGGCCTGGGAACTGAGCTCAGTAGCTCAGAAGTATGTACTGTTCTATCTAAGCTGCTGGTTTTAGCAGTCCTCACCTGGGTTCCCCTCCCCTCTCTCTGCTACTGTGCAGGGACCAAACCACATGGAAGCATGGTAAGGGGAACGGGTGCTTGGGCCTCAGCAAAACAGAGAAGTCAAACAAGTGATTGCCAGGGAGGGCCAACATCTCTTGTGCCCATGGCTCAGCCCGGCTTTTAAACAAAATGGAAAAGTAATAATAAAATAACCTGGCAAAGAGCTTTAGCAGAACACGTGTCATCGTGAATGCGATCCCCATTCTAGGGCCTTGCTGCGAGATCACTTATCACACAGGTCATATCTGTAGCCCTAGCTAAGTAGCAGTGCCTCTCTCTCTGAGCCGATTCTCTGCAGCTCACATACACTGCAGGAAAGCTGCGTGCCGTGGCAAGCTCTGGAGCTGGTGTATGGGGAAGGTCCCTTGCAGCCTGTGTGAGATCTCAGGTGAGCTGTATAATCCCTGGTCTCCTGGTCATTCTGGCTGACATTTGGTAACATCCATCAGTGTGCCTCTGTCTATTTGCATGCACTGCCTGAGATGGGGTGACCCTGGGAGCCCCCCAGTGCCAACTGGCAGAGGGGCATCAAGCGGTAACTCGCATCAGGCCTGACACACTCATTGCCCCAACTCACTGCTATCAGAATCCGTCACTGAACGGTGTTGTGTAAAGTATCCTAGGCAAACTGGTAACATGCTGGTCCCAACAATCATTGCCTGATGTGTGTGCAGGGTGTGTACAAAGAGCTATAAACGTGTGCTGGAAGGACATTCTAAAAAGGTGTTTGACAGGCAGTGCGTCGAGTCCCGCTCCTGCCCTAGACAATGGATTGACTTGTCTGACCCGCTCGATCGCAGAGGACAATGATAATTACATTTCTGTATTAGGGAAACAAAGCCATCAAGCTAGCAAATAAGGGAGATGGGAACGAGGGATGGAGTCTGCACCCCAGGAAGCCTTTCTGGCTCTTGAGACAGACACAATGAACATTGGGCTAATATGGGGGGGAGACAAAGAGACATTTGAGGCATCTATCAGCTAGGGGACAAAGGAGAGCAGCGCCTTTAAGTCCATGAAAGATGGATCTTCTTGATAGGTGAGAACCCTGTTTAGACAAAGATTGTAGTTTGCTAAAATTAAGTTTTTAGTCCTTAGAAAGCATGTTTTGTTCAGTTTTTCTTGTAACCATCCCTGTCTCTTTCATTCTTTCCTATTATCACTTAACTCTCTGTTAATAAACTTATTCTTGTTTTATTACAAAACCTCAAGGCTGTGTATAGAACTGGAGAGTGAGTCCTCAGATAACCTAACAGGCATATTGTCTTTTAGGCAGCAAACTTAATAACTACTGTGAGTGTCCAGCAAGACGGGCTGGACACTGCAGCGAGATGTCTCTAGGGAACTCAGGCGCTGGGGGGAGGGAGGGTGTCAGTGTTTGTTACCTGCAAGGCAAGTTTTGGCCTGGCAGGGTCCTGTAGAGTTTGCTGGCAAGGCAGACAAGTTGGTGTGTCAGAGAGCTGACACATAGCTTAGCAGCAGTGATGCTCTCACTTGCTGAGGCTGAGAGGGGTAACAGTGGGTTTCAATTCTGGGTATCCCAGGAGAAGCATCACAGATGGTCTTTTTCCCCAACTGGCACTAGAGAATCGGCGCCCTAGCTAAACTCTGTTGTCAGGGACCCAACTTGACAGTCCTAAAAAGCTGCAGGTTATCGGCAGCAGTAGGCTCAATGTGTGGGACTGAGATTGCTCAACATGGTCCAGGATCTGTTGACAGTACAGATTAATGAGGCCGGGAAATAATGCTCCTGAAACATTTCCCATCATCTTCTGGCTGATTCTGGACCTCCTTAATTCCTGCTGGATCCAGAGACGAAGCCATGGAAGCAGCTGAAGATAGCTTCAGCCGGGAAGTCAAAATGCCCTGTGGAAACTAGAGGGGTCTAGTACGGCCAGCAGGAGCCTTCTGAACTGTTTGTGTTTGTCTAGGACAGTACTGCCCAATAAGGAGCATTGTGAGAATCGTGTGTGAATTGGGTGGTCAGTGTGGCAGCAGGTGGGATCCTGGAGTAGGGAGGAGAGAGAATCAGGGAATGATTTATTTCCCCACTGCCCCTCAGGCCTCTCATCTGCCTCCATCATTTAGCTCTGTGTGATAGAAGGTTGTTCCCATATGTCTCTGTTTGGCCCCCGCACTGGCCGAGGATGGAACGGGCCCCAGAGACAGAACTCCCCTCAAATCCTGGATGGGGGGAGGACCCTCCGGGTCAGAGTTGAGACGCAGCAGTGATTAGACTTGTGCAGGAAGCTGTTACTGATGCTGTGCTTCCTCTGGGGATAAATAATGGAGGCCAGGCCAGCCGGCTGTTCTTCTCACTCCTTAAATACTCTTATTAATTCACTTCCCTCACACTCTCTCATCACAGTTTGCTGTGTTCTTGCAGGAAGAAAATTGATCATTAACTCCTGCCCAGTAATTTTTTACACAGCATCCTCAGCCACACACAGTCACTACCTGGGATTATCACACCATGGCAGGTACCAGGGCTGACTGCCCAGGTTTAGACTGGGAGGGTGGGGAGAGTCCCAGGGGGAAATGTCAATCAATGGAACTTTTTATTTTACAGCTTATTCTACACAGCTCTTTCAAGAATGAATAAACCGCACAGAGCACAGCTGGCGAGGCTCTCGCCATTTAACTCATTCCAGATGTGGAGTCACATGCTACAGATTCTAATTAATGACATCTCTGAAAATCCCTCAGGAGTCTCTAGTGACAGAGAAGGGGGAGGGGGACCTGCAAATGGGCAGTTGACACCCACTGCCCTGGGACCGCTGGCAATATCATTTAGCAAATGCCCAGTGGCAGGACCTCCTCTTACCCCCTGTATCTCCTCTGAAGCCAATAGGGTGTGGCTGGTTCTGGAGATTTTGACGCTGAACCTTGAGCAGAGAGAGAGCGCACACATGAACGAGTTTGCATAAACATCACAAATAAAAGGTCCCGAGCCTCCCCTGAGCATCACTTGTCCAATTCCAACAGATGCCACAGGAAAGTCTGAAGAAGTTCAGCTAAAACTTGTGTGTGCTGGAGTTGGACCGGAAGTGAAAACCCACCCCAGCATTTCCTTACAGAACCGTAAACAGAAGGATAAAATGGGTATTTGCATGAATTTCCAGCTACATTTTTGGACCAAAGAAGTTCAGATACAGCCCAGGACTTGCATGTTTATGATCTGAATGGAACTGTTTAAGGGATCTTGCTCTCCCTAAATCTCATCAACTCCCAAACCAGCTGCCTCTGCCTCGTGCATTTCTCTCTATCGAAGGTACATAGCTAGCCTCTACTGCTATAGTATTTGCGCACCTCAGAGTCTTCAAAGTATCTATTGTCAAAATTCCCTAGGAGGAGGGCAGTGTTATTACCCCCTTTTTACAGATGGGGAATGGAGGCACAGAAACATGAAGTGACTGTCCCAAGGTCACACAGGAAGTCTGTGGCAGGGCACGGAATTGAACATTGGGGGTCTCACATCCAGGTGAGTACCCTGGCCACTGGACAATACCTGCTTTAAGAAATAGAGCCAAACTGGAGTGGAGCATGCCTGTTAGTTGGGCAAGTAATTTTGGGTCTTTCTGTCATTCCCATCACCTCTGCTTCTCCCCACACACCTTTGTGTCTGCCTCCTGGAGCTGTTAACTCTGAACTCTTGCCTATCCTAGTTAGCCATGCCACAGGCAAGCTGATAAAGTTCTCCCCACTCCTTGTTCTAGCCCAGAACACCTCACAAACTCACAGGGCATCTGGCACGTCTTGGCTCACCAGATGGGGCAGGAGATTTGTAGTGGAGGAGGGATGGCAGGAGTCCTAGAGCCCGTGCTGGGTAGCAGTGACCACAGAGCTAATCCTTGTGTTGTAGGCCTCTGATAATCATCTCCCAGAGCACAAGAGCACAGCAGGAGCTCAGCAAACCACCAGGCTGTGGAGGGAGGCAGCCCTCATGGCCTCTTGTGCCCAAAGATACTCTGGCAGCCTCTGCCCTTATCCACCCCTAAGACACAGGCAAAATAAAGGTATAACATGTCCCCTTTCAGAGCAGGGAAGGTGAGAAAGCAAAGGGAAGCCTGGTGGCTCTGCTCATGCTCCTACTGGCAGCTGCACATCTCTGCTTTGCCTGCAGGCTAAGGCTGATGCCTATAGGATGAACCTCTCCTTTATGACCCAACTATCACCAGAGCTTTGGGGCAAAGGGGATGTAATCTCCATGCTTGCTCAGCCCTGAGCATCCCCCCCTGGCCCCAGAGGAACCCCACTTTGGAGGAGAGGGGACATCAGTCTCGCTTTTCACCCATTAAATCCTTCTCCCCTCGAGTGGCTGGAGCAAGCGCTCTGCAACTCACAAGCCCCTGTGGTGGTGTGAAGGGTTACCCTGCTACCCCCCTTTTCAGTCAGGCATAGCACTACAGCCCCACCCCACTTCTCTTAACCCACCTTATAAACAAGTCCAGACAGAATTTTTTTTTTTTAAATCAAGAATTACCCCCACTTTCAGGGCACTCCTATATTAATGACAGCAATAGGCACAAGCAGAAGATATCTGCCAGAACTAGCTCAGCTCGCAGGCTGCGGCTCCTTTCTTTAGGAGACTCCTCTTTCCTGTGCCTGAAAACAGACCCAGGTCTGGAAACCATCCCTAGTTCCTTCTCAGGGTGACCCCTTTTCAGGCCTTTCTTAGGAGGAGTCACCCACTTTCCTCCCTGGACCTGGGTTCTGTTAGATAGTCCTTCCTAAGAAGTAGTCCTCCTCTCTGGAAGAGAGTTGTGAATTGGCCAGCTCTGGGGCCTTTTCCAGCTTCTGCCCTAACTGGCCCCTTTTACTTATTGCAGCTTCTCAGGAGGCCAGTCTTTTCCCTAGTATCCCCCACTGTCTGCTTTACAGTGAGGGGAATCAGCCTTTATGCTGGTTCCCTTCTCCCAGCTCATCCCCAATTGGTTGGGTGAGAGGGGAAGCCTTCCCCACCCTCTCTGCACGGCTCCTGGCCTCCTTAAAGAAACAGCAATGGGATTTCTTCCAAAACATTTCTTACTTCCAGGACCACTTCCTCTCCCCCATTGTCTCTCTGGTCCTAGTATATATACTCAGACTCTTTATTCTCTTAAAGGGCTATGCCATGTGAAGGGGTGGACTGACCATTAGGCACCACTACCCTTCAGGGACAGACTACTCTGTCACAGCCCCAAAGACTGAAAGTAGAGTTTTCCAGAAAAGCCCTGAACAACCAAAATCAATTCACATTTAACTTAATGGAGGTAGGCTTGCCTTTGTCATTTCTTTGCTCCCTTAATATGAAAATTCAAGGCCTGATGAAGTGTGTGACAATAGGGTCAGTTTATCCATGGGAACAGCTTTTAGCTCCACCTTGTCCAGCTGGGTAACAGCTGACACTGTGGGAATAACAGAAATAATGACATGGTCATGTTGTGATTGTAGCTTCAAAAGCATGGGGATTGGTGCAAATAAAAAAAGAGACTGGAAGAGATCCTCCCACTGAGGAGCAAGGCATCCAGGCTGTGTGTAATCCAGTGAGAAAAGGAAGAGACACAGGAACAGCCTCACAAAGAAAGACCACTGAGGGAAGGGGCAATGGGTTTGAAATAGAAGGCAGCCATTGATACCAAGGGAGCTGTTCTGATTTACACACAGAGGCTCTGTCCCACTGACATTGGTGGAGCGGTGCTTAGTGACCCCAGCTGGGGATCTCCTCCACACAGTAAAAATCTCCCATTTCCCTCTTTGAAGCCCCTCAGCCTAACCACAGAGAGCCTGTTTCTCCACCCACCTCTCAATGATTCCACTGACTTCGTGGAGTCACTCCTGATTTTCACCAGCGCATCTAAGGGCTTGTCTACACTGTGCTGGCTAAGCGCATCCAAGGGGCGTGATTTGTAAAGCGCTAGAACCTGTTGCACTCTATTGACCTCTGAAAAAGGACACTTTAATGCAAATTAGGCACCTTTTATAATCTGCCAGCAGGGTCCACATGGGGCAGCTGGAGCGCAACATGTATCAAGTGCTTTGCAAATCACCCTCCTCTGGCATGCTTTGCCACACCATGTAAGAGGAGAATCAGACCCCAGAGACTGGCTGGAACCTTGAGCCACTGTGCTGTGGCCAAAGGGCCGTGACGCCCTTGCTGGGTGGATCAGGACACTGCAGGCCACAGACCCTGGGAGCAGAGGGTTAGGGTCAAGCCAGGAACGGGAAGTACAAAAGGCCGGCCTAGCAGTTCAGCGTGGGGGAAGCTGCTGCCAGAGAAGGATGCTCCTTCCCTGAGGCTGTGGTCTGAGCCCGACCCAGGCCCTGTGGCTGGGCACCGTAAGCCCTCCGTGGACGAGAGCCTCAAGGGCCTGCTGGGGCTACCGGGTCCTAGCGAGTGGGAAGAGCTACTGGAGGCTGCTGACGGGGAGGGACCCCCTGAGGCCAGCCAAGACGTAGAGGAGCTGACTGTTGCCTGGGACCTGCTGGAGCTGCCTGAGCCGTGCGTGCTGGAGGACCTACTGGGATCCTGTGGCCTGGAGGAGCTGCCATCCACTGACAGCCCTGCGGCATTCCTGGACCTGCCACTGGCCGGTGGGGAGGGACTAGTGGGTCTCCCTCTAGTCATCTACCCCGGGGAATCTGAGGAAGACCCCTGGCTCCAGGGTCAGGGTGGGAGGAAGCAGCCCAGGGGCAGCCGACTACATTCTGGCTGAGCGAGCGCTTGAACCAGTGTCAGCGCGTTGCAGCTGGGGCCCTGCTGACCCAGTGGCAGAACCCCTTGCCACTGGTAGGGCCCTGGGCTGGGACGCAGTGGAGTCGGGTGGGCCTGCGTCCCCCTCCCCTCTTCCCTAGCCACCCTGGCAGCGCTTGTCTCCCGACAGCTGCAGAGGATACCAAAGCTTATGCCTACAGAGCCTCTTGCCAGCCCCACCCTGCCTGGGGGTGCCGGGGGCTACAGACTCTTGCAACCTGTTAACTTTCCCCTGGTAGCAAGATGCTGTGGCCTTCCTTGGAGCCTGGGCCTGAGAAAGGGCCACAACGCCCCTGCTGGGTGGAGTCGCCAGTCTACACACACAGATAGTATCCTGCCACACCAGCACACTGGTTGGAATGGAGAGTTCGTGCTCTCTTGACACACCTGAACCCTTGCAGCGGGAGTGCCAGCGTTGTGCAGTGGTCTGCTGCACAGAGAGCACCACTTGACCTGTAATTATTTCATCCCAGCCCTTTCTCCTGTCTTTTCTGTGCCCCAAGCACAGTCAGGTTAGCTCCATCCTCCATCCTCCCTGGCAGGGAGAGAACCCCCCTGCTTGAGCACAGGAGCTGTCGGGGACCGACCAAAATAAACAGCGCAGCATGAGCTGGCAGTTCATTTACGTCTCCATCTCCCTGTCGTATCTGAGATGGGGAAGGGCAGAGCCACTTGATGTCAAAGGGCAATGCTTGGACCAGGGAAGAACAAACTGGCAGATACGAAAGCGAGTGATGCGGTCATGTCTGGGCCCTGTGACGCACTATGCGGGTGCAGGATGTTTTGATTAGGCAGTGACAACCACGAGAGCTGTGAGACAGGATGGGGATAGACAGGAAGAGGTAGGGTGTTGTGCTCCTTCACCTGATAACCTCCCTGCCTTTCTGTGTATCAGACACAAACAGGCACACAGCAATGACACCTGGTACACTTTGCCTGCTGCCTTTGACTCAGCAGCCAACTGTGGCTGCTCTGTTCGGAGAGGGCGCTGTTCTATTGACCGAGGATGTGACTCATACTGACACATCCCAGCTCGGAGCCCCGAGCAGGAACCTCCAGCCTTTTGGTTCCTAGTCACAGATGCCGGCCAGTCTGCCCACGTTGACTAACACAAAGGCGTCATCCTTACCTGCATTTGTCAGCAAATCAGAGCCCTCATGCTGGGATCACCAGTTGGTGAGGCGGGACTAGGGTTCTGGGATTTCCATTCTCCATCCTGTTCCCTCCCTGGGGAGGAGCCACCAACTGTCCTGAGGCTCTCACGCGATATGATGAAGCAGGCCGCAGCAGGCATGTGACTGTTTTTGAAGGTGCCAAGATCCCCTGGTGATGGGCGCAGGGTGAAAACCCAGGTAGTCTCGGCAGCTAGACGGAGAAACAGACAGAAATAACTGGAGATTGGAGCCAATTGGGAGAAAAATGCAACCAAGCCCAAGAGGGTCTGAGTGGCTTGGAGCAGCCTGTGGCAATGCAGTGTCCTGGAAGCAGCTAGAGTAGGCCCCGAGCTGGTGTGAGGGACTGAGTGTGGCATCGAGTAGCTCTGCAGCATGCATGCTGACTGGCCTCAAAGTCCTGGAGCTCTCATCAGCAGAGCAAGCTGTTCAAGCCTCTGCCTGTGCGGTCATCAACTGGCCAGGTCACAGCTTCCTCCCTCCACGCCTAGCTGAGAGAGAGCACGAGTGAAGGAATGGGGCGGATGGAGCAGCCTCAGCCCCGGTTGGGCCAGTGTGGCCTCGACAAGCTCAGAACGCTTCATCTGAGTGGCAGGGAAGAGGAGACCCACTGACAAGCTCCTGGTGTGCACTGGGAGAGGGAACCAAACAGCAGAACAAAACCACAAAAGGAAAAGTCGCCATGGCGAGCAGCACCTGCTCATCGGCGGGGAGGTCAAGGACTGAATGGACCATGAAGCACAAACTCCCCTCGTCTCCCCTAGGGACTGGAATAAGCACTAGAAGCAGCCTGGCAGTGGGCAGGTTCTAATCCTATGGAGGTCTCTACACAAGGGATTCCCCTGAAGTTCCCACCTTTGCTACCATGCCTTTTATCTTCACCGGTGGTTACAAAACCCAGTGCCTAAAATGCTGGTGGTCTATCTGCACTAGAGCTCCCACCCATTCTAACACTGCTGGGAAATCCAGCACAAACAAACTTAGTGTAGATAAGGTGGCCAAGTCATGTGCACCATGTGCCCTCTCCAGCCGGAAGGAGCCACACAGACAGGGCTGGGACTCCAGCCCCATTCACTGCACTGGGACACCAGAGGCTGTGGGGAGCTGGGGAAGCTCCTGAAATTCCAGCCATCCATTGGGGTTGTCTGGGCTTCTCTTTCACCAGGTGTTTAGATCAGTTTCTCAGGACTACAGATGCTGCAGCAACTCCACTCCCTGCAGCTGCATGCCTGCTCCTGCCCTGCTCCCTGCACACTGTAATTCATGCCACTCGTGGCACTTCTGAGCTGCAAAACAGAATCCCTACTCAGCAGGGATGAGGAACTGCACCGGGGAAGAGCATACCATGCCATCTAATCTCCTGCCAGGGAATCTCCCAGGCACTTGAGAAGAGTTGGCACCACTCCCTTGAAAAGCCCCAGGAGAAGGATGGTCAGATTGATTATGGACTGGCATGGTAGGTCTAGTCTGGAGGCTGAAAACTCAAGGCATTGACAGAGCAAACTCCAGATCACGTTGAATCACCTGTTTCCATCTGGGCTACTTACTACACTGTGGGGGCCTGTAGCCCAGGTACCTAGGGGGAATGAGTTGTCCTGCTTAGCTGAGACAATGGAGCTCCTTGGTGAGAAGGAACAATGGGCCCAGGAAGAGTGAAGAATGAAGGAGGCCAGGAGTGCAGTGGGGAGCTCTATCTAATGTGATCTGGGGCTGCACTCATAGGGCTTGCTGTCAAATCAGGGAGAATCCTCACCTAAATCATGGCACTCCCATCTGGCCACCTCTTCCTCAGAAAGATGGCAAGAAACAGCTGGGGAGTTGAGAAAAGAGCAACCAAAATGGCTACCGAGGTGGGTGGGAATTGGGAGGGAATAATTTGAACTAGTCTGGTTTAACAATGACTAAGGGCAGAGATGTGACTACCATGGTGCTGAGGGTGTAAATCCCAGATGGGCAGAGGGGGCAGATGAGTGAGCTAAAGAGGTGGAGCTAGGAGTGAGGGATGAAATTACACAAAGAAACACTTAGCCTGGACATCAGGAAGTGTCTCCTAATGGGTGAGGGATCTGTGAGGCTATGGAACTGTCACCCAAGCAAGGGTTAGGACCCACATAACCTGAGGTGTCGAAAACTGGACTATATAAAGCCTGGGAGAATCGATTGTAGGCAACAATCCTGCCCTAACTCCTAGAATGGGGAATGAATTAGAAGGGGCCTCAGGGGGCTTTTCCATCTCTGATACTATCCTGGTGATGGGTGGGAAAGGGAATTTTACTTCATGGTGTTTTTTTTTATTGATCCTGGATGATCACAAAGCAAGCCCCCTGGGATGAGGAGAAAACTCCAGATGCAGAGCAAGGGAATCCTCTGGGCTGCTGAGAAGAAAACGGCTGGGAAAAGGCCAGGCAGCTTACACTAAATACTTCTTGCATTGTGATCCAGATAGGAACTGATTCTGGGAAGGAAAGAGGAGGAGCGCTTTCCAGTCTCAGCAGGTTTAGGGGTGGGGCACAGGGGACTGGCTTTGTTCAGAAGTGAGCTTCACCTAGGATCTCAGGACTAATGGTAACTGGAACCTGCTGCCTGAAGCGTCTCTGGGCCTGGAGGAGGTTTGCTCTCATTTGCATTTGGAAGGGCCTCCTGTGACCCTTGCACTCGCAGTTTGAACAGGTGCCAAGGCTCCTTTTTTATCATGATTATTTTTTAATAAAGTTCCCCAGTTAGCTTCCAAGGCTTGTGGCTGAAGGGCCTGGGAATTCCCCTCGGACACTGAGTATGAATTCCAGGCCAGCTCAGAGCTGCAGTAAGAGAGGGGAAACAGAGCCATATCTCTGAGGAAGCGGTTAGGGTCAGGGCACCAGCATTTCACCCCAGGAGATGAGGCTACTCTACAAAGGGATAAGGGGCATTGGCAGAGCTGGGGGGGAACTGGGGCCCAGGGCTGGGACAGCAGGGGGCTGCAGGACAGGCATGAGGGGCACGGGCAGAGCTGTGTGGGGGGAGTCCAGCACTAGAATAGCAGACCGTGGGGGAGCTGGTGCAGGTCAGAAATGAGAGGCAGTGGCAGATTTCTGCAAGGGACTCAGCACCAGGGATTAAATCAAGTAAAGAGGGGAAGAGAAAGCAAAACTGCCCCATTGTGTAAAACAGGAGGAGAGCTCACCCTCCTCTCCCTGAGGTAGGGGAACAGCGCTCTCCCTCCTCTTTGGCCGGTGTGGTGAGCTCTTCCGCTCCTGGAATAGCAGGTTAGGACTCAGGCCTATTTGCAGAGCTGAGGGCCAATGGCTCATATAAATCTCCCTAATGCCCTTGTCACAGGATCTGAGACCTCCTAGAGATTCTGGTTTGCTGGGGCCATGAGGGGTGGAAGAAGGTGCTCAGAGCATCACTTTCATGGGCCTTTCTTCTTCTTCCTCTCTGCTTTTTCCATTTGGATTCTTTACTTTTTGGCTGTGCCTCTTGCTTGCTGCTTCCCTGATCTCACTGCTTGTGCCCTTGGGATGCGCCAGAGGAGTGTCTGAGGGGGATGGGATCCTCTTTGATGCCCATGCCTGCGAGGATGTGTAGACATCATCAGATCACAGCATGATGGGAAAGGAAGAGCCAATCCACACAAAGAAATCAGGGTCACTTGTGTGTCCCTGTTAGAGCTCGGAGAACCACCCCCTCTTCTCCCTCACCTCACACCCTCTCCTCTTACATCTTTGAGTTGCCTTCAGCTTTCATTTTCCCTCTCTCCTCCAACTTATGTGCTGAGGATAAGGCTTCCCCTTTGCCTTCTCGCCTCCTTTCCCTCCGCTCTCTACGGTTCTCTCTCCCCATCTGTGTGGAAACTTGGCAGGACTTTCACAGACATGTTCAGTCATTAAAATGACCATTAAAAGGAAAGGCCAGAGCACAGCTTGAATGGAGGAGGGTGGGGATCTGCTATCAGCTGAGCCCTGTGAGTTCCAAGTTGACAGGGAGTGAGATTTCTTCTCCCCTCATTAATATCTGGTCCCCTGCCAAGCCAAACTAGCTAGCAGAGAAAAAAGGAAGCATATCTAAGCCAGAGGTGAGTTTTCCATTGAGACAGATGGATCAAGCCCCCGCCATTGTCTTTGGGATTGGAGGACAGACTAGAGATGGTGGGTCATGGAAGATGGGCATGGGCAGGGCCTGCCCTAGACCACATGGTACCCAAGGCAAGAAGCATCTTCAGTGCCCCCCTCCATTTGTTAAACTTTTTAATACTTTATTTTGTAATTGCGTTTGTAGCCTATTTCATGACTTACCCCCTTCAAACCTTAAAATACACGTTCACACTTGCAATTACACTGTAAAACAAGGTTAAAAAAATCGCAGCTGGGCTCTCGCATCACTTCGTTCTGCTATCTCATTGACTGACTGGCGATGCCCTGCTCCTTATATCCCTGTGAGGGCACGGCTGACAACATTCTAGGAGGTTTGAGGAAAAATGAGTCCACATGCAGAACACCTGAAACATTTGACTTCAAACATTCTATTTTCCCTTTTGTCGCTAACAACAAAAACTGCACCCCGAGCCTGCACCCAGGTGGTCGCCTGGGTTGCCTGCCTCTAAATCCAGTCATGGGCAGTGGCACCTGGTTTCATCGAGGTGCTGTCCAGATCCTTCACATTGTGACACTGCTGAAGGAGTCTGAGAAAGAATAAAGGGAAAGCAGCAGAGGGGCAATGAACAGGTCTTGGGGGAGATAATCTGCATTGCCTTCTGAAACTAGCATGCCAGCACTGTATGGTGCATGCGTGTGTGTGTGTGTGTGTATGCACTCACATGTGCCAGCTGGGTGTGTCTGTGTACACATTTGTTCACAGGGCTGTCTACTGCTTGTAGATCTATGTTTGTGTGTATGTCTGGGTGTGCTTTGCATATGAAGGGAGCTATGTGTTTTCTGAAAGGAGAATCCTTCTAGAAATTCTGTGTTCAGTTTTGGTCTCTCAGCCCCAAAAGGACAGAACAAAAATAGAAACCATTCCAAGAAGGGCAATGGAAACACTGAGAAGGCTTTAATCCAAGGAGACACAAGGGAGATGGGGGCTGTGAAGTGTGGAGAGGAGGTTAGGGGAGACAAGATGGCTGGGTTTAAAATAATTAATGGTCTAGAGAGGGGCAGTCAGGCACAGTTCAGCATGTCCCACAATAAAAGGAGAATGGGAGCGTGGGGTGAAATCAAAAGGCAACAAGCAGTAAACAGATAAAAGGAATTGTCATGCCACAGTGGAACTCTGCCAAGCAATAAAGTTCAGAAAGGGTTCAATGGTTATGTCATGCTGACTAGATTGAGGGGGGCCCTTGAGGTGTATTCAGGAGCTGCGATTACTCCCTTCTACACCAGTCTCGCACTGGGGGTCTCACACTGGCTGGATTGGTGGGAGGGAGGGGCATTCCTTATATTGTTTGACATCAGTATGTCAAAATCATAGTGATTCATGTGAGACATGCCATGTCAGGTACTGTTAGAAAGGTTATAATGTGCTGAGTAAGATGATGTTTATGTTCATGTGTTATATCTGTAATGGAAGTTATGGATATCTTTGATATACCTGTATTTCAAACTATGCTGTATAAGACACACCCCAGACAGAGAGGCGGTAGGACAATAGCCCGCTTAATGGCCCATCAAGACATTTACAGAAGCAAAAGGCCCAGGTAGGAACTAAAGGTATACCTGAAGAGTTACCAGGATTGGCCCATGTGACTCTGAACTCCATTTTAGCTCTTGTAAGGGCCTACAAGCTGCACGGCCAGAGACAGAAGGTATATAAGATCAAGCCACACATTTTGTCTTTGTTTCTGTCCAGCTATAGACACACATCTACCCATCTCTGGATCAATTCATTTTGCAACTGAACTGAAGGACTTAGACCCATCCAGGTACTGGATGTTCACCAGGGGGACTATACAAGCCTGCAAACTCCACAATTCTTCTAGAAACCTGATGTATATGAACTTTCAAATCATTTGTATGTATCTGATTGCTTTAATCCTTTAACATTTTTCTTATTGTTTGTTTTTCTTTTTATAATAAACCTTTAGTTTTAGTTACTAAAGGATTCGCTGGCAGCGTGGTATTTTGGGTAAGATCCAAACTTATAGTGAACTGGTACTGTGGCTGGTCCTTTGGGATCAGAGGGAATCGTTTTAGTAAAGAGCATAGAGTTTAAATAATTGGTCTGTTTACTGGACCTAGTGTCAGTTTGGGAGCCAGAGACTGGAATGCAGTAAAGGGAACTGTGTGTATTTGTATAGTGGCTTCTTGATTACAAGTGTGGGGGAATCAGAAGCACTGTTTGTGGCTGGTTGGGAAGTCTGACTTCAGTGTCACCCACCAGTGCTGGGAGAATCTGCTCTCCTTTTACAGCCTGCCCTGCCCTGCCCTGCCCATTGCCCTGGGCATGGACGGGTCACAAGTTAGATCTTTATAAAGCCATGATATTTAGCTTCTGTAACCAATATCTGCAGTGACATTGGTCTGGATAAAATTCCCAGACTCATGCTTCAAGGTATACACTGATTAATGGCTTGGAAGCTGGGGTGTGGAAGAATACATGTCCTCCCCATTGTATAGTATTGCACAATTAGGAGCATTATCTAGATGGGGAGGAGGAATTATGCTACCACTGAAGCATGTGGCAACACAGCTTGTCAGCTCTTTGCAGCAGGGACCATCCTTTTGTTCCGTGTTTGTACAGTGCCTAGCACAATGGGGTCCTGGTCCATGATTGGTGCTCCTCGGCAGCACGGGAATACAAATAACAAAAACAACTGGTCCCTGCTGGAGGGTGTGTTCTCAACTAGACCAGCTAATGGTCTATTCCTGTCTCATGGGGGCGGGATACTAGACTAGAAGAACCAATTGTTTGCTGTTTGCTCTAGGCTAGCTAGACCAGCGATGTGGCCTGGTATCGCAGCAGGGAGGTTACTGGGGACTATGTGGCCAAAGCCAGTGTTAGCTTTTCTCACTCACTCTCAACGCAGCGTTGGCTTTACTTCTGACAATGCTGAGCCCTGTGGCTCTGGCTCCCCAGCCACTGTGCTGGCAGCTAAGCTTTGGGGTGTCGTGGTTTTGTTTGTGCAGCGTCCAGGAGGAAGCTGTCAACAGGCAGCCTCCCAACCTGCCAAGAGGCTTTATAGGTGCTGGCCACTATGGGTCAGGAGCAGATCTGAATCAGAGCCAGCTGCTTCCAACTGTGATTGTCCCATTTCTGGCTCGGGCAGAGTGAGGCAAGGAGAACAGCCTTTTCTGAGCAGGCCTGTGGGAAGCATAATGGGATTCCCTCCAAATAAGACAGGCAGTGGCAGGGGAATAGCTTCATAACCCTTCTCACTCGTCCACCAGACTTTTGGATGCTCTCCAGACATGTGAGGTTGTCTCACCACTACTCATAGCGTAGCAGTGCCTCTTGGGATCTAGTAAGAATTCGACAGTGTCCTCTTTGTGGTATCTGGGGCAGCTTTGGCCTCTCCTTCGCGCTCCCTCAGTGACTTCAATCCTTCACCAGTTAGCCATAAAAGAAACCAAACTGGAAAGAATAACCCTGCTGGGCCTAGGAACCCATTGTCCACTGAGGGGAAAGGAGGTTCATGATTGTTACTGGAATCTGCTGGAGTGGTTACCAGAAATAAACCACTTCTCATGGAAAGCAGGCACTCCTACACCAACCACCCTGCCAACTCAGATGGAGGCTTAGCTAGTTGGGCCATCTTCCTACCCCTCCTGCTTCCTGGCAGGGAGTTGTTCTGCCAAATCTGGGGTGTGACAAGGGCAGAAGATAAGGGGGAAAGGACAGAATCCAGTATGCAGATGGGCACAGCTCCTTCCAGAAGGCTCCTGCATGAGCCTCTCTACTCTTTCGGCAGGGAAATGCCTTTTCTGAGAATGCCTTGGTCCTGAGAGAAGGTGACAAGTAGAAAGAGAAGAAGCCCTTTGGGTTTCACAGGCAATAACGAGACTGGGGCCAGGAGGTCCTTGAAATGACAGGGGTTCTGCCCAAGGCACAACAGCAGGCCACGTCTCTCCTAAGAGGCAGGGCTGCCCAAAGCTGCAATGTGGCACATGTGGCTGCAAAGCAACTGACACTTGAGGGAGGTGCCCATCTCAGTGTCCTGCTTGGCTTTCAAATGTAATTACACCAGACCATGTATCTCGCTAGACATTTCTTTGGCCCCCATCGTCATAGTGTCTGAGTCGCACACAGACCATCTGAGACGTGTCCTCACAACGCCCCTGAGAGATGAGCCACTATTTACCACTCCCATTTCACAGAGGTGGACTGAGGCACTTGCCCAGGGGCACACAGTGAGTTTGAATCCAGGTGTCCTGACTCCAGTGCCTTAACCACAAAGGCATGCTTCCTCCCTGCAGTCTTGGAGAGATACCAGGCACACAGGTAAAGGTTGGTGGTGTTACATACTCCATGCCCCTGTTCTCCCAGGGGCACAAAGGGTGATAGGATTCATGAGTGAAGGCTTTGGAAAGCTCGTGGAAGAGGAATCCGGGATGGGAGCACCTTGTGGAACTGGGATAGTCCCTCACCAAGAGAATCAGACTGAGGCATCCCTCTCTGTCCTGTCTGATGCTAGAGAAGACTGCATCAGCTCACGCTTCTCCCCTGGGATGGGCCTGGGGAGCCCTCTCTTCACCCACGCCGAGCACGGATCCCATTAGCAAATGCTTCCACCTGGACCTGACTCACAGTCGCGCCTCCCTCAGAATGAGCTGTGGCTGTTCACATTGGCTCTGCCCTCGCCCTCCCCTCCTGGCCTGTGCATTCCACCTCCCAGCGTCTCTCTCCAGCTCCTCGCCAGGCAGTGCCCTGGGACACTAGGCAGCTGAGGAACAAGGAAAGGAGGATGAATCCTGCAGGCATGACCGGTGGCAGTGATGAGCTGAACTCTGTGTGGGTGCTGAGATTGGGCCAACACCATACTCCTGGTGGCAAGGACTGGGAGCTCCCATTGTTCACTGAGTGCCCAGTTGCTTTCCGAGACACTGTATACTTCTCAGGTGTCTAGGTCCTTGGTGGAAACAGAGCAAGAGAAAGGGATCGAGGGCAGAGGCTGAGAACCTGTCAGCAGCATGCTACGTGCTGTGTGCTATGAACGCAGCCAACTCACCCTGCAGTGGACATGCATAACGAGCCAGCCATCTTGGCCAAGAGCCTAACCCCAAATAACAGAGCCAGTTACCAGTCAATGCCTGGTTTTCTATCCCGGAGTCAGAGGAAAGGAATGTAGCTGGCTCTGCATGGCCAGGCTGCTGATGCTATGGGGGTCTGCCCTCTCATCGCCACTGAAAGTCAGCCTGGTCCAGAGGCTGTGGGCATCTGGGTAGCGTAGGGGGCTGACATTCTTCTTCTCTTTGTGCTAATGGCCTCTTCCCAGAAGGGGGAGGGAGTCTTTGGCTAGGCACCCAGGGCAATAAAGCGCCATCTGAGCTGATCAGAGAGGGACTCCCTGCATAGCCAGGGGTAGTAAGGATGCCTAATTGGAATGGAACGGAGAGCCCCAGGGCATTTGTGAGTTAGATGAGTGTTAGGACAATCTGCCTCTCTCCCCTTCCCCATCCCTCACACTGAGCTCCATGTCTGAAGGTTTCACTTGCAGGTGGCAATGTGGTACCCCTTTGGGGGAAGGGCACCTTAGCATCCTCCTAAGAGATTATGGTGGTAGAACAGCAACCACCTCTCCTCCAGATGAGAGAAGTCGTGGGAACTCCTCAACGGGACACTGCCCATTTAAACAGCATCCTTCTGTCTGACAGCTGTTCCCCTGTTACTGATCTGCGATGCTCCCAAGAATTCCAGGGATTAGAGAAAAATATTCACACTGTTTTCCCAGTTTGTTCCTTTTGTGCATTTATGAGTGCTTGACATGGAGTCACTTTTCTCTGTTGTTTGTGTGGGTCTTCCATACACCTTCCTGGGAGAGAAAAGCTTTTTAAAAATATATGTGACTGACCTGGGGCCTTAGGGTAATGCGTAGGACCTGAAACAACTTCTAGCTGTCAGGATGTGGTTAGTCACTGTCCTGATTGCTTTGCCAGTCCTATTTTCCATCTTCTGTCTGTTATTTGTCTTTATAGATCGTAGGGTCTTTGGGGCAAGGATCCTGCCTGCTATGTGTCTGTAATGCTTAGTGTGCTATGATTGCTACTGTAACAAAGAATTAGACATAAAATAACCATAATGTACTCATTTTGGAAACTGACTAGAGTTCAAATTGATGGTTTCCTTCATGTTTGGGAGTGAAGCCACAGATCCTGAAAAGACTTCAGCTGGTAGGAAACCATCTGCTTAGCAACACGTGTGTCTTCATAACTGTACCCCCCCTTGCTCTATACTCTTAATTGGCTCCCCATTGAATACAGAGTCCAGTTCCAGGTCTTGGTCTTGATATTCAGAGCCTGGCCCTAGCTACCTCACCGGTTGTGTCTCAGTGCACGACCATGACCTGCTACGGCAGGGGTGTTCTATCGGAACAAGGAATCGGATGGCTGATTGGGGAGGCTGGTGAGTGTGGGAGACAGAGCTTACACAGAGGCAGGAAAAGTGCACCTCTGCTGTCACCCCCCCACTGCTCTTGAGGGGATGGAGGGCTTCTGCTGCTAGTCCTGGAGGGAGCAGGGGGTCCCATGTTGCTGCTGCCCCTGACACTGTCATTCTAGGTGGGGGCTTGGGGTCACAGTGCAAGAGGCGGGAGCATGTTGTGGTGTTGCCTTAATCCAGCCCTGCTTGGCCCTGTCACTTAGAGCCATACACCTCAAGCAGGGGAAAGCTGCAGAGAGCCAAATCCTGGCCCTAGTTACTCCTGCGACACTGTAATGGTGCCCCATGCCATCAAAGGCCCTGTGGATGCAGGGATGTGAATAACTGACATTTCTCCTCATGGGTCTGCTGCCAGCCCCTTCAGCTGTACCTCACACTGGTTAAAGTCCTGGACAGCCACTTGGATCCTGGGGTTCTGAGGTCCCCGTGAAAGCTGCTGACACCAGGAGGGAATGGCTCCTGCAGGGGACAGCTGAACAACCTGTCCCCTTAGCCATGCACCTTTAACACAGAGGTCCCACTATGGCAGAGCACCTTGGCAGGTGCAAAGAGGAAGGTGACTGTGCGTGAGCTTGGAGGCGAAAGTCAAGCTACCCACTTGCCATCTGGAGCTAAACACTGTGTGATTCGTGCATCATAAAATGTAACACATCCCATGGTGAGACCTGGGAGAGAAGGTGGTAGAGAGCCCACAGGGAGAAGGGAGGGAGATGTAGGGGCTCCTTACTCAGTGTGGTAGTGACCCATCCAGTTACTCTAAGGGGAGTCGCTTGCCCTCCTCCCTGGAGGGGTGTCTTGCAGGATCAGTGGAGGCCATCCAAAATGAGTGGGCCCGTATCATGCTCCAAACACATCTGCAGAATCTGTTTCAAACCCCACTGTTCAGCGCCAGGTTACAGAAACAGCCAAGATCTACAGCCAGAGAGGGTGTGGCAGCCTCGCGCTCCAGCAAGTCTGTCAAGGAATTTCCCCTTGGCAGAAGCTCCTGATCCCATGGTTCTGGTCCCCGCAGGGAGCTTTTGATGGCTGAGTTAATCTCTGGAAGCCAGGGCACATTGTGAAGACACGGTGGCCACATCCGGAGGCGCCACCTTGATCAAACCTTCCTAGTTGCTGGAATGGCTCTTTTTCTCCAGTGTGTGCTGGGGAGGCCAGGAGAGGCAGGGACTCCCTCTAGAGCTTGGGTCAAGCGTCACGGAAAGTGTCACTTTTTTCTAAGAGTTCCTGCAGAAACTTCCACAGGCTGGGAGTGCCATTTGTCCTGGGTTCTGCTTTGCCACATTTCTGCCCAAGGAACTCAATGCTTTTAAGATGCTTCCCTTCTTCCTCTGGAATTTTTGTCTTTGCTTCTCTATGTACCATGCTTCTACACTATGTTCCAGCAGGTGACTTGCATTCTCACCTGCCATTTGCTCTTACCCTAACTATAATATTTCTGAAAGTCCCTTGTTTAAAATCTCAACTACTAGATGCTGCAGGCGCTGGTCCCTTTTGGACCCTTTTACCTGGGTTTCTATGCCTCTTGCATTTGTGGGTACATGCTGGGAGAGATCAAATAGCTAAGCAACCAAGAGGAGGGAAAACTTCTGATGGGTCTTCCTGGAAGGGGCTTTCAATCTGTATTGCCCCTATTCCCATAGTATCTGATTGCCTCCATGATAGCTCAGGCACACAGGCTGAGAAGGCATCTCTAGTAACCAATGCAAGGACGTTCATCATAATGGCACCATGTCCCCCAGTCCTGCCACAATCAGATCTGGCTACTATGGCAACTTGGACATAGCATCCACCTAGGGACTCTCTTAATGAAGCCTCTGCCATGTCAGTGATGGGAAGATAATAATACACAGCAGTGAGTGTTTTCAAAGCCTTATGCAAGCTTTCATTAACGCTCTCATCCCTGCCTCATGAGGGAGGTCCATATCATCACCATTTTACTGATGGGAAACTGAGGTACAAAGCTACAAAGGGACTTGCCCAAAAGTCAAATAACAAGTGAGTGGCAGAGCATAGGTGTTAGGCCCCAGGAATTCCTGGCTGCCAGTCCCATGCTCATTCCATTAGCCCACGCTGTCTGTTGGATTCAGCGGCCTCCCCTTCTCCCAGCTCCTGTGGCAGCTGGGACAGATTGTGCTGGAGGAATGCACTTTTGCAAGCGGCTATTAGTACTGTGATGAAAGCTCTGCACTCAAGGGGAATTCCTACAAACCATTGGCTTCTAAGCAATGGTTAGAGGCAGAGGTAGGGACCGTGGCTGGTTGAGGTGTGCCCAGCATGTGGCAGCTATGGTCTGGGGACTGCACACACACCATGTCAGCTGCCAGGCAGCGCTCCACTGAATTCCAGCTTCACCCTTTTCCCCTCTGATGGCGATCTCCCAAGGGAAACATGGTCAGAGGACCGCAGTCAGCCCATAACAGGGGGCAAGGTGCTTGCCTTCAGCCCCGGAGCCTGCACTTTGCTCAGAGTCCCCGGAGCCTGCACTTTGACAGATACAAGAGTTGCTCCATGTGAATGGCACAGTGAAGCTTGTCCACAAGGGTAACTTCTGTGGACCTGGTTCACCACCACTCTGCACCCAGGGCAGCGATTTATACCAGTATGGAGAGAGTGTATCATGCTGCCATTCTTACCTGGGAGCATTTTTACCTCCACTGTGCATTCACTAGCCTAGATGTAAATGGCTCCATGAAGTGCTGGCCCTGGGCATTACTGCTCCAGTAGTTTGGGTCCATTGACTTTACTGAGGTCTTTGCTCCCAACTTGCCCATCTCTGCAGGGCACACAAAGGCTCTCTCTTTCTCTTCGCACACTCACACAGTGGTAAAATATTGACTGCCTGGACTGCAAGGGAGAGAGACAGCCCTTAGCTTCCAGAACCCTCACCCCTCCCTGCTGTCCTTCCAGTCTAAGAGACATTGGAACGTTTTCTCTTTAAAAATCAGTATTCTCCTCTTTGTAAAGATGTGGCCAATGGCTGACCAGAGCCTGGAAGCCAGAGATGGGCCAGACAGGGAGTGTGTTTGCCTTTTGAAACCTTATCGATCAAAGCTGTAATGTGCAAACCAGGGGGAGTTCAGGTCCTGGCCCCTTATAGCCAAATCCCCAACAGGGGGCTGGCATGTTGTGACTGCTGCTCGTCAGTGTTCATGATTCTCTTCATTCCCTTGGCCCCTGCCTGCGCCTCCCCCCCCCCATTCCCCTGTTCTTTGTTGTATCCACCAAACTGTATTTCATCTTGTACCTAGATTGTGAGCTCTTCAGAGCGGGGACTGTCTTTTTTTTTTTTATGTATGTATAACCCAATAGGGCCCTGATCCAACTAACAGCTTAGATAATGAATGTTAATAATGGGGGTGGCTGGGAAGGGAGATTTGGCTAAATGGTTCCAGTCTGGGCCCACTGTTAATGGAGACTGAATTCCTTTCACTCCTAAGCATCAAGAGCAGGGAACATTGGTAGGGAGAGTGGCATGTGTGTCGAGGAAACTTGTCCTCCTGCTGCCTTGACTACAACTGCCCTGAGGATACCCAGGGCCCATCGGTCTCCAGAGCCGTGGGTCCAGCACCCAGTGTCACTTGATGAAAGCAGCAACAGATGGAGCTGTGAGTAAAGTCCCCTCTTCGCTCCATTCCAGGGGGCTCTGCCTAGCCAGCTCCATCCCTCAGCTCACTGTGCTCCATTCCTCAGTGCCATCAGCCCCCTGTCCTATGCAACCAGCCCAGGCCCTGAGACACCGCAAAGAAATGACACCCCCGCCCCCTCCTGAACTGAGAGGGGTGACAGGGTTTGTCACACAACAGAGGGTCTGTGTGGCCCGTTCAATCCCAACTGGGTTGCTATAGGAAAGAGAGGAGGCTGGGGAGAATGTGTGGGACCTATTCACACCCCCAGTCCTAATTCAAAATGTCCCTGAGGTAATGTTTGCCTGGCTCGCCATGACTGCTGCCCAAGAAAGGGCCCCAAAGGGGGGAAGCTCACAGGGGCTGGGAGAAATATTTGCCTTGAATGGAAATGATTTTTAGAAATGGAGGAAATAAGAAAGAGCCCTTTGAAAGAGAGGGAGATGGGGGAGGCAAGGGGGGGATCACACTGGGGAAGTCAGGCCACAAGTGCGCCCCCCTGGGAGTCTGGCTGCAAGAGCAGCCTCTCTCCATGAGAGTCCAGCTGGGCAAACTGCTGGATTAGCTTTCAAAGCAAGAGGGTCCACTTAGAGGATCCCACAGTCCATAGTAGCCAATGGTGGGGGGCTGCACCCACTTGCACCAAGGTTGAATTTGGGCCCTTCTGTCAGACTGGAACAACCCTCATTGCCTCAGGCACTCCCCCAGACACATGGGAGCAACTTTCAATCCCCATCGACCCAAGCTGGATTCAGACAGGTGAACGGCTCCGTCGTGCATTCGTAATCCCTTTGAACTAGCCAGCCTCTTCCCCAGTGACCATGACCCAACTGGCCCCAGTGACTCAGAGATTAAAAGCTTTGTGTCCTTCCCCAGCCCTGCCCCATCCAGTGCCTTGTCCCCTTCTCTGTCTGGGTTCTAAATAATGATTTGAAAGAAACAGTCCCCTCTTCTACTAAGCTCCCTCTTCCCTTCCCCTGTGGCTCCAAACTCCCAGCGAGCCAGCAAAGAGACCTGGTTGACTGAACAGCCCAACCTGTGGGTGACAAAGCAGCAGGAGGATTAGGAATGCAGCCCCCACCCCCCTTTTCACGTCCCCTGCAAAGTGCCCCTATTGGAGACATCAGATGTACGAAAGGTCAGGGAAGACAAAGGCCTGCAAGAGGGGGTGGGGGGAGAGAAGGAGTCTCCGTGGAGTGTGGCGGGGTTGGGGGATCTTGAGGCCCAGTGCGCATCTGGCTGACTGCTGCATTCTTCACACGTCAGTGGAAGCTGCTAAGCGCCTGGATGTCCATGAATTAGTGAAGGAGTTTGAGGCATTCAGGTGTTGAGGCAGGTTGAATAGGTCCCCTGCCCAGAGCAGGATTGCCTTATTGAATGAATATTGCAGAGATTCATTCTGGGGGCTATACTGATAACTTAGTAGGACTGAAAATGTCAAAAGCAGCTGCTGACTTTACGCTTCCATTTCTGGATGGCCCATATTTTGTCTGCCTCCATTTTTGGGTGCCCAACACCCCAAACTGGAGGCCACCAAAGTCAGGGACCACTTTTGAGAGCTTTGGCCTAAATATTTACTGTTTATTATTATTTGCTTTGACATAGGCCTTAGGAGTCCCAGTGATGGACCAGGACACCATTGTGCTACGTGCAATGTACAAACACAGAACAAAAAGATGCTTCTGGGTTGCCATGGGTGCCGGGAATGACCACGGTAGCCACAAAACAGTTTTCATAGGAACATAGGGATTGAGAAACTGGATCCACCCAGGGGCCATGTAGCCTAAACTCCTGCCTCCAACAATTGCTAGCAACAACAGCTGCTTCAGAGGAAGGTGCAAAAAACCCTGCAGTTGTCAGAGAAGAGAACTTGGGAGAACCAGATCCTAAGGAAAATTTCCTCCTGACCCAGGAGTTAGAGGCTGGCTTGAGCAAAAGTCTTTATATCCTTTCCCTGAACTCTTGTTTATTTCCTATTGTTTAAACCCTAGATGTGCTGTTTATCCCCATTGATTTTTTTTATTTTTCTCCCCTGCTCTTTATGCTTGGAATTGTAAGGATCCAGAGACTAGAACATAGGTCTGTAGAGCCTGCGGGGGGCCTTATAGTCTCACAGTACCACCAGAAGGCCCTGCGAAAGCACCCCGAGTGAGCACTGTGGAGAACAGATGCCACAGGATGTACCACCCACAAGACCCAGACTGACAGTGCCCTGTGGCCCTTTGATTGGCCAAGAGCCCCTATTTAACCCCAGGGGTTGCCCAAAGAAGTTTTCTGGGCAACCACACAGACCTTGTCTTGTTACTATGCTGGACTTTGCCTTTTCATCTGATCACTGACCCCAGCCTGACTTTGAACCTGACTCTGTTTTATAATCCTAACCTGGTTCTGCTTCTGGTCTCTGACTCCAGCTTGACTTTGACCCTGACTCTTGTTTATAGAACCTGGCCTTGCGATTCCTCTAACTCTGGCCTGGTAACTTTTGTCGCTGATGAGCAGAGCTCAGCTCAGCTGTGACTGCTAGGCAAGATCGCCCACACCGCAGTCCCTTACCGGAATGCTCTGAAACAGTCGGGATGTTTGGGATAAAATTTTCCACTCTCTGGCTTGGCCTGAGGATGGGTTTTGTTTTGGAAAATCCCTTTGCTGTTTGTGAGGTCTGGGAAAATGAAAAGAAATTTTCACTGAATAGAAAAAAACCCAAGATATTTTTCTGCGGGAGTCAGCACTGACTGGAGAAGAAGCTTGGCAAAGGAAAGATATGGGAGGAGGTGGGGATGGAGAAAAGTTCTGAGCGTGCTGCAGGCCTCCTACATTTCTGTAGGCTGGCTAAATGAAGCCCCAATCTCTTAATGTCACCAAAATTCTTTTTGCTGGCCTTGATCAGGAGGGTTAGACAAGGAGATGGACTGCTGCAGGGGTAGTTTGCAAGAAGGAGACTGCAGCCAAGCCTAGGAACTAATGGGCAATTTTCAAAGGTTCCATCTTAGAACAGGAGCTTAATATTTTTAAGGGAGAAGGGAGTAAGCAAAAGGGGGCAACATTTGTAGATGACACCAAATTATTTAGGTTGGTTGAGCCCAATAAAGATGGTGAGAAACTTCAGAGACACCTAAGCAAGCTAGGTGCATGGGCAGGAGAAATTCAGTGTTACCAAATGCCGGGGAATGTACATTAGAAAGAATAATTTGAACTATTCATACACATTACTAGGTTCTAAATTAATTGTGATGACTTATGGAAAAGTCCTGGGAATCACTATGGACAGCTCAATGGAAACTTCTACTCCAGTGTTTCCCAACCAGTGTGCCATGGCACATCGGTGTGCCGTCAGGCCTGAGCAGGTGTGCCATGGAAGTTTTTGAAAAACTACTTGAAGAGTTCTGGATTGGCTCATGAATATTCATGAGTTCATTTGAAGACTATATGGTGGTGTGCCTCAGAATAATTAAAGGTATCAAGGTGTGCCAGGCAGACAAAAGGTTGGGAACCACTGCTCTACTCAATATATAGCTGTGGCTGAAAAAGCAAAGAATATCTTTGCGTGCATAAGAAATGGGATGGAGACTAAAAGGGAAAATATTTTGCTGTTATATAAAGCAATGGTGGGGCCTTATTTGAAATGCTGTGTGCAGTTCTGGTCACACTATCTCAAAAAGATAGTGGAGGGGGTTTTGGTACTGGCAATGAGACTAATTAGGAGCTTGGGAAAAGCTCTCATATAAAAAGTGATTAAAAAGATTGAAGTTATTTAGGATTAAAAGTTTTGCCATTGGCTTCATTTGGACCAGGAGTGGGTCCTATATTCATCTGTCCATTTAGATTTTCCTACCATGCCTATTCCTATAGAATCTGAGAGTCCTACACAGAGATCACCACCAAGATAGGCTACAAATATATAACTATATTTAACACTGCGGCTTGTGCTGTGAAACATATGCACTGAAACAGTGTCTCTCATCTTTTCAGGTTGGCAACCTTTTATTTGAAGTGAAAAATTTTCATGACTCTAATTACCAATTGCCAGAAAAGTATCAATGCTAACAGTCCTAAACCTGTATCATTTCTTTGTGGGTGTGCTTTGAGAGGCTGACAGAGAACACTGGACCTTGAAGGATAAGGGGTAAGCGAGATTTTCTTTGTTTTAGCTTGTAATAAAATTTTCAGTGCCAGGCAACCATCTGGACTGGTTTTTGTAACCTCCTCTCCTCTCCCGCCCAAAGGGTCATGAGTCACCAGCTGAAAAACATTGTGTCGAAACATACAGGGTATGCATTGCAGTGGAGTTAACACTGCATTTATGGCCTTCACCTTCATATTTTACTACAGCAGCCTGAAAGTTGCCCTGCTATAGGGCCTGTTGCACTTAATTCTGTATTTGTAATTCCCAAATAAATCTCCCAAGCAGGTTTTGGAATTCCTCTGCAGGCAGTTTAGATGGATGATGCAAGCTGGGTCACAGAGGATATAGCTCCCATTTGAGCTCAAAGTTTCTTGTCATTTAAGCTCTATTATTTTTTTCACATTTATTGGTTAATTTAATAATGGGCAAAAACATTTTCCCTTGTAGAAAAGCACCTCTTTAAAGCTCTGTTTTAGGTGACCCAGAGAGGCTCTGTGCTGACTCCAAACCCTTTGAGAGCTCCAGTGGATAGTACGGATTAAGGAACTAGGTCATATTTCTAAACTATAACATATTCAGTTGTGCTGCTCCAGCTGGAATATCTGTAAAACCTGGAAAAGCAATTCAGAGCCCTGGAAAGGGTTTCTGCTAGATGTGCTCTTCCCAGAACTGTACAAAAAAACCACAAACCCAATCCAGCTGTGCAGGCGGTAGAGGCGGGACTTCAAAATGCCTTCTGTAAATCAACAGGGCAGGCTCAAATCCAGTGGGAAAGGGAGAGCTTTGCAAGAGAAATCAATAAATACTACTACTTATTATTCCGCACAGCATCATTACCTGCGTCAGGCATCATAAACAAGAACACAAACAGCACACTGCAATTCTTCTTCATCCAAAACCCTGCCATGAGAACTTTACCTGCCACTGAAATGCAGCCATTTCTGGGGTGGGACACGGCAGCTGGTCAGTCGTGCACAGCAACATTGAACAACTGCTTAAGACAAGAAGTGAGAAAAATCTTGTAACCATTTGAAACTGCCTTAGGGAACTGGGGAGGCAGAATATGCTTGCACGACAATCCCACATTTCAGATATAGGGAGCAATCCGTCACTGGGCATGGAGATGAACTAGATTACTTGACAGGACATTTCCACTCCTAGCCTTTATGATACTATGCTGGCTACTCAGATCAAATTAGAATCTGGTCAGGACACATGGATGACCATCCTGACTCTTGTGAGAGATGCCATGAGATTGGACCACAAATTGACAATCCCTCAGCTTTACACAGCATCTTTAGCAACACGGTGCTCCTCCCGCCCCAACCTGGAGTAGTGGTTTAGTACAGGCCCGAAGGAAAGAGGAACCACAGGGGCTTTCCTTTGAATTCACCCATCCAAGTAATGAAGAGACTCCTGTCCATTGATGCATTGTGCTATCATGCTCTTTTAGTGTTCTCCAGACAGCATAGGCGTATATAGTGCCTTCCCCCTGTCATGTATGCTCCAAGTCATAATGTGCTTGGATGTAGCAGGCATAGCAGACTCCACAGCGTGGGAAATGTCCAAAGAAGCAGTTTGCTAGAAACCACATTTTCATTTAACTTGTCTAAATATATTCCAACTTGAAAACACATACTTAAAAATAATGTACAGAAATAGTCATCTGTATTCCAAAGGGGAACTTGCCAGCTTGAATCATGGGCTTTGGGGCTCTAACATGCAGTCCTCTGTAAAGGCCAGAGTGCTTGTCTGCTCTATCACTATTAAGCACATCCATGACTCTCCTGTTTCCACGGTGTCATTGATTCTCTCCTTCCCAAAGTCATCTCCTCCCCCCTTACCCCCTCCCCACTCTCCAGGTTTTCCCTTGATGATATCAAGACCTACATAGGTTTGCTTTTTCAATGTCACAATCAATTGTCATCGCTCTCTCAGAATTGCAGGTTCTCTCTCCTTCGTTTCAATCTAATTGCCTGGTGTCAAAACCTTTTTATTGGTTCCATTTCCTTGACCTCTGTCTATGTACTGGTCTGTCCTTGGATTGTGAGCTCTTCGGGGCAGATCAATCTCTTTCTCTTATGGCCTCATCAACCAGGATTTGCAGCTGGCCTGGGGACAGCCGGTGTGTGTGGCCACTGCCTCCTGTACACATCCCTGTACCTAAATAAAAGTAAGGCATATTTCTTCTTGATATAGCATCACATCAAGATCAGGTCAGGTGAGTACTTCCTGTCATGTGATCTAAAGTAACTTAATAGTTCAGTGCAGGGGTCCCCTTGGTAAGTGGACGTATATGTAAAGTGACCATACGTGTCAGGTTTTCATATGATGTCCCATTGCCCCAGGAACCTCTTCTAGTATACTTGAAGTGTCCTAGTTTTTCATTTCATTGGTCAAAATGGTTTTTTTTTAAATATTTGGCAAATGTTTAATCAGTATGTATTGCTGCACAGAGGAATTTGCCCAGTATCTAGCATGAACTAACAGTCCAGTGGAAGGTGTGTTCAGTGTGTTGAACAGTATTTGGACTAAGAGACAAGTCAGATGTGGGAGGACATATAGAAAGCTGTATTAGCATTCAGTGGTGTTCACTGTTTCATGTTAAATCTATTTAGAACACGACATTACTGGCAAAAATCCTCTGCTCCAAGAAACACTCATGTCTTGCTGTGGGGTTGGAAGCTGGTGATAGTGACATTAACACCTAATAATAAAAAAAAAAGTCACTTGTCTTTTGTAGGCCACTAAAAAGTGTCACCACAAATGATTCTGCTTTTGATTTTGAAAATATGGTGAGTCACTTTAATGTGATGCCTATGATCCTGCCTTTGTATAGTGCTTTTCATCCAAATACCTCCGACAACATTGTACGAAGCATTGGAAACAAACATTTGACCGTCACCAAAATGAGACTACCTGTGGAGCAAAAAACACAGCAGCTCTTTAAAACAGAGAACAACCAAGACCAGACAAAGATAGAGGCACTACAGGCCCATGCGTGGGGTACTTGAAGTCATGGGATTAAATCAGAATCTCAGCTTTCATGTTTGTATAAAAAGTAAGTCTCTGGCCCTTTTTGGGTGTGAAGAAAAGCTTGAGAACCTGAACCAGCTGTAGAGGATGTGGCAACTCTGCCATTCATCTCAGTGCGGTGTTAACACCAACACCCACTGCTCTGGAGGGAGAAGAGTGCGTTAGGCCTGTCTCACCCACTCAGGCAGATACGTATCCCAGCACACTCCCCCAACACGCTGCTGCTTCCTAATGGAGGGGGGTCCATGCGTCTCTGGGTGAGGGGAGGAGGGTCCCTTGGCCACCACCACCTTTCCAAGTGGAAGGCATGGCTGCAGGGGCAGAGCCACAGGGGGCCTCCATGTTGTGATGCATATAGAGTCGTGGACATCCTTAATCTGGCCTCTGTGTACCACAGCGTTAGACAGCTGTTTAGGATACCAAGGCTGAAAATGGAATTCAGCCAGGACACTGGGGCTGACAGCCCAGGTCTTTTGCAAAGTGCTTGAGGGATCTTTAACAATCACACATAGTCAGGACACTTTGTTTTACAAGAAGCAGGACCTTTCGCAGCACAGGCCCCCTAGAAACCACGCCAGCTGTTGGTTCAGTATGTATTTCGGGGGTGGGAATCAATCACCAGCACATCTTGCTGCAGAACTTCAGTGGCCCACGCAAGTCTCCCCTCCAGGCACTGGCACTGCCTGGCCTGTCTCAGCTCTCAAAGATGTGAGCTGAAATTTGGCATGGCTGCAGAATACGCAAGTGTGCATTCTGGAGGCGCATAAGCCATGTTTTCTGCCCCAATGTGTAGAGGAGGGCTTGGGAAGTTATGCTACCGTGGCACGTGGACTGACAATGAGAGGATAATTCCCCTCCAGCCTGACATGCAAGTTCTCAGGGCTCATACAGCAGGCTGATGCACTCCCATTTCACTCAATGCCCGTGGCAGGGAGTTGGGGCTGATAACCAGCACATCAATTTCAGACGAACCAGCAGGGGTCACAGTTGGTCTAACAAATCCCCACACCACCATTATAATCCAGCCTGCCCACACATCCTAAGCAAGTCACCACTGACTGGCTGGTTTTAAAACCTCTTCCTACTGAACAGCAGCAGCAAGTCAAACAAATCCAGCCTGCTGGCTGCTTGTGGGTCTTGCACACTTTCCTGGAAGGAAGACTTAGCTGAGAGTATGTGGTGAGTCTTGCCTGGAGGTTCATGGAGTGGTTACACCCACCTTCCCCAGGGAGTGTTCACTCTGCAGCTAGATGGCATGTAATTTATCGGTGTTACGGAGGGCACCTGGTCTTCAGGCTGGGGACCCATTTTCTCACTCTTATCCCTCAGAGGACTAACAATAGAGTAGAGGATTTTCATATACCTGTGTCATCCTCAGACCCCCTCTGTGCCCTCATATTTCTCCCCCAAACTCCCTAGCCAAAAACAAAGAACATCTCATTCACCCTAAGATGACAGAGTTTTGAGGCTTACTTGGACTCTCTCCATGCTGTGCTGTACCATGGTGCACAAACAGCTTGTCTGAAAAAACTGTCTAAGCATCTGTTTGACCCACAGTGTGGGTGGATCTGCATCATCTTAGGATCCGATGGGGTTCTTTGCACCCCGCACAGTACTAGCTAGGGCATTCCATAGCCGAGGGAAATGTGCTCTTGAACAGTGTTAAGCAGTCTTAAAGCCGACCAGCTGATATCCCTATTCAACTGAAGCGCCAATGAGGACGTTGGTAGTGTGGTACATCATATGCCAGGTTGGTCTTTATACAGTTCTTGATATAGAGATACTTGGGACTCCCCTCCAGTTATAACAACTATCTTTGGGATGAGAAGAAAATGGGTGGAGAAGGCCTTATTTTCCCCAATTTGTAAATGTGCCAAACCTGTCTGTGCAATGGCTTTGAGGACCAGGTCTATGTCGAATGGATATTTGCACTGGGCCCAAGATACTTGTTGAATGGTGACTGCAGGGCTGGGATTTGCATGAGGTACAAGCTCTCTGTGGAGCGGTGCATTGTCACAGTTGGCAACTTCTAATTTCTCACTTGGGGCTTGTCTACTCAGGAGGTTTAATCCTCCTCTTTCTGATGTGCATCGGATCGCTCGCAGTACGCAAGCCACACTAACAGCATGTGTACAGGATGTCTGTGCTGTCTTTCAGTTTGCATCGTGTGTACTGCATACTAAACGCAGAGGGTCCTCAGAGGGTATCCTGCGGTCTTTTGCTATGCTGCAGAACACAGTGCGTCCTGAGATTTTTCTCACCGGTGCATTACAGAAGCCAGGTAGGTTCCGATTTTTAAAAAAATCCCATGTTTTTACTGTCTCCACCCCATGCTTCCTTGCAGGGGGCAGGGGGAAAGGGAGGGAGGGAGGTAGTGTCATTTCTGAATTGCTGTTGGTCAGCATGGATCCAGTAATGTTCCCCGCTGCTCTGTTGGCAACCATGATCAAACCCAGATGAATCTGGCTTTGGGCTGTGCCTACTGCACCACCGAGCAGATGACGTGGCAGCAGCAGCAAGAAGAAAAAATTCAGTGGCAGAGGAAGTGGGACGAGGACAAGGACACTCAAGCCTTATATGAGAAGGGCTGTTTCTGGAGCAGCTTCACACCGTGCAGAACCGTTTCTGGGCTTGGGAAACCCGCGTGTCAATCGGTGGGAAAGGACTGTTCTGCAGACCTGGATGACCAGCAGTGGTGAGAAAATTTCTGGCTGGGGAAGGCAACGGTTTTTGAGATGTGTGCTGAAACTAGTCCCAGAACTGCAGCAGCACCGTAACAATACGCAGTGCTCGCTATCTTTGGAGAAGTGGGTTGCCATTGCCATCTGGAAGCTGGTTACCCCAGAATGCTACCAGTTTGTAGACAATTTGGTGTGGGGAGATTGACTGTTGGGGCCATTGTCATGAAGGTGTGTGATGCCATGCATAAGGTACTGTTGCACTGGGTTACACACCATGGCAACCCAATAGATTATAGATGGCTTTGCATGCAGGGGATTCCCAAACTGTACTGGGGCAATTGATTTCCTCCCCGCCCCCTGCAGGGCACAGAATTTATAAACAGAAAGGGTTATTTCTCCCTGGTGTCCACAGGCTGGTTGGTCACCATGCCAGGTTTGCAAATGTAAATGCGGAGTGGTCTGGAAGGGTCCATGATGCTAGGATCTTTCAGAATTCAGTGCTATTTAAATGGATGGTCCCTGGAACACTACAGACATTAATGGTGTGGAGATTGCTCCCATTACCCTGGGAGACCTGGCCTATCTACTGATACCCTGTTAATGAAGCCATTCACAGCCCTTGGACAGAAGGAACTTTTTAAGTACTGATTCCGCAGTTGCAGAAGGGCAGCAGCGTGAGTGTGCATTTGGCTGTTTGAACGGGCAGTGGTATTTTTTGTGGGATTGGCTAGACGCTGCAGTAAACAACGCTCCAACGATGATAGCAGAATGCTGTATTTTGCACAATATTTGTGAGAGTAAGGGAGAAAGCCTTAACGATGGGTGGGAGGCTGAGGTGCGGAGACTTGCTCAGCGGTTTGAGCAGCCACCACGGCGTCCCACAGAAAATGAAAACAGCTGAGGCAATATTGTCAAGGATGCCTATTGATCTTATTTTGAGTCTCCAGCCTGAAAACGTGCAGCTGTGCATCCAGCTGTTAAACTGTGGAGGGGGATGAAGGGTGGGATGGATTATGAGTTTTGCTTATGGGTCATGGAAGTGGGACTCTGTGGCAATCCTTGTTTTACCTTAAGTTTGCCTAGATGCTTCTGTGAATTACTTCTCTTTCATAGTTTGCCTTTGTTACATGTGGGGGTGACTCATTAGGAATGAATTTGTAGCAATTTTTATTACAAAACAACATCAATTATGTAACTAACAAAAATAAAGCTTTATTTGAACTACCAACCAGAAAGAAACCGTTAATTCAAACCATAGTGAAGCGAAATCTCGAAGTGTAACAGTGCAGCATGGGTCAGAACAAAACAAGCATGAGGGAGTGGGGTTGAAGTCACAAGTGAGTATGTGTTTGTCTCTGCCTCTTCTTGTTTGTGGGCCTTGGTCTTGACTGATGGGGCTCGAAGCTATCAGGTGTTGGATAGCTCAGAAGAGCTGGCCTCCCAGGTGTGACTGTTCTCACTGCCCTGAACTTGGGTCTGTGAAGGGACTGACCTGTGGAAGCACTGCTGTGGGGGCGCAGTGGAGAGGAGTTGCTGGTGGTCCCAGTATCCTGCATTGTCCAGGGGCTGCAGAACAGGGCTGGGTCCTGGTTTTCAACACTGCAGTGCCTGCTGTCCCAGTGAAGCTTTCCCTGAAGGCATTGCCTCTGTCTCTCTCCGTCTTTGGCCATGGTAATACTGTCCTTGGCCACTCCACAGTGTCTCGAGAGAACTCCCTCTCTGTTTCCCTCTCCGTCCCTAGATACTGCCTCCACCTCTCTGCCATTTGGGGGTTTTCTCTGAGACTCGGCAATGATGTCTGCAAGCGTTTTGTCCCGAGTTTTCTGTTTTCTCCCCTCCAGGTTAGCCAGCTGCTCAGCCATAGATAAAGACACTGTTCTGGAGAGTCTAGCCGCTGTAGGTGCTGCAGTAGGAACAAAACACACGTGGTTCTTGTTCATGATACAGAGCAGCTAGGATAACATTTTTCTACTTGCTTTTCTGACTCTCTTGCCCAGTCTTGGGGGAGCTCAGAGAGGGTAAGTGGTATGTGCATGAGAAGGCTGTACTGGGATTTTTGTCTGTGAAGTGCATGCTGATTGGCTTTGCCATTGTGTCTTGGAGGCTATGGAAAAGGGGGGGGGGGCAGGAGATGGGAATAATGTACTTGGTCTGGGTTGGTGGTTTTGCGGTGCCTTGGAGGTGCTGATATGATGTTGGAGGATTAGAGGGGGGGCATCTGGGGTAAGCTGGATGGCTTCCTCTGCATCCCCTTTAGGCTGTCTGATTCTCGATGATGTTACACTGAGGCGGGTGTCTAGGAGGCAGAGAATGACTTTATTCAAAAAGGCAAAGGGCAAATGGCCAAGATACACTGTCAAGCTATTCACCAAGATGGTCCCCCCAACTCCAAGTGCTGCAGGAGTGGAAGGGAGTTGTGAGCTATGCCAGGGGAAATGGTAATGCAGCTATTACCCATTATGTCCAGACCAAAACCAAGCAATTTCTCAGTCTTAGGTAGGGTTCTGCACTTTTGGTGTGAAGCATTCACTGGTCCCAGGCTTTCTCTGTATAAACCTGTGAAGAATCCTTAAGAACTTTCCTGTGCCTAAGGTAAAGCCCTTTTCTTGCAAAAAAAGTGTGTTATTATAGGGCATTCATACTTCAGCACCTTAAAGACTAACAAATTTCTGCAGGCATTGTGAGTCTTTAAGGTGCTACAGGACTCCCGTTGTTTTTGCTGTATACAGACCAAGACGGCTACCCCTCTAATACGTCAGCAGGGAGCCGTAGGCCTTGTACCTTTACAGGCATGCAATACCCAGGTCTACCTCATGGAAATGGAGAACACTATCCTAACTATTTTTCCTGTAACCACTGTCTCCAAAACCTGTTGAATTTCACACAGCTGAATGTTTTCATCATTTGAATCTGCCATGGTGGGGTGTGTGGCGTAAAGGCTACACCATGCCGCCACGCGCCCTTCCGAGCTGACAAAGAGGGGGGTGAGGCAGCGGTGTTCGCCAGGCAGGACAGATAAGGGGAGAGGAAAGGAAAACAGGTAGATGGCACGTGCCCTCTGTGTCGTGGGCCTAAAAATGGTTGAGCGACGGGGCTTTAGCATGAGATGGGCTGATTGCCTGGCTGGACCAGTTGCCGTTTTGGGAATGTGTATTGGGGGGAGGGACCCAAGTGGACGGTGAGAGATGAGGGAAGTGGGGTCCTCGGCCACAGAATAGCTTTCTTCGGCCTAATGTGGCTGTGGCCGTGGGGCACCCACAACAGAACTAGCACAGCCGTGCATCACAATAAAAATGGTAATAAGCTACAAAGACAGCTTCCCTCCAAAGGATCTGCTTCCTCAGGCCTGGTCTGGCTTGCTGGCTGGGAACCAGGCTCGCTAGCTGTGCAGCAGGAAGGAGAGTCATGTGTCAGAGTCCGGACTCCCAGGGGGACAACTCTTCAACGGCCTCCTCCTGCTCATCCTCCAGTGCATCCTGCTGGTCCATCCTTGTGGGGATGGGAGCGGGCAGAGAGTGATCAGCATGTTCCCCGACCTTCCTGGGTTGGGTGGTCATGTCACTTTGAAAAACCCCGTCCAGCTCTTCAAAACATGAACAGGTTGAACGATGTCCCCTGCTGGATTTTATCCCGTCAGCCCTGGTTTTAAAGACCATGCTCCTGAACTGTTTGCTCTTTATCCAGCACTGGTCAGTGGCCTGGTCATGGCCTCTCACGGACATCCGCTGAGCAGTGTCTACAAAAAGATCTTTATGCTGGTGGCTGGCTCCAAGAGCTTCCTGTGTGAGGCGTGCTGGAGGGCTTCCCGCATTATACCACAGCAATGCTTTGATACTTGAACCCAAAGCACATGGGCAAAATCTGCCCGCTTTTAAATGGGGGCGGGAGGGTGTCTTGGCAATTTGCTATCAGAGCACAGGAGGGCACCCAGGAAAACAGACAGGTCAGTAATGGTTGCCCGCAAAGCAGTGTGGGATAGCCACCGGAGGATTGCCAAAGCAGCGCGCAGCAGTATCGCATGAACACAAACAACAGATTGACTAAGGTGACCAGATGTCTTGATTTTATAGGGACAGTACTGACATTCAGGGCTTTATCTTATAGAGGCTCCTAGAACTCCCCACCCCCTGTTCTGATTTTTTACACTTGCTGTCTGGTGACCCTATGCCACACCCCCCAGTGGATTGTCAGCAGCGGGGATTGAACTCACGTGCCACCAAGCAGAAGGGTCAGGGGAGCCCAATCTGGGAGCATTTCACACAACCCAAATGAGCATGAGAATTTTAACACAGCCTGGCAGCCCAAAAGGCCAACATGTCCGTCTTTGAATGCTCCCTCCGATCCACAGGAACAGGCAGTATACAGTACCTCAGTTGCACAGCAAGGGATTGGGGGGCGGGAGGGGGGGGACGACTCAGAAACTTCAGCCATTTGGGACAGATAATCTCCTAATAATTCAGCTACTTCTTCAAAGCTTCTTTGGGCATCAGCCTGTCTTCTGTGGTTTCCCGCTGCTGATGGTTTCAGAAACACCTGAAGAAAGGCCTTTCCTGCGCTCTTCTGCTGCTTCCCCCTCTGCTCAGCTCTGGAAAGCTGAGCCAGACAAAATGTCAATAGAGCAAACCTATGTTAATCATACGTTTTTAAACCACAAAAATGATTTCGGTTTGACCCTAACGGGGAAACCGTGTACAGCCCTGAGCACCATCCCACAGGGAAGAGAGGATATCTTTAGAGACAGTAATACCAGCTCCAGGAAGGTCCCATCTAGGATATATTTTGTGCAAGGCCGGGCCTTGTCCCTGGGGAAGATGACTGTCCTAGGCAGGGTGATATTGACACTGCATGTTCTAGGCACGACAGTTCTTCCATTAGTAACAATAAAGGTGATGGTGAAGAAGCAGGAAGGTCCACATAAAGCCTGTTGGCCTGGACCAGGGCGGAGATCTATATTCTGTATTCTTAGCAGGCTGCAGTTCCATAACAGACAGCTGGCTGGCACTTTATGCAAACTGGATGCAGCCCACTGACCACCGGGGAAGACAAGTTATCCACGTGTCAGTCTCTTGTCTGGACTCCCTGGAACTGGCTCTTTTCAGAGGGGTTTGCTAACAAAGTTTTCACCCAGATATTGTGCTGGAGTCCCCAGGGTTCCCCCAGCCCGGGAGTCTTTCCCATGAAGATGTGTTGATGGGTGAATTCCTCCGTTCTCAGTGCAGAGAGGTGGGGGGTGAGGGGGGAGAGGTCACATGAGCAGCTCACACCTCTCACTCCATCATTAAGCTCCATGGCTGCTATTGTGCTGCTGCCCAATTGGAGGCGAGCCACTTTCCCCTATCTGGAAAGGGAGATCTTTGCTGGCCAGGGACGGTACTTCCTCAGGCTGAGCTCGGCATGCCGTGGTCCCTCTGGCATCTCTCCCCTAATACCATGCTGCAACTATGAAGCCCGGATTGACAAATGCAGCCTCTCTTTGGCATTGCATCAGCTTGCAGGCTGAGTTGTGTAATGCTATGAAGTACATGATGCAAATGAACTTTACAGAACCTGATGCAATGTGTATGGCGGTTGTATAGGTAGGTTTCGTGTCCTGGGTCCGTAGTGTACATGTATTCTCTGCATGTAGGCACATGAAGGCAGCCAATGGGCTTTGACAGTAACACTGCCCCAGGGGACTCCAGCTTTCTTATCATTGTTCTTGAGTTTTAAATGGCTGGATACAGTTGTTGCTCATGAAGGTGAAAGGCGGAGAGCATGGGCAAGAGCCAGGCAGAGTGCGAACACAGGGACCACACAAACTTCCCCCCCAGAGCTCAGCCAGTGCCCTTCACTCTTGATTGCAGCCCCCCAGCTATTCCACCCCTAGGTCTCCGACACACAGCTCTGCCAACGCTCGTCTCCTGAGCCCCGGCCCACTCCAGGCTGTTTCAGGCTTGGCTCCCCACACACAGAGCTACGCTATTACCTCTCTGCAGCCCACCCTGCTATTCCCATGCTGCCCCACCCTGGGCTCTGCTAAGACAATTCAGTCTTGATCTGCAGCCACCTTGCTCTTCCAGCCCTGGAAATGATTTGAACGAGCTTCCTAAACCAAGCTGTCACGATTTTAAATTCAGATATTGGTCTGTCCAGTATTGTTTGGCTCCTTATAAATACCATAGGGAGAGGGAGAGGATATCTTGCAACTTGACAGGGCTGGGAACGAATCCTGCAAAGCCCTATCTCTTTGGGAAGCCTGTAAGCCCAGCTTTCCAGTCATAGGACAATGATGTTCCTAGCCATGGCAGGTTGCAATATATCAGACCTTAAAATTATCCTGGGTCAGGATTGATTATTGCTGATTCTGGGCGTCAGGTCAGGGCTAGTTCTCCGTCTGTGCTTTTACCTGAAGCATACTTGGAGTGAAAGTAAAAACAGTGTTTATGGTAGGGTCTTTTTTTGTTCTTTGAAGTGGTAATTGTTTATTGTTATTTATTATTTGGATTGCCATCTTAAAAGCCCCAGTTGTGGGCAAGGACCCCATTGTGCTAGGCGCTGTGCAAACACTGAACCAGAAGAGGGTTCCTGCCTCAACAACCTGCTTGCTGCTGTTCAGAAGTGTGGCATGTGATACGTAGGCCCAGCAGAGCTGAGTTAGTGGGCAAAGTGCCCGTGAGAAGTCCCGAGGTGCAGGACACGTGAAAGGTATTTCACAACTTCAGCGGGAAAAGCACTTGAGTTTTTGTTACCTACCTATGTGTCTATCTTAGGGCTTTGTACTGCCACGCATCTTTGCAGTATTGGAGCACATCACACTGTAAATTGATTGGCTGGTGGATTTATGTAGTCTTTTGTCTCCTCTTCCTGACCTTCTAACACGCCCTCACGTGTGGCATTATCTTTCTATTCAAAAGAGGGTGAGACAATAGACAGTTCCAGATTTTCTCTCTCATAAGCCTTCACATATCATTCATCTTTCCATTCCACCTCAGTGGGAAGCTAATTCTGGGCAACACCAGCACTGCCAAGTTTGTACAGAAATGCCTCTAGCAAGAGCCAAGTAGCAGCTACTTTTGAAGTCGAAGAGGGTGGGGAGGATGATGAAAGCTGGCATACCCTTCCCTGACGTGCTTCTGCACCTGTGACTCACCTTGCAGCAGCTTTCAAAGGAAAAGGTGACTGCCGCAGGCGGTTTGATGTCTGGTTTTACGAGTGAAAGCATTTCCTTTCATGCTCCCTAGGACAGATCGTAGTGATGCAATGCGGCAGGTGAATTTCCACACCTCTGCAGACGGGTGTATGCCAGATCCCAGTGGGGAGATGCAGAAAAGGCCCTCTCCGTATGGTACAAGGAGAGTTTCTTCCCACTCCCCTTTCCATTTGCCGTGCACGGAGAGTGCTTCCCTTGATTGACCGTGGACATTTCCCCCCTAAGGTGCATGGAGACCACTTCTCTTGTTACAGAATCCAGAGATGGTGCACAGAAGACAGTCCCCGGATGCAATGTCTGGAGATCACTTCCTGAGCACCACTAATTTGGTGGCTAAGTACATGAACCTGGTAGGGAAGAGAGCACAGAAACGAAGGTCCAGGAACCTGGTGATGTGAAACAAGGGCGGCATGGCTTGTGCGGGATGGTTCAGCCCAAAAGGCTGGCAGAGACATGTAATGTTGTGGCTCAGAGAGGAAAAGAGGACACAAAGTTGCTTGGATAGGGTAGGCAGGAGGAGGGTGCACGGAGGAACCCCTGTGGCTGCAAGAGCCATGAGTGCTTCATGCGCAGTCACCAGGAAGTGACAGCACTGGGTCTAGTGAAACCTACAGGGTTACCTCTTTAGGTGCCTCCAAGCACAACAAGAAGAGCAACCCTTCCCGTCCTGTTCACCACTGCTGTGTCCAGGACTTGGCAGACGTGCTAGGGAGTGCCAGGCTGGGATCAAGGAAAAACTAGAAGGTTCTTACAGTCGCTATTGGGCCTATCGGAGGGAGTGTGCTGGGGAAAGATTCCCCTCCCTTGTAGGCGCTCTGACTTGATGGGGACTGCTTTGCCTTCACAGATAACATTCAGCACAGATGCCAGTCGCACTGGATGTGCAGCACTTTGACCCTGAGCTGGGTTTCTCATGCCCAAGTACATGACGTTGATCCCAACCTGAGGTAGACCAGGCTTGGTGGAGATGTCCTAGATGACTCAGAGACCCTGCCCCAGAGAGGAAGGACCACATTGATTCTTGTGGCGAAGAAAGAAGGCAGCAGGCCCATAGGACCTAGCCCAGAGGAAGACGACCAGCTCAGAGGCTGGAGTGAACTGGAGATCACTGCCATCTGTATTCCTCAGCAAGGACCTGACATCTCAAACCAGACACACACAGCATCCTGTCTGGAGGAACCTTCACTGCAGAGAGGACCCTTCCTGCACAGAGGCTCTAGGAGCAGCTGCTATTTAGATCTCAGGATGTCTGAGATCAGTTTAAGGATATCCTGGGAGGATCAATAATACATCTGGCTCTTTATGCCCTGGTGTTTGCCAAGCTCCAAGGAGTGAGTGAATGGTTAATGGTGCCCCAAAGAGCTTAGAGTCTAAAAGGAGACAGTACACATCACCTAATTGCAACAACCAGTGGTGGCTGTGGGCATAGCAGAAAGGAGGACAAATTTAGGATAAAAGTTCATGTGGCTACTTGGAGTTGTGATGTGGTTATTGTGACTGTTCCACTATTAAATACATGCTCTGTATGTACAGATATATATGTGTGGGTATCTATCTATCTGTACAGTCTAGGAAAAGGGTAGTATCTCTTTAAATAGGCTGTACATCTTTTAGTGGTACTCCCTCAATTCTATGATTTAGAAGCCTCCCAGTCCTCAAGCGGAGCAGCAGTGTGTATATGTAACTAGGCCTGGCACGCTGTGTATATCCTTCAAACACAGTTATGCAGAACCCTCCATGTCCACATGGTTCCTTCATATTCTCTTGGATGAGTAAAGAGCAAAAACCACAACAACTGGGGATGAGGATGGGAGCCCAACCCAGGAACGCTGTGAGATAGAAAGTGACTGCAGAGTTCTAGTAAAAGCAAAACTGAAGAGGAAACTGCAACCTAACAGTTCTTATTAAACCAGATGACAAAGCATTTGCTGAGATGGTAGAAATGTTACATAACTACCTCTCCCTAAAGTCATTGGTGATTGCAGAATACTTCTGCTTTTATAAATGGCATTAACGAGAAAATGAAACAAAATTTGAATATGGAGTTGGGTTACAGAAATTAACAGAGTTTTGTCAATTTGGAGAGAGTTTATAAGAAGCATTAAGAGACCTGTTAGCATAAGGTATACAAATAAAAACCTTCCCCAAACGGTTATTGACTGAGACTGACTTGACCTTTAAATCATGCTCTAGAAATTGCTGTGTCAGTGGAAACAGTACTAAAGATACCAGGGAGCTGCAACAGATCAAACAACCCAACCTAAAAATGAGCAGAACTTCTGGACGCGGCAGCTGATGTCTTTCACGATGGCACTGGAAACTTAATACCAATTAAAGTAAAAGTTGTGCTTGAAGAGGGACCAATTCCTGAATGCCGCAAAGCTCATGATGCTCAGTACCTTTTGCAGTACTGCCAAAGGCAGAGACGCAACTTAAGCACTTGCCGGGTTATATCTAAGGTTAACAGGAGCCAATGGTGCACCTCCATAGTGCCAGTAATGAAGAAGACTGGGGCTGTCTGCATCTGTGGTGATTTCAAGGTTACCGTTAACCTTGAAGATCAGTGGAGAGAAAGATTTCTCCAAGATTGACTCCTCCACGCCTAATTACAAACAGAGATTGAAGACAGTGACAAGAAATACCTCACAACACACACAAGGGATTATTTCCATTTAACAGGCTGGTGCGTGGAACAGCATCTGCACCTGGCAAGGACTTTGCGTTTTACAATTCCCAAATAGTCTTTGTGTAATTCTTGGGGGACCTGTGCCTTGAACTTCGTAAGAATAACCACTCTGATGCAGTACATTAGACTCCTTGATATACACTTATCTGTTCTTTTCATGCAAAAAAAAAAAAAAAAAAAAAAAAGCTGGCAATGGTTGTTTGCATAAGTTCATCCTAATGCTATGCAGCTTAGCAAGCACTGGATCATTCTGAGTTTCATGTTGTGCCATGGCAAGGCTCAGTGTGAGCCATACAGACCATATCTACTGTCTCTAGTTCCATTTCACTATCTCCGCTATTTCCAATGGCAGGCCTGACACGCAATCTGCATTCTCATGTTGGTTGGTGCTTGAAAACTCAATATCGTGACAGGGAATGCCCAAGACCTTAACCCATCTTCGTAATCGTGCTTCAGACACTGCCAGTACGCCTGTGTTTGGGTTAAAAACTGAAACCAAAGGTGGATGATCAGTAACTAAAGTAAATCATTTTCCATACAGATATTGGTGAAACTTTTTAACGCCCCAGACTAAACTCAGAGCTTCTCTATCAGTCTGAACAGAACTGCTGTCTGCCCAGGTAAGCTACCTACATGCAAAGGCAACAGGCCTCTCAGTACAATCTCCCATTGCATGTGTGCAATGGATTAAGACTGATATACGAATATAGGGAATGGCAAAATAATGGCAAGGTTATCAGTACTGTTGGCTGGGAATTTTCTGTTGGAATGACTTTCCAGTGGAAAATGCCTGCTTTGTAAAACCAAAATTTTCCATGGGAAAATTTCAATTTTGTTGAAAATTTTCAATTTTCTGTTGGGGTAATTGAAATGACAGCTCCCTGGCTACCCACCTGGATGGCTCAGATCAGTTAACAAGAACCTCACAGGCAGGCAGCTGACCCTGTGAAAAATTCCATTTAGGTTCTGACTGTCCTGATTTGGGATAAATCTTTTTGCAAAAATGTTAATTTTTTCACAGGAACGGATTTCCATGGTCTGGTTATCAGCAAACACAGCATGTGCCTAAACATATTCTTTTGCATACTTGGGAGAGACCAACTGCTCTGTGACACCAAATCCACATAGACTGCCCTGGACCACTAATAGGCCATATGTTTTTGATTGCAGTAGATGCCCATTCTAGATGGCCTTCAGTATTCTGTATGAAGTCAACTAATTCAGCACAGATGATGGAAGTGCTAAAACTATTATTTTCACAGATGGGAGTTCCCAAACAGATTGTAAGTGACAATGGAACTCAGTTCACATCTGAACAGTTTTAATTCTTTGTCAAAAGAAATGGCATCAAACGTCACATCAGCATCTTACCATCCAGCCACAAATGGGTTAGTGGAAAGGTTTATGCACACATTCAAGCAAGAAGGTTATGTCGTGGCTCTGGATAAAGACAGTTTACAATATAATATTGTGAATTTTTACTGGCCTATAGGGATGCTACACATGCCACCACAAATGAGTCACCAGCAATGTTGGGGCCTCCTAGAACATTGTGCTTTGGGTTAGGGGAGAATACTGGGGTCACCTGTTAATGGAACTGAATGGGTTTGCCATGCCCATGGCCTTTGGGAGATCCTGAACCAAGGTGATGTAAACTGCATTTGGACACCTGCTGCTCTCTCTGGACTTGCTGTGATACGGGTTTCCCATAGGGCAGGCAGAGTAGCCCATTCCCATCTGGTAAACTCCCTGTGTGGGCTCTGACCAGTGGAAAAATGTCTCCCTCTCACTGGGAGCCCTCAGGCAGATCTGAATAGATAGGTCCCTACTGGGGTCAGAATTCAAATATTTAGGAACAGTCCCCTGAAATGCACACAGCAGCTGCCCTCTGTTTCCCTTGCTTCAAAGTGCAGCCCCTCCTTGATGGCTACAGGGTATATTGCAGGCTGTACATAGCACAGCCCCCCATCACTTACTTCCCCCCCCCCCCAGGCTTCCCTTTGGGCAGGGTGATCACTAGAGTCCAGCTGCAAAACACCCAGGGAAGGGGTTCCCTTGTTCTTTGCCTCTCTCTGTTATCCACAGCTGTGGCTCATTCTCTCTTCCTTTTCTCCACTTGCTCTCTGGCCTTGTCTACAGCGGCACATATGCCGGCAAAACTTGTGTGTGTGAGTGAGTGAAAAACATCCCCACGAGCGACGTAAGTATGGTTGGAATAAGCACTTGTGTGGCTGTTATGTTGACGGGAGGGAGCTCTCTTGCGGACATCATAAAACCACCTAAATGAGCGGTGGCTGCTATGTCCACACAAGCTGTTAGACTGGCAAAATTTGTGTCGCTTTGGGGGAGGCTGCTCTTTTCCCAGCCCTGAGCGACAAAAGTTTTGCGGGCGTGAAGTGCTAGTGTAGACAAGGCCTCTGTCCTCCTTCCCTTTCAGAGTCATTCCTCCTCCTCTGTTTCCACGGAGCCTCTGCCCTCCCGCTCCCTAGGCTGAGTGCTGTGCTCTTCCCTGCAGCCGCAGGGGGAGCTGCCGGATTTCTCCTTCTGCTGACGGAGGGAGGCATGGTGGGCAGTTGCTGACCTCCCAGCAGGGGGTGACACAGGAAACCCGCAATCACATGCTTGTGACAGCAATGCTGTATCATCTTAACCATGTTGCTGCTGTGTCAGAGATGCTGTTTCATGGGGATTAAGGAACCCAAACGCACACTGATGGAGCAGAGCTCCACCAGGGAATTACACTGATGGACTGGAGCAGCTCATGTTGTGAAGTGAAGCTGGTCCTGGGCATGGGGAAAGTCTGAGATGAAACCCCCACGCGCCCGCATGGCTTGCGTTCTAGACGAAGCACTCCTCCCTCTGAATCACGCTGGCATCTTTCCAAGTGATCATCACATTTCTCCCTCCTCTTTCATCAGATGCTCTCAAAGCTCATTACAGACATTAATTACACCCCAGAGCACCAGCAAGGTGGGGCGGCGTCATTCTCCCCATTTTATAGAGGGGTAAATGGAGGCAAAGAGAGGTTAGGTGCCCAAGGCCACGCGGTGCTTCGGGGGTGAACCTGGGATTAGAACTCAGAAATTCAGTCTCCTGCCTTCTCCGCTTCCAGCCCAGACCATTCCTAGAGTCAGGCACTGAACCCTGAAGTCTTGACCCTCAGCCCCCTGTGCTAACACCGTGCACCATGCCCTCGTCCCCGATCTAGGGATAGAACGCAGGAGTCCTGACGCCCCGTCTCCCTGTTACATCACCCGCAGTACCATTTCTAGTGGTAGTTAAACACATCTCCACATCTGCAACACGTGCTCGCCCTGAACTGCTTCCTATTCTCACCTCCCTCATGAAGCAACCTCACCTCTTTCTGCACAACCCCACCTAAGGAAACCACCCACTCTGCATGGCAAAAAGCACTAGACGTTCCTCTCAAAGGCAGATTTTACATCAGGCTGACCCAGTCTCCTGGCCAATTTGGGATTGGCCAATTTGGCTAAGGATTAAACTACTGGAGTTGTCTAGTTAAACAAGACATTATTAGAGATAACTCAACTACCCCCCTCTTCCTAGGTTTCACAGATCTACCCACGGGATTCCTAAGGTTTGGGGAGCAGGAGATACATTAGCCCACACTGTGTAAACTTGGCTTCATCCCATGGAGGGGAAGTTTAGGAATGGAGCTCTCCTGTAGTATGCTGCTAGAGACATGTACTAACTGGTGAGTACCCATGTATCTGAGTTTCAGTAAAGCCTAAGGTCAGGGCAGGAGTTTAGTATCAGATTCTTCCAGGACCGAGTGAGCTTCCCCTCCTCCATTGCTCTCCTCTATTACACTGGCAGGCCAGCGAATGAAATACTGATCCAGCCTGGGATCCTGTGGCTGGGGCAATTTGTGTAGAAGGGAATGCGGGACTCATTGCAATTCCAGGAGCTGTGACCCACTGAGAACAATTCTCACTAGCAAGCTGGCCAGGCCAGCACATAGCAGAGAAGCTCTCATTCCACAGGACAGAACACTGGGTGCATTCACTAAAGACAAGTGCAAAGTACTTCACTTAGGAAGGAAAAGTCAAATGCATAACTACAAAATGGGGAATAACTGGCTAGGTGCTAGTACTGCTGGAAAGGATCTGGGTCTTATCGTGGATCACAAATTGAATACCAGTCAAAAGTGTGATGCAGCTGCAAAAAAAGCTAATATCATTCTGGGGTGTATTAACAGGACTGTCATATGTTAGACCACTGAAGGTAATTGTAATTGTCCTGCTCTGCTCGGCACTGGTGAAGCCTCAGCTAGAGTTCTGTGTCCAATTCTGGGTGCCACACTTTAGAAAAGACGTGGACAAATTGGAGAGTCCAGGGGACAGCAACAAAAATGATAAGAGTTTTAGAAACCTTGACCTATGAGGAGAGGTTAGAAAAATATCCAAAAAGCTGGGCTTGCTTAGTTTTGAAAACAGAAGACCGAGGGGGGGACCTGATAGTCTCCAAATAAGCTAAGGGCTGTTATAAAGAGGACAGTGATCAATTGTTCTCAGTGTCCACAGAAGGTAGGACATGAAGTCATAGGCTTAATCTACAGCAAGGGAGATTTAGCTTAGACATTAGGAAAAGTGTTCAAACTGTAAGGATAGTTAAGCTGCAGAATAGGTTTCCAAGGGAGGTTGTAGAATTCCCAACATTGGAGGTTTTTAAGAACAGGTTGGACAAACACTTGTCAGGGCTGGTATAGGTATCCTTGGTCCTGCCTCAGCGCAGGAGGCTGGACTTGATGACTTCTCAATCACGGTCCCTTCCAGTCCTATATTTCTAGGATTCTGTGTAGGATAGGCCAAGCAATTTGGGTACAAAACCCAAACAGAACCTGGACCGTACTTTAACAGGTAGTGTCCTGCCCATCCATTTCAGCTCTCCTGATCATCACGAAGGGCCAAAATGCCACGAAGAAGGCTACTCCACTGCGATATCCCACCCACCTAGAAGCCAAAGACTTTGGGGACAGGCTGTCCCCACTCCCAGCCTGGTTAGCTGCTCCAAGAGGTAGGGCTGGGTGAGGATGGGATAAGCAGGGACTGGTGGGGTGTCTGTCTGAACTGAACTCCCAGCTTTCAGAGCAAGTTGCCCCACTGCTACTCACCCATACAGTGAGTGTAAGGAAGATAAGGTTCACGGTGCCGTGCCAGTGTATGACTGAGTGGATCAAGAGACAGAAAGGTTGCTCACTTTAAAGCCTTTTGAAGTGTGTCTGCAAAGTCACATGTCTTACACAGGGGCGGGTGCTGTCCGAGCGGCTCAGAGAAGATACAAAGGAGGATGCACTGGTGCAAGAGGGCAGACGTGTCAGCCTGAAAGAACGCCTCAGAGGATGGGAGTGGAGCTCGGTGGAGAAGAGAAACCTCTCAGGCAGGCCCAGTGGGAGTCAGCTAGAGCAGCAGGGAGAAGATGGAGGGTGCCTCTGAGGTTCCTCTGAGTGTCAGTGACAGCTTGCTGCTGGCTTTGTCCTTACACAGACACACGGGGCTTCTTTTATCTTGCCCTTAATGAACTCTTTCTCTCCTGAATATTGTTTCTGGCCCACGGTTGGCTCTGTGCTTTGCCTGGCCAGTCACAGGACACAGACATTGCCTGAAATGGCTTTTCCTCCTTGTCTTAGATGGTATCAGAGATGGTAATAACTGTGCTTTTCCTGCTGCTGTTGTTCTGAAAGTCTGATCCCATTTCATCCCAGCTGGTGTTTGGGAGTCAGCTGGAGCTGGTGGGGGTGGCGATGTCATCGGGGTCCCCTTCTCTTGCTCAAACTGCACATCCGTCAGCATTAGAAGAAAATAGGTCTGGGGTCCCAGGAGATGATGGGAGTGGCAAACAGCGTTGCCAGCCCTTGTGATTTTAATGTGAGTCATAAAATGTTACAATAACAACAAGTGGTGACTGGAAAAGGTAGGAAAGGGAGACAAAGAGCAAATGAGTCTAAACAACTAGCCCTGATAATCTAACTCAAGGGCTGTGTTGAAATCATGCTCGGTAAAAACAGAAAATGTGGAACTGGAAATTATGGGGTGTTGGATATTATGACTAACAGGAGGACGAAATAATGAGGGGATGGGATATTCCATCCATCGCTCCCTTTCCTGGTCCTTAAAGACAGATGATGGAGACTGGAATGAACTTGCTCAATGGCCATTTTGTGCGTTAATTAAGATGCAGACTGTTGCTGAGGAAGCCACTGCCTCTCCCTCTGATGAAGCAGCTATCTGTTCTCTCTTCCATCTGAAATAAAAGGGTCTTAAACCGAGGAGGCCTGTTTTGCTGTGTGTGTCACAAAACAGAGCGCTGAACTGGATCTTGGTTTCCATCAGAAACTGAGTGTCCTGGGGTGGGAGAGGAAAGGGGCAACTGCAGGGCGTGGAGGGCACTGAGAAAGGGAAAGGGGAATTTTTCTGACCTCCTGGTCACAACAACCTCCTTGTATAAATATAGAGTGAAGCACTTGAATCAGCCTTTGAAGAGACAGTAGGAAACAATGAGTAAAAACTCCTCCATCGGAGCACACATCAGGCCCAGAAAATGGGGGCCCCATCTGTGGTTTCACTGAAGAGCTTCACCTGATCTGGTGCCGGTGGTCACTGTCTGATGTTTTCAAATGCCAGCCCCATCAGCCCTATAAGGAATTACGGCTGGGGCTGGAGTTGCTGGGAGTGCCCGTACAGTCCGTGCTTCTACCCCACTCTTGGCAGCACCTCCTGCTCAGTGTTGTGAGCTCCCCTACAGTCACCACTTCTTCCCCACACCCAACAGCACTTCCTTCTGGGGCTGGAGTGCAGCGGGCTCCGTTAGCGCCATATTCTACAGAGCCTTCTGCTGTGGAAGGGTGGGCTGTGACCTGACCCTGCCTCATTTCTTTGGGTTGTGTAATGTTTTCCGCCTATGCTGTGTTGGCGACCTGGCACTCATCTAAGCCAACGTATGTAGTGATAAATGTGGCAATTGAGTCAGGGGAAGGGAGTTGGGAAGTTAGTGCTGTCTTGAGCCTGGCTGGGGATAGGAAGCAGCTGGAGGTCTCAGCGCAGGGTCATTCCTCATCTGACACAAATTTCCCTGTCTCGCTGGTAGTGGGAGATGTCCAGTTTTCAGCTGAGTTCAGCAGCCTGGGCTCAGGGCCTCTTTTCTGCCCGTGTGCTTGTTTAATGAATCAGCATGTTCTCCCTCACTCCGCCTGCATCGGGCAGGAGGGAGGGCGTCCTCTGCCTCTCCACGGGGGGATTGGAGGTCAGGCTGCGAATTCCTAGAAATGCCTTAGGAGATATAATTTTCTTCTCGTGCAGCTTTAGTGGGAATTTTTGTCTCTCCAGTCCAAGGAGCGAGGCGATCACCCACAGGATTCAAGACTCAAACTTGTGACACCCCAGGAGGCCTGAATTTGGGAGTGCACTGGAAGCCTGCGCTCAGGGACCTGCATTGGGGGTGGCACTCATAGCCTGAGCTGGAGACAGCTGTCAGGGCCTGCATGCACGCAGGCACTGAATTCATGGCCCCATTCAGGATGGCCTTGGGAGCCTGCTGCTGGCTCGCCCACTCAGTGGCCCATACAGCCAGTGTGCTCTTTATGGCTTCTGTTTGTTACTCTCCACTATCTGACACCCTTGCCTCCTGTTTGGGCACACACAATGCAGAAAGAGGGGGCTCCGGGCCCGACGTATCCAGCATGTTCTGTGGTGTGGCAGGCACACTCTGCCGAGACAGCTCTGTGCCATGGTGGATGCACTCGAACCAGACAGCTTTGGAATATTCCACGATATTATGGGCACGTTCCACCCAGAATTTTCTGTGCCATGCTGGGTGCACTGTCTCCAAAGAGCCACCTCCAATCCCACCATTTTCACTGCAGCTGCAAGGCATCCTCGCCTTTGCTAATAAAACACAAAGCACCTCATAACAACTACAAAACCCCCACCTATAATGTTTCCTCCTGGGGAAGGGAGAGGAACAGAGAAGGCACCATATAGAATCATAGAATCATAGAGGATTAGGGTTGGACGGGACCTCAGGAGGTCATCTAGCCTAACCCCCTGCTCAAAGCAGGACCAACCCCAACTAAATCATCCCAGCCAGGGCTTTGTCAAGCTGCACTTTAAAAACCTCTAAGGCAGAGATTCCACCACCTCACCAATGCCAAGTAGAGGGGAATAATCACTTCCCTCGATCTGCTGGCAATGCTCCTACTAATGCAGCCCAATATGCCGTTAGCCTTCTTGGCAACCAGGGCACACTGCTGACTCATATCCAGCTTCTTACCCACTGTAACGCCCAGATCCTTTTCTGCAGAACTGCTGCCTAGCCAATTAGCCCCCAGTCTATAGCAGGGCTTGGGATTCTTCTGTCCTAAGTGCAGGACTCTGCACTTGTTCTGGTTGAACCTCATCAGATTTCTTTTGGCCCAATCCTCCAATTTCTCTAGGTCACCCTGAATCCTAGCCCTACCCTCCAGTGTATCTGCCCCTCCCCCCAGCTTAGTGTCATCCATGAACTTGCTTTGCGTGCAATCCACCCCATCCTCCAGATCATTAATGAAGATGTTGAACAAAACCGGCCCCAGCACCAAATCCTGGGGCACTCTGCTTGATACTGGCTGCCGTAGCCATTGATCACTACCTGTTGAGCCTGACAATCGAGCCAGGTTTTATCCACCTTATAGTCCATTCATCCAACCCATACTTCTGTCACTTGCTGGCAAGACTGCTATGGAAGACTGTATCAAAAGCTTTGCTCAAGTCAAGATCTATCTGCAAAGATACCAATTGTGTTGCAAACTGCATTGTTGGATACTGCTCAGATACCATGTGAGAGCTGCAATTAAAGATCCTGACTAGAGAGGGGTCACATTGTCTAGGTCAGTGATACTAAGACCTCATTGATTCAGGAGCCAAATTAACCATCAGCATTATCCAGGAGAGCCACAGCAGTGTGAATTCATTGTTTCGTTTACTATAGTACTATATATTCATATTTAAATAATATGGCAGGGAAATATTTAGTTTATACATATATGTATAGTATTCTCATAGCAAAATGACTGACCAAGTAGTATTATGTTATCAACCACAATTGGTTAATAACATAGGAAAAGCACCCTGATTGATTAATAACTTGGCTTGGTTAACTGATATCAGTGAAGACGTTTACTTTTCTGGTTTTTTGTGTGTGAGGATGAGACTGCATCTTTCCATCAGGGAACAGGGAGTCCATTGTATGCGTTCCAGAGATTTGTCTGTTTCGTTAATACAGATCTGTGGCTCTGGGGCAGCACCGGGGCAGGGCAATACATTCATTTCAGCGCCTGTTTGCTTTACATGCAATTTGGTGATGGTACCACTGCTAAGCAATAAAATGGCCCAGCCTTTACCTGCTAGCGGCAGTTGCTGCACAGGGTCAATGGACAGAACCTCATCACTGGATTCCTGCACTGCATGCATGGTTTACTTTTGTCTGTATTCATTAGGAAATGGTTGGACTAATGGTGCACTCTGCATTTTAGCCCAAATACTGGACAACGAGGATGTAAGTGCAGTCCCCACCTTACTCTGACTAGACTATACACAAGCTGTCCAAATCCTCCCCCTTCCCTGGAGCATGTGTTTATTGATAACTTAAATAATAACAACGTATATATCAGCTTAATTTCTCCAAGCACCCCTACCCCCAGCCAAGTTTGGCTGCTCTTAGGGGTTTCCCTGTAGGCCCCTCTGATTTAGAACCTCGATCCCTCTGCCTGTGGGAGACACTCTAAGGGGCTTTTTGTTCTAACTGTGTGGGGCACCTAGGAGTGGGGTCCTGCTCCATGACTGGGGCTCATAGGCACTACAAGAATATAAATAGTTATTATTGTAAAATAGTAATAATAATTAATAAAACAATCACCCTCTTATATCCTGGCTGGATAAGAGGAAATTGAAGAGAAATCTACCTGCTGACATAATTCAGCAGTAATCACATGGCACCTTCATTGATTCATAGATGTTAAGGTCAAGTGGGTCCATTAGATCATCTAATCCGACCTGCTGCATAACATAGGCCATAAAACCTCATCCCGTTATTCCTGTATGAAGCCTAATAATCATAATTATGTTTCCTCTTCTTCCAGAAAGGCATCCCATCTTGATTTGAAGACATCACGAGATGGAGAATTCACTCCTTGCTTTGGTAGTTTGTTCCAGCTGTTAATCACCTTCACTGTTAAAAATTGTGCCTTACTTTTAATTTGAATTTGTCTGGCTTTATCTTCCAGCCCATGGTTATTGTTATGCCTTTCTCTGCTAGACTGAAGAGCCCTTTAGGACCTGGTATTTTCTTCCCGTGAAGGTATTTACACCATAATCATGTCATCTCTCGATTTTCTTTCCGATAAATGTAACAGATTGAGTTTCTTAAACCATTCACTGTAACGTATTTTCTGAGCCCTTGAGTCGTGCTTGTGGCTCTTTTCTGTACCCTCTCCAATTTTTCAACATCCTTGAAATCATGCGGGGTTCAAGCACCTGATAATCAGCTGACCCAACAGAGGAGCCTTTCATCCTTAATGCAGGGGCCTAGCATCTTATATGCATGCCACGTCTTTAATCCCCAAACCGTTATCTAGGCTGGAGTCTGGCACAAGGCTTGGTTGTCCTTTCCTGTACTGACTGATCCGCGTCTGCTGCTTCCTCTGCCTCGCTGTGCAATGACCTCATGCACGGTATCTCAGTCACCCCCGTGAATGAATTTTCACTGAGGCTTCTTCAGCCCCCTGGCAGGTTTGTTCTGGTCCCTGAGCAAAGGCATACACACTCTCCTGTCACTGCAGCCCTTTCTCAAACGATCAAATCAGGGAACCTGTAGCAGCCAAAGTTGCAAGGCTGGCTTCTGAGGCAGTGACCTATTCCTCAAGGCTTCTACCTACCAAAGACCTATTCCTCAAGGTTTTCTTGTGCGTTTTGGGGCTCGTATGTGAAAACCTGAGAGCACAATAAAGCCTGGGAGAGTGTCACAGCTTCTCAAACTCTTCCCTGTCTGTGGGTCTGATTGAACGAACATGCTAAGGGTCTCTGCACCATTTACAGTTAATAACAAGGCTCCTTTCCTCACATTGCTCATTGGCTCCATATCCATTGCCATCTTGTGCAGCAGGGAAACATGTACCAGGGCCCACTCATATTAGATAACCTCCTCTGTTAAGAGATAACCCTGACCTATTCCCAGACATAAACCCTGATTCAGGAAAGCGTCCCTACCCAGGACAGAGCTTAGACAACATATGCTTAGCTTTAAGCACGTGCATAGGTCCCATCAAAGTCAAAGGAACAGAAGCAATTGCTTAATTACTTTCCTCAGTCGGGACCATATTGAACATAGTTTTGCTCCACCCTTGCTGGTAGACACCTCTATTAAAAGCAACCCATTTTTCCAGCCTTTTGAGTGCAAGTTTGAGGCAGGTTTCATTGCGCTGCAAACTCTGCTGCATACGTTGCTCCCAGGATTCCTCCACATTGCCATCAGACCCTAATTCGGGGGCTGTCTTTCTGACAGCCTGCTTCATAAGCTGTGTTATGTAGGCAACAAGTGCCGCTGGTGGTTTGTTTGAACTACTCAGTTAATGGGCTGCTGGGAGCATTCAAGCTTTCTTCAGTAATTCCCTGCGGTGCTCTCCTACCCAGCCACTCTTGGTGCTGTGTGTGACAGTGGGGAATTGCCAGTTAAGAGCCAAGAGGAGAGAAAGCAAGTACTGTGGAAAGGAAAAAGCACCGAGAAGAGTCTCATGGCCTTTTTGGGAAAGGAATTGTGAAAAGAGAGAAGGAGGAAGTGAGTTTTGAATAGCTAAAAAAAAGCTCAGCTGGTTGAAATATGCAGAGAAAGGCAGCTCAATGCTGAGGAGTGGACAAAGGCACAACTCGTCGACCTGCTGTATTCTGAGGACCAGAAAAGGAATGATGCTCTACGATGGCATGGAACATTCAGCCCACTGGCCGAAGTGAGGGGTGGATGATGGGGGGGAAGTCTCGGAGACACCTTCTTAGAAGAAAGCAGGTAAGGGGCTGACAGAGACCAAAACTGTGGTCCAGGTAGACCAAATGCACCAGTGCACCAGGGATAATGGACAAATGGACGGTTAGCGCAAGAGAAGCTGCAGCTGAAGGGAGACAGAATGAATCTGGAAACCCAACTGCTTGCAGCTCTGGAGAAGCAATGTCAGCGTGAGGAGAGAAAGATGGAGAAGCTGCACCCGCACAAGAAGAAAGAGAAGGAGAAGAATCTGGTAGGTGGAGGTGTTTAACCCAATGGACCTGTTCCAGGAACAGACTCCAAATTATTTCCTCGCTTTAGGGAAGGGGGCAACATGGGTGTGTTTCTAAGTGCTTTTGAAATGGGGTGTGAATTGAACCCCATGGGGCAGGAGGCCATGGTATGGTATCTGGCTCTACTGGTGGCAGGGACAAAAGCCTTAGACATTTTTACCCATTTGGACAGAGATTATGGACTGTGTAAATAAACTTTGTTGCAAAATTTTAAATTGACCCCTGAAATGCAGAGGAGGAAGTTTTGGGGGGTTTAGTAGAAAGGGGATATGAGCTATGCTCAGATATCTGCCCAAATTAGGGAACTGGTTGGGGGATTACCATGGTTCATAAGGCCCGTGAATTAATGGGTTTAGAACAATTCTATAAACTCTGCCGCCCTGACCTCAAATCACCGCTGACAGAAAAAGATCCTAGCCCTGTCCCCATCGCTGGGACACTGGCAGACCATTCTGTGGGCCGTTGGGCTGTGTGTGACAGAAAATCTAATAGGGATGAAATGGGATCACAGAACAGCAGTTGGGTCCAAACTGAAATCTATAGCTGACGGGGAAGGAAACCACCTCCAAGATGCCCTGGGACGAGTAGGGAAAACAGTGTCTCATCTCTAGATAGCGCTGTGCCCAGGATTGCTCACTCCTTCTACTGAGGTAGTCAGACAGCTGGTCCACCAACGGCATATGATGTTCATGCCAAGCCCACCATGCTCCAAACCACCCCTCCTCCCACCTCATGCCGCACCCTCCGCATGCAGAGCCAACTGATCCCCAGTGTAAGGACTATGGGAAGACATTCATTGGATGGAGGACACTGGGACTGCTAAGACGATAGTTGAATGCCATGTTGTGAAACCCCATCAAATGCCCCCAGGATGTGAAATCTGGCTAAGCGTTCCCAGCATCAAAGCCTTTGCTCTCCCGACAGCATCAATTCCTGCCTGGACCCAGGAAGGGTCAGACGTGCTAGTTGCAGGAGTGTTAGCAGACAGTCCACATCCTTTGCTGTTGGGGAATCTTATGGCTTTGAAGGCAGAAGGAGGTGAAGCAGGACCCCTCAGTTAGCTCCACACCTGCAAGGGACTGAGTTAGCCAACCTGCAGATAGAATATCTGATCGGGAGGAAGGGGTTGTATCATCCCTTCCAGTATTGGAGAGGAAACACTGTTGAGATCATTACCTCCCCAGCATATGCAACCAAATACCAGGGACTGAAGGAAGAGGAAGTGAGACACCCAATGGTGGGGAATGCTCACGTAAAGTGAATGCTGGCTGCCTGGGAGCTGACGAAGGTACCTACAGACAGGAAGAAAGAAGAACTCCCCCCCCCTCGTCTGTGTTGCCTGGTGGTCTGTGAAAATATGAAGGACCCTGAGTGTAATGGGGGAAAAAACTGCTGTGCCTCTTGACTCAATGTGCAGGGATTGCAAGGCCAGCCCAGTGGGTGGGGAATCAGTACCCCTCTCCCCTCAGTGAAGCTGGAGTCAGGCCAAAGAGATCCCCAGGCCCCTCACTTTCAAGGAGGTGGGGCAGAGAAAGGAATTTGACTACGGAGAAAGTTTGAAGAATCTTCCTTGGCCAACCCTTCTGCTGTTAAATGCCACGTGTGGTTAAGAGTTGTGCTGCAGAGAGCCAGTCCTGCCTTATTTCTCCCTTTTGTCCAAAGAGTTGTTTCCTGGAATACTCTTAAGAGCGGGTACGGAATCTCTACCCACCCCCAGGGGAGCCGGCACTTTGAGGGATAAAGGCACAGCTCACACATTCCCTAGGAACTGGATGGGAGTTGGGAGTGGGACGACTGGGTCTCAAGTTCACACTCAAAGGTTTTGGGGTGGCAGGGATAAAAGGGAACACAAGAGAAGTCCCCCTACAGATCTGCCCCATACGTTCTAGAGTGAGAAATTCCATGGGAAAGTTGCTGAATGACTGTACGGCTTTATGAATGATGTACGCCAGCTTGTTAGTAGAATGTTTATTACATGAATGGTAGAAATGTGAAATTATCAAAGTCAGTGGCAGAAACACCACCCAGGGAGTAAGCCATGGATTCCCCTAGGCTGCTGGTCATATACCTTAATTACACTCACTTCTTTATGCGGCAGATGTGACAGATATGGCAACCACATGCAGTATCTTTGGGGGAACACATTATATTCAGTGTCTGTATCACTGTGTACCAGGGACTGTATGTATGATGGTGTTCTAATACATGGGGGAAGGTTACCACAGCTCCTCCTGGAACCAGAAAAGGGAGAGGGGTGGTAAGGTGAATCACTTAGGTCGTAAACACGTCTAGAGAAGTACCATTTTGGGGAGGTTTGCATACACAGATTCAAACTGGATTTTTCAGAGACCAACAGACAAAGTAAGGGCTTTTGGCATAAAAAGGCTGTGGTTAAATTAACTCAGGGCCTTCTTTGTGATCCAGCAAACAAAAAGGGCCTTCTGTCTCAGGGCCCAAACCCTTGAGGAAGGGTTAGAAGGACTTTGACCTACTAGGACCCCATAAAACATAAGGATAATGTTGTAAGAATTGGGCCTTCAAATTTACCCTAATTGTGAGTTTAACTGTAAGAAGCAAGAAAAAGTTCAGAAAGTGTCACAATAACCTGTTACAGCACATGCTGATGGGAAAAGGTGCAAAAGTGAGATGGAAAGACTGAATCAGTCTAAATAAAAAGGCCGCCTGATATAACTCAAGGACTGTTTTGAGCTCATGCCTGGCAAACAAGGAAAGTGTGGGATGGAAAATCAATGAGCCAGAAATTGATATGTGGACTAAATAATGAGATGGGCTATTCTGCCCACCAGACTCTTTTTGGGTGTTTAAAGAAAGAGACTTTGGGAAAAAAAATTGGCTAGTGAAGCAGGCTACCCACCATCATTGCCATCCTTAGCATCTCCTGGGATTCTAGGCCTTCTTCATCCTGATCTGAGAGATGACCAGACCAGGCCAGAGATAGGGACCTACTCAGAGGACAGCAAAATGTCCACCGGCTCCAGCTGAATGGCGAACATCACCTGGGGTGTGAGACTTTCACCCCTCTCTCCCCCAGAAATGTGTCTTTTCCTTCCCCACCTTAGTTTTTTATCCCATCTCTCTGTTTTTTTCTTCTGTCTAATAAGTGTCTGGCTTAGCCACTCAAGACGGTGTATACAGCAACGTGGCTGTAGGCCTGTGACCGCAAAGAGGCAGCTAAAAGCAGTGCCCTAAACAGCCCAATGCTGGTATGCATTTTCCAGGTCTCAGAGTGGCTGATAAGAGTGTGTGCTTTTCCAGCAGTGAGGTTGCAAGTGAGAATCAACCTCAGTGACAGAAGCTGCATTTTCCGTCTTTGTAGTTCTTTTCTCTCCCCTCCTGTGTGTGTTTGTCTTGCTTTGTCTTTTAGAAAATGGAATCAGCCCATAACAAGCGTGACGGAAACTCCTGTCCAACTCAACTAACTTCTTCTCTTTTCCCCAAAAGGACAATTATTACCTCTTTCATACCATCTAAGAGACTGTGCAACAAACAAAGGGTTTTTCCTTCTAAAAGCTCTCTCCAGCTAATGAGAAAGCGAACAACGGATGTTGTTAGAATAAAAAATCGACTTAATACTTTAACTGTTTTTCCTTTTTTTTTCTGTATCTTTATTAAAAGGTTAAAAGGATTTTTAATGATTTGTTTGTTGTGGTACTAATGTCTCTGTATACCAAGCCCTGGACCATGTGTAACACTCTTTAATGTTGGACAATTACTGGGTTATGTTAACTCCTTTGGCCCATACATTCCATCCAAATAAAGACAACAGTGACCACTGGCAAGCTTTTGACATGTGAACAGGAACTTTAATTGTTTTGAATATGTTTTCTCTGTAATGCTTTTACCTTAAAAATAAATGTGCTTGCTTAGAAGGATGTGTGTGTGTTAACTTGTAACTGCTGGCACCGTATTGTTCATAGCCCTTGGAGAGAAAGCAATGTCCAGGTGCTGGCCATTAGGCCAACTGGCTTGCTGTGGATATCGTAGTGTACAGCAGGGAATGGTTGAGCCTTAAAACCCCCTGCTCAGAAGGGAGTGAGAAAGGGGTCTCTGCCACGAGAAAGGTGATGGCAGGAGACCTGAGACTTGAGTGGGAATACCTGGTGTTGGCCAGGGAGTGGGAGGATGAAAGTGCAGTTACCCTGAAACTGTTGCATCGTGTGTTGCTCTTCCCTTAAGGAAATACTTTCCTGTTATTAGCTCTGGATATAAGGCTGTCATCGCAGTATGATGTCGTCTGTTGTGTGTTTTGGCACCAAAAGTAGGAACCTGTTCTTACAATATAACATATGTTTTGTTGAATATTATTGTGTGCAAGGGTATTGTTTTTATCTAATACACCCATTTTTGTTAGCACACCGGGGGTCTGAATATCTGATTATTACAGTTTAACTAATGCACCCCCTGTTGTATGTTATAATACTCTAGGCAGAAAGCTTTTACGGCAGCATAATGCATGCTGCGTCCTGTGTGTTATCACATCAGACCCCAGGGGCTGTTATAAAGACATAATATCATGCAAACCAAACTGCATTGTTGTACCTGAGGTGTGCGGCTGTTATAAACGTATAACATAACATAGGCTGCTCTGTGTTGTACCCAAGGCCTAGGGCTGCTCTAGAGGTGTAATTCACAGTATGTCGTGTGTGACCGCACCTGGGGCACAGAGGTATTACAGTGTAACGCATGGTATGGTGTGTATTCTGTTAGCTGAACCGGCCTGCTCTTTCTCTGCCAATAACATGTCTCTTGTAGTTCAGGCAAGTGAGAGATTATTAATGGCTTCAGTGTCTGTAAGGTTCCTTGCAGCTTAATTCCTTCCCAGAATTTTCCACTTCTTATGTAAAGGAAGTTAAAGCACAAGGGGGGGGGGGGTTGGGTTGTTTTTCAGCTGTGGAAGGAAAGGGAGCCTGGATACAAAGCCAGAGGCTATGGCACAGACTGCAGGGCAGTGGAGAGACATGTTGTGGGGTAAGAAGCCAACCTGATTTGGTTTTTCTCATTGCTTCTTGCTTTGGAGGTTTTCCATGTGCTGTCTGGAGGTGAGCTACAGCTGAGAGGGACTTTGGCAAAGTCTGAGACAGAGCTTTCATCACAAATAAGTCATGATGTATTGCATAAAGAACTAGACAAAATGAAAGGGCTCAGGAGCCGGCACACTAGGTTCCTCAACCCAAGGGCAGATCTTGGCTGAGTTCCCAGCCACCACATGGATGCAAAAAGCCATGAGTAGAGTAGAATCAAACGAATCACTTCTAGCCACTAAGGCATCCTGTGAATTTAGCCTCTTTTAATGACTGCAAATTGTTCCTAGGCTTGTGATTTCTTGATTGTATTGATTATTCTAAACTATTTGCCATATCATTTTTGCTAACATTTCTTGAGTTTTTAGCCCATTTGGGAGAAGTTTTGGTGTGAATATCCAATAATCAAAATTCAAACTGTGATGGTTAATGTTGATTGGATACATGACTCACATGGTACAATATCTGCTCCCTGATTGGACAAACTCTTAGAATGCCACAAAGATTTTTTTTTCCAATGATGAACAATTTCCTCTTCTCCCCTACATTCCTACCAATGAACAACTTGGGCTAGTACAGAGTTGGGGACTGAACATGCATGGGGTGTGAACGCAGCTGAAATGAATTCCATTTTTCATTCAAGCAGAAAGTTTTCAAGGTATTCAGGCAGCTTTAACCAAGAGCATATTTCACCCCTCCTCACTAAACTGATGACACAAGAGAATGTTTTGTTCATTTCCTGCAAGAGGATTCAGCTTGTTACCCACCCATTGTTTGAGCCTGTTTCAATGATTATTTAACAGACATCCTGAAATTCAGTCAGACAAAATTAATAGGTATTTTGTATGTAGCTGACAGCTGTGCAAGATAAGAATGAGTACGCTAGTAAGCTGACCATGTGAACTAGGGTGTTTGTCGCATTGAGTTATTTTTAGTCAGCTTTGGCAGTGGTCCTAAACCCCAATAAATGCCACAAAAGCCAGGTATGTTCACACTCAATGTCACAAAACCCAGAAGGGCTTTGAACCCAGGTACATACGTCCCACAAATCCCAGATGTGTTTTGAACTTCAGTACACATATGCCACAAATCACGGAAGCTTTCCCAGGCCCAATATACATGTCACAAATACCATAGAGTTGGCTGAATTCTTCCAAATGTTTTCCAAGATTATTTCTCCAAATTTTTAAACAAATTCACTCCCTCTTCGTTTATGTTGCTCCTGCGCTCATTTGTCATGAATATTTATTACATATGTGTTTATTCAGATCTCTATAAATATCTCTAGTTGCCCAGTTGCATGCTCTAGTTGCATGGCCCCAGTCCATGCCTTAAAATACACAGGAACAGATAAAGGACTGCCCATAATATTTATTACGTATCATTTGTATTATGGTAGCCCCATAGAGGCCTCAAACTAGCTTGGGGCCCCATTGTGCTATGCAAATGTCTACTAAGAGACAATCCCTGCCCCAAAAACCTATAGTCGAAATAGAAAAGATGGACAAAGAGTGGGAGAGGAAACAAAGAGATGAAATGACATCCTGAGGTCATGCAGCAGATCACTGATAGAACCAGGAATTGAACCCTGGTTTCCCAAACCAGTGAACTATCCGGTAGACCACACTGTCCCCAATAAATAACCCCCACACTCTCCCCAGCCAACTTTCATGCCTCATCCTTGAAAACCCTCAAAAAATCTCTCCTACAAATGATTATTTGGCAAATAATTTTGAGTGACTAGTTTATTCAGAAACAGTGTGACCTTCTTGCAGACAGTTTGCGAAGTGAGCAAGAGGGGACAATTTTCAGTCGCCTTACTCCTTGTGGAAGCTTCAGCTAGCTCTTGTGACAAAGGGCCCAAGTGTGCAACTCTTCCTCACACAGGGCTACTGGCATGAGTATCTTGGTCATTGCTTGGTTAAATCCACCCTTGGACAGAGGGCTAGCTCAAGGGGAAAGAGTCTGGTAAGATTATAGGGCTGTTTTCTTTGTGCGGGTTGTGTAGAATTTATTGCGGGATAGTTAAGCTAAAGTGAGTTTTGCATTTAGTTGTGAGGGCAGTGATACCCGTGGTCCCTTATGTCGGAGGGAGCCTTCCTTATATTGTTTGACATCAGTATGTCGAAATCATAGTGATTCATGTGAGACATGCCATGTCAGGTACTGTTAGAAAGGTTATAATGTGCTGAATCAGATGATGATGTTTATGTTCATGTGTCATATCTGTGATGGAAGTCATGGATGTCTTTGATATACCTTTATTTCAAACTGTGCTGTATAAGACACACCCAGACAGAGAGGCCGCAGGACAATAGCCTGCTTAATGGCCCATCAAGACCTTTACACAAGCAAAAGGCCCAGGAAGGAACTAAAGGCATAACTGAAGGGTTACCATGATTGGCCCATGTGACTCTGGACTCTATTTTAGTTCTTGTAAGGGCCTACAAGCAGCATGGCCAGAGGCAGAGGGTATATAAGATAAAACCACAGAAACCATTTTGTCTTTGTTCCTGTCCAGCTGCAGACACACCTACCCACCTCTGGATTAATTCATTTTGCAGCTGAACTGAAGGACTTAGACCCATCCAGGTACTGGATGTATACCAGAGGGACTATACAAGCCCACAACTCCACAATTTTTCTAGAAACCTGATGTATATGAGCTTTCAAATCATTTGTATGTATCTGATTGCTTTAAGCCTTTAACATTTCTCTTATTGTTTGTTTTTCTTTTTATAATAAACCTTTAGTTTTAGTTACTAAAGGATTGGCTGGCAGCGTGGTATTTTGAGTAAGATCCAAACTTACAGTGAACTGGTACTGTGGCTGGTCCTTTGGGATCAGAGGGAACCTTTTTAGTAAAGAGCACAGAGTTTATATAACTGATCTCTTTACAGGACCTAGTGGCAGTTTGGGAGCCAGAGACTGAAATGCAGTAAAGGGGGCTGTGTGTATTTGTATAGTGGCTTCTTGATAACCACTGTGGGGAATCAGAAGCACTGTTTGTGGCTCGTTGGGAAGTCTGACTTCAGTGTCACCCACCAGTGCTGGGAGAATGTGCTCTCCTTTTACAGCCTGTCCTGACCCTGGCATTATCAGTTAGCTACCCTGGACACGGACGGGTCACACCTTATATCTCATGGGAGTGACCTCCACTGGCTAGGGCCAGAGCCAGTGAAAGTTCTGTCTCCTGCACTCCCCCTATTGGTCGACAGTATCATTGCTCTGCTGTCATGTAGCTGTCATGGGAAGTCATCACTGGTGGTGAACAGAAAGAGAGAGATCTGGGAATGCAGCAAACCCTACCAGGATAATAGCAAAGGACAATTTCAACCACTCCAATGTTAACTGGCTGAATGAAATACCAACCAAATAAAAACAGGTTGAACAAAAATGATACGGTCTCTGAAGCCCAGACAGTGTTTCCTTATATGTTTGCACAGCACTGGGTGCATTGTCAGTGCTCAATAAATAATAGCACCATCAGCACGTGGTGTGGTGGAACAAGTCTTCATTGTCAGGAGAGATTGCTCATCCAGGAGCACACAGGAGGAGTGGCTGATCTTGACCTAACCCTGAGTTACACACCGGAGTTTGTTCAGGAAGCAAATGCAGTTGAGCTACTAAGTAACAAATACTTAAGGCCATCCAAGTTCCGAGTGAGAGTTACTTGGCTGAAAGTCTGAGATGGTAGGACATGCTGTAGCTGCAAGGCTACAAATACAAGCGAGGCATGGGGAGTCTGGCTATTAAGTTCAATGGGAGTGGGATCGGCTCTCCGGACTGGTAGCAAAAATTCTTTGCTGCATAGAAGTGATTGCTGCATGGAGCTGCCTTGTGCATAGCCTTTGCCTGCTTTCTGTTATCTGATAGTTCAGATAAAAGCTCAATTCGCCTTTAAACTCTTAAGCGCTTTATAAATTATCGGAGTGCTTTAATCCTTTTTTCATGAGATAAAGGGCAGTCTAAGCCCCAAACTCTAATTGAGTGGCTTTGGTTGTTTTGTTTTAAGTGCCTCTCTGAAGGAAAGCAGCCCCGTCACCATGAGAAATGCTTTCCAAAGTGATCTCTCCAGCAGTCAAACACAGCTGAGGCTTTGGGGATGGGCCCACGAAAAGGCTTTGGTTTGTTTGTTTATGCCCTTGAAGGAATTCCTAGGAAAGGATGGACAGAGGTAGTGAATGTTGGATTCTTCAGATCCTTACTTCTATAGTGTAAATCCAGAGTGATATTTCCTGTAGAGCTATGCATCTCTTCTGGGAACAGGGTGCTACTAGAGCTGTTGCCAAAATTGCCACCAATTCTCATATGTGGGTTGCTGTGGATGATCCCAAATTAATCCATGGCTATTCGTTTAGTGACCTCGCCTTGCCCTGGGCTGCGCCCATTACCATTCATAATCTGTGGGAAAGATAATCACAGACATCAGAAAATACTCCCAGGAAGCAAATTCTGAATTTGTAATCTGGCATTGTACCATTCTAAGGGTTACACTTACCCAATCGGGAGACAGAAAAGGATTCCACATGACCTTCATGCCCAATCACAATGATCTGCATTTCAAGCATACATGCAGCGAGGTGCTCATGAATGAGCTACAGACCAAGAACTATTTGTGGAAATATTTTAGTGGACAATTTTGTGCAACAAGACAGAGATCTAGAGAGAGAGAGAGAATGGGAGGCGGACCCAGAGAGAAGCCTGAAACAAGGACATGGACAGGAAAGGGGAACAGCCAGGACAAAGACTAAGACTGCACTGCTCTGCTTGTCATCAGTGGCCATTGTCAACGGGTGTTAATATGATCCTGTGGTGGGCAAACAGGGCCCATGTTTGTCAGAGAAGGCTCGCCTTGTCTCCCACCTTCGGAATTGAAAACAGATGTCCCATGGCTGTAAATGGGCTCAGTCCAGTTGAACATCCATTGGAACAAAGCATGGCTGGCCCCTAATTCTGTGGAGGCCAATAGCACTTTCTGACAATGAGTGCTCTATCTACATCAATGACAACCATTGGTAATCCTTGTTGAGGGAGGCTTGTCTGAAACAAGATAATGGACCAGATGGAACCCTGATTGTAGTTCCTACGTACCACCTGATATCAAACATAGCAGATTTTAAAGTGTAGACGTAGCTTAAGAGACACAAAAAAGAAAGAAAGGGAGAAACATGCTTCTGGTCCATCTGTCTGTCTCCCGACACGTTTATCTTTCCCTGTCACCACTGATTCCCTTCTATCTGTCTGTCCAGATTTCTATGTCACACTCATTATCATGGTATCTGAGCACCATAGGAGGGGTTCAGTACAGCTGTGGATATTAGCAGAACAGGAAACGTTTAGCTCAGACATAAAATTCCTCTGTTAAAATTACCGGATGCAGCACTTTGGAAAACATTAGTCTGGGTTTGAAAACTGCACTATATTTACTGTACAGTGCACTCACATGACATTTTCGATTGTCGCTTGTACTGTTGTGTTGTTGTAAAATAAGGGAACAGGAATCAAGACTCTTAGATTCTATTCACAGCTCTGCCTATGACTCACTTGTTGACCATAGAAAATGTGTATAATTTCTCTGTGCCTGCTGACTCTGCTTTAAAAACTGAGATAATCTTGGTCTATTGTGAGGCTTAATTGATGCCTGTGAAGTGCTTTGAGATCCTGGTATGGCAGGCACTAGAGATGGACAGTGGATTATTAGTGCTGTAGTTTTGCTCTGTTTTATGTTTTCTGTTCCTGCTAAAGAGAAAGCTGAAGCAATGAAACTCGAGTTCCAAGTAGATTGAAAGATGTAGACCCTGGCGTTCTTGGCAGCGTCATAGGCCTTCACTGTGCTAACTTTCTTCTCTAGAGACTGAGGCGTGTCCGGTGCACTCTGTTGCCTGGGTTTACTGTGTTAATAGCCAGACCTAACTGGCCTAGAGAGCTCCAGGCTGTATTCTCTCTGTGCTTCACTTAGGGGGAGGCCACGCATCTGAATGCAGAAGGATGAGGCCAGAGTGATCTGCAGGCAGCGTGATTCTGATGCAAGAGGTTTGTAAGTTACCTGGAGAACTGGCCTTTCCCTCCCCCAGCAGAGATGAGAGGAGAAGCCGCCTGTAGAACGTCCTCACAAATCCCACTTTGATGTGCCACTTCCCATCAGGATGCCTGAGTGCCCAGGGCTTAAGCACAAGGTGCCGCTTGCTTCTACCCTGCTCTTAAAGCTGATGCCCACATGACTTAGCCTGAGAGCTGCTGACAGCCTCCCTCCCCAGGTGACAGGTCGATGCAGGATGAAGCAAGTGCAGCCATTGGCTCGGTGGCAGACTTGGCTACGGTGTCGGCCTTTCCAGGATTTTTCCAAACCAGAAAAGTGTGTCACCCGCCCCCCATTCACCCTTGAGATGGAGAGATGGCAGACACAATTTCATGGGACGCGGAAGATGTGTATGGTGTGTTCTTCCCTTTATATCAGCAGGAAAGGGATGGAACAAGCCACTAGAGCAGTGCGTAGCATCCCCATCCTAGAAGAAACTCAGGGCTGAGAGTGGACGCGCATCTATCAGGACTGTTTTCAGGATGAGGGGCTCAATCTTTAAATGATGTAGGGCAAGAAGCTAAATGGTCAAATGGAGGTCTCTTCGGATCCAAAAGAGTACACGGGCCTGGTTTGCAGTTAGACTAAGGGCCCTTCTCTTAAAGGGTTTGAAAATGGGGTTGAGAATACCCCTCCGTGCAGGTGGCCTCCTTGGCAGGCAGAGAGCTGGCGTAAGAGCTGTCTCAACAGCTCTGCTTCTGGCTTTGGTGTAGGGGGTGGTGTGGCCTGAGAACACATTGCTACTGCTCTTCTCTGCTTCCCAGCACCCATCGGCAGACAAAGGAAGCAGATAATATGTTACAGCAACTTGGAAGCTGCTCTAACTTATATTAGAAGCCAGACAGGCCCCTGTCTACCCAAGAATATGGGAAGTACAAGGGTGGGTTAAAGATATCATTGTCTCCCATTGCCCCATTCCTGCCCCAAATGCTAGACAGTATTGAGGTTTGAGGCTTGTAGGAAGGTGCAGGGACCTTCCATAGAGGCTGGGCCCCAGGAAGGACCACCACCCCAAACACAGGCGAGCCAGGACTTAAAACCCCTGCCTGCCCGTCAACCCCGGAGGCAGACTGGGATAGGCCCAGCCAACCGGCCAATCCCCTCTGCAGAGGGCGGGACTTCCCCTAGGATACAGGGATAAAAGGCAGGGCCCGCCGCTCAGTAAGGAGGAGACTGCTGGTGGAGACAGATGTGTTTTCCCATCAACTGTAGCACCGGCCTGAGCCCGGCCGGACCGAGGCCCAGCGTAGGGCCTTCCCCGACCCACAGAGCTGGGAGTGGCCCTACCGCCCCAGCCCAGATGATTGGATCGGGCCCCTGGACACCAGGGAGTGGGCCGAGCTCTTGGACCCTCTGGGGTGGGAAACCCCTTCCGAGGCGGGTCTAGACCTAGACGAGCTACCTGCAGCAGAATCCTCTGAGGCCGGACCGGACCTGGAGGAGCTGCCCGAAACCCCAGCAACCCCTGAACCCTGCAACCTGGAGGAGCTGCCCCTCGCCGAGGAGTTCCCCGACCTGCCGCCGGTTAACGAAGAGGGCCTGCTAAGCCTGCCCTGAGCGGTCTACCCCATGGACCTGGAGGAAGGAGGTACCCGGGATGGGAGGGGAGGAAGTAGCCCAGGGGCAGCCCTGCTTGTGGCTGCGGCTAGAGGCCTGCCACAGTCGGCATGTTGTGGTGGGACCCCGCCGGCACAGTGGTAATGCCTCTGCCACTGTTAGGGCCCTGGGCTGGGATGCAGTGGAGTCGGGTGGGCCTGCGTCCCCCTCCCCCTCCCCTTATTCCCTAGTGAACCCAATGAATCCTCCTTTACCCCTGGCTCGGCAATAGACTGCTTGCTTGCCCGCCCTGCCACGGGCCGGGGCAATAGACTGCTTGCTTGCCCGCCCTGCCACGGGCCGGGGCAATAGACTGCTTGCTTGCCCGCCCTGCCATGGGCTGGGGCAATAGACGGTTCCAGTGACTAATTCCCCGTTTGTTTCTGGAAGGTGCAGGGACCTTCCATAGAGGCTGGGCCCCAGGAAGGGCTGCAGCGACCAGTGCGGCACACCCGCCAGCTTACAAGGCCTATGACTGTATGAGGCAGAATAAATATGAGCTCAGACATGATGGTGACAAGGGCTGTGTAATTGACATAGAATTCCCAAAAAACTACATTAAAAGAACATTATTAAGGTTGCAAAGCCACACGCTCCAGAAGTCAGGAAATGCCAGAGTTAAAGCTGCTTGTGCAACCTTACTTTGGCCCCCTTGTACGTATACATTCTGATACAGTCTTAAATTACACAGTAGCATACTAATTTTTCAGCAAGACTCCTGTTTCGTTAAGAACATAAGAATGGCCATACTAGGTCAGGCCAATGATCCACCAAGCCCAGTCTTCCAACAGTGGCCTACGCCAGGTGCTTCAGAGGGAATGAACAGAACCAGGCCATCATTAAGTGATCCATTCCGTGTCATCCACTCCCAGCTTCTGGCTGTCAGAGGGTAGGGACACCCAGAGCATGGAGTTGTATCCTTGACCATCTTAGCTAATAGCCATTGATGGACCTTTCCTCCATGAACTTATCTCATTCCATTCTAGTTTTGAGCTGCACAACATTCAGGCACAGGATGCACCATTTCTGAGGGATGAATCAGGCTTGTGTCATGAAGGAGTCATTTGTCTGTAGGACCCTTGTCTCATTTGTGGCAGAAGTTGGAAGGCAAATAGAACTGGTTGAAAATTTTTGGTCAAAATTGTTTTTCAGTGGCAAATTGGATTTTCAGCTAAACTAAGACTTGCACAAAAGGTTCCTGCTTTCAGCATTTCATTGATTTCACTGAATATTTCATCCAAAATATTTTGATTTGGATATTCTTCCAGGGAGCCTCATGGAAGCTGTAGTTCAGATTGTCATGTAGGAGCTGTGAAGGGATGCAGCATACACAGATGTTTAGAGTTTCAATGCCAATCTCTAAAATCTCTTCTGAGCATGTGTGAACTAAGATTGAGAGGTTTATAACTTGACCAAATTTGGGCAAATTTGCATCTCTGACATTCTGACACACATCTCTGACACTCTTGCCAAATTTCAAGCTCTTACTCCAAAGCTGGAGTTTCTCAATGAAACAGAAATAGAATTCTATAACATGGGTAAAATAATATACTTTTCCCTAATCTCATTCTGAGAAAAAAAAATCAGCCTGAGGCAAACACCCAGTATGGAAAATTTCAGTCTGGGTGGTTAAAGTGTGACAAAGTTATAAGCAAGAAAAAACAGGGACTTATAATGGAAAATGTTGGGTGAGCTTAACTATGGGTGTTGCTACCTTTGCTGCCTAGAAGAGAACAGAATACAATAGCTGCAGGTCTTGAGGAGCCCTTTGAGGAAGTTTTCCTCTGTGGAGATCTGTTTTTTTTTTATCTCCTCTACAGCATCGCCTTTGCCCATGCACTTTGGTGTCTATTTCTTTTGGCTTCCCCTTCAATGAGAAGCACAATGCTCCGAGTCACTTGCAAATCTATGAATGTCATCCCTGAGCCCAATCCATTTGGCCCTTTCATGGGGTCACCAAACCAAGCAAACCTGCTTCCTAGGAGCAGAGCTAGGGTCCTTTGTGGGTTCAGCAGAATGCTTTTACTTTCTCAGCTTTCCAGCTTCAATCTTTGGGTTTGGAGTGGGAGGTAATGTGCGCTTCGCCTCAGCGCTGTATACAACGAACAGTCTGCTACAGGTGATGGACTGCAGCTTCCCTTGAACTTGCAAGCCTCATCCTAGAAATGTAGAGCTGGAAGGGACCTCAGGAGTTCATTTGATCCCTCCCTCAGGCTAAGGCAGGACCAAATATACTTGGAGCATCCCTGCCAGGTGTTTGTTTAACTTGTTCTTGAAAACCTCCAAGGATAGGGTTTCTACAGCCTCCGGAGGTAGTCTGTTACAGTGCTTCACTATCCTTACAGTTAGAAAGCTTTTCCTAATGGCTAACTTAAATCTCCCATGCTGCAAACTGATCTGATTACATGTTGTCCTACCCCCGGTGGACATGGAGTACAATCAGTCGCTGCCCTCTTCATGGCAACCGTTCCCATCGGTAATGAAACCCCCTGACTAGACCTGATGGAGGATGTGTCACTCTGTGAGTGACATTTCTAATGAGCACATTAGTTGTCTCCAGATACCGGTGGATGGTAGCACTTCTATGCACGAGACCCCCGTTCAGGCCCAGCCTACGTTTATGGGCTTGAGTTGTTACTGACTGCCAAGTACATTCTGCTTTTGTGGCTTGAGTCACTCACAGCACAGTTTGCACAGAGGGGGATTCACCTCCAGGGTGATGGTATTGTTCCATCTCCCATGTGCCCTGGCCCTGCCAACTCCTTGTCTAGCTCTGAGCCACTGTAAGCCACTTCTGATTAGACTTTCTGCCACTGGGTGACCACAGCCTGGATTCCACTGGAACAGCCCAGGGATCGAATTTTGCCATTGGTGCATGGAGAAGGAATGAGAGGACACTACCACCATGTTTCTGGGTGAATGACTCCAGCTGGATGAGAAATCTAGCAAGAGCAGCAGCTGGCAGCCTGTGGAGCCGGGGGAGGGATGTTTAATTAGAAATAAATTATGAAACAAGTAGGCAGAACTGTAAGAAGCAGAGTTCTTAACCCAAAAGGGGAGAAGTGCCAGAGATTCCATGAAGTCTACTAGGGACATTGCTATTGCTATTGGTTTTACGTGGCAGGTGCTCAGATAGCGTGGTGATGGGCAGTGTTATTAGGCATGGTGAGAAGCCAACCTTAATGCTAAGGCTCTGCTGTTTGTCTCCCAGCAGTCAGCCCCAGTCCTGAATTCCTGAAGACTCATAGGCTATAAGGTCAGAAGGGACCATTTTGATCATCTAGTCTGACCTCCCGCACAACGCAGGCCGCAGAACTTCACCCACCCACTCCTGTAATAGACCCCTAACCTAAGACTGAGTTATTGAAGACCTCAAATCATGGTTTAAAGACTTCAAGGTACAGAGAATCTATCAGCAAGTGACCCGTGCCCCATGCTGCAGAGGAAGGGGAAAAACCCACAGAGCCTCTACCAAACGGTCCTGGGGGAATATTCCTTCCCGACCCCAAATATGGCAATTAGCTAAACCTGAGCATGTGGGCAAGACTCACCAGCCAGACACCTGGAAAGAATTCTCTGTAGTAACTCAGAACCCACCCCATCTAACATCCCTTCACAGGCCATTGGGCATATTTACCGCTAGTAGTTAAAGATTAGTCAATTGCCAAATTAGGCTGTCCCATCATAACATCCCCTCCAAAAACTTATCAAGCTCAGTCTTGAAGCCAGCTAGGTTTCTTTCCCCCACTGCCCCCCTTGTAACCTCCGGTCTCTCACCAGTCCAGGTTCCCCTTGGAAAATGATCCTCTTGCTACAGTTCCACTCTCATCACCACACTATACAGCTGGGAGCATTGGCAGCCAATGGGCTCAGCTCCTAATTGAAGGGAGCATTTCTTACCACAGCCCCTTCCAGCCAATGCAGAAGTGATATCGATGGGCTCCAGAGAGAGGCCTCTCCATTGACAATGCAGGTCCCTAGTCCAGGGCTCTGCTTTAGGCATTAGTGAGCACTAACTCTTGCATGGGAAACCCAAAAGTCTTCATTTGGGTTTGGTTGGGTAAGTAACAGTGGAAGCCATTTCCAGATCTCTTGCCTGGAAATGTAATGACCTTTGTAATACTAGAGTGCTGCACGGAGATCTCCCTCCTCCTGCATGCAGATAGGGTCTTCATGTTTCCTAGTCCCCACTTTCTTTACCAAAGGGCATGGCATTTCTACTCTCTTTAAGCAAAAAAAAAAAAAAAAAAAAAAAAAGCTGAGTGTTAACCTTTCTGTGGCCATTTTCGGTCCTTGCATACCTAAGTGCAAGGAAGTCTACAGAGCTGCTGCTTCCCTAGCTCCAGATGGGAGAGAGTCATAGATCGGCAGCGGAACAAACATACAAGGAAATGTTTTGAGATGCAAGCGCCTGGTTTTCCAGGAAAGTCAGTTTCGCCGAGTATAATCTTGTGAAATACTTTCCCTTGGCGACAGAGTGTACAAACTTCTGGGGCTCAGGATAGATGGACAGATGAAGAAATAGGAGCATGTCCCCAGCTCCCCTTGGCACGTGAGCACACACAAGCTAACAACGCGTGGTCTCTCCCACCCCTACCAATCCACACTCTGCTTCCCTGACCCCAACGCTCATCTGCTTAGCTCCCTTCATCCTCAGGCACTATCACACACACACCCTGCCTCCCCTACTCCCATCTGCACCCCCCTCAGCTTCAGCTCACCCCCCCATTCCTCTCCTATCCCAACTCGTCTCAGCACACCCCGTCACCCTCCACTCTAACACACAATCCCTCACGTCCCCGAGCCCCATTCCTTTCAATCACACAAACTTCCTGTCCCTATTCCCACACCTCTTCTCACACACAAACACCACAGCCTTCCCTCGAAATCATAAAACATCCTAAGTCCTGGATAGGTTTCAAACCCCTTGTAAATCCTGGACCCCCTGAGAGCTACGCTGAGGCTCCAGCAGTGAGGATCTAGCCTTTCTGGGCTGATTAGAAGAGTCTCAGAACACAGTCATCAGGCAGTGCAGAGGAGCTGCCAGGACCCGGGGCTTGGAAAAGGCCTAGAGAAAAGAGGTAGTGGGGGCATGGGAAGGACAAGGGTTGCAGCAGGGGAAAAGATTGGGATAGTTGCTTTGTTACAAATCAGTGTGATAGATTTACAGAATATAATTCATAGGTTATAAAGACAGAAAGGGACCACTGTGATCATGGAGTCTGACCTCCTTTATAACACATGCCACAGAACCTCTCCACAATGTTTTCTCTCTTTTAGAAAAACATCCAATCTGGATTGAAGAATAGCCAGTGTTGTGAGAACCCACCACAACCCTTGGTAAATTGGTCCAATAATTAATTACTCTCACTGGTAAAAATGTTTGCCTTATTTCCAGTCTGAATTTGTCTAACGTCAGCTTCCAGCCATTGGATCTTTTTACGCCTTTGTCTTCTTCACTGCAGAGCCCTCTATTAATCAAAATGTTGGTTCCCAATGTAAGTACTTATAGATGACAATTAAATTACCCCTTAACCTCCTCTTTGTTAAACTAAACAGATTGAGCTCCTGGAGTCTATCACTGTAAGGTCCTGTTTTCTAATCCCTCAAACATTCTCATGATTCTTTTCCGAACCTTCTCAAATGTACCCGTGTGCTTCTTGCATCGTGCGCACCAGAACTGAATACCGTCCAGCAACGGTTGCCCCAGTGCCAAATACAGAGGTAAAATAGCCTCCAATATGAGAGTCCTGTTTATACGTGCACTGTGTGTTTATTTTTCCACACATGGGCACTGGGCCTGAACCGCAGCTGCCCAGCACATGGTGCAATCACTTACACAGCCATTACGTGTGTGCTCAGCACTTTATGACTATCAGGCCCCTTGGGGAGCCTTTGGTTATCCAACCTGAGACACCTCCAAATCACCAGTCACTTTGGAAAACCTCAGCCCAAATTATTATTATTATTATTAATCCACCATGAATGGAATTGCATCAACCCACCATAGCAACTAAACCTTATTGTAAGAGCGATGCATGACACTTGTAGTAGGTGGTACGTGTGAAAAGCACCATGCAAACATTAACCAACCTTCCCAGTGCCCCCGACAGGCAGGTACGGTATCATTTGCCTCTACAGATGGGGAAACTGAGCCACACAGGCCAAAAATGTTCAGAGCCGGGGTCTTAAAATTAGACCCCTAAGTCCATAGATAAGCACTTGGCTAAGGGGTTTGGTGATCAGAGCAGGAGAGGAAGTGTGGGGAAAGAGGGGAGGGTGGAGAAACCTGTCTAACCCCAGTGAAAGATCCCGCCCTCTCTAGGTGCACATCAAGAAATGACTCCAGTTCACTGATAAGTTCCAGCGCCAGAGGGCTGCCGTTTCTTTGGGCTCTTGACCAGGTGGGGTGGCTGGGCTGGAGCCTGCTGGTGCTGCTCAGGCCCGAATGAGCCTTGGTAGGCAGCCATAAACTCTGTGCTACCCCTTCTTGCCCCCGAGCAGGTAGCCGCTGTGGTGAGAGGCCATGGGGGAGACCCTGAAGGAGGCCCAGCCCTGTGCAAAAGATAACCACTTTTTCAGGGGAGCGGAGCAGGGAGAACTGGCTTAAACCCTTTTCCAGCCCTGCCTTTGTCAACCCGGCAGAGCGGACACAGTCTCTGCGATGGGCTCGCTCTGAGTAGCTAACCTGAGCCCAAGTGACAAATTCCCCAGATGAGAGATAAGCAGAGGTCTCCTCATGTCCCGTCGCTTGCTCCTCCCATCCACCCTCCCCCGGGGGCTTAACACTCTCCAGGGAGCGTTCTGGGGACAGAAGCCAGGGCAATACCAGGATCCTCTCTATCCAGTACAGGGTAAGGAGGAAGCGGAGGAGTGCACAGTGGCTCCAGGCTGCTCAGCTCTCTGCAGGGGAGGGAGATTTCCTCCTGAAATGTTGGCTGCAGGTCAGAGCTGACAAAGAGAGTTGGGTTTTCACTCTGGGAGGACCACGGGACTTAGGAGACGGACTTTTGGCAACCGCTTGAGAAATTCTTAGCCCTTGCCCCCGCCTGTGTGCTCCCCACAGCATTTCTCACCTATCCCACCTACAGCCAAATCAAATCCACAAGATAAAGAACATGAAGGGAGAAACCATTGCGTTGCATCCTTTAAACTAGGCCTGGGGACTGACACCGTAACTGGTGAGTTGCCCCTTGCTGGGGGAGTTAGTGAATGGTGGCTGGCTTGCAAGTCTCCCTGGCCTGACACAGTGGCGTAGCTATGGGTGGGCCTTAGAAAGCAAGCCCACCCAATCAGATTTTTAAGCAATTCATTCCGTGTTTTTATCAGCCTCTGTTTCGCTTGTGACACAAGGCTTGGGCCCACCCATGTGAACCACAGGCCCTGCCAAAAAAATCAGTTCTGGCTACGCCTCAGCACCCAACTGGAGGAAATAGTGAGTGTGTGAGCACTTTCTTGGTGTGCATTCGAGGTCCCAGCCTCAGGCAAACTGGACTTTGATTTAAATATCCCTGGGGAAGGGAAATGCCTGGCTGCTTCAAGAGGGGAAATAGAACCTTGAAAGCGAATTCCCAGGGCCAAATTGCCAACTGGTGTAAATTGGCACAGCTCCACTGAAGCCAGTGGAATTGCACTGATTCACATCAACAGAGGCTCTGGCCCTCTGAGAAGGTGCCATGTATGTAGCAGAATCAATGGCGGGCCAGAGCGGAGAGCTCTCTGATGAGTCCAGTGGGCGAGGCGCTCATTCCCTGTCCCCCTGCAATGCACACTATCAGCCTCGTCAAGAACATCAGCTCCCAGATTGCTGCTAGGAGTGGGGATATTACTGCATGGAGGAGTGGATACAGGAGGGATCTGGAAGAACCCACAGACTTGTACTCCCCCATTGCTGAGCTGGGCCAGGGCCTCTGACTGCACGGCTCAGGGTGCTGGCTTGTGGTACTCGTTCTACGGAGACTAAGCAGACATAGATCTCAGCTGAAATGGAGGGGAGGCCTGCAAGAGACGATGCCCTCAGACCCTTAGCCGGAAAGTGCTAAAAGTGCAGGGGATTACAAGTGAGTGAACTGCTTAGAGCCAGCTCTGCCCATGAGCCCGGCCCTCTCCGTATTTCCCTACCCCGGTGCTTTGATCCCTTGGAGCACTAGTGTGAAACCGGGATCTTGGCCCCGAGAGGCCCCACCTGCCCTTGCTGCTCATTCCCACATGTGGTGGATACTGCTGAGACGGTCGCATCTCGCTTAGTGAAGTACAACTCCGTGCAGCTGCAGGGGCAGGATTTGGTGACTCCTACAGCTGATGCTGCCCCTGACGCTTAATAAGTAAATAATACTAGAGCATCATGGGATCATTTTTAAAGGAGCCCCAAGATTCCGGTATTAAACATGTTTGCCAGTCAATCAAAGAGGCCCGTCTACTCACTAAGTGATCTTTGCTGGACCCTTGGGGCATTCATTTATAGACAGCATTTAACTATCCTGGACCAAATGACCCCTGAAGTCAGTGGACTTACATCAGGCTTGTATTTGGCCCGTTGTGTCCACCCCATTTATGAGAATTCCTTAGGGAAGCTGACCAGTTTGAGATCATGCAGACAGCTCTGCCACGTTGTCCCATATTTTTAACACGAGTGAGAAGGCCTGAGGTCTGTTGTGACAGTCAGGAAATTAGATCCACAACATCCTTGGGACAAATACGGCAGAGCTCTGAGTATAGTCACCTCTCCAGCAGCCAAACGCCCCCACCCACCCCTGCCTCTGGACGTCTTCTAATGGCACCAGCTACAAGAAGGGCAGAAAGAGACCAAGCCTTAGTGCTGAATAAATCCTGGGCAGCCCCTCAAGCCGAGGTTACTAATGGGAGCACATATGTGTAAATTACAGCCCAGCTGTGTGCTGACACTTGGACACCTTTGCAGCTCTGGAGCCTGCAGTCTCGCTGCTGCACTGGGGGTGAAGTGCTTCATTCATCCCTCAGGCCACCCAGCTCTTCAGCACAGAGATGCTGAATTTTTAAGTGATGGATTTAGAGCTATTGAAGGGAAATGGGATTAGCAGGGCTAGACCTTTCGACCACTTATCTGTTCTTAAGCACAGTGCTGTGAATCCCTACCACGGCTCTCAGCGCTAACCCTGGGGGCACTTCTAACCATCCCCCTGCCAACACACCCCTGCCCTGCAGAGGCCTTTCTCTGCTGCTGCCCCCCAGCCCCAACTCTGACCTACAGAGACCCCTGGACAACAATGTTCACCTAACAGGAAGACCCATGGTTCCCTGTTCTTGGGAATGCCGCCACTTTTTCCCTCTCCAATCCAAACTTCTCTCCTCAGTGACACCCTGCAGCATGTTTCTCACCTTGTATGTTCCCCTCTGTAGCGACCAAGCTTTGGAGGGGGAAATCTTTTGTATGCTGAATGTCACTGTCCAGAACCAGTGAGCGACTGATGGTGCTGACTACATACAGGCAAGGGAAAGACAAGCGGCCCTTACAAAGTTTTATCAGCGTCTCTCAGTCCGTAGCCCCTTCTGTTTTAGACCTCAACTCTATGACACCCTTCCAATGCACCTCAGTCCTGACATTGACATCCCCTGTTATGCCAGGTTGTCCCACTCCCACAGCTCTGCTGACGCCCCTCGCTACTGACCCACAGCCCCCATTATTTAGTTCTGGGCCCCTGACACACAGCTCTGCCAGTGCCCCTCATTTCTTACCTATAGCCGCCCTGCTATTCTATTCTATTCTATTCTATTCTATTCTATTCTATTCTATATAGGTTCTTATACTGCACTCACCACCATGGTACCTGAGTGCCTGTTTCACTCCTGATCTTCATCTTTCAATAAGATCAAGTGTCCCAGCTTGCTTGTGATATGGGGTCATATTTATTGGAGGCCAAATGGAGCAAGCCAACTCATTTCACTTGTGAACATGAAGAACTATAGAACCCACATCTCCAGAGGGACAGAATGGGAGCAGAAACCCACTCTGCTGCCTAGCTTTCTCCGGGTCCTACTATAGCGAGTCAGTGGCACAAGACAGATCTGTTTTTAAAATTACTGTATGGCCCACAAAGGAAAGTTGTGAAGCCAACACCACTGTCAGGCTCGGGGACCCTCTGGATCTCTGAATGGCTCCTTCTTTCCAGTGCGGGTGGTGGGAAGAAGCTGAAGAGTTTGGGGGAAGGGAGAAGTCTAGTGAGAGCTGCTCATTGTAATCCCATTTGTAAAAGCAGCCATTTCATTTGCCGAGGATAAAGCTCATTGACTTGTTTATTTTTCATTAGGCCCCAGGGCTATTTCTTTGGGGACAAAAGGGAGAGTGGAGGGAAGGTAGAGAGGCAGCAGCCTGGCCTGGTTAAGCCATCAGGCCCATTTAATGGCACATTGTAAAGAGGGAGAAAAAAGGCCAGATAATTAGGTCTTAATCTCAAATGTTGTGAGGCTCTGGGCCCAGGCGGGAGATGAGGAGGCGCTCAGCATGCAGAACTCCTTCACAGAGAAGCAAATGACACAGCAGGTGTGCTGAGGCCAGCACGTCAGACAGTCCATTTCCAGGCCAAAGATTATACAGTAAATGGAAGCTGAAACTGCTCTGCCTCCTTGCGGAGGCTGGGATTAGAGTGGCTGGGAGCTCCCCAGGGTTTCTGCTCCATTCTCTACAGCATGTCCCGCTGGGAGAGGCCGGGCCTGGGGTAGCTGCGAACTTCCTGCTCTCCTGCTCTGCTCCCTAGAACACCTCCCTCTGGGAGCTAAAGCAGTTGGGAATTCTCAGTGTCCCTGCATCGTTGCACAGTGCTTCTAGCCGGATGATGCAAGCCCCGGGAGAGATTGGAGCTCTCTGGCCTTCTTCTCCATTAGTACCTCTTGCTGGGGAAGGCTGAGACTGGGGTACTCAGGAATGTGCCCTTAACTGTAGCCATTCTGCACTTCTATTACTGGGACCTGGCCTTGAGAAGAGGGGTAAGACTGGTTTTAACATAGGCCGCGCAACATTCCAGATCACGGCAGCATCCGTAGTGCCTATCAGCTCATGTAAGAGAGGAGCTGGCTTAGCAGCCACTGGAAAACCTCTTCCAAAGAGCAGTTACAGGGAAAGGGGTAGAGAGGATCCATTTTTATGTAGCCACTCTGAGCTCTGTGCTCTACTCTGGTGTCAGTGGTGTTTCTCTGCTAATGCACTGCGGAGGGGATTGGCTGAGGGGGGCTGGGCCAAGCCATCCCCCTTTTCACTCTGCTCTGGACTGCCTGTGTTTGTCCGCTCTGCCTGCATGATTAATCTGAGAGCCAGTGAAGGAGGCCGGATGAGCCTGAAACAATCTGTAGAAATCCAGCATGCCCAGAGGTTCTCTCCAAGATGCAGGTGGGTGGGCAGGCGGCGTGGTGGTGGTGACCAGGCCTGCATACCCGTGGGCTCTGGAGGCTTTCAAGAGAACCAGGTCTGCTTTGCCTATTCTGTTATCTCATATCTGAGGTCAGCTGGCAGAACTCCCTGCTCTCTGCCCCTCCCTTAACATGGGTGATGTCAAATTGTTCTGATAAGGGGTCTATGGAGAAAACAGCCAGGGCAAACTTCTGGCCCAGGCCTGATTTACAGGCCGCTATGTTGTCTTTAGTTCTCTTAACACAGAGTTCCAAGTAGACGTCTGGCCAGCCATCCCAACTCCAGTGCAAAACCGCCAGTAGGCAGTCTCTGTCAGCTCAGTGTCTGCAGGGGATGGGGTTATGCTGGGAGATAGTGTTTATGTTGCCCGTGCCCTTGATAGAGGTCACCTTGCTTTTTAATTTCTTGTTTGGAACTGCATCTGAAAAGTTCAGTCAATTACTGGATGGGAGACTCCCTCAGAATGTCAGCACTATTTATGAGCCCCGTGTCCCTTCTGCTTGGGGAATGTGGACTGCAATTAGAGGAACAGAGGGAGTAAGAGTTGTATGTAGTGAACTCCAGCCTGCATGCCCACGAGATGGCTGAGGGAATAACCAGCTATCTGCTGATGGTAATCAGAGGACAGGCAACGGATCCCAGTGCAAATGGCGAATTGGTGAGGGTGCTGGACCCGAAGGCCATATAGAGAAAGATGATGTCAGAGAGTTCCCTGATGGGTGCAGCAATGAGGATGGAGTTGAGGATGCTCACCATGCCCTGAGGGTGATGAAGGCGACGTGATGGAAGGTGAGGGTGAGAAATGTCGAGGTGATAAGGAGAACAGAGAGATGATGTGAGACCATAATGAATGCTATGTATACAGCAACGTGATGTTGAGATATGGATCAACTTAGTTTGCCCTGCACCATATTTTTAGTGATATTTAATGTCTCCTTTGACAGAAAACACATTTGGCTGATTCTCATTCACACTAAGGGCCCTTCACACCACTCTGTCAGCATAAAGGAGCCTTCAAATGCGCTTAAATGTCATTTACACTGCTGGAGCAGCAGAAAGGCACTTTAGGCCTGGTCTACACTTATCAAATTTGCCAGCAGAGCTATCAGTTAGGAGTGTGAAAACCATCCCCTAACTAACAGAGCTATGAGAATAAAAGCCCCTGTGTAGACGTAGTTTGCTGGCAAAAAACTTCACAGCTATTTGTTCAGAGAATTGGTTTAAGCTAACCAGGCAAAGGCACTTTGTTGCTGGTATAAGCTACGTCTCCACTAGCAGGGTTTGCCAATATAGCTCTACAAGTATATCTGCTGGCAAACCCTGTCTAGTGTAGAAAAATGTAAATAAGAAGAAGGCCTATTATAGATCAGTTGTGGTGAATTGTGAAGGCCCAATTCCGTTAACGTGAGCTGAGTGGTGAGGATGAAACAGAGCAAGACTTACGGGGGGCCCATCCCACACGAGCACTACATAAAGACGCTGGTGGAAATGTGCCACATTGCACTAGCCACCAAGTCACACGCTGTCACTAGCCAAGTGGCTACTGCTAAGCTGGGGCTGGCATCCCCTTCTAGTACTGCCTCTTTTCTCACGCACTGGATTAGTTCCCAGGACAGTTGTGCCTTTTGAACACATGCATCCATTCACCGAGCTGGCAGGCTTCCCTCAGCGGCATGTCAGAGTGAGAGAAGGTACATGCACGCGGTAATTGAAGAGATCAAGGCCGAGTGCGCTCAGCAGACCGACAAAGCCAATTACCTCCCAGGAATTCTTGCTCCTCAAGCTCAGAGGGTGATTACGAAACCTTTGCCATTAAAAATTAGCTAAGGGAGGGACATGTTGCCAGAATCGAGCAGGAATTTCCCATGTTCATCAGATAAACAGAGTGACCTGAAAACACGCTCACTCACTCACTCACGCACACACCACAACACACTTACTCGCACAGGCACATAACACCCCATTCACGCACACAGATACGCATCACGACACAAAGATTCACAAAGACGCACAGATTCTCAGACACACAATGCATTTTACACACACCCACAGCAGCTAAAAAGTTCACAGCTGCGGTGACAGGTGGCTGTGAAACCCAGAGAGCAATTGGACTGACAGCTCCTTTCTCTGGCGGCATGTTTGGTCCTGGAATTTCTCTTGGGGAGTGGGTGGCAGTTGGAGGAATGTAGCAGGGAGCATATCATGTTGCTGAGATCATTTGTCCAGGGAGATTGCAGGAATCTCATGTCCAGCCCCCACCTGGCCAGTTGGTTTTCTGGTGCAAGGGGAATTTGCTGGGGTGAGAGTAGGGCCACAAATGTTCAGGAAGGACAGGCCATCGCCAGACTGATCATCTGTTCCTCCATTAGTGCCCCTATCTTGAATTCTGTCCCACCCAAAAACACCTAAGAGGAATGTGGGCATTCTTCATTCGAGTTGGCTGGCCTGCCAGGGTGTGTAGGCTAACGCTCTCGTGAGCCCAACTCGTCAGCTGCTCATATGACTACATTGTCGTTCGGACGCAGGCTAGCTCTGCTGAGGTGCTGCTAGTCCTCCAATGCCTTCCCACAGTTTCCCCTTTTGTGCCCAGAAAGGACCAACAAGTTCTCTCACAGTTCACTGGGAAAGCCCTTATAGAGCATCTCAACTTCCTGCAGCTCAGAGAACCATGGGATATGCCCCCACCAGTCTTATGCCACATGTAAGGGAGGGAGGGCGTGTTATTTCACAGTGTGAGTAGCCCTTGGAACCGATGCGCAGTCCGACGGACTTAAATAGGGCTCCGTGTAGGAACTGGGGGCTGGGCTTTGACACCTGTGTTCCCGCTAGAAAACCTGATTCCTTTCTCGCTTGTGTTTTGATATGAGAAACTTTCTATTGCTGCTTACTGGAGTGATCCTCATGCTCCTTCTAGCAGCATCTGGTTCATTAATGCATGGGCTACCTTACGGCCCTATAACAAGAACAACTCTCATGTCAGCTTGCTGCCTGAACTCCGTTTGTTGTTTTAACTGTGTCCAGTCTACACGATATACCTGGAATGTCTATTGCTCTTTCATCCGTATTAAGACTTTGCAGTGGTTTGTTACAATCTCTGTATCTGAATAGTTGTCACATACAATTTCCTTTGTGGTGCAGTTCTCTGTATTTTAACTGACTATTTCTTTGGCATTAGATTTTTTAATACTTGCCTCTGTTTGCTACTTCTCAACATTGTTTTCCTCCAGATGCAGGGCTCTGCAGTAGTATGGGCTAGGAGCAGGGTGAGGGTCAAATTTAAAATGCATGTTCTCTTGGCACGTACAGATGAAGTCCCATGAGTGATTTTTGCCTGCAGCTATTGACACACACAGCGCAGACATATCCTTGGCTGTCTTATTTAATTGAATCTATGTGAGATTCTGGCTGGGGTCAGAGGTGGGTTGTACGATCTTAGCTGTGAGAAGTGTGGGTGCATACCCTTGTTTGTATTGTTTAACTCCATTAGTACCAAGGCTCCAGCCTGGCATTTGAGGACCACAGTCCCTACGTGGGTAACTGCATTGTTAATTACTGTGCTCTATCCCCTATGCAACAACATTTTATAGAGCTACCCATTTTCTTGTCTCCATTCATCCCGTTTGTCACCGTCACAAAGTGAAGGCTAGGTTGTGTAACCCTTACTCATTCTGAGGAGCAGTCACAGAAATAAGCCATGTGGTTATTTGTGTAAGTGCTCACTAAGGGTTGCGCAATCTAACTGTTCGTAACTGCAGTGTGGGTGTACGTACACTATCCTGGTGGAAAGGCACAGCAAGTTCCTTGGAACAGTTTCCATTTCAGGTCTCTGAGGAGCATCTTAGCAAGCATGTCCTTCTGTTATGTCAGTTATGACTTCCTTTCCAGGTCATCGGGGCACGCCGTGAGTGAGAGAGGGTGAGAGAGGCAGCAGAAGGAGAAAGTGTTCTGCCAAGTAGGCCCCACCCAAGAGGACAACCATAACATGGCCCCACCCATAGCTCCCTCCTCACAACCTGGGACTTCTGGAAGAGGGAGGCCACAGCTATCTGCTACACAGGCAAAGCTGATTCTGTTGGGCAACCCAACGGAGGAAGAATGACAATTACTCACTGCTGAGTACAGTACTGAAAACTAGGCCCTACTCCTCACTTGGACTACATCTCGTAGGATGCAGCGCAATCCTTCCCGGTGGCTGAGCTGCTGCAGTGCATCGTGGGGGACTGAAGTGTCAGGTGCACAAATCACAAGCTTTAGACTCAGAAATGTTTCATTTTAATTGAAAATGTTCAAACAAATGTAAATTTTTTGGTGCTTTTCTTTCTGTGAGCAGTTTTGGTATTTTGACTTCTCATTCAGGATGAAAACAAATGTCCAAATATTGGAATTTCCTAATGGACAGTCCACACTGCTCAGACTGAATTTTGGCCATGAACATTTGTACCCATAAATCAGCTCACCCAAATCCTAGTGAAAAGCAAATGCAAAAGGGCTGTGAATATGCGAGATTATCATTCCCTTTCTATTTCACTTTAGTATTCACAGAGAAGTCTTCCTCGTCTTCTCCCAGCTCTTCTTGGCAGAGGGAGGGAAATTTGCCGGGAACACAAGGGTGAGGCAGGGAGCTGATGCCAGACCCATAGCTGCGGGGGAGAGAAGTTGAGCTGATGGCACTGTTCACTGTGAATCTTTCCTCAGATTCTTCTGTTTGTGAATTCCTAGAATTTTTACAAATTGGTTCATTGTTTATGATTGTCTAGTGAATTTCACATGTGGAGACTTTCAGCTTCCAGTTTACACAACCACCAACCACAATGTGCCCTTTACTGTTCTCACTGGTCTCCTGAGTCACATGGCAATGTTTCTGTTCCACGACTAGGACAGGCAAATATTATTTCTCTCCTTCCTCTGACAAGCTTTTGTTTGCTTTTCTTCTTCCCATCACAGTTTTCCTCTCCCTTTCTTTGTTCTTCTCTTTCACCTTCTCTTACTTATTCCTGCTTTTCACCTTTCTCCCATTCTCTTCTTTTCCCTATTTTCTCTCCATCTCACTCCTTCCTTTTCCTTTATTCTTTCTCTTTCCTTTTTTGGGGGTTATTGTTCCTTCCTTCCTCCTTTTCTTTGCTTTCTGATTCCTTTCAGTTTTCTTATAAACAGTCATTTCCAAGCTGTGTTTTGCACCTTTCCTGCTCTGAGATTTTATAGCTCCTCCAGAAGACCAGCTAATGACTGAGCTGGAAAAAAGCCCTGAGAAGATAATGTGAAGAATTACTACTACGTTTCTTTAGTTACTGTTGGGGCTGAGATGTAGGTGGCCAGGTTTAGTAGTCAGAGCCAGGGCACCAAACCAGAGTCAAGCTAGGGGTCAGAGCAGGGTTTGGAGATGAAGGGCAAGGATCAAGGCAGGAACAGATCAGGAGAGCAGAAGGCAGACTCTAACATAGCAGCCAAGTACAGCATAGACAACTTCCTGTGCCTCTCTTTGTGTTTAAATAGGAAGCCCTGACCAATTAGAATTCATGGTATTTTTCCAATCAGGTCCAGGGAAGCCCTTGCTGATGTAGCTTCAGGTAGCAATGAGCCACTAGGTGGGAGAAGTGCAATTACACTTTGTTAGCAGCTCTGTGGATGGAGGTTCAAGCCCTGCAAGGTCATAATAGCCCCCCCTTTCCTTAGAGGTGCCTTCAGGATAATGCTGGATTGGGTTTCTGGGGGTGGTTTTTGTGGAATGCCTTGAGAAGAGCAGGGGTGTGAATGTTGTCTGCCAGTTCCCAGGTATGCTCCCCTGGGCCACACCCTTTCCACTTGATTAAGTACCAGAGTTTTCACCCAATGAATCTTCAAATCTAGGACCTCATGGAAAATGTACTCTTCATGAACTTGCCTGCGTACTGGCAGAGAAGGTGGTTTATTCCAATGAGGAAGGTATCGTCTGTGGTTTTATGGTTCTATGGTGTTAGCAATGAAGTACGGAAAACAGGCTGGCTCCTGAGGGATCAAGGCAGGTAGAGCTTGGGAAGGGACTGGGTAGATCTATCATCTGCTTTGACAGGGACCCAGGAACTGGGTTCAACTTGCAGGAAGGACATTCTGCTGCGAGCCACACATTATCACCTGCTGAATAAAGGGGGCCTGATTTATGAGGGGGTCTGCATGCCTTTTATAATGCAGTTTTGCTTTTCAAGATGGTCCCTTAGACTCTCCTGGGTCTGATGGATTTGTTGAACCTAATCTGAGGCAGCTGGGTTGGAGGAGGATGCAGGTTTCTCTGGGTGGAACCCACAGTTTGCAAAGAAAGGGCTGTGACCAGTGGAAGTGTTAGCTGCACTGTTGAATGCAAATTCTGAGTATGATAATAGTGAGGATCAATCATCCTCATGGTAGTTTGTGTAGCATTGTAGGCACTGCTCCAAGATTTGGTTTACTCTCTCCATTTGGCCAATGGTCTGAGGATGGTATAGAGGGAGAGATGTGTGTGGACCCCACAATTTGCAGTGCCTCCCGCCAGAACAGGGAGATGAATTGTGGGCCATAGCAGAGATAATGTGATCTGGGAGACCATGGGGATGGACAGCATGGATTGTCCATAATTAGCTTATTTCTTCAGATGAGGGTAGGCGGGCACTGGGAAGAAAATAGGCCATTTTTGTAAGGTGGTCTGCAACTATAAGGATTGTAGTAAACCTGTTGGGACTCTGGTAGTTCTACAATAAAAGCTAATGTGATAGCTGCCCAAGGCCTGGATGGGGTTTCCAGAGGTTGAAGGATGCCAAAGGGTGTAGTGTGTGGAAACTGTAGTGCCTTCATGCATAGGGGACCTGAGGGGATGTAGTTATGGTCCTTCATAAATGTGACTCCCTCTTAAGTGTCATGTGCCTCTTTATTTATTATAGCTAACTCGTTGGAAGGTATTTCCGAAGCATAGGCAGAGTAGGTTAAAAAAATAAATTCTATCAGATGGCAGCATTCAGGAAATTATGAGGTTAAATTATATGAGATGGTACCTGGCTTGGACCATTTTGAGTGGTGTAATATTCTTCCTTTCAGGATATGGATCAGCATTGCCATTTCTAATTCCAGGATGTGAGGAAATAATTAAGTTGAACTGTGAAAAGAACAAGGCCCACCAAAGTTGTCACTGATTCAGTGCTCTAGTGTTGTGCAGGTATTCTGAATTTTTCTTGTCAGGAAAAAACTGGATTGGATGCTGGGCCCCTGAGAAGTAATGACATCAGTTCTTAAAGGCTGTTTTGGTGGGTGGAAGTTCTTTGTCCAGGATTTCATAGTTCTAGTCTTTAGGGGTGAGTTTCTGAGAGGAAATAGGTGCAGAGATGTAAAATCTGCTCAGCCCGATGTCTTTGTGAGAGTCCCACTCCAACTGTCATACTGGAGGCATCTGCTTCTGCAATAAAAACTTGTGTGAGGTCTGGGTGAGCCAATGTAGGAGCAGTGATAAGGCTAACTTTAATTGTTCAAAAGTAGCTTGGGCCTCAGGGTGCCAATAGAACTGAATGTTGCTGACGAGGAGAGCTGTGAGAGGAGTGATCTGCTTTGAGAAGTTTGGAATGAACCACTAATAAAAGTTGGAAAAGTCTAGAAAGCATTGCAGGTCACGGATGTTTCAAGGAATGGCCCAGTCACGAACAGCCTTGACCTTGTGTGGATCCATCTTAATTCCTTCAGGAGACAGGATAAAATCTAGGAACTGTCTAGTGGTTTGAAAAAAAGCACATTTTTCTAATTTAGCATAAAGACCATGTTGCCATAGTCTCTCCAGAACTCCCCTGATGTGGAAATTGTGCTTCTCTGGGTTGAAGATCCTCTAGCAAGAAGTAGCTGGGAAAGGTAGCTGGAGATGGGTCTGATTTCCCCCCTGAGAGAGGCCATGCAGGAAAGAGGAAGTCCAGTTCCTCCTCAGCCCCACCGGGACAAGCAGCTGGAGCCTGGTGCCTCCAACCGTGCCCTTTCCTCTTCCCTAGATTTCATGGGGGAGATCTGATTTCATGCTCTGCGACACATTTTTCACAGCCATGTATTGGATCGGGCCCTATGCATAACACAGGCCATAGATACTCACCCCGTGATTCCTGCATTGAATCCATCAGTTCTGTTTGAGCTAGAACATATCTTTTAGGAAGACATTCAGTCTTAGCTTTAAGACGGCCCGTAATGGAGAATACCCAATGTCTCTACATCGCTGTGCCCCTCAGATTCTGCAGAACTTCAGATTTCTGACTTTCTTTATTTTTAAATTATATTTTTAAAATGTTCTTCTGTTGCAAAGAAAATCTTCTGACTCTTCCCAGCCCTGCTAATGGCGCTAGTGTTGTGAAAGAAGGGCTGGCTGAAATTCTATGGCCTTACGTTATGCAGGACATCAGACTAGCAGATCACAATGCTCCCTTCTGGCCTCCCAAGATATGAATCTAAGTAAAAACTGTTTCCCTGAATAAAGTTAGCCGACGATGAATTTGAGTCAGAGCCAAATAACAATCCAATAAAGAGGAACAGATTGATGGTATTTGATAACATTGTAGTGACGCTCAAGAATATTAAGAGGGAATTTCTTTACTTATTCATGTTAAAAAACAAATGCACTGACTGTGCATGCGTGGTCAAAATACTTATTTTTCTTTGTGGGGGCTTGAAAGGGGGCCGTGCTTCTTAAAAGTCTGCTGGAGCATGCAGAATCTCTGGGCTTTGATTTATTTTGATTTGTTATTTGATATTTTGATTTGTTGGCATCAGAATAGCTGTTGCCTTCTCAGAGGTCTCATAAGTCAGCTGAGAGAGTGAGAAGCAAATGAATTCAGTGCCATTGGCATCATGTGCCAGGCAAACTTGTGGCGGAAACATAGATAAGGCCTCAACTATTGTCACTCTAGAGGGCTTATTAGATAATGTAGCCTAAGACATCCCAATTTAAGGCATTCCTGAAGGAAATTGAAGGTACGCATCACTATCTACTGTACTTGTTAGAGTTCCATTGGCCTAGCAGGAAGAGGGTGTTTTGGTAAGATTTGTTGTGTTTCTGAAAGAATTGGAGACATTTTTCATGGGGAAGGTTTGAGGTGTTGATGTACTTGAAGATCGTTAGTGGTTCTGTGGTCCTGCCTCTCCCACCAACAGCAACACTCTCTTACAGTAATGTGAACCTCCAGATTCAAGGTCAGAAGAAGTAGATATTCCTTGATCTTGCTTGCAGGGTGACAGTCTTCCAAACACAGCAGTTGTTTTTTCATGAACGTCTTCAGTAGAATGACCCTTCTGATTTTCCAACAAGTGCTCAGGAAATGCCAAAGTGACAGCAATCCGTATACTGAAACGGTCAAGGAACATCAAGATTAATTTGTTCAACGATTCAGAGACTTTCAAAGGAACAAAAAATTCAGCTTGTTTGCAGACCCATTTCCAGCTGAACCTGAAACCTATGTTCTGCTAAAATTGGACTGAGGTTTCATGATAAACGACACTTAATGCATCTCTGTACAGACCTGCTGAGTGACAGATATTCAGAGTTACACAAGGACTGATATTTTTGCAAGTTTCTCTGGAATTACTTGGATTTGTGAATGCACTTTTTCTGTTATGAAACTGAACAAATCAAAATCGGAGTCACCTAACAAACTGATTCTTCTTCAGTGGTTCATACACCAACAGAGGTCTGTGGAGAACTTCCAGGTAATCCTCGTAGCTGCTTATGTTACAAGATAGAAGTGTCTGTCTGCTTCAGACAGTGACACTTCCTTCTAATGGTAGCTGTGGCACATTTTGGGGTTATCTGAGGTGTATGGGGTAAACCAGTACTAGTTGCTTATAGCATGAAAGAGCCTTGTCTCTACCCACCAGGGAAAATCCCCGCAACTCTGCTGGCCACTGGCAGCACAAATGTTCTGCTCTTTAAGCCCCTTTCTTTCTCTCTGCTGGCTAGCTGTTTACACCTCTCCCCCCTTTGTTACACTCGAGTGCCCAGTCCCTTGTCTTTTAGACACCTGCAGCGCACACTGACTGATTCACTGCCTCCGGGGAAGCAGTTCGCTGGTTTCATCTCAGTTCAGTGCTCTCCTTAGCCCAAGGCACTTAGTATCTCTAGTAAAACCAAGCTGAAGTTTGTTTTACAAAGCTTGAGTTAAAGATTCAAACAAAAGCAAGCATAAAGGTTTGCAACCATAACTTTACAGGCAAAAACAAACCTAAATCTCAATTTGTAGCCTGAACTTGATAAGTTATTTTCCTGTCTAGTAAGGCATTTCTCACCCAATGTCGCCTCCATAATGGATAACACTTGTGCCCTCTTTGCTTCTCTTGCACAGTCCTAGACTTTTGGCTTTGTCAAGACTCAAGTCTGCATCTGCCCCAGACTTTAAACACAGGGCTGGGCTGGGTTGACAGCTGCCAGTTGTTGTCAGTGCTGGTTGAGTCAGCTCTGAGACCCATCCCACCTTAGGTGACAGGTTTCATCACCACCCGTTTTGGAAACCAATGTTCTACATGTTACACAACTTGAAAAATGTTTCCCAGACAAACATCCTGCAATAACCATGGTAACCAGCAAGTTTTTAACATTCGGTATTCATTGGTGAAATATTAAGAAGATGGTCAGACACAGATTAAATCTACCTGCCAGGGTATATCTAGGCATTTTTGTGTCACAGTAACCCAGTCTGGGACTTTTAGAGGTTTTCCAGAGGCTTTTTGGATCAGCTAAACTCAAAGAAACAAAGACCCCTTTGAACCCTGTGCAATTGCCACATGTCTTTCTTTTGGATGTTTCATTGGTGTAAGTTTTACCATGATTAGATTTGCAGACATTGCCACCTTTGAAAGGGGCAGCAAACACACAGGACAGACTCAAGGTCTGATGTGGCCTGACGAGCTCATCAGAGCAGTGGAGGCTGCAGGCAATGAGGGGGATTGAGTCCTCATCAATGAAAATCCTGCAGCCAGGAAGAGAAAATAAAGAGTCCAGTCACAGAACGGAAGAGGGAATGTAACACGGCATTTCTGAATTTATTTTCATCTTCTCACCTTAGTACTATGCTAATGTTACTTTTTTAATGGAGCCAAGCGCTCAAACAAACCAAGGAGGAGGTGGGAAGTTGGATTTGCAAGGCTGGAAGGAGAGGTGCCCCCAAGAAGATCGCCACTTTAAAAAGTGACCCAGTCATGGGTTGGAATTTAACCCTGACTAGTGAGAGGTTGTGTCACCACTTGTCCTGTAACCTGGAGTGCCTTAAAATGCTCTGCTGTTGTAGTGCCTTGTTTGCAAACTCCCAGCCAGCATACAAGCATGAGTGTCTGTGTTTGGACAGCCCTGGTTCAGCAGCTCTGACTCCAGCAGCCTGCTTGTTATACCACAGTCACACTCCACCAGCATTGGTTACTACTAGCCAAGTGACCCAAGCACACCCCCAGTTCCGAATTTCCCCAAAACCGCCTGCCCTGCCCTCTCCAGGAACATTCAGGGGAGTAATAAGGTCATTTGGCCCTTTAAAGAGACAAAAGCACATAAGCTTGTTGCTTTAACTGGAGGATAATCCCTTTACGTCGAATGCAGTGATGGCTTGATTTAGAATAAAAGTTAAACAAGTTTATTTAATCAAAAAGAGATGAGTTTTACATGAGTTCGAGCACAAGGGATAAAATCAGAAATGGTTACAAACAAACAAGAGTGGAAAAACACTTCCTAGTGACCCAGACGTAACAAAATTACAGTCTTGGTTCAAGGTAAGATTCCTACCCACCCCCAGTCAGAATCTCCCACAAAGTCCAAAGTGCTCCGTGCTTTCGTCTTCTCAGGTGAAAGATAACTTGTGTTCTTAGCCCCTCTCTTTTGTAGTCCAGTGACTGTTTGAAATGTGTTCTGAAAGTTCAATGTCCCTGCTCTCAAGAAAGGCGCCATGAAGTCTGAGGGAGAAGATTCCACGTTGGGTTCCTCCCCGCTGGTGTTTTCTAGAGCGCAAATTGATCTGTCCTTCCAGCAGCCAATATGCCAACGAATGGCCACTGGGCTGAGATGGCCAATTGTTTATGATGGCACTTGGATGGAGGCACTGGCCTTTCCTTTGGAAAAACCTGCTTACCCACTCCTCAGATTTTTCTGGTTCAGACACATTTTAGTCCCATATTTCCTTCACATTTGTACAGTCCTTTGGGCGTTTATTGTACATACACCATGTAAAAATGTTATTGGTTTTCCAATGATACCTTACATGACACCTATTAGATGCAGATTATGACGTAAGAGAACTGGGGTACACTGAACTGGTTAGGCCAGCTGAAACTCATTACCAGGTACCAGCGAGCCCCTTGCCCTCCAGTATTGGGATGCTTTTAGTATTGGATTCTGGAACTGACTGTGCATTGCATAGTGAATGCCACCCCCCCCAAGTGAAATAGGGATGAAGTTGGATCCAGACAACCTGGGCCGGTTTCTCTTGTTGCACTTCCCCTGCCACTCTCAAAGCATAGTTTGTTCTCCTTTGTGTTTTGTAAGGAGCCCTGTGCTGCTATTGTCCAAATAAAAAAAAATAACTATGAACATTTAGCTTTGATTAAAACCTTATGTACATTTATAGGAAATTAACATGCAGGACTGGAGGACCTGGCAAATTGCCATTGCATCTCTTACCATTGCCAATATTGGGCACCCAGGCTCTTCAGGAAGCATAGTGACAAGGAATAAAATGAGGAGTACCTCTTGCTGGAAGCAGAAGGGCTTTCCTAAGCTTCACGATTCTTCCTGTGCCCTGCCAATGGAAGGAGAAAGTCAGTCACCAAGACTGGCCATTTGTCAAATGATCAATTTGACAGGATGCTCCCAACCTCATTCCCACCTGGTCTGGGCTGTTCATTTTCATCACAGGGAAAGCAGAAAGGGCACCCATGTTTCTTTTTGGTCTGAACTCAGAGAGTGCCTGAAGTTTGGATAAGTTCCTAGTTGGGGTAGATTCAAGATGTTCCCACTCTTTGTTAAGATTACAGGCAGGGCAGGGGCAGTGTGTGTGTGTGTGTGTGTGTTCACGTTTGGCTACATCTACACTTGGAGCTGGGAGTGTGACTCCTAGCTCATGTAGACATACTCATGTTAGCTCTCATTGAGCTAGCAGGCTAAAAATAGTAGCATAGCCATGGTAGCATGGGCATTGGCTAGCCACCCTGAGTATGTACCCATGGGGTCCAGGTGTGTTTCTACCTAGGGTGGCTAGCCCATGCTGCTGTTCACTGCTGCCCGTGATACTGCAAATACACTGTTTTTAGCACACCAGCTTAGTGAGAGCTAGTACTAATATGTCTACATGAGCTGGGAATTGTATCCCCAGGTCCCAGTGTAGATGTCTCCTAAGGCTCACTACATGCTACCCTGCCTGGCTGGGCACAGAAATTCACTGCTCCAAGATTTGGAGGAGCACAATTATAGAAAATAGTTTCTTGCCCCCTATGTTCTTCTGGTTCTTATACCATGCCCGTCATCCTGGTGTCTGAGCACCTAATTTACAGGCAGATGTGTTTCAGAGGGATTGAAGCGGGCGGTACCAAAGGGTCCACTACCAGCAGATAGAGTGTGGATGTTGTTGCCAGGAGACTGAACTAAGGCTCCTCCACTCTCATCCCAGGTCCCAGTGGCCTCTGACTGGCAAAGAGTACCCGAGCGTGGAACACTGCTGCACTGTACATGTCTGGCAGTGCTCGAGTTCTCTCCCTGTGCCTGGCTAATCTCCACTTGTGTTCAGTTGGAGAGTGATGATGAATGGGAGAGGCGCCTGTGTGGTGGGACCCTCACCCCAAGGTACTTCTCCGTTTAAGGAAGACACTCAACAGGGACCACAAGTAAATAGTCGGTGAGCCAGGGAAGTTAAATATTGCTCTCTAGCACCCTCTAGGGATCAAAATACACAGGTCTCGAGAACTAATGGCAGTGGGATGGGTGAATTTCCAGTAATTAAGACTCAAGCTGTGTGCAGGGGAAGCAGAGGAAAGGGAAAGGTTATCTTTAAGGACAACAAATTATAATTATTTATATAGCACCTTTCCTCCCAAAGGGCTCCTGGGTGTAATTCACCCCTGTGCAGAGAGGCTGGCATGAAGGTTATGAATCATGCTCATTTGTAGGGTCTAAATACATACTGGAGGGGAACTAACAGGCAGTGCCCAAGCCCCGACAGAGTTATTGCATCTAGAATTTAGATTTAGAAATTTGGATTTAGAAACAGGGGACACAGAGCTTTGGCTACATCCCAAGACTTATACAAAAGTTCCTTGGGGTCTTTAATACCCATTGCAGAGCAGACAATAATATTGTTGTTACTGGAGCAATTGCCAGTGGGCTGTGTAGCCACCAGCCTGCAATGTACCACCAGGCACAACAAACTATTACTCAAAAGTTGTGTCATGTTTTGGATTGCTTGCTCTTATTTATTACTCCTTGCTGGCGGTCGGAAGGCGATGCCGAGGCTTGACTGCAGTCCAGGAGTGGCGATGTTGTGTTTTTGGAGCATGGTCAGCACTGGCTGTCAGCATATTTGTAAACACTGCTTAGTTCTCCCCACCAGGGATAAAAGGCAAACAAAGCTAGCTGAGCTTTAGGCCCCTTATGCTGTCACTTCCCACTTCCAGCTTCTCCTCTCTCTCCTAAGCAGACGATAAGCTTAATCCTTTTCATATTTTAATGACAGCGTAGCTTGCTTTACAGGCCTGCTTTCCCCTCTCTTGTGTTTGGGCTTGTATCCATGGCCCTGTTTCTAAGCTCTGCTGTGCTCACTCCTTCACAGGAAAGGGGGCGGGGGTGTTCCCAGCAAAAGGGAGGCAAGACCCAGGGCAACAGAAAAGATATCTCTGAATTGACTCTTTGCCTTAACAGTCTCCAGCAGGGAATTCTGCTGCTTCTTATGTCTGTAGAAAGGGCCTGCTTAGAATGGGAGTAGAGGCAAAAAAGGAGTGAGGGACCGAGAGAAAGAGACTGAGAGAAAATGTCCTGCAACCGGCCACTTGCTCTCTAAGCTGACAGGGGCTGCGAGCTCTGCTGAGACAGTGTGTTCAGTTCCTTGGGGAGGAACGCCCCATATTCCACCACAGCGACCCCTTCCGCATCTGACCTGGAGCAGAGCCGGATCCGTGTCCAACTCTAGAGAGGGTTGCTGCAGGGAGGTGCGGGAGGCTTTGAAGGGGGAGCTCAGAGATGGAAAGGGAGTAAACTTGGAGAACCCCCTGCCCCATGAGAAATAGCAGGAGAGAGAAGGCTTTGTCCATGTTAGTGATGGAGTGATTTTTCTCCCCCCTGTTTTGCAAGTCTCTGAGCAGCGACATGTACCTAGCCAGGCCTCATCCATGTGAGAGGGCAGCACAATTTGAAGAGAAAGAGGAGGCTGGCAGCAGGCAGCACAACCTGAAAGCTTAGCAGGAAGAACACATAATGGACACCGGGGAGGTGGGGCGGTCACAATCAGCCTTGGTGTAAGCAGATGCAACTTCATTGACAGTAATGCCTGGGATGAAATTGGCCCCTTGTTCCAGCAGCAAAGGATTTAGCGAGTTATGTTGTGAGCCAGTGTCTAGCTTGGAAAGGTGAATCCCACTGAGGAGACAGAGAGCTGGGCCTGAGCCCTGGGCAGGAGGAATTTGCTGCAGAGGAGGATGGGAGCACTGAGAAAGAAAGAGGCCCGAAACCATGGAAACGGTATCCTCTTGTCAGAATCCCACCCCCCTACTCCCACCCCCTTCCCTTCCCACTGAATTTCCCAGAATAGATACTGAACTCGGGTTTCTTTTGATGAACCAGACTCTTGGGTCAGTGCCGCTGTGATTAAAGTGGTCATCACAAAGCTCAGTGAGGCAGGCAAAAAAGGAGCCACCAGCTAAGGGTCTCCCGTGCCCTTCCCCCACCCAGCTGGTCCTTTTATTCTCCAAAGGGAACTCTAAGAACCTCCTTCAAGGTCACCCCCAAATTTAGAAGGAGAGTTTTACATGGTAGTGTGATATGAAAATGTCCCACTTAACAGCTCTCGTTTAGCTTGCTCAATGGCACAGGTTCAGTTTCTCTACTAGAGACCTACAGGCCTTTTGAGCTAATCCTGAGGTCTTTGCTTGGTTTTCACCCATGGTCATCAATGAGGGTGGGGCTTCAGGATCTGTCGCAGAAGCTTTTGAGTTTATGCTTCCCTTTCTTTCCCCTGAGCAGTCCCCTGCTGTCTCTATTGCAGCCATGCTATGATTTAGACATGAAGTCCGTCTGCTACTGCTCAGGTACATTTGAAAACCAGTGGAGGGAAGAGTGACAATGCCTGGAATGCCTGAGTCTGATATGGGAAAAGCTGGTAAGAGTAAGGGACCTAGAATAAGGCAGAAAATGAAATGGGATCTGAAGAGAACTGAGAAAGAGAGAGAGAGGAGAAGGCTGAGAGGCAGAGTAAGGAGGAGGGAGAGTTGAGAGTTGGAGAGAATGGAGGAACAGAAAGAGTGTGGGTGTGCATGCGTGGAAGCTGATGATGTGATTGGAATTCGTTTGGGCCCTATTCGATTCAGTCTTTCAGTAGTGATGTGCTCAACTCTAACTTCAGAAAATGATTATTCATAGTTACATAATATTCTAAGGAGGAGGAACTAATAGATTCATGCTCATAAGCACACAACAGGAACACTGGGCTCAAGGGAAGCCTGCATGCAGGGAATATTGTGATTGTGTAATAAAAATGAATTCAGAATGAGATTCTAAGTGTGTTGCTTTCTGTGATGAAATCACATGCCACTTTCCAGGGGGCATAACTCTTACTCTGCCTCTTGATACACCACATTAGCCAAGACACAAATGCACAGCCTAGGGTGATTGGTCAAAACCCACTTTTTCCACTAATAAAATCCCTCTCTACATTTGGCTCCAAAGAAGCCTCTTTATGCCAACCCAACCAATCCCACAACTCTACAGAAGAGAGACACCCTGTAATCCAATTAAACAAGTTTGTATGCTGTCTCCTAGGTGCCAAGGCCAGAGGTATAGATTCAGGGGAATGGGTGAAGTGATAAAATCAAAGACTTTGGAAGAGAATTGGAGATGGACTCCACTCAAGGGATACTGTCCTAGATCTTTCCATCATCAAGTGCATTCCTGGCAGTGCATTCAAGGATCTTACAGTGAACACATCTGGTATAGCTCTCTCTGTCTGGGAAAGAAGCTCTGCAGCCAGACCATGCCTTGCACAAGAGTCTGACCTGCTAGTAGAAGCCATGCAACTCACCATGTACAAGGAGTGCATGACATGGTGTTAGAAGTAAAGGTAACCTAAGTGTTGCTGGTGAAGAGCAGAAACAACAGGAAAACAGCAACAAAGGTTGCAAACAGAAGGAACAAAGTGACACACCTTCAGAATGGACATACGGGAAGAAGTATTTTGCAAGATGTTGAATTATTTCAAAACTCTGCCAGGAAACTGGAGATAATCAGGTAACTTTAATTTGTGTTATGGGGAAGCAGGCAGAACATATCTTTAAATCTTTTGCCTTTACTGAAGACAGTCACAAAGAGTACTGTTAAAGGGTTCCAACTATGCTTGATGCACACTCTATACCTCAGAGAAATGTGGTTTATGAAAGAGCATGGTTTCACCAAAGAATTCAAGAACCAGGAAGAAATGTTGAATCTTTTATAACAGCTCTGCATACATTGTCTGAAAACTGTGATTTTGGATCTGCAAAATGTGAAAATATCAGAATTTCAGCAACTACAGTTAAACACAAACTTAAATCTGCCAACAGCTATACATATAGCAAAGCAGTCTGAACTAGTCAAACAGCGGAACAAAAGGCAAGAGCAACTTGAAAAACCGGAAACTAGCTTAGAAGCTGTAAACAGAAACACCATGAGAGCTAAAAGTCATTGCCATAAAAGCCATGAGTCTATGAGGGAGTCCAAGGCAATTACAAAGCCTTTCAGATTAAATGTAGAAGATGTGGCAAAATTCATAGCCCAACAGGTGAACGTTTAGCCAAAGGCACAAGGTGTAATAAATGCACAAAATATGGACATTTTGCAGTTGTTTGCCGTATCAAGGCAATCGGGAAGTTGACTAATATTACAGACAATCACGAGCCATTGTTTCTGGGAACCATCACATGTGATGATTAAAAAGGCCTGCCTGGAGAGTAAAATTGAGTATTCATGGAAAGACCATTTTCTTTAAAATGGACTCAGGAGCAAACATAACAGTCATCTCAGGAGGTATTGACAATCATCTTCAACCCCTCCCAGAGGTGAAATCACTTGACACAGCCCTGATTAGCCCTGGTGGTATTCTAAACTGTGTGGGCCATATCTTCACAGAAACAATGTACAAAGACAAAAGCTTTGCATTCAGAATACATGTGATCAAAAGCTCAAATACTAACACCCTTCTCGGCTGCAGCGTGGAAGCCAAGATGGCCTAATGAGACACGTGGAAGAATTCTATGGAGAATTTGGTAACACTGAACTTTTGAAAGGGGATTTAGTACAAATAGCCTCAAGAAACTATGATGAATCATATAGAGTACAAACACCTCTATCAGACAGACCTTCGAAGAGACTAGCTGCAGATTTATGCAAATTCAGAAGACATCATGGTCATAGTGGACTATTTTTCCACTTATGTAGAAATAATGTACTTGAAAGACCTAACGTTGCAGGGTTATTGAGAAACTGAAGTGTACTTTTGCTCATCTTGGTATTTCGGAACAACTAGTAATGGAAAATGGACCATAATTCACTGCAGCAGAATTTAAATCATTCTGAACAAAATATGATTTTGATCATGTTTCTAGCAGCTCACATTACCCACACGTGAATGGAGAGGTTGAGAGAGTTGCACAGACAGTCAAGAATCCTGCAGCAGGAAGTTCCATGCCTTGCTTTTCTGAACTACAGATTAACACTGATAACAGCTACTCAGTATTGTCCAGCACAACTCCTGATGGGAGACAACTCAGAGCTACTGTTCCACCTTTGGAAAAGAACTCATTTTTAAAGTGGCCAGGCAAAAAAAGAGTAGCCAAATTGGATTAAAAAGGCAAAAAGAGCTTATTAATACTTTTATAACAGACTCAGTTAAAGAATTACCGGGTCTAGAACTTGGTGAGCATGTTTGTGCCAAACTGGATGAAGAAAAAGGATGGAGAACTCCAGTTGTCATAAAGAAAAATAATTCAGTGTCCAGATCAGATGTTATTGAGACTGACAGGAGAGAGTTCAACAGAAACCATCAATATCTACAGTTTGTTCCACAGAAAGATCAACAGATCATACACCACAGATGTTGGATGCCAAAGAAGAAGACGAAGATGAAGAGATTCCAGACTGACTACAGCCACTTGTTGCAACTAATAGACAGCCAGATAACAAAGTAGTTACGCATTTGGGCAGTGTAATTAGAAAACCAGTATGATTCAGAGACACTGAACAGATGGATTTGTACTGACCTTTAAAGATAGCATGATAGTGTCCATTTTATAAATGGAAGGAATGTAAAACTTAAAGAGGGAGATGTAATAGAATGTTAAACAGTATTGTACTGTTATTTATACTGTGTTATACTATTATGGTATACTTAAGCTCACAACTGTCATTCCTCGCAGTGCATTAAAGGATCTCACGGACACATCTCTAGTATCAATCTTTATAAAAGCAGCTCTGTAGCCAGTCCATATCTGTATGTATCTTGTATTTGGTACAAGAGCTCAACTTGCTAGTAGCAGTCCTGAAACCTAGAGTGTACTAGAAGTACATGACAGAGACCGACAAATGGATGCAGGGGAAGGTGCAGAGAGGGGTCTGTAGTAACAGCAAAATGTCTGGATGAAACAGCCTCTAGTTAAATGAGGTACTAAACTGGCCTGGCTTGTTAGCGTTTTGAACAGATAGCAACAGAAGAGAGAATTTTTGCTCAACTCAAAAAAAAATCAGGCCTGTGCTTCCAGTTGGAATAATGAGAACAAGGCGTTATCCTGCAGCAAAAAGTGAGCTGTGGTTCCTGAAACAGTGCTGAATAGGGTTCATCCTGGGCTGCTCTTCCAAGTCAGCTGTGTTCAGATCAGGTTCAGCTGCACTCCTCCTTAGCAATCAGTAATTTTGCAGCTGCAGACAGAACTCTTCACTGGGAACTGTACTGGGGCATTAGAAAGAACACATCTTCCTAGGTAATGATCAGATTACAAAGGGCCATATTGAATTCCAGGAAACTCCATGACACTTACCACACAAAGTTTCCTAAAAAATTCTCCCCACTGGGAGGAGAACATTGGGGGCCATGGAAATGACATGTGAGCACTTAAACGCCTGTAGACTGGGGATCTGTGAGAAACTTTGCTCTTAAGCTCACTGATCCCACAGCCTCTGCAGGGAGAGCTTTCCCCTCTGCAATTATTTCGCTGGCAGCACAGCACCGTCTGAAGCAGCTGAGACCTAGAATATTGTGTACAGCTCTGGGCAGCCTGATATCAGAAAGATGTCATCAAACTGCAGGGAATTTTAAAAAAAATAGTAACAATATTGACTCCCCATGACCCAATGATCTAGCAGAAATGCTCCGTGTCATGGAGTTTATATGTGTACTGTACATATGTGCAATAACAAACAATACAGGTGCTCTGCAAAGGAAAAATAAAATTGGTTTTGTAGCTTTTATTGTTTATGTTGCATAAAAAAGGCCTGAAAGGTGGGCTTAAAAAAAAAGGGAGGGGGAGATGGAAGTGTTTGGGGCTTGTTTCTTACCTCAGAAATAGCAGGGATTTCAAGTCTGATCTTCCTTGATTTTCCTGGAAGACCTCATGGATGTCTTAATTGTGTTTTGTGAGTTTTCTAACGCCTTAACTGACATGGGGATCTTGGGCCTTTCCCCAAAATGTGTATTAGGTTTTTCTCTTTTTTTAATTTTTTTTTACTGTCTTTAGGTGTTAACAAAAACAGACAAAACCCAAAGAGTTTTAAACATGGTGACTGAAAAGATCTGTATCTCTCTGCATTTTTTTACTTTCCTGTGAGATAAGAATGCCAGTAGTTCTCCAGCCATCCATAGAGTTCCAGAGTAGACCAGACCTAGATTGGTAATGTAAAGAACTATCAGAAACAACCTTTTAAAAAAGTGTGATATTTCCTATTAAGGCGAGATTTCTGTGAAACCATCCTCCCTTTACTAAGTCAGGGCCCAATCCAACTCCATTGAGGTCAATGGAAAGATTTCCATTACCTTCTCTGGAGCTGGCCCTCAATGTGTTAGGAGTAAGTCTCAGGTTCCCTCCTCATGGGAGAGGGAGGTGTATAGTTTGTCATAAAGTACTCCCCAGGTGCATGGGTATGTATATATATGTGTGTGTGTATGTATACATATAATTTTATAGACATTGTGTGTGTTTATTGACAGAAGTTGGGTTAGTGAGGTAGGTGACAACACACTTATGCTGACCATTGTAGGCATTCATCAGCAATGTGGTGAGGTGATATCTCATGTAAAAGTTATCTGTGTTCCTCTCTCAGGGGCACAGATTATCATCCTCATGTTTCAAGACTTGAGCTGATCATGTATGTGGGGATTAGGAGAGAAATCTCTACTGAGCAGCAATTGTAGAATTTTGCACAAATGGCTAGTTGCATCTAAGCTGGGTTTTTTTTTAATTGTTTCTAAAGAATCACAAGTAAACTAGTTAATCACATTATGTACTTAAAACGTCCAGCTTTCTGAAACTACAGCATGAACTGTTATATCTGAGGAATCGAGTGTGCCTTTGGATGCTGTACAAAAAACCATCTTTTGGTATGTCAAAAGAAAACAAAATCATCAGGGTTCAGATCATCCAGTGAAGACTACCTCTCCTCATTCACAAGAGAACCAAAACCCTCTGGAATAAACATGGCCAAAAGGACAGAGGCTTGGGATTTATGAACAAACGTCGTTCATAGACAGAGACAGTACTAGGTGGTCAGTAACCAAAGAACACACTTCCTTTATCAGATCATACAAATAAAGGAGCCATGTGCTGTTACTCCATGAGAGATTTGGCTTCCTTCCATACTTGCTGAGTACTTGAAAAAATTGTCATTCCTTTCTTCTCTGCAGCCTCCCCTTCCTCTGCTCTCCATTCAAACCAATACAGCTATACTTTCCATCCACCTCTTCAAACTTGAGCTTTAGTCAAGTGGCACTTGCCTGAGCGAGGACATCAGTTACAACTTCTTATATATAATTATGCTTACTGTCTTATTGATTTTTTGCTGTATTACTTAGCTAGTCAGCTACTGTAAGGAGAAACTATATACATGTGAAAGAAAAGAGGAAAGCAAGCAAGCGTTGTTCTACCTAGATGTTATATATATGAATTGTAAAATATGTAAGAACATAAGAATGAGCATAGTGGCTCAGACCAATAGTCCATCTAGCCCAGTATCCTGTCTTCTGAATACAATATAAAATATGAGAGGAAGATGCTTTTTTAGTTGGGAAAAAAAAGGACTGGGAGCAAGAAGATCTGTGTTCTGTTCTCAGCCCTGTCACTAACTCTATGGGTGACCTTAGGAAAATAATTTCTCTACATGCTTGAGTTTCCCTATCTGTAAAATGAAGATAACGATACCTTCTATAAAGGGTCCTTGTAAGACTTAATTCATTAATATTTGTAAAGATCCTGGGATTGAAGGAGCTGTAGATATGAAAAGTTATTATTATGATGTTATTTTCCTCCCAAGTGAGGATAAACTGTTTGTTTTGCTTTTTAAAGGTGACTGTAAAAATGGTACCATTGGGACTCCATGTTACCATTGACTCCAGATGAAGTTCTCTCAGATTACAAGTAAAATGATAGTTTATTTACTGTGTCAGCCCTGCAAGCTTGGCCTGGGATCTGATTGTCAAGCTGGGTTCTTTCTGATTCATGACGGTAATAAAGCTGGCAAAAAAGAAGAATGAGGGGGGGATTTGATAGCAGCCTTTAACTACCTGAAAGGGGGTTCCAGGGAGGATGGAGCTAGGCAGTTCTCAATGGTAGTAGATGACAGAACAAGGAGCAATGGTCTCAAGTTGCAGTGGGGGAGGTCTAGGTTGGACATTAGGAAAAAGTTTTTCACTAGGAGGCTGGTGAAGCATTGGAATGGGTTACCTAGGGAAGTGGTAGAATTTCCATCTTTAGAGGTTTTTAAGCTGAGGCTTGATAAAACCCTTGCTGGGATGATTTAGCTGAGGTTAGTCCTGCTTTGAGCAGAGGGTTGGACTAGATACTTCCTGAGGTCCTTTTCAACTCTAATATTCTATGATTCTATGTAGTTGATGATTCTGGTGAACAGACTCCAGCTTGCACTCCAATAGTTGTATGGCTCCTGGAGGGCTAACTCAGGCAAAAAGCAATACACATGTATTTTAGTTAGTAGAATAAGGAACTGTGACTCTAAATATGCAAAGGGACCAGAGCTGCACAGTAAGAAAAGGCCTTTTTTACAGTTACTTTGCAACCCACAAGCCAAAATCTTTGTATGATTCTTATATTGTTCTGTCCACTCTTGGTCACATTTCCCATGACCTGAGATGCAAGCAGTTCGCCATTTTACTTCATATTGGGCAAATCCACTTCTGAAATTGGCAATTTGGCTGGGAGCTCTCTGTGAGGTTGAGGCTTCCGACCCCAGGTCATGAAGAGAACTGACAAGAGTGGCACTGATGCTTTTACCCCAGGATTATTGTGCACATGAAGGATGATTTCTTGAACTATGCACTGAAAAGTCTACAAACAGTGACTACAGATGCAGGGACACTGCAGGCAGAGGTGGCGAGCCAAAACCAGTCCCTGAAAACCAATTTATTTAAGAAAATACATTGTTATCAAAACCAAAACACACAATCTTGGAAATACTGGAAAATAACACTAGGGTTACAAACCTTTGAGCATGGAATGTGCAAAAAAGTTTAAACAGCATGGAATCTACTGGTAGGTCCAGACACTATTTTAGGGCTTGATTTGGCTCCCAATGGGAGTTTGGTCAGATCCTTAAAAGAAAAAAACATGATGGACCTTAACTAGTAATTTGGATTGCAGGAATAACTGCAGGTGTTTTGCTGTGTGATGGCATTAATGATTCACTTTCCAGTCCCAAGAACATGTAGTACTGTACGTATGTCTGTTGGAGACAGGCCTTGGATTTTGCTTGAAATAAAATGCAGAAAGTTTAACTTTTCAGATATGTCCATGTTTTTTCAAATGTCTCATACAACCCATCAGAGATAACAGAAACGTGATGGTCTAAAGCCAAAGATTTCCAGCACAGGGACAGAAGTGTTCCAGTGTTTTATCCAGGGAAACTCTGCATTAGTTTACATGATATAGATATGGATATAGATAGATGGTGCCAAGATTTTTTCTTTAATTCAAAAATGTTATCTTTATGGGAACAAGAGGTTGCAGAAGAGGCCAGGGCCGACCACTCAGAGGAGGAAATTATTAACAATTCTTATCTTCTGGAATTTGAGTAGATTTTGCTTGATGATCTGTATTGAACGATATTTCTCTTTCCCCCATGGACTTTCTCTTTGTCTCCTCTAGTTTCCTGTATTACGCACTGCATTCTGCTTGAGCGTTCTCTCAGCTGGGAGCTCAGTGGCCAGAATGTAAAGACAATAGAATTAGAGTTACGGCTGACAGTGTATGAAGAGATTTTTTTTAAAGGTTGGACAGTAATCACAGGAGATTGGGTTTTGGAGTGAGTAGGGTACTTTACTCTCTGTGCCCTGGTGCATTTCCCAGGCTGTCGATGGCTGCAGAGAAGGTCTGGAATGTGATGTTCAGTTAGGGTTTGTTTGTTTTTTTCACATATATTTGTTAATGTGATCTGAGTTTTTAGGCATTTTTGTCAGTTTCTCCTTCCTCTGTCTATGTTTACAAATCTATTCTCATTTTCAGGGCTGTTTAAAATATTGTCTTGAAAGGTTCTAACTTCACCCCCAAGGTCTCTCAAATATACTGCTCAAAATTCCTCTGTCTCTTTTCCTCCTACACTGTCTCTTTTCCTCCTACACTACTTATCTATCCTTCCTCACTGCACTATCTCTTCCCATAAATACCCCAGAATCTGTATGCCTGTGTGACCTCAACTATTTTGCTTACACTATCTATAGATATACCTACTACATACACAACAGTAAACAATGATAGCAAAAGTCCCTGCTTTTTTTATTGTTTCTATATAAACATGTCAAATTCTCAGTTGTGAGTTGTTGCTCTTTGCCTCCCCTGTTTGTCTGGTTCAGTGCGACAGAAGTGCTCCGCCCAGCGGATGTCAACTGGGTGCTGGATCTCTCACAACATACACAGTATGCAATTTGTGAAGCACCTTGGGACACTTCTAGATGACAGGCTGAAAATGCTGCTGAGGTAATCGTACCATGTTCAGCTGAAAGAGAGACCAGAGGTATGGGGAGTTTAGACTTACAGGGCATTGACTGCATTAAAGATATGGAATTCAAGAGAGGTTTCAGACTTATGATGTTTCCGGCCGTCTGGAACAGGAATTTGGATGGTGGTACCTTTTTCTTGATAGGGTGCTTATCAGCTTTGTATAGGCTTAATCTAAAGCCCATTGAAGTTACTATGAATGCTCCCATTGACATCAGTGTGCTTTGGGTAAGGCCCTATACAGATTTTAACAGAACAGGCTGCACAGTGTCATTTTGGGGGTATAGGAAATAGGAGGTACATTTCACATGGGCATGTTTCCATCCCCAGCAACTAGCAGTATACACTCTCTTGAAAAGTCCAAATAATGTGCCCCTACATTAAGTATAAATATGAATAACAGTCCCAGGTCATCAGTCCACATTTCAAGCAAACAACTCCCTTTGCTTTCAGGGGGGCTTCCTCTGAGTAAGAATATCAGGATTTGGCCTTTTCCTCATGTGTTCCTGCAGCACCCATCAGCATGGTATCAGGGCACTTACGTCATGGAATGATGCCTCTATTCCAGCCACGTGCCAGTGCAAAGTGTGAGTAACATTCCAAAGAACACTCATATCCCTGATTCCCAGTGAGTTAATGACATTTAAATCCACACCCCTGTCTGATGGCATTCCATGGCTACCTGTTGCAAGAAGTGGGTAGCAGGTATCGTCCTTTGCCCATTGATCCTGTCTTATGATTGAGTTTTCAGGCAGTGGCTTACATGGTTTGGGTGGCAGTGTTCAAAGAGTTCCTATTTTCGCATGGCATTGATCAAAGAAGCAGGCAATTCTAACAGGTATGTTAATCAAGGTTGAAATTCACACTCAGTCTAATTGTGTGTGTGAGGGCTATTTTATTCCTGCAGTTCTGGGGGCGGGAAGGGGTGTCAGATGACTTCACAGGCCATTTCCATATCTAGCGTCTATAAATAAAGGTAACTAGAAAAACTAACAGAATCACAAATGGATAATCCCCTGGAGAATATCTTTTGTAAATCATATGCCAAGTATCTCTTGTCTCAACCTCTGCTCCACCAGCAGAAGGAAATACAGACTTTGTGAAAGCCTGAACTAGTGCTATAGTCAAGATCTACTCTAGTGGTTTAAATACTAGCCTGGAACATAGGAGACTGAGACCTGGATTCAGTTCCGTACTCTGCCACAGGTTCCCTGTGTGACCTTGGGAAAGTTATTTAGTTTCTCTGCACCTCCAATCCCCCTCTGTAACATCCGGATACTAATACTTTTCTATCTTAAAGACTGTGAGGAACTCAGATACTATAGCAAAGGGGGGCATATAAATGCCTAGATAGAATTAAGAGAATCCCACTCACACTGTGGGCACAAAAAATGACTAAGACTGTGATACTGTCTGAGACCAGCCAGAGAATTCACACCGTCACTGTGAGATGAACAGGTTTCAGCCCTAACTTCAGATTTTCCGATCACGGTTAGTTTGTGTCAGCCTGAGTGGCATCCTTTTCCACTTACTAATACTTTCCTATACCTATAGTTAATAAAAACCCTAATACTCAAGTCTGATTCCATATTGAGATCCCATACCCACCCCAACCAGTAGTTTGCTGCACTGGACTGGGAACGTTGGTTTCTTCTTGTAAGATTACCCATAAGTACACTTAGTTATGAAGGTGGTCAGTACTTTTGATATGCATAAGATGGATAAGCATCAAGCTGAGGACATTGGTTTGTCCTTCATAATCATAGCTTCCCAGGACAGAGTCTGCCATCCTATAAGTATGGCTTACATTCTTTGTTTCCTGATGTATAACTTCATATTTGGCCCTATTAAAACTCACTGTCTGCTTGCACCCAGCTTATGAAGCAATCCAGATCATTCTGTATCAGTGACCTTTCCTCTTCAGTATTTACCACTCTCCCAATCTTTGTGTCATCTGCAAACTTTAATATTTTTATTAGTAACTGGAAGGAAACATAAAATCACTGATAAATGGCATAGGCCAAGAACTGATCCTTGTGGGACACCACCAGAAACACATATCCTTGATAATGATTGCCCATTTACAATTACATTTTGAGATCTATCAGTTAGCCAGTTTTTAATCCATTTAATGTGCGCGATGTAGATTTTGTATTGTTGTAGTTTCTTAATCAAAATGTCATGCAGTATTAACTCAAATACCTTACAGAAGTCTTACTATATTACATCAACACTATTACTTTTATCAACCAAACTTGTAATCCCATCAAAAATAAATTAGTTTGATAAAATCAATTTTCTATAAATCCATGTTGATTTGCATTAATTATATTATCCTCATTTTAATTCTTTATTAATCGAGTCCTATATAAGCTGTTCTGTTATTTTGTCCAGCATTGATGTCAGACTGTCAGGCCTATAACAATATAGGTCATATCCTATTTACCCTTTTTAAATATTGGCACCACATTAGCTTTCTTCCAGTCCTCTGTAACTTCCCTAATGTTCTAAAACTTATTGAAAGAACAATATTAATGGTCCAGAAAGTTCCTTAGCCAGCTCTTTTAAAACTCTAGGATGCAAATTATCTGGGCCTGCTGATTTAAAAATGTTTGACTTTAGTAGCTGCTGTTTTAACATTCTCCTTAGTTTCTGTAGAAATAGAAAGTATTTCATCATCATATAATATAAATACATCATCTGGCTTTTTCCCTAACAGAGGACAGAAATATTTACTGAACGTATTTGCCTTTTCTGCTGAATTAGTATTGACAGTTCTATCATTTTCATCTTGGAATGGACCAATAACACTGTTACCAGTACCAGTACCAATACCTTCTGTTCCTAATATACTCAAAAACCCCTCCTTCTTATTGTGCTTAACTCTGTCAGCTATGGGTTTTTCCATGCCTCCTTTTGCTTCCCTTATAAATTTTCTAAAATTCCTAGCTTCTAACTTATATTCTTTGCTATTAAATTTTCCCGTTTTTCCACTTTTTTTGTTTTGTTTTGTTTTTTGCTTGTGCTTCCCCTCTAAGCCAGGCTGTTGTTTTTATTAGTGTGGCCTTCTTTCTCAAATCTGGAGATTATGGCTTTTTGAACATCTAGTAAAGTATTTTTAAACAGTTCCCAATTATCATTCACATTTTTCTATTTAAATTCTTTCTTCCATCTGATTTGGCTCAGACTTGTTTTCAGCTTTGTGGAATTGGCCTTTTTAAAGCACCAAGTGTATATAAATCACTGGTTGTGACTTTATTCTGTTTGCCCATAACAAATGAGATCAAGTCACCATTACTTGCACCTAAGCAACTACTAATTTTTAGTTCGGTGAACAATTCCTCTTTATCCGTCAAGATGAGGTCTAATATAGAATACGCTTCTGCTGAGAGAGCTGCCTTTCCTGGGACTCTGAGACGGTGCACTCATCCTATCCCCTTTCTGAGTAGGCCTGCATGCCATGCATTATTGCAACTGTGATGTAATAACTATTGTGGTATTTACGTCCAGCTCAACCTAGTTGTCACCAAAGCAAGTCAAAGTACAACATGCAGCAGCAACACTCCTACTGTCACATAATCTGCTGCTCTGTAGAGAAGGGTATCTCAGTGCTGAAACATTATGGACGTGAGGAAGGCTCTGGGTCTGCTGCAGATGATGTGGGTAAGAATTGCATTATTAGCAGCGCAAGCAGAAGGGTCTGCTTCTTGCTGGTTGGATGGACTTTGGCTTGGCTTGTTTGCATGCTGTTGAGTTTTGGGAAAAAGGGTTATGTGCTAGTAGATCCCCCCTCCTTTGAGGTCTTTCTTCTCTTCAAGTCTTGTCTCCTGCAGTGGAGAGACACTGGAGCAACCAGGTATAAGCATCATATATTTTATGTTTCCTTTGCTTGCCAGTAGATAGTCCCTTTGTCAGTGGGTGACAATCTCCAGTCTCCATTTGCACTGATGGAACCCCAAACCATCCTCTGGAGTTACTTGGAGTTGCTGTGGCTCTAAGACCTAGCCCTTTCCTTTGCTGCTTGATGCTGCTCATTGCCCAGGAGTGAAAATTAATCTTTGCATTGCAGAAGCCCTGGCCATTGGTCTTAAAAGACTCAGTTCTGATCTCTGTTACGCGGAAGTGTATTGCCACACATTTTGTCGAATTAACTACTGTGGTGATGGGACACTCCTTTATTTTAGTATGGCCCTCTTCAGGGCTTTCCTTAGAGAATTTGATTCTCCCAGGCAGTGGGTATGTGCAGGTGAACCCCACCCAGGAAGTGCAAGTGTTGGACTCCCAGCCCATCAAGGAAGTGTGGGCAGTCTCTGGAAGAGCAGGTATCAGATATAAAGTCACTTTCTGAAGCATGTTCCTTAAACACACCCCCGCTGTTTAAGTTACCACAGCATTGGGTTAATGAGTCTTGACTCAGAGGATACCCTAAACCGTCCATCCCAAGGGAATCTTTGTCAGCCTTCATTCCTACTGCCCACTTCATAAAGAAATAAAAGGCAGCTTCTTCAAACAAAACCCTGCAGAAAAGAATAAACCTGCCACTAGTCCTAACTTCAGTGCACTGTAGGGTGCAATCCAACAGCAAAGCAGAACTGCAAACTGCATGCACTTTATGGGTTCCTCTTAGATATGGCATATCTCATTAAACTAGGGAATAAAGGCCCAGAAATCTTCCAGCAATACACCTTGCTCTTCAAAGGGTCCTTTTAGTGTTAGGTAGGCCTTCCAAAAATACCACAGAGAGTATGTATGGATCAAGTATCAACACTCTGTGGCTTCCGAAGATCACTGGTGTGATGCGGCAGAGTGAAATGTTACATGCTCAAGCTGATTGGTTGCATTGTCACCAGGGTCTATCCATAATTCCCCAGGGCAGATCTGGTGCTACATGCCAAACAAATGGTAACCCATCAGGGACTATTGGACAGACAGACCTAGCCATATTATAATCAGAAAATTAACCGATAAGGTACAACATAAACCTCCCAGTCACCATAAGATATTTTCCTTCCCGAAAACTGATGCCGACCTCCAAAACGACAGGCTGATCATAAATCTGATTTTTTAAAAACATAAATGCAACCTGTATCTCAGGAGTGCCTAACCAAGAAAGCCTTTTGTCCGTCGCAAACATCGCAATAGCCACCTGGCTGAGTACAACCAAAACCAGGAGAGAAATCTCCAGAGAGTGCTAGAGTAAAACAGCAGGGAAAGTACAGACAGCCCGGCACATTAACAGAGAATTAGAAACAGGACCCTATGGTGCAGATTGAGTAGGTTTCCCTATCCCCAATGCAATGTGAGTGATCTCTGTGACACACACTTACTGGGATATGGAATGAGACACACAAGGCTGGCCTCATGGACACTGACTTCAGGTTTTTTCTAGATAGCACTAGATTGTGAAATTCATTTTAGCTGGGAACAAAAGCCTGCCTGGATTATTTTGCCAAACTGTGCGCAGCACGTGTGAGGTGAAAATCGTTCATTTTACAGCCCCAGTACCTAGCGGTTGAAAGGATCAGGATGTTCTCTAAGAGAGTTTGGGTCCTGCTTCTGCCTCTGGTTTGTTCCTATGGCAATGCTGTCCAGGCTGGAGCAAGGTGTCATGCCTTGCAACTGAGACACATAAAAACAAGTCCAATAAAATTCAATGACATAAATCTCAAAGGTGGGGCAGGGAAAACGATCCCACCCCAACTCTAGGGTTGCCAATTTTGGTTGGGCGTATTCCTGGAGGTTTCATCGCATGACATAATCTGTAATTAAAGATTAAGCTTTAATTCATGGAGACTCCAGGGCAATCCTGGAGGGTTGGCAATCCTACCCAGCTCTCTCCGCACTTCAGCCCATATTTTATCGTTAATATTTTAGCCAGTGGAGAGCCCACAGGGACATGCATGTTACAGGGGGTGCTCTACTCGCTGCTGGGTGGCACCTTTTCTGGTGCTTTTGGGGATTTCCTCTTCCAGGGTAGGGTGGCCAACGTTCTAATTTGCCAAAACTGGACACTGGGTGCCAGAACCTCCCCCCAACCCTGGGACAGGGCGGGGGAGGGGAAGCCATGCTTCGGGAGTGGAGGAGGTGATTGGGGCACAACGGGGGAGCCGCCAGTACCTCTCCCCATCAGAGCCGGGCACTTCCCGAGTGCTCCTTGCTGCTCTTCCCGCCCTCCGGTGGCAAAGGCCAGTTACTACGAGTCACCAGACTTACAGCTTCTGGTCAGTAGTGCTAACCGGACCCTGCCAGGTCCCCTTTTCAACCGGATTTTCCAGTTGAAAACCAGATGCCTGGTATCCCTATTCCAGGGGAGTCTTTCAAGGTCTCTCTCCACAAACAGGGTCAGGCAGTCGTCACGTTCGCTACCCTGACAATCTCACTCCCGCAGTAATGCAGGTAGCTTTCCCAGTCGTATTCCATGCCATGCTACTCTACAGTCGATGATAGGGGAACCCAGGCCCACCCTCTATTCTCTTTCCAGTCCAGGGCCCTGTAGCAAGCAGTTAAGGTCTGTGGTTACACCAACCTTACTGCTCTCACCCCTGGACTACTTCCCACCATGCTTCTCCAAGCTTTTAATTCTCCAGCCTTCCTACTTAACTCCTCTCTCTTCGGCCTACTAAGTAAGCACTTTCTTCCGTCTTCACTTCCTTCTCCCTCACCTCAGAGAGAGAGGCTGAAAACTTTCTTCCTGCAGCCTCCCACTCTGTTGCTGGCCTCCTGGCCCTGCCGGTTCCCTCAGAGGTGAGCTTCCTTCTAATTAGTGCCTGCCACACAGCCTAAATCTCCTCCATTTGCACCTCAATTGGTTGATTGAGCCCACCTGGCCTCCTTCTTCTCTTTCAAGGCTGGCGTGGGGAGTGCATCCCATCACAGAGCCAAAACCTTGAAAGAGGTTAAAACAAAAAGGAATCTTATACTTGGTCTACACAATAGTGATCTTCTACCAAAATAATTATACTAGTATAACTCCTATGCGGACACAGTTTCACCAGTTCAAATATGGCTTACACCAGGGTAGCTAATTCCCCTTCCCATAAGATAAAGTACAGCTTTTTTGGGTAGACAAGCCCTTATGATTTTAAGATGTGATTATGCAGAAAAATCCAAGTTAACTTGTTCATGAAAATCTGCTCCATCCAATCATGAAGACAAACTCAGGGCCTTCATCTAGAATTCTGTATTATCCCAGCATCAACACCACCAGCAAAGATCATTCTGGAACTGGTGAAACTTTGACAAAGCATAAAGCAGTGTGATGACGTTTAAAGGGACAGGAGTGGATTTCAGGATCCGAAACTTCAAGTTTAATAACATGAAGGGGCAGAGTGGCCTACGAACCTAAACTCTGGTTGCGATAGTATACTGAGCACCTTTGAAAACTGTTTTGTGTGAAAGAGGGCAGAAGGGTCTTTATGATTCAGTGAAAATGGAGTACCCACCTTCATTTCAAAAGTGTGAAGGTAGCTTCATTGCAGCATACCCAACTTCCTCTCCGTTGTATTTACAAACTGGCTAAAGTCTCCTGGGGAGAGAGGCAAAACAATCAGAACCCCCACTACGAATGCGTCAGTGGAAGTGCGGTGTTTAGCTCACTAGAGAGCAAAGCAAACAGCCAGATGTTTATTGAAATATTCTGTCAGAATTTGATTGATTCCTTAGGGCAGGGACTGTGTCCTCTTTTGTGCTTGGAAAGCACGTAGCGCATTTGGGTGGCTTTCACAATAAATTATAACGACAACAGGCCATTGCCCTCGTCTCTCGGGGGATTTTGATTGCCACCAGAATCTGTGCATGTGCATGTACGTGCTGCACTATATACATGATTTGGATAGTTAAAACGTTAGCTCACCCACACTGTAACGGTCATGAAATGTGCAACAAGGGAATGGAGCAGAGCGCCATTCATTTTTACTCCCAGGTAGAATTTAACAGGATGTACCCATTGTGAACATAACAAATCCTGCATCGTGGCAGCGGGTTAGACTAAATGACCTTTGCAGTCACTCAGAACCCTATGGTACTGTGATTCTATGAACCCAAGTGTCTTTCCTCTTGTCCTTCTAGCTTCCGAAGAGTTATTACAGTTCCCGTGTGAGAAAAATTGTGTATATGGGAATATAGACCTGATATAAATATAACATTTTATATTTTTAATGGGTTTTAGCCTGAAAAGCTTTAAAGTAACTTTTCTCTATCAAGATGCAGGTTTCAGAAGATAAAGTTGTTCGACCTATAGCCTAGCTCTAGAAAGAATGTTTGTCTGTTTTTAAATTAGTAGAAAACAAACCGGAAAAGGCAGTCTGGAGCTTAGGTCTGAATGTATTTTTAATGCTGCTGATAAATGAGTGTTGGGAGAATAGCGGTTGCCTCTATGGTTTTTTATTCAGCTATATTTATAGGATTTTTTTTGAACCTCTTGTAAATTGTAAATTGGTGGCATGACATTTTAAAATACTTTCCTCAGGAAAGACTATGCCAACTTTCTCAAAAGTGGTACGTCTGCATTTTTTTTTCTTTATGAGACTTGGACTTTCAGCTTCTGTGGTAGGCAAACTCCCGAATATCTTTTTGAATTACTGATTTAAAGTGAACTTTTCCAGAACTGACGCTAGCTAAAGATGACCTCATTCAAACCTGATTCGACCGAAGACCTTGGAGAGAGGAGCTATAAGGCAGAGTAACTGGAGCATTCTCACTATAAGGATAACAGGAAGGCCCAAAGCTTGGCTTTTGGGCTCATGAGCCATTTGAGGGAAGACTGACCTTCCAGAATCCAGAGTCCAGCCACTTTGGGGTGAGGAAGTCACAACATCAACAAATAGACTACACCAGCCTGTGACCAGTCTCTTCTTGTACCTGAAGTTCCACTAGAGAGAAGTATTGTGGCAGCAGAACATCATGTTGACTACAGTTTCAGCAGCTACTTTATGAGGGTATGTCTACACTGGAATAAAAGCCCTGTGGCATGGCCACGACTGGTCCTTGTCAGCCAACTCAGGCTGAGGATATGAGGCTAAAAATTGCAGTGTAGACATCCCGGCTCAGACTGGAGCCTGGGCTCTGGAACCCTCCCTCCTTGCAGCCTGAGCACAAACCTCTATAGGGCAGTTTTCCCACCGCACAGCATGAGGCCTGCAGATGCAAATCAGCTGAGGCGGGTCAGCCACGGATGTTTATTTGTAGCGTAGATGTACCCTCAGAGTCCAGAAGATGCTGAGAGCTGAAGAGTTCACAATCCCCGTTAGCTTCAGTATTTCATTTTTTCTTTTTTTGGCTTGTATCTTTTGTTTTTATTAACTGGGGAGCATCTCCACATTTAATTTCCTAATCAGAGGATCTCACAGTGCACGCATGTGTGTATGAGCATCCATCAAGTTCACACGGGGAAGGGATCATTAAGAAAGCTCCCTGGATTTAAACAGTCCTAAACATAGTTTCATTAAGATGCTCATTGGAATGTATGGCATATTCTGTGGTTAGAAGCCCTAAGAAACTTTAAGCTGTCATATGTCAATGTTGTTTACAGTGTTATTATAGACGTTTTGGTCCCAGTGTTATGAGACAGACAAGGTGGGTGGGGTAATAACTTTCAGGGGACCAATGTTTGCTGGTGAAAGAGATAAGCTTTGGAGCTACACAGAGCTCCTCTTCAGGTCTCCATACATGACTGATTTAGCCTCTGACAGTGGAAGAAGCCATCCGAGATGTAAAATTAACACACAGTGACAGCATGTGTGATGGCGCACAGTGTAATGTGCATTTTTTATTTCCAGAAACGGAGAATTTCCACATAAACTCTTGAATGACAGCGGCAAGGGAAGCTGCCAGTGGGTGGTGCATGGGCATCTCTAATGATTGCAAATACAAACTGTACTAACATTGCCCGTGCCCGCTGCATGTATTCTATTTATACCACACCAGAGGGAGCGTTGGCAAAGCACTGCAGAGAGAAAACCTTGTGTTACACCTAGAGTTACTCCTGTTAGTGCAACTGAAGAAATTTAAAAAAAAAGGGGGGGGGGATTGAATGAATTCAGTGATCTATTTACCCACCCACAGTATAACAATTGACTATACCATAGTCAAGCTACTATATATTGCATAGCTGTGATTTCTTAAGAAAAATAATCAACTGAAACATATTTGAATCATTAGGATTCAGATCTGTCAACTCATTGCTTTTCCCAATATGCTACTGTTTTTTTGGCTCCCTTTCCAGATCTTCTGGGAAAACTGATCAAGCTGCTTCTTTTTCTGGTGCTGTGCTCCAGGCTTGGCATGAGGGCACTTTATATGAAATCAGAGAGTGATTTGTATATTAAGAAATAGCTCTGGCACTAAAATGTTTAAAATTACTCTTTCTTTCCTTGACTTCTCTCCTAATTTAGATTATCCAAATCCAGATCCCATCAGACTTGCCCACAAGATGAAATTCTAAGAAAACACTCTTTGGGGTTTTTTTAATGTCCACTTTTCTCAGATTTCCCACTCCAGTTTGAAATTTGCTCAGGGCTCCTTTAAAATTGTTCAGGTTGTTACTTTGGGGGTCAGAAAGAAGGGGGAAAAAACAATGAGAATTCAGTTCTTGGAACCTTGACTTTCCAGCTTACAACCTCAGGCTCTTTCAAGCACATCAGTGCAGAGTTATTGAAAATGGCTTGACATTTCTGCATGTTTTCAGGGTTAATCGAGTGAATTAAGTGAAGGGTATTATTAGCAGGGGTCAAGATTTCCAAAAACGAAGGCCCAGAGTTAGGCTCATAAATTCAGTGCTTACAGTGTGTGTGTGTGTGTGAGGGGGATGGAGTGGGGGGACAGATCCAGCAAATAAATAAATAATAAAAATTGAGCCAGATCACTGAGGGGTGCAGCTTAAGCATTGTTTTAGCATAGCCCCTGTTCCCATATTATGATAGACACCCTCCTTTTTCCAGACCACTTTAAATTAATATTTAAGCACCTAGATAAGGGCTTGATTTTGTGCCCATTGAAGTCAATAGCAAATCTCCCACTGACTTCAACGATGCAGGAATAAATCATAAATTGCTTGGTTATTAAAAGTGCTCAGCACCGAGCAGCTACCAATAAGTCACTGCTCAGGCTAAATTTGATTTGGGATTTTTAGGTATCCATTATTTAACATCTTGGCCACTGATTTCTTCTTCCCATCCTCCAGCTACTCATGACTTGTCATGAGTAAAAGAATAAGAACCATACAGGAAATATGGCATGAACATTTAGTTACTTTTTTGGTATATGGCACCTCTCATAAACATTCTAGGCTCCATAAAAATGCTTACGGTTATTGCCTTACATTAGTTGCAGTAGAACTTTATTTTTTTTATAGCCACAGTGAAAACAAACTGGTACAGAGCAGTCCCTGTCCATTGCCACCACCACAAAAGGCTTGAAGATCAAGGTGTGTTCCCTGGGGAAGGCTTAAGATTTCAGTCTCTATTTGGAGTTAGTGTGCAGTCCTGTAACTGGATGCAAGCTTGGATAGCACAGTCTGTGCTCTAACCAGATCTGAAGAGGACTTTAACATGGGAAGGCATGTGAATCTCCTCTCTTGTGCCTGAATTCATGCAAATACATGAACATTTGGTCAGGTTTCACTTGGGCTACTTTTTTGATAGCAAGATGTTGGCAGGTATAAAGATCCCAATGAAACATAAGACCAAGTAAGCAATGCCATGGTGTTCATTTTAGAAGTGAGGATGCTGTACATTATTGACTGTGTATTGTTGCTTTATGGGGCTATGACTCCATTAGTTGTCTGAAAATTATTTTGACAAGATTACTGTGATGCACAGGCCTTGTCAATTCCACCCATCCACAGGATTGTTAAAGTTATGGGTTGTTTGATTCAAAACAACATTCATTCATAAAAAGCTCATTTAAAAATAGACGTCTGTTGGACTTTAACCGAATAAAGAAAACTGTGTGCCGTGCTCTCTCCACACAGGCCCAGCTGTCTGCTGTTCATGGAGAGTGATGCAGGGCAGAGCCAGTGCTAGGCATAAGCAGATTAAGCAATTGCTTAGGGCCCTGAGCAGCTCAAGGGGGGCTCCCTATTAATTATTAGTATGTGTTGTGTGTATGGGGGGGGGGAAATATTCCTGCTTAGGGCCCCAATGGGCTATAATCAGCACTGATGCAGGGGCCAGGGCAGGAGGATGGGACTGCATATAGGGATCTGCACAAAACATTGTTGGAAAAGGTCCAGCATGTGGGAATTTTTTTGTTTTACCCTTATTTAGCGAAATAGCCAACCCCCTTCCTTTGGGCCTGTCAGCCTCCCTGCTCCCTGAGGAGAATTTTGGCAATGACATTTACAGGAAAGTCTGGTCATTTGCAATTTGGTCCCTCAGAAGGGGTCTTTGTAACAATGAGAAAAAAAGAGGGAGTCTTTTGCAATGTTTGAACAACCCTCTCACCCTGTTTGCAGGACTACGGTCCCCCCCCCCCCAGACTTCTACAAAGCTTTGACCTCTCCCCTCTGCTGCAAATCCTGCTGTGCATCCAAGGAGCCACTACTGCAGCTGGTGGAAGTGAGTCAGTCCTTACTCAGACAAAGTCTGCAACTAAGCCCACCGTTGCTGAATGCTGCATGAGGTGGCATCACAAAAGTGATTCCAAGATAAGTCAACAAAGGGAAGAACAACTCGAAGAACTACTGAGGGAAATTAAATGATTTTTGTGTGTGTGTTTCCCTCAACCAGCAGGTGCCTCTATAGAGTCAATGCTTTTCTGTATCATCACAGGCCTAGTGGCACAATGCTGGAAATAAACTGCTTTCTAAGGAGAATATGGCCTTCCTCATTTCCACCCTCTTCACCTCCTTTCTGCAGTCTGTGGTGAACTCAAGGAATTTGCCCAGGCTGAACTTGCAATCCCCCTGATACACAGGAATGCAGGCAATATAGATATATGTATTTTAACGTATGCAAATTGTTACAAGAAAAAAGAAGGGAGAAAAACAATAGTCTCCAAATGATGAAATAGCGTGGGTGGCGGATATCGGCTGGGGAATGTGTGTGGGGTCCCCATTTCATCTGCACTGAATTTGATCCCCCCGAGAGGAGATTGAGGTTTGCCTGACAAAGCGTCCCCCTAGTGCAATTCCTGCCGCCCCTGAATGCACACAGGTCCTTGGAGCTGACAAAGGACATCACACTGGCTGGAGGGGAGTAAAACCTACGCAGGAGGAGAGACAGCTCCCTTCCCTAGGGGCAGAGAGATCATAGGATGTTGGGGTCAGAGGCCCTTTGCGGATTAGCAGGCAAGGAGGTAGCCCCCCAAACCCTAGTGCATTTTGCTTTGGTTTTGGAGCACGCCCCATTAACAAGGGGAAATCTGATTTGCGCACGGGCCCACCGGGGCTGGCAGAAGAGGGGAGAGCAAGGGTGACCTGGGGAGGAAGGCGAGACAGTGAAAGAGCGGCTCCCCCCGTCCCTCTTGCTGAAAGAGAGTGCCAGCAGCACGGCTCCGCGGAGGGCTTTCGGAATGAGCTGGCGGACTTGGAATTGGCGAATTTGAGCGAGGAAAAGTGGGTGGAGTCGAGGGCGGGACTTGGGAGCTCCTCTGAGCCAGGAGCGGCCGGGGCTGAGCCGCAGCTGCAGTTCCAGCGGGAGGGAGAGCGAGGCGGAGGCAGAGGGAAGCCGAGAGCGCTGTGAGGCTGTGCCTGACATTCACGAGCGAGCGGCAGCGAAGTGCGGGGCAGACTCTCCGCAAAGAACGGGGAGCCCGAGCGAGCCCAGGAGGGAGCAGGGCAGACGAGGAGGAGCGGCTCGCCCTGCGCGCTGGGATTTTGGCTATTGTTCTTCATTATTATTTTGATCCACTCATTAATTTATTCCCCCCTCCTACCCCGACCGGGTTGGATTTTTCCTCCCCTCGCCAGCCAGTTTGGATTTGGAAAGCGGTGGAGAGAAGGGACGGGATCCCTCCCCTGCGATCCCTGCCCGCTGCAGGAGAGGGGGGTCGAGCCGAGCCAGGGATCCAAAGCGGGGATCAGCCCCTGCCCCCCCCCCAAGGAAACTCCAGCAGGGGAGAGGGGAAAAAACCCAACCAAGCCGAAGACCGGAAAATGCATTGAAACTTTCGGGCAAACTTTTTGTGTGCGCGCGTGGGGTTTTCTTGCCGCCGCGGGGAAATCTGTTACAAATCAGTGCCGCGTGGAGCTTGGATTGTCCCTCCAGGGGTCGGATCGGAACCGGGCCGGACCGAGGAGGCTGAGCTTTGTGCAGGGAACAAGAGGAAAGGGGGGGAGGAAAGAAAAAGGGGGGGCTCTATTTCTTTGGCGCTTAAGCAAGCCGGGCTCATGGAGGGGTGAAACCCGAGACTGAGGATTTCCCCCCCGGCCGCAAGCTTTGCAGAAATCGCCCCGGGGAGCGGCTCCAGGGGAGGGAGGACGAAGGCACGGAGGAGTAGAGAGAAAGGGAAGGAGACAGGCGGGCGGCCCGAGAGACAGCCCCAGCTCAGCGGCCACCCCCCGCCCCCGACCTGCTCCAGGAACCATGAACTTTCTGCTCGCGTGGATCCACTGGGGGCTGGCGGCGCTGCTTTACCTCCACAACGCCAAGGTAAGGAGCCGGGGGGGGCGAATCGGGGGGCGGAGAAGGGCTTTTGTGTGCGTGGAGGGGGCGCCCTGCCTCCCCCTCCCCGGCCCGGCGTGGCCTTTGCCCCGCCCGGCCCCCGAGCGCGCCCGGCGGGGGTGGAAACTCTCCCCGCTGCCCGTGGCAGAGCGAGCCCTGCCCGGTGCGCCTGTGCGAGGGGCACGGCTGGGGCCATGCCACGGATCTCCGAGCGAAGCTGGGACCATCCGTGTGGGGGCGGGCGGCCGGAGAGCCCTAGTCCCAGCACCTGCGTGCAGAAGTGACGCCTCCCAGCCACAGCCGAGCGCGGAGAAAGGCGCGTGGACACACGCTCGCATCCACGTGCCCGTTGGATGGAAGGGGCATCAGGCGCCCTGCTGCCTCGCGGGTGTAGAGGGGGCGAGCCAGGCTTTAATGAGGTCCTGGGAGAGTCCCGGCTCCCCACTCACTGCTCCCCCCCGGCCCATCATCGCCTTCCTCCGGGGAGCGGGGCGGCTCCCGCTGCCGGGGGAGTCTGGGCGAAGTTGGGAGCCGTGTGTGCAGTGCACAGGCGGTCGTGGTCCCTGGGCTAGTCGCCGTCATCGCCTGGGAGCAGCGCGCTGCTCTGACTTCTTGCATCAGCTTCTGCTAGCGCCGCGCTGGGGGTGTAAGCCTCGTTCGCTGGCCCCTGGCATGCGGTGCCGTGTGTGGCTGTAGTTCGCTCTCGTGGGCATGCCACTGACTGGCGCTCAAAATACCTCCCTGGAAAAACAAATAAGAGATCAAAGGGGACAAAATGGATTCTGACTTTCATCCAGAGGGATTTGCAAAATAAGTGGCCCCGCCGAGATCACAAAACTCCCATTTCCCCCTTCTCTTCCTACTTTTTCCACAGCCTCCCTGGCATAGCCCAAGGATCAGAGATCAGTTTTGCCTCCTTTCAAAAAATACACCTCTTTGTACAAATGCCCCCTATTCATCTGCCTCTTTTTAAGGGAGTCAAGTGGGATGTGTTGCCAAGAGTTATTAAGCCGGTTAGAATGAGCGTCCAGGTGACTGTGGTTTGTGTTCCTAGGTGGGCATGTATGATAGTTGGAGGGAGAAGAACAGGTTAGTTTTCTTTTGCCGTTTGACTTCAGGAATATGGGGAGGCCAGGCCGGGCCAGGCCATGCAGTGTGAAAATAAATGCCATTTATAAATCAACCTGCTGTTCACATTGTTTGTTCAGCACTGACAAACTCCTCAATTCGAAGCCATTTCAGATGTAAAGTCAGGCAGGCATCACACGTTTTGCTGCTAGCCTTTCATATTGCCACTTGCTTAGTGACAGCAGCACATTAGACTATACTTGATAAGAAAGGAGGCTCCCATCCTATTGGAGAGTGTCATGTGCTAAGTTATGGAGATATCACTGGCCTGTCCTTGGCTAGTCTCATGTTAAGGGGGTTTAAAAAAAACCCCCAAAACTTTGAAACCAGCAGATCAGACAGAATCCGAGTCTAGCTGTTTTCAGAACACAGTGCAAAAGCCTTTCCTAGCCAGAGGACGATCATGACAAGGAAAGAAAGAGAGAGAAAAGATGGAAACAAATAAGGAAGAATCACCCAGTGACTGGGGAGAGGCATCCGTTCCTCCCAGGAGTGTTGTGAGGATGAATACATTAAAGATTGCGAGATGCTCAGATAGTACCGTGAGAGGTGCCGGATAAGTGCCTAGACAGATGGACAACAAGGTTCCTGCAGACAGAAGTCACGTCTCTCCTTATTTGTATGTCAGACACCTAGCTAGCACGGTGATGGGAACGTTAGAAATATTGGTGATAGAAAGCTCTCACGTAGGCAGCGTGGCGATGACCGTGGGCAGGGCATGAAGCGAGATTCTTCGTGTCAGGACCAGAGCTCCGTGCTAATAAGCTAATATTTATCTCCACTGTTTATCAAGCAGTGGTGCCGAATAAACTTATCTCCGTAGCCAGGCATGCTGGGAGAATTCAAATAAAGCCCTGGCCCCGGCTCACGGGAAAAGCAAGGTGCAGGTAATGCAGTGCTGCTTTAATAAATGCGCAGGAGGGGGGCAAAGGCGGAGTTGTAATTACTCGTTGTTGAGGCTGTTGTTATTATTTCCCGTGCTGCAGTGAGATTGGGACAGTGGGAAACTGGGAGTGGGTTGCCTGGCACAAGGGCCGTTGTTGCCACAGGTGTCCCTGTGTACTTGGGAAATATCCCTTGTAATCACGGAGGGAGGGGAGGGGAGGGAAGACGTGGTAAGAATATCGCCCTCCCGAAATGTTAGCCAACCCTGGCCCTGCCAACTTGTCCTTACTCCCAACAGGGCCAGGTAGGGCTGATAGGTTTGGGGAGAGGGTATGCTGACTTCCCCACAGCCCCTTTTTCCTAGAAAGCAGGGACGCACAGGCCGGTCCCATTATTTCTTTGTTGGATGGGTTTGATTCTAAGCAGCAGGCTACTAGGAGTGACCCCAGGGTGAGAATGTCCTGGGGGTGCAGGCTCTTCCCTTCCTGCCCTGGAATGTGGAGAGACTTGGGTACACCAGCAGTATTGCCATAGGAATCGGGCAGTGATCAGACACGGGAGGGAGGGAAAGAAGGAGGGAAAGAGAGTCTGTGACTAGACTGTTAATGATCTCACACCCACCCGGCTCCTGCTCTTGGTGTGTCTATGAGCCAGGCCACACTGGAAACACCAGGAGAACTAACTTCCCCAGCTCCTTCTACGTGGAGTCGATGGGACACAGTGGATCACCATCCCCAAAGCTGCTTCTCCCTCTTGCTCTGAGAACAAACTAACAGACCAAGGCTTGGGAGCAAAAAGGGAGATTCCGTACTGCCATCCCAGGGGATGTCCAATTCGTGAACAAACCAAGATCTTCTAGCCCCTTTCTGCTCTGTCTCAGAGGTTTTCCATGCTGTCTGCTGGCAGCTTGCAGGATTACTGACCTCTCTCTGCATGTACAATGGGGAAAGGTTGCAGTAAAGCCTCCCCCTTGAGTAGAAACCTCTGAGAAGAATTTCTAGCGCCTAAGACTGAAAGTGCCTTAACTCCGGTCCCAGAGTCCCTCCCAAAGTGGCTGGATTGTTTGTTCCAGCCCTAAACAGTTACAAAGCTCTTTTAATGAGCCTGCAGAGATTAGGGGGAGGGGAAAGAAGAGAAAGGATTGCGGGTGGGGGGAACGATTGGATTAACCTTTTCTCTTCCTCAAGAGAAGAACTCGCTTCGCCTTAGAACTGCATCCCTCAGTAAAGCAGACCGGGGACAGGGAAGGTGCAGATACGGACAGTGGGAATTAGGAGCTGCCTAGAGGTTGGGGAGTGTTTATCTGATTTCAGACCATAAATTCTCAACGACTTGCCAGTAGCACAGGGCACAAAAGAAGCTTCTTTTTATACATCCCATACCCCAAGGCGATTTACCTGCCTCTAGTTCCACAGAAAAACATGAAAAGCAATCATATTACGGAAGTGAGCAGTAATTCCAAAAGCCAGTACAGGAGAGAGAGCCCGGACAGGGTGACCTTCAGGCTCCCACCGAAGGGCACTGGGCCTTGTTGTCCCCTGAAGGGCTCTTCTGCTTCGGTTTTCCAGTTGCCCCTTCTGTGATACATGGCCATCTGGTCTAATGTCAGGCAAACTCCCTTCCATTCAAGCAATGCTACCTCAACAGACAGGCTCCGTGGGTACCAGTGACTGAAAGGGAAAAGGAGTGAGAGAAATGCATGACTGTAGCAGGACCTCTAGGGAGACATTGTATTATTAATAATTCCAGAAGCCCTCCAAGATCCAAAGGTGTGTGTGTGTATGGGGGGGAGGGGGAACAGACAGACTCCTGTGAAACCACCTTCTTTGCATGCCAGCTGGTAGTCAGGAGTGGCATGTGGGGCTCATTGCAGGCAGACACAGCAATCCCGTTCCCATGAATTCCCAGGCTGTCGCACCGCTTCTAACCCTCTTGTAGACTTCGTTAGAGAGCCATTTTCATTCGCTCACACACATTAATCACAGGAACGTCCCGGGGGAGATTTTGGTTCCTTCCTCCAGTGGGTTCTAGCAGCTGCTCCAGGTGCTGGGGGGGAGAGAGTGGGTTCTGCGGAAGAAAGAGGTATGGACTGTGCTGCAAGGGAGGAGTGAGAATGTGCTGCTCACACCTGTTTTCTGACACCTTCCAGCGACGTGGGGGGCAAGGAGCAGAGGCCCCAGAAAGCGGTTAGGCCTAGCTGAGCTGTAAACGCGTGTCCAAGCCAGGTTTCAGCAGTGGGCAATGCTGTGCCGGACTCAAAGCCCTACTCAAACAGTATTTTTGGGCCTTGTAGAGTGAACGGACTGAGCTGGCTGGTTATTTCCTTCCTTCGCTAGGGCCCAGCTGATGCTTTTCTATCCCTTTTGGCCCTTGGGCTTCAGGCCCAGGGTGGTTCTGGAGGGCTGCTGCAGCCTCTGCCTCCTCCATTTTGTTTGTTCTGCTACAGTGACTTTCACACTTCAGGAATGAAACTGTTCCTGGGAGCCCACTTATAAAATTGGTATCACAGCCCTAACCCTGAGCTAGGGCAGAGAGTTTCTGTTCCCCCTTGAGGAACAGACCCCTTAACTGGGTGACTGAAGGCTGGATTTGCATGTTATACCTAGGGCCAGGAGCTTATGGGCATCAGTGGAGTTGGGAGTCAGATCAGGGGAACCATAACTAGAGGGAACTGCGCGCAGACACGGGAACACTTCGGAGAGAGGCTTCTTCTGGTGCTTTGGAAGCTTCATCTCTTCCCTCCTCTTAAAGCTGCCGCTTTAAGGTGGCGCAAGGTTGTGTGTGGGTCTGTGTGGAAGCATACAGGCTGCTGATCATGACACTGCTCTGGGCGGGCTGGCTCAGTCACGTACCTGGCCATCTGTGAGATCACAGCGATTCATTCTTTTTAAAAGCCTAATACAACCCATGAGAAAGAACGTAGTGCATTTATGTGTCACTTTAGTACAGCACCACTGAAATGCAGCTGTCTCGGGGGGGGGGGAGGAGGGAGGGCCTCGTGCAGGTGGAAGGACATTGCACAAATAGTGGGAGAGCGGACATTTTTGGTCAAGGACAGCAGGGTGAAGTCTGCCTTATGGAAAATGCCACCAGAGCTTCAATGCTCACACACAGCAGACAGGAGCTGGGTTTTTAAGGTCTCACCTGAAATTTAAAACAGTTCTCTTAATAAAACACTAGAAGCCTTTCTTCTCCCTCTGGCTTTGGGGCAGGCTAGTTAATTCCGTTAATGCTCGGAAGTGTCTCTTGTCACTACAAAAGCAGCAGGAGGGGTTTTCTTTTGGCTAGGAAAGCGTGCCAGAGGGAGCTGCGGGGCCTTGTCTTGGTTCTGCAGCACAGAAGCTGTGACACAGATATCAGTGAGCTGTAGCCCTCTTGTGCTGTGCTATGCAATGCCATGCCCTTCATGCCAGGGGATTGGGTGGCAACGAGGATGCAGGTAGTATGATGTAACAGTTAATCACTCTGACATAAAGCCAAATATTGACACCCAGCATGGCAAGAGCAGAGATGACCTTTCAAACCATGAGACTTTTCTCACCCTCCTTCCCCCTTGCCACATCACACCAGCTCACATGATTTACCTTTATAACAGGGACTAATTTAGGAGCAAGAGGGTAGGGAGAAAAATAGGGCTGTTGTCCCTTTAAAAGCAGCACCCAATCCGTCTGCACTTGCTAGTCTGCTTTGTAACGTAGGCCCCTTTTTGAAATACCTTCCACTAAGTTTCCTTGGAACATGAACGTGGACAAATCTCCTAGCATATTTGTCATGTCAGCGTTAGAAGGTCACCAATGTTGTTTTTCTCCTCCGGCCCCCACCCAGATTCCCTCTCTGGTTTTTGACCTTAATCATTCAAAATGCCTTTGAGCAGTTCATTTCTCTTTTTTAAAGGGATGTTGCACTAAACCAGATCTGCACCCACTCTGCCCCCAAACGCTCCCCCCCGCCCTTTTCACTCACACGTACACGGGGCTAAATTGCCTTTGCCTGGATGCTGTGCCTCTGCCCCCACCCCACCGCCTTTGAAGCCCAAGCCAAGGTGTCCTTTTTATTTCATTTTCTTCTGCTCCAGGGGAAAAAGAAGACAAAGGTTTCCCTGTGCCTGTCTGGCGATCACATGGGGTGGGGAGGAACACTTGACCCCCAAAGCCGACAAAAGCCTTTACTAATAACTTCCTCCCGCATGCAGTACTTCCCCCTGTACAGTCGGGAAGTCAGACGTGCTTCTTTGTGGCGCTTTTATTTTCCGAGGGGAGATGAGGGTTGAGATGGAACCAAGGTGGCTGGAATGCATCTGAACGTGACAGTAACGCTCCAAAACACTGTTGCTTCCAGAGGCATTGTGACCGCCGCATTCTGGGCTTGAGGGTGGAATCCTGGGATGCTGCTCAGCTCCCTAACTGCCCCTGGGGACAGGGTAATGAATTTGTGTTTTGACTAATTTTCTATTATCTTTGTAGTTGTTGCAGGCCGCTCCAGCCCTGGGGGATGGGGAGAGGAAACCCAATGAAGGTAAGCAGCTTGCTTCTTTCCTCTCAACAGCTACAGGGCTTACAAGCAATTAGGAAGAGCGGAAGCTGGGGAATGGGGTGCTTTGGGGGAGACATTGAGCCAAGCTGCTGGGAAAATCCTGAGGACCAATACTGCCACCTTCTGGAAAGCAGGAGCAAAGTGTGCGCATGTGGGGTGGGGTGGGGGTGGGGGAATAGGAGTAGAAATATGAGTTGCCCGACTTAACCCTTCCATGGCTTCATACTAGTCAGAACTGCTCTTTAATTTGGAGAGCCCTTTTCTGAAACAGGTGGGCCTAGCTGAAGAGCAGACTTTTCCCTTCCTTCATCAGGTGCTTTTCTGGAGAGAATGAGAGAGAGTGAGCGACGTGGGTTGTATCAGTCCAATGGAACATATTGCAGAGATCCTTATGAACCCATTGTCCATTTCCCAGAATGCTGAAAAAATAGATTTACCAAGAGCTGAGGGCTATGAATAGTTCCCTAAATATTAGCCACGACGTTACAGGAACGAGTTTGTCATCTTTGCTGCCTGTCCCCCCTTTCTGCTTTCCTATTCGCACTCATTGGGCCCTGCTCAGTAATAAGATCTGATCATCAGACAAAGGACCAATCAGCACCTACATCTTCCTGAGACTATAAATTAGCTCATCAAAAAAAAAAAGAAGCCGGGCTAATTTTCCAGACTCACACCCCAGCCCAGCCAGAACTCTTGGAAGGAGGGGGTTGCACTATATAGTGACAGACCTGAAACACATTCCCTTTTGCTCTGTTTGAGCTAGCAGGCCTAGGGAGTTTTATTAGTTGGCACCATAGTCCAGTTGATTCAATTCAGTTTATTGCTGGCAGTTTAGTACCTGTGTGGATACTAGATGAAAAGGAGGTGAGAGCTTGGTGCTCCTCAAGCCATTGCTATCTCAGCTAACTCCAGCTGCTTCAGGACCAAGCTACTATAAAATATGGGGGACGGCTGAATAAATCTGGGTATAGACTAGAACTGCAGTAGGCAGCAAGCTATCAATTGGTAAGGCTTGGTAACCCACTTCTGATTTGTGAGACCCCATATATTTTAATGGATCAGCTTTCTCTCTATAGTTCTTATTCCAGGATGGGGCTTAGAGCCCTGTGGACTTTGGAGCGTTTAGCAAGGTTGCCATTCGTTTCCCCCTTCAGGCTGGAGAAATCCACATTCACGCTGGCAACGGCCATCCACGGCCCAGGCTCGTCTTTTGCATCACGTTGATTGGCATGGCCGGGCAGGTTGCGACCTTTGGTGTTATTCCCCCAGAAGGGCAGCAGGGGGCTCTAGCAGTGCACCTAGAGACCCAGCCCCTCCCTGCCACACTCAAGTTTCAATTTCAATAACTTTATTGGCATGACAAGCTCCAGGAGTGTTGCCAGAGCCTTTCAGCCGGCTGGATTTGTTACAAGGTGTCCATTTTGCATTGTCATCCATTTCTGGTTTGCTGGCAGACTGCCATGGGAACAGTGAAAGACTCATTGACTTCAGAGGGAGCAGGGTTGAGCCTGCTGGGAGGCTCATTTTGGTACCCAGTCCCTCTGCTAGTGGTAGAAATGAGTAGCTGCTAATGCCTTGGTCTGTGCCCCTTTGTGCTCCCATCCATCTTATTGGGGAGAGGAGGAGCTGAACGGTGCCCATTGCCCTGGAGGGTTCTTACTTTCTATCCACTCCTGGCTCCACATCACAAGAAGAGAGATGGGAAAGGAAAAGACGTTGCCCTATTGATTTAAGCAGGGGGGACTAGGAATCAGGACTCCTGGATTATCTTCCTGGCTCTGCTTCTCTTTTGCTCCAAGACCTTGGAAAGTCACATCCCCTTGCTCCCCCCATGCCTCTGTTTCCCCCTCTGGGAAAAGGGGTGAGAATACTCAGCTACTCCATAAGAGGAGTTGTCCAGCTTCATGCTTTGTAAAGGACTTAGAGGTCATAGGATGAAATGTCATTTTGTTTCTTTGGTCACATCGTAGACCCAGATGTACGTCCACTTCAGCCAGGATTACATTTGGGATGGACCTGATCCAATCTGGGGACTATTTGTAACTGTAGACCCAGCCCCCCTGGTGCTCAGATATCCTTCCACGTGGTTTTGTGGCACAGGACATTGTAGAGAAACCAGACAAAACACTCTTTGTCTGCTCCACGAGAAAAGATTTTTCTGGTATAAATAAAGGAAACCACCAGCCCCTGTGGCTGCTCATTTTATTTTTAAAAGAACAGTATGTATATATAGCTGCTCAGCCAGTGATGGGCACAGCTGTGAACCAATCACAGCCCCGTTCTGTGAGCACCACCTCCTTTCCGAGCATGGTTTCTCTCCACCACTTGTTCCTGCTAAGGATTGAGCCCCTTAAACTCAAATTAATCAATGCCTCTGGCAAGATCAGCTTCTTTGTGTGCAGGATATTCTGATTTAAATTTGGATACAGATTTCCCTCCCCTTCTTCAGAAGCTGACACAGGCTCCTGAAAATAATCTTTCAGATTCAAATACAAAAAAACAGCAGCACGTAAAGGCTGCGGCTTCTATTGGCGATTTCTTATGGGGACTTTCTGGGTCCAGCAGCACCCTGAGACCCCAGCACTCTCGTCAGGGCACCGCTGAACATGTATGGGCTGGCGGCTTTACAAATGAAACAAAAGACTCTGCAAAGGAAACTAGTTTTGAAACCAAACTGTAGACCACAGTCACTGGTAAGATCCAGCTGTTCTGGTAAAGCAGTTGGAACCCACCATGAATCTGGCCTTCTAAACGGAATTGCCTTCCTCATACTGTGACTAGCCCCTTTGGTTATAAAAAACAAATGAATTTTTAAGAGCCAAGTGTACTTTGCCACCATTTACGGTATCGATTTTTCTCTTTTGACTTTCAGTCAGTTTGAACCAGTTGAAATTGAACTAGTCAATTTCACTTTAGTTTCTATTCAGTTTCAGTTTCTGTCTGTCATGGACTAGATTAGCACATGGGATAGTCTTTGTTTTGCACATGTTCCTCCCCTGCATGGATCCCTCAGCATTTTTATCCCAAACTTATTTGTACTGCGATAGTTCTCAGATCCTTAATGCTGGGACGGCGTGACTAATCAGCAGTGTGTCTCCATGGCTGTCTCTGGGCCTGCATAATTTTCCAGTGCTAAATTGTTTAAATCTACTGTCCATGGATAGTCTCTCTTTAAGGTTAAGGTCACCCTGAAGGGGAACAAGATGAAGGAGGCGGCACAGTCAAGACAGGGAAGGAGTTGAGAGGCAGGCTTGTGGAGGATAGGGAGGGATTGACTCTTCTGGAGAAAGAATTTGAGCAACCAGTCCCTGCCTTGCAGGTCACATTTCCCCTCCCTGAGCCACTTTCTGTTTTAATAGGCGTTTGTGTTCTCTGACACTTCCAACTCCCAAACAGATGCTCCTCCCCCCTTGTACCCACTGCCAGCAGCACTGTGACACTGTCAGCTGTGCATGACCTAGAATTAACTTTCAACAATTAACTGTGGGCCCGGAGCTCAGAGCCCTGCCATTTTCACATTTTTGAGGCAAAGTAACCTTTATGCCAGTTTGTCACAGGTTCAGGGCACTCCAGAAATGCTTAGTAGAGACCATTTTTTCCATGATGCAAGCAGTTTGTGCTTATCACATGGGGTTATCGACCTCACCATTACAGGACTGTGCATACAGTGCAGGCGTATCATTCTAATTTAGAACAGTACAGAGCAACCAGTGTCTCCCTAGGCCTACAAGCTCCCTCTGCTCCATTTGAAATTTCCTCCCTAGAACACTCTGGAGCTGCAAGGAGGGCTGTAAGGAGTGTAAGGTGCTGTGCGTTGGCTGGTCGCAGAGCAGGGCTTTGTACGTATATTCGTCTATCATCTCTAAATAAATCTTTCTACCCCTTGACCAAGCAGTGAGATGAATCTTTGGCATGAGACAGGGGAGCATTGGGGAACGCTTGTGAAAGCAAGGCTCGCAGCACCTGATTTTTTTTCCACTCGAGTACTCCGAGTGAAAGGCAGGAAGTAAAAGGCAGATCTGCCTCCTTCTGGTATGTGGCGCAGTTATTACCCTGGATGCTGAGGGGTGGCTTTGAATCCTGCACTCCACAGCCAAGCCTAGATTTCCTGGGCTGTGAAACTGTGGTCTGCCTGAGAGGTTCTGGGGCCTTAGGGACTGACTCTGGCAAATGTTGTTAGCAGACAGTGTAGTCCTGCAGAAGGTGGCAGATTGGAGCGGATACTCTAGATCTGATAGGCAGGCACCGGGTGGGTGGACTGAAGGTAGAACAGGGGATGGACAGCATGGAGGACTGGAACTGTACTTGTAATGATTCAAACGTTCACCCCAGGGGAGCGCCTGTTCCCAAAGACTGGCAGTGGTGGAGTCTGTCCTCTCTGTTCTGATCTTTTGGGGGCCACTTCCTGCTTTAGATTGACATTCCCAGTACCCACTGGATGAGAATTTGACACTTTGAATGGGAAGAAAGATAAACCCTACCAGCAACTCGCCCCCACCCAAAACCATCTGCTTCGGCTTGGGGTGCTTTTTGGCCGAGCTAAGGCATTTAGGCCCTGTCTACACTTACCTCCGAGAATCGGCGGCAGTCGACGGGAGTTATGCAAGTGACGCAAACAACTTGCATAACTCCCGTCAACTTCTCTGCATCAGTTCTGCGCGCCGGCCTCACTGCACTGTGCCACTTGCGAAGGTGGTCTTAGTAGGTCGATTTCTGGATCGACGGAGTGGGTCTTCACTGACTGCTCAGTCGACGCAGAGAAATCAATCCGACGGCGGCAAATTTGCCACCGTCAGTGTAGCCATAGCATGGCAGCACATCGGATGGAGTGTGTCAAATAACGGGGATGGGGAGGCAGGTTGAGGAGGCATCAGGGGCAGATGGCAGAGTCATGAAGGATCAGCCTAGACAATTACCTTCCCCCTTCCACTGCTACACAGAAGCAGCAGCTAATTCAGGCAAGAGCCTTCCCCTTCCTCTAAAGAGTAAATGGGATATTTGGGGAGTTAACTTGCACTGCTCCCCCCCATCTTGGTGAGGTGAAGATGAGGGAGACAGACTGTATTGCAGAGGCTGATCAGGGCTGCAGCAAAGGGTAGAGGGATCAGTAGTTGCAACTGCTTGTCTCATTGTAAGGGTGAAGGTTTGAGTGTTCCCAGGCCGAGCTGCTGTTAATTCATTCCCTCTCTTCCTCCCTCCCCATAGTTATCAAGTTCCTGGAGGTCTACGAGCGCAGTTTCTGCAGGACAATTGAGACTCTGGTAGACATTTTCCAGGAGTACCCCGATGAGGTGGAGTACATCTTCAAGCCGTCCTGTGTGCCCCTGCTGAGGTGTGCGGGCTGTTGTGGTGACGAGGGCCTAGAATGCGTCCCTGTGGAGGTGCACAACGTCACCATGGAGGTGAGGGTCTTGCTGGAGAATGGGGGTAGCAGAGGGGAGAACGTCTCCTGGGATCGCCCTCTCCTGAATCACTGCCACTGGCTCGCTTTGCGGCAGCCAATGAGGAGAAGCCGAGTCTGGGCGAGAGACTTTTTCAGAGAAAGGAGAAGGGCCTCCTGTGGAGTCCTGGGGAGGGGAAGGTCACTCTCGCCTCTGTCCGTAGGCTGGTTTGATGAGACATTGCTTTGTGGGTCTGATCTCCCACCCCCACACCAAGTGGGTTTAACATGAGTTGCTTCCATTTAAGGTTAATGGGAGAATCCGTTTTCTGGGTCAGTGGCCTTAACTCGCTAGCCACAAATAAAGAAGCTGCATTATAAAGGGAAGCGCTTCTAATAACTTCTCGGTATTATCTCAGAGGCTGTGTAGGGAATCTTCCCAGCCCCTCACTCCCCCTTAGCTCTTGCCTTGGAACTTGTATCAGGCAGCACTTGCCCCTAATGCAGCTGAGTGTAGTGTAAAAGAGGAAGCTCTCCCTGAACGCTTTCCCCTGGAGGGCACGTCAGGTCAGCCTTTACCAGCAGAGCTGGGCCATTAGCTCCAATGGCGCAGCAGGGGTGGGAAGGGGCTCTGAGAAACGCAATGCTGCAGTGTCAAGTGGAAAAGCCTCTGTGGCCTTTCTCGCTTTTGTTCTGATGCTGCTGAATTCAGTGCTCGTGAAAGCTAGAGGCTGGCGGGGATGGCTAGGGCCCGGCACACTGGGAGGAGGCTCTCTGTGAAAGCATTCCCCATGTAGATCTGCTCCCGCATCTCCACACCCGGCTGGGTTTCCGCCTCTCACCCACAGCAATGCTGATGCCCCTCAGCCTGGCCACCACTGCCCCTGCTGTTCCAGTCCTGGGCCCCTCAAGCAGAGACTGTAAATATTGTGGTGGTTTTGTGGTATAGACAAGAGACCACAGGGGACTGTGTTGACACCAAACAAACTCGGTGGACACCTGGCCTGAGCCAAATTTGAATTCATGTGTCGAGAGCTCATCTGGGATCCTTGCAGCATTATTTATATGGCAGTAGCAGCCGAGGCGCCAGTCAGATTCGGGGACCCATTATGGTGGGTGCTGTTAATAGGGACCCCTCCACACTGGAACCACAGTAGCTGACCTAGGAATACCTGCATCAGGGGCAGGAGCACATCAGCAGGTCTCTTCGGCAAGCGTCAGTGCTAGCGACCCAGCTGGGTTCTCGATTCGGACCCTACAGTGACGAGTGCAGTATAAATACACAGGGTCAGAGCCTTGGCTTAAGTAACTTCGCCGGGGATGATTCTAGTGCTGAATGCAGGAATCATGGCTCTGCCTACAGCATAAACGCTGCATTTCCTGGTTCACACTTCTAGCTATGTAGTGGCTTTCATTCTGCGTTTGAGCAGCTGAAAGAGTGAAACACACGGCTGGAAGGAACGGCTGGCTCAGGGGCTCTAGCGTTGTCTCACAGAGCCTTATCCCTTGAAGGCACCAGTTTGAATCCAGCCCCAGCCGGGAGTGCAGGGGATCAGGCGTAGGACGTGAAGCCCTTCAGCCTGAGTCTTGGTTTAAATACCACTCGTGTTGGTAGGGATAGAAATTTGTCTCCATTTGAGGGCAGTTTTGTGGCTTTTGTGAAATCAGCCACTTGGGGCCCGTGACTGACAAAGCAAGCGTCGACCTTTAGAAGAGTCACTAGGGGTGACGTCTGTGGACAGGGCCATAGGGGGGAAATCTCCCATAGCTGCTCTCACGCCCGTACCAATGTCCAGGGCTGCGAGTCTGCACTCTTCACCAGCACCAAGCGTCATTTCACATCAGAAAAAACAAAGCCCGAGGCTGAGTTCTGAGGTGCTTCCTGCAAGCACCGGTACCAGCTCTGGTGCCCTCCTCGGAGAGCCAGCTGGGAATATTTCTTCTGGCTGGGCTGGGGGCTGGCCTTTGCAGGGATGTGGATCAGACCCGTCTGGCCCGTGATTGTGACTCTCGCTGTGTCTTTCCTTCCAGATAATGAGAATTAAGCCCCATCAGAGTCAGCACATAGTGCACATGAGCTTCTTACAGCACAGTAAATGTGAATGCAGGTGAGGATGGGTCTCCAGGACACCAGCTGCCCTCAGAATACACCCACCCACGGGGAACTGGCATTTTCTTTCCTACTGGCATTGGGGTGAAGGGCCCTGGCCTAAGCCTGCCGGTCGGCTCCAAGCTGCTTTGCAGAGGGGCAGCTTGGCTGGGGGGCTGGTGATGTCACCACCCATCTAGAGACTGCAGGGCAGCTTGAGGAGAGTGAGGGCTGATGAAAACCCTTGTCACGTGGGGCCCCTTGGCTGCCAGCAGGTTGCAAATGGAGGACCAACCCCTCCAGGGAGGCTGCTCAGCCAGTCGGGATGCATAGGGCCTTGTGCGCTCTGCAGTGTCCAACCTGCACAGGACACGGGTGGGACTGCTGTCCTCGGGGGGCTGGGTGGACAATACAGTAAAGGGCCTGCCACTGGCTCCCTTCTAACTCAGCATTTGTTCTCTCTTCCCCTGCAGACCAAAGAAAGACGTGAAAGTTAAACAAGAAAAGTAAGTGATGAGCCTTTGCCTCCTTTTTCTTTTGGTGGTTGGTTGGGGGATTATTTCCCCCTTCTTTGCGTGTTTGGCAGCAGGAGATGTTCAAATCTAGGAGTTGTTTAATAATCAAGGGGTGCTGTTAGGAGTTATACCCTGAATCCATTCCAGGAGGGCACAGACATCCAGTTCCAGTGGTTCTTCCTTCTTATTCTACCCTGCAGGAGTCTGCTCCCTGCTTGACCCCAGCATGGCATTGGCTCCCTGACCGTTTACATAAAGTGGCAGGGAAATCCTGGAGTGGAGTCATGTGTCTTTCAGGAACGGATTCTGGCACAGCCCTCGGGTGTTGCTGTGGTCATTAGAAATCGCTGCCTTTCTTTTTCCCGCTGTTCTGATGTGAGCTTGCTGGCTTCTTTCGCATCGGCTTGCGCAGAGACTCTTTCAGTAGCTGGCCCCTCCATCTCAGCTTTGGTTCCCAGCAGGACCCCCTCTCTCTGCACTCGTGCTGTGCTTGGCCTCAGGAAGAGATTGGGCTAGAGGCCTGCTTGAGGCAAGGTGAGCGCTGTCTGTGGATGGCTGCTGCTCGCTGGCAGGCGGGTGGATAAGGAAAGGAGCCACGTTCGCTCTCCTCGCAGCCTGCGGGAATGTTCTTGGCGGGGGCTTTCCCAAGAGGTGGAAACCCTTTAAAACTTGCGGATTTGCCCTGGCAAGATGGAAGGGGTCAGGGTCCAGCCTTTCCCGAAGCAGTCATGAAAATGACGCTGACAAAATCATCACGCCGCGACAATAATAGGCAGGGAGAGACGAACGAGCGAGTGCGCACTCACCCAGCATAAATAAATAAAGAGGAAAACACGGCCCCTCCATGCGAGCGGGGGGCTGGGCTGTGCAGGACTGGGACAGAATCTCTGCCGGTTGGATGCACTGCGCTTACTGGGGAAGTGTTGGAATTGGGGCATGGGGAGATGAGGCAGAAAGAGAGAGCGAGAGAGAGAGAGAGAACACCCTCCTGGTCAGCTATGCTTCCAGAGTTGCTTCCTCCTTCCATGCGTTTCGGCTCAGGGGATCCATCAGGCTGACATCGCGAGGCGCCTTTGCCCTGGACTCGCGTGTCTGGTGCTGGCCAGTCCGAGTGACTGTGTGCTTTGAAGGTGAGAGAGAGCTGGGTCCACGTGAGCGCCGGGGCTGATGAGGCATGGGCGAAGCAGCCAACCTGCTCCCCCTGTTTGTGCTGTGTTCCCTCTCCCCTTCTAACCAGACCTCCCCGTCTCCATGCTTGTTCCTGCACACTAGGGACAGTTTGATTTGGCTTGGACTGAAGTCCCTCTTGTGCTTGATTCTTCCATCACCCTCTCCTTCCCCCCAAATATATTTGTCCTTAACGTGTCTCTGTAGCTTGCAAGGTGTGGAAATTGCCCCCGGAGGACATTTCCCTCCCCCCACCCTTGCCCCCGCCCTGCAATTCTCCTTGTGGTCCTGGACGCTCTCTTTGCCCGCTGCTAGGAGAGTGTTTGGAAGGAACATAACGCACAGTTGCTGGTGCCAGCAAACAGGCTTGAACAGGGCCCAAGAAACGCCCTGCCAGTTACCCTCAGGGTCCCTCCCCCCCTCACCCTTCCCCGCCCACCCCAGGTGGACTGAGCCAGGGAAGGGAGGAAGGCGGCAGAGCTGGGGAGGAGGAGTGCTACCGAGGGCTTTGCTGCGAGGGCTCACTCGACTGACAAACCCCGGGGCTTTGTCTGGTGTCTCTTTGGCGCATGTGTTCCTTGTGCTGGTGCTAGAGGCGCTAGTGCCGCTGGAGGGGAAGAGCAGGCTCCTTGCTGTCCCCCTGCTCTGCCCTTGGCAGCGGGATCGATGCCTGCTCCTCCCAGACCTGCCTGACACTTAGCAGCCATTGATGGATTGGGAAGAAGAAGGTGTAAAATGAGTCAGTGTCTTGGCTCCGTCCGCTCCTCTCTACAGTAGTGCCAGGTGGAAGGGGGAGGGGAAGGTTTGAAAATGACTTGGCTGGCAAAGAAGGGTCTGTTTTCCCGCCCAGGTGTCAGAACTAGGTCAGGCCTTTTCTTCCTTCATGTGATCAGGTAGGATGCAGCCAGCGGGTGGGAGGCAGGGGAAGGGCCCTGGAACGCCTAGCCGTGGGGTGACAGTCAGGAGACAGCGTGCAGCAAGACTGGGCGAGCGAATGACTCAGGTTAGACAGCCTCCTCCCGCATCATCGCTCACCTGCCTGTGGGAATCGCTCGCTCAGTCTGCCCGTGCAGCTGTGGCAGCAAAGGGAAACAGGTTGGCTGCCCGACATGTCTAGCGCCGCAGGGTCCTCCCCCCGCAAGTGAGCCTGGGCCAGGCTGCTCAGGGCTGCCACAAGGGCAGCGGGTGTGGGACAAAGGGCTGGGAGAGCTTGGACCAAACTCTTCCAACTCATTTGCCCTTAGTTGCCAAGTTCGCAGGGCAAAGATTTAACACAGGGCTCCTTCCCTCAGGGAACCCGCCCTGCCCTCACTGCCGGTGTTTAGCGGGGGGGCATTGTCTCCACCCTGTCCCAGCACACATTCGCCTTGGCACGGCTGGTCGCTGTGGTGGATTTCTCTGTAGCACCGACGTTCCCTGTGGAATGCCAGCAATGCATCTGGCACGTGGGGTGGCGCTGGTGCGGCAAGCGTGCCCTGCACATCTGGACATGTCTGGACCCAGTGCTTTCTTTTATCAAGGGAGAGGGGAGTCTCTCTGTTCAGGTTTCCTCTTGTCAGTCGATGACGTACGCTCTGTTGCCGCTCTCACAGACTTTGGGCAACAGTGAAGGAGTCTCTTTGCTCCCCTCCCCAATCCTCAGGCCCGCAAAGCCTTCCTATCCCTCAAGTGGCAGTGGAAGGACAATATATTGCTGGGGCTGGTCCTGGCTGCCTTTGAGCTGAATGGCTTTCTGCCCCCGTGGTTCGCTATGCTGCAATCTGGCAGTGGGTAATGTGAGAAGGCCAGTGTGAGTGGTGTGGAGATGAGCGCATCATCCCAGAGACTGGCTCTCCAGACCTGCCGTGGCATTCCCGCCCCACCTCCCCAGTGGACCCACAGGGCTGTATTTTTTTTCTTCTTTCTTTCGGTTTTCTTCCGTTTTCTCTCTCTCTCTTTTTCTCCCTCTCTCTCTCTTTTCTGTTTTGTTTTTTTCCCCCTTTTTCTGTTGTTGTTGTTTTTCTTCCAGAAAATCAAAGCGAGGAAAGGGGAAGGGTCAAAAGAGAAAGCGCAAGAAAAGCCGGTACAAACTGCTCAGCTTGTACGTTTGTGTCATGTGCTTGGAGACTCTGTCCCAAACCAATCAACACGCTTGCGGCACACTCAAAATCTCCCCCTCCCCTCCAAATCACGGGTCGGCTCCTGTTCCCTGCAGGGCAGCACTGGTGGTGGCGCAGCTCTGGCATGGGGCAGGGGTAATGCAGCTCAAGGACAGGTGGCTTTCGCTTGCTTGGCACATGCTCTCTTTAATGGAGTGGCTGCGGTCGTTTCGGAGCGCACAGGAATGTGGTGGCCAGGCGGGCTTGGTGCGTTCTAACCGCTCCTTATAATGCACATGTGTGATCCCCCTCCCCGTCTCGGCTTCTGTCCTCAGCCAGTCACTGCTGCAAGGCGGGCTACCGGAGACTGGTCTCGGCTGTGCATGCATGTGCGTGTGTGTGTGTGTGTGTGTCTGATGAAAACACAAGCACAGAGGACTAGTGGAAGTCTGGGTAATTTAGGGGAGCTGGGCTCTCTCTCTCTGCTGGATTGGTGGCTTCTCTCTCTCTCTCTCGCTCTCTCGCTCTCTCTCTCTCTCTGATTCACACAATTCTGCATTGCAAATTCATTGCCCTTCTCCTGATGGTCTCTCAGGTGGCAGGTCTGTAGCGGGATGGGGGCTTAAAGAATGAATTCAATTCCCCAAGGAAGGGCAGGACAAAAGTCAACAGTAGAAGCAAGGTGCAGGGGTTTTCTCTCTTCTCATTGCACAATTGAACCCAGCCTGCTTCTCTAGGGGACGAGAAACCATTGGAGGTTTAACCTGCTAGCCTCTTCGTTAGCTTGGTCGTTCCATTTCAGGGGCCCTCTGCTAACAAGTCTGTAGTCCGTGAGGTTCTCTCACCTTCCTGCCCTCGTGCAGACTGGACCCAATGCAGGATTCGTGAATGCCACGCTGAGAGCCTGTTTTCTGTCTCTTTACGCTAACGCAAGCGGGTGTTGTCGCAACTAGGTTCCGGGACTGTCGGAGCGCTGCTGCCAGAGTCCGTCAGCCAGCGACTCTCTGGTGGGGGCGGGGGCTGCGGGGAGAGGGCTGGGGATTGCTTCGATGTTTAGGGTGTTGCATGTGTATTTTCTTCCTGCTGAAGCGCTGTAGCTTAGACTTCTTTCCTTTTGCCTTTTTGCAGTCACTGTGAGCCTTGCTCAGAGAGGAGAAAGCACTTGTTTGTACAAGATCCCCAGACCTGTAAATGTTCCTGCAAATTCACAGACTCACGTTGCAAGTCGAGGCAGCTTGAGTTAAACGAGCGCACTTGCAGGTTTGTGTCCTGAAGGATGAAAGAGAAACACACAAAGAGAGAGAAAGAGAGAGAGAGAGGTGGCGCTTGCTTCCTGCTGGTTTCTGGCACCAATGCTCTGTGATCGCTCCTTTCCTCTGTACTAAGGGGCAGGGGTCGGAGGGACACCTTGCAATGGGAAGGGGGCAGCGTTTAGGTCTGCTGTGAGCGTCTAATATGCTGGCAGGGACTGGATGGGATGCTCCCATGGACGGGGCGTTTGGGTCCAGCCTACCCGGTAGCAGGACACCATGGTGGATTTCAGTTTGCTGTGCTAGGCAGGGAAGGAGCCTGTAGCCCCATATACGTCACAGTGTATCTTTGCCCAGTGGGCTGGTTTAAGGAAGGCACAAGGCTCCTCTATCCCCCTTTGATTAGACTCCCCCTTTTTCATAGGAAACGTATCCCTTGGCATGCTTGGAGGGTGACTCTTACAGACACCTCTGGGAGACTGGAAGCAGTCAGGGAAACCCTCCCTTCCCCTGAGCTCTCCCCACGCACCCCCAGAGCCAGCATTTCTCTTTGCCCTCATGCTCCTAAAAGCTAAGGAGAGGACTCTCGGACTGTCCTGTGCACAGCTCTGGCCCCCTCCCCACAAACAAGTATGTGAGAGCGCGTGGGGCTGGGCCGTGGGACACCGTATGCAAGGCAGGGTTCGTGATTTCTTAGCTGCCTGTGTGGTGTGACTCCAGGGATGCTGTGTGGTCTGTTCTATTCAGCCAGCCAGGCTGGGTGGGTGCTCTCCGTCAGCTATCTGGAGTCTGACCTGTGCTGAAACTGGGGGCCAGATTGTCAGCTGGTGCAAAGCAGTGTAGCCACGTTGAATCTGATGGCGCTGTGGTGGCTGACACCAGCTGAGGGTCTGGCTGGGGCGCCTGTGAGAGAGTCTCTGTGAAGATGTATAAAAGGCGAGAGCGAGGGTCCTCGGTGGCCATGGGCTGGAAGACGAGGCCTCTCCTCGCCTGCCTCGTAGCAGTGTGGAGGTTGAGCAGCATCCGGGCACTACGGCCATCCCTTGGAGTGAGGTGTTCATACCCCTAGAGCGTTGTGCCGTCCCACCTGGTACCAAAGGCCAGGAAGCCCCAGCCTGCTGGCGCTGCCATGGCTTGCGAGTGCAGAGGCCTTCTCGGGGGTGGGGAGGCGTAACCCGAGCGGGAGAGCGCCCCGTGCTGTGGCAGAGCAGAGCCAGCCCTTCTTGAGTTACAGAGTCAGACCCGACAGCTCCCTGCCCTTGACCTTTATCTCCTACCCCTCCCTCCCCCGCCCACCAGCAGCTGGAAATCAGCCTCCAAAATTCAAAGGGGGGGGGGGAATATTCCCAAGTGAAAAAAATCTTACTTGCTTGAGAGATTATTAGGCTCTCTTGCCAATCCCCTCCCTGTGGTGGGCTGAGTGGCATGATTAGAGGTTTCCAGAACTAGTTCATTGGCTGGGAGCACAGGATGGATTCTTGGGAGCGGGTGATTTAGCTGTTTCCGGATTTAAAGCTGTTTAAGATGAAGTTGCTCCCCCCTCTCCCCACTGGGGTTTCTGAAGTTGGGCCCGCTGGGGCAGGGCAAGCTCTTGTTTCTCCCACTGCTGCCACAAGCGGCTGCTGCTGTTTGCTGGCACTGACCCCTGCTCTCAGCAGCTAGTGGAATGGAGGCGCGCTTTCCTTTCATCTCCTTGCTTGCATGAGGCCGTCTTTGCTGCACTGCTTCCAATGGAAACCCAGGCGAATCAGGGTGGTGGGGTGTCTTTGCATGGGCCAGCCAGTCCCTGTGCACATGAGTTGGTGTGTGCAAGTTGTGTGCGAGTGGGCGAGGGGGCACAGGGTGGGATTGAAGGCCGAGGAGGAAGAGAAAGCTTTTCAGTTGTAATTCTGCTCCTAACTCACCCTCCAACCTCAGAGAACCCAGGGGAATGTGACTGATCTGGGTTGATATTCTCAGTTATTTCCCCCGTCTTCTAGTACGTGAAAAATCATTACCTGGGTCCCTGCAGTGCCTTCATCTTGTCCCTGCAGAGTCTCAGTGCGGTCTTAAACTTGTCAGTGCCCTCCCTGCCTGCCCCTGTCTTCTCCCTGACCCGCAAATGTAACCCCTCTTCTGTCTTTCCTCACCCTTCTCCCCAGCAGATGTGAAAAGCCAAGACGGTGAGCAGCGGAGAACAAGGGGGAACGGCCCTGTTTCTGGAGCCTGATTTCTCACCTGGACAGAAAAAGAAAAAAGAAAAAGAAAAAAAAAAACCTAATCCAAATGAACCCTAAAATGAAGGATCGGTAGAGCACAGCACTTTCAGTACGGACGATGGACTCCGGAAGGAACATTCCCCGAGGCACCCGCCGCACAAGATTCACCTTTGGGTTTTGAACTTTTTTTTTTTCTTTTCATGCTGCTAAATAACAGAGCCAGGAAGACTATAGGGGTGTATTTTATGTGATTCCCATGCATACACACACATATATAGGTATATAAGTAAAATAAATGCATATATACGCAGATATATGTATATATATTTTAACCACATATGTGTGTGTGTGTACGTGCGCATGAGTGTGTCTGTACACACACTGAATTTTTTTGAACGTTGCTAATGTTATTGGTGTCTTCACTGGATATATTCGACTGCTGTGGACACAAGCGGGCTACTTGGGGGAAAAGAAACAAGCTAAGGCTGGACTTAAGCAAAAGTTCTGGGTGTACCCTTCTTAACTCTGACTGACTTGTGCGGCCTCCGCTGTTTCTCTGTGGAGTGTGCTGTTCCACAAACCACCTTCTCCTCTCTCTGCCTGGGAGAAGAGGAACCAGAGAGGAGAGAAAGGGGATTTCAAAGAGCGGTGCCTTGGGCTGTTTTGGGTCAAAGGTCAAGGAAATGTCTTGGGACGCTGGGTCCTCTGCGTGATTGAGGATTCCTTCTCCCTTCCTCCCCCCCCGGCCTTCTCCCCTACTCGTCTCATGACCTGTCTGCCTTGCTGGGACACGGGATGTCAGTGTACATTTTTGCGTTGACTTGACTTGCTGTAGAAACTCTGCCGAGGGTACAGCCTGGCCTTAAGGATGGTGGGCAGCTGATGCACGAACCTTTCCCCTTGAGGAAGTGTCACAAGAATCTAGATTTCTCACCCTGGTGGCTGCAAAAACGGACAGCCTGCAGTGTGCCAAAGCAGGTATGGGGACCGGTGCATCGCCAGGCAGCCATTCAGCACTGTCTGCTTTCTTCATGCACAGAGCTGCCACTGAAGAGCATCCAAGATGCTTATGGAACATTTCTGGAAAGGGATATTAATCAAAAGTATATACACAGTAGGGGTGTGTGTCTGTGAAGCTGTTTGTGTGTGTGTCTGTATATATAATTATATGTCCTTTTTATATATACAACCAAGATTTTAAAAAGTGCCTAGTGCTTTGGATTGGGGAGCATGAATCAGCATTCAAGCCGCCCTCCCCGTCAGTACACGGCCCAGGCTGAGGAAGCTAATGATCCAAGTAGCGGACCAAATTCAGCAATAAATCCTGGTCACTTGCCACCTGAGGCACGTTAAGCATATGCTAAGAAAGAGCGATTTTGGGTGCTTTGTAGGAAACACCCTAAGGAGGCCTGATTTTTTCACCTCTTCTCTAAACATCGGGCTGTTGGAGTCTCAAGTTGGGCACCCACGAATCAACACCTCAAATCACTAGGCACTTTTGAAAATCTTGGCCCTATGTATGTCTGTAATGTGCGCCAGTATACACACACACACCCACACACACACACACCCCAAGATGTGTTTGTATGTCTGTGTGGATATATATAATCCAGTTCTGTGATTAAAAAACACTAATCAAAAGGGTACTTGGTTTGTGTCAGAATGCTGCCCAAAACCACCTGCAACTGAACTTTCAACGCCTAATAATGTACCAAATGAAAGCTTCCAAAAAGACGAGACGGTCTAAAAACAGACTCACAACAAGTGACTACTAACCACTAGGAATTCCCCATCCAACTGATGGCTTTCAGGAGGAGGAAAACACGCGGGTGTGTACCTGCACCCATCATGTATATATTTACGCTGCGTCGTGCTCAAGACGGAGGCTTCTGAGGGGGAAAGAGAAAGTGTTTTATATACTTATTTAATATCCCTTTTTAAATTAGAAATTAAACAGATAATTTAATTAAAGAGTAGGGATTTTTCAGTATTCTTTGGTAATATTTAATTTCAGCTATTTATAAACCATACCTCCTTTTTTTTTTTTTTAACTGATTGTGTATAAGTTTAACCCTTCTATTGCCCCAACCTATCTCTCCCCAATTGTTGGCAGACTCAGTAGCATGTTATAGGCAGTTATTTAATTAAGTTCCTCTAACACCCATCCCTACACATTCCTATTGAGACAAGGGTTAGATATACATCTACATACTATATATATATTTGGCTGTGTGTGTGTATATATATATATGTTTATGTATATGTGTGATTTGGATTAAATAGACACTACAATTTTTTTTATATATGTAAAAACAAAAAACAAAAAAAACAGGAACAACAGAAAATTCTACAGCCTGAATTTCTCCTTTTTTAATTTTAATATTTGTTATTTTATTTATTGGTGCTACTGTTTATCTGTAATAATTGCGGGGAAAAAAGATATTAACAATACATATTGTGTCTAGTGAATTTTTTCAAGATATTCCGTAGTACATATTTATTTTTAAACAAACAAACACAAAATTACAGCTATATCTTAAAAAACAGCTTCAACAATGACAAACAAACTCTTTTTTGTATTAAAGAATTTAATTCTGATCTCGATTTTCTTTGGCTTCTCCTTCTGCTGTGCATCCAGTCGTTCTTCCAGTGTGTAAACAGACTCTCTTGTGCTGTCTCAAGATGAGTGGGCACCTGGGATCAGTGGTTGGACTCCATGATTTTGTTCCCAGCTTTTAAGAGGAGAGTGCGGTCTGGTGGGTATGAGCAAAGGAGACTAGGGGTCAGGACTCTTGGATTCTCTTCCTGGCTTTGGCAGGGGAGTGTTGTCTAAATGGTAAAAGCACAGGACTGGGGGTCAGGAGATCAGCAGTCTACTCCTAACGCTATTATCAGGATCGAAGCCCCATTGTACTGGTGGTGTAGAAACACAGAGGTAGCCGTGATCCTAATGGTCCCCCATGAGCTTACTAAGATGAGAGCCATACAAAGTATAGGAGAGAGCAAGATGATCATTGTACAACATTTTAATAAACATTTTGTTCTATTGTATTACATCAATACATAATTATCAGCCATGGCTCAGCCAAGCCATTGCTGTCAGGTTGTCACACCTCCTGGCGTCTCACTTTTCCCCTTTGTAAAATGGGGAGAATGATGTCAACGCATCTTTGTAAAGTGCTTTGGGATCTACTGATTAAAAGCACTTTGTAAGTGCTAAACCATCTGTTTTTCCTTTTCCCTTCTTCCCCAGCCATGGAGGTGGGCATATCAGATGGACTTAATCCTCTGGGTGTCCTGGAGGTGAGTGTATTGGATGTGGGTAACCCCTCCTGGTTGTCCCCTATGAGTGTGGCATATTTGGTAAGACCTGCAAGCACTGAAGGTATCAACAGAGCCCATCGAACACATGCCGTGCTGCAGAGGAGGGTGTTTGGAGGAAGGGGAGCAGGTATTTTAGGAGGTCCCATCCTTTCACCAATATCTACTTGTTTCATTTACAAACATCTTGTACATCCAGCAATAGGATGGATGTGCTGGCTGCCCACCTGGCTACCACTGCTTCCATGCCATGCTTCCGGGCTGCTCCAAGGGGCACAGCTGCAAAGGCCTTTGGGAAGTGAAATCTCAGCATGAAGGAACCCAGCTGGCTTCCTCCAAGATGGCACTAGACTGATGATCCAAAGGACTCCTCAGGGAAGCTGCTGGACAAACGCAGACTATTACCAATCCTGCCCTTTATCAGCCATTGGCTGTGCATGGGGCATGGTGGGAGGGGAATCAGAACATGCCCCTACTGTTGAACTGTGCTAGGGAAATGCAGACAGAGCACATTTACAAAGCTAGGGAGCCCTGGGATCCTGCTGCTCATTGAGCTAACTGGCTCTGTTTGGTGGGACCCCACATATTCCCAGTGTGGTTTGCCACTCGGTGGTGGACTCCTTTGCATCTTCTCTGCTTGGTGTGAAAGAACTATGGCAGCTGCCTCAGATGCACACACGCTCAGAGCCGCGGTGTGACTGAGGAACGATCCCTTCAGGAGTGGAGACCCCTGCGGGGGAGACACCGGTAGGGCTCCCTTCCGAGTGAAGCTGAAGTCCCCATTCCTTGGGATGGCTGGTCTCCATGGTGACGAGCCTGGTCCTGCACAGCTCACAGGACTCCCGTAGGATGACTCCCTAAGTAAGAACTACACATGTGAGGCCGGCATTGCAGGTTTGAGCTTGAATTTAGGAGCACAATATTTCACCCCCTTCACGGAGCTTTTGTCTTGTATGATACTCACCAGTAAAGTAAAGGCTGCCTTTGTGTAGCACCATGGACTGCATCCATGCGCTTAACGAGCCTTTCATTTACTCTGCAGTAGGAAATGCGCTGAGGTACCTAAAGAAGATGGGCAGGGCACACCAGCATAGGCCCAATGGCCTGTGAAGGGATGTTAGATGCGGTGGGTTCTGAGTTACTACAGAGAATTCTTTCCAGGTGTCTGGCTGGTGAGTCTTGCCCAAATGCTCAGGGTTTAGCTGCTCACCATATTTGGGTTCGGGAAGGAATTTTCCCCTAGGGCAGATTGGCAGAGGTTCTGGGGTTTTTTCGCCATCCTCTGTAGCATGGGGCATGGCTCACTTGCTGGTGGATTCTCTGTACCTTGAAGTCTTTAAACCATGATTTGAAGACTTCCATAACTCAGTCATAGGTTAGGGGTCTATTACAGGAGTGGGTGGGTGAGGTTGTGGCCTGCGTTGTGCAGGAGGTCAGACTACACAATCATATTGATCCCTTCTGACTTTAAAGTCTGTGAGTCTATAAGACTTGTGACAAAAATCACACTGCTGCCGAGATGTTTCAAACTCGTTCACATTCTTCCTCTGGTTGCAAACCTCCGGCTGCTTTCACTACTAGACAGTTACTAAACTTTACTAGCTTTGTGAGTAACTTGCCCACCCATGAATGGAAGAAAGGAGAGAGAGACCTAGGGGGGCAAAAGGTTAGATTGGGATGACCTTGAACCAAGCTCAGTTAGGACCATTTTACCAGATGTAGGATGGACATTATAGCACAAATGATCCCTGCCCCTCCACTGTGCTACTGAAAAAGGGGTCAGGGAAACAGACCCATGGGCAAATATGTCCCCATCTCCTAATCTGTGTGGGTAAATTTAGTGCATAGGCACAAGACCTATGCACTAAAGTCCCACATAAGCACTAGGGATTTAAGTAGTTCATAGGTTTTATGCTGGTCCTCCACACATGGATGAATTTCATTATTATTTATTTGTCTTAGAGTAGCTCCCAGAGCCCCCTTCCGCCCAAGTTCAGGATCCCATTGCACTAAGCGCGGTACGAATACATAGGAAGAGAATCCAGGCCCAAAGATCTTAGAGTCTAAAGAGACAAGCCAGACAAAGGAAGTATTACTCTGCTTTTACAGATGGGACTGAGTCACAGAGATTAATGATTTACCTGAGGCCCCACAGGGAGTTGGCAGGACTGAATGTGTGCCAGATGTCCTGTGTCCTAGTCCAGTGCCTTAAATATAAGATTGTCACAATAAGAGAACAGCACAACTAGACAGGATGGGCTAAAATGTGAAGGGCCTAGAAGATAAGAACACAAAGCTGATGTATGCTGCAGAGAAGGATGACCTATTTAACCTTTTTATAACTGACCTTGGCACAAAGAGCGGGAATGTGTTAATAAAATTTGCGGATGACACGAAGCTGGGGGGTATTGCTAACACGGAGAAGGACCGGGATACTATTCAAGAAGATCTGGACCAACTAGTACACTGGAGTAATAGTAATAGGATGAAATATAATAGTGAAAA
>ML675721.1:8767001-9014755 GCA_007922155.1 Mesoclemmys tuberculata | reverse complement strand
CAGACTAGATGATCATATTGGTCCCTTCTGACCTATGAGTCTATGAGTCTATAAGGGAGGGATCCTCAAAGGGGCGGAGGATGAAGTCAGAATGATGGACGAGGGAGGTGACCCTAGCAGCCATATTTTGAATGACCCTCTTTCAGGATTTGCTTTTTCTTCAATGGTTGTGGACCTTGGTTGGATTGAAAGGGTCCTGGGGGCTTTGCACCATGGAGGGTCCATGGAGCAGGATCTGGTGCCCTGTTGTAGGACTAAGGAACTGCGTGTGGATACTGAGGTTCCTAAGGGATTTCCATGCACTCTGATGCTCTGTGTCCTAATGGCCCCTCTGATGCTTTGTCAGTATCGCAGCGTTCATGCCTGGGGGATGCTATGACTCCTCTTCGAGCTACGGTCCACCTGTGTCAGGATACCGATACTGCTTGTGAGGTTACGCAGGCAAACCTGGCTAAAATACTGGCTTAGTGGATGCGATCATAGCACGGCTAGGGGCTGGCCCCAGGGATTAGCGAAGTCAGCCCACCATTTATATCGAACACAACTGTAGCAGAAGTGTTCAGTTCTGAGTGATGACTGAAATGAGTATGACGTTCCAGCCTGGGTACATTACAGCTCCATCACACAGGGAGTTACTGTCAAGTTCCTGTGCTCCTGGGCTGTTTGCACAGCTCTACCTCATTGTGTGATGCAGGGCTAATCTGACTGGTTGAAATGCTTTCGGATCTATTTTTACCACGCAGACCCTGCCCTTTTAGATGGCTCAGGTGCATCGTCAAGAACACATGATTCGAATGACTCCTCAGGCAGCCTGATTACATGAGAACTTCAGAAGTGGCCTGGCGCAACACGCTGTCGACAGACACCACCGCGAGTTTAGCACGAAGGTGTGCGCCCAGCTCTGGCATGAGGGGAAAGTGCATTGCCACCACGCTTCAGGCTGGGCTGCCTGGCAGAGCCTGTGATTTTCATATTGCAGATGCAAGATGTTGAGTCACAAGCTAATGCTGCCATGGGAAGGGCTCAGTGCTGTTATTTCAGCACTTTCTCCCCAGCTCTTCCTGGCACTATTTCCATGTGCATTGGAAGGGTCTGTCACATGCTTTGGACCTCTGGGTCAGGACAGAAGGTCCAGACTGGCAAAGGTCACTTGCTTTGCCAAGGTGAGCGAGTGCCATAAAACCAGTGGCATGCCCTGACATTGACTGAGCATTCAGCTCTCCCACTCTTTGGGAGACACCTAAAGCATCGCAGGGGCTTCCTTAAAACACTGGGACTAGGGATGATGACATGCTGACAACCTGTCTCTAGGGTGCTCTGCACTTGTGCAACTGAGAACCATGGATCTAGATAGCAGCATCACAAAGACTCAGCCAAAATGGTGTAGGGAGCAGTGGCTCTCGCTTTTTCCAGATGACTATGTCCCTTTCAGGAGCCTGATTTGTCTTGCGTACCCCCAAGTTTCACTTCACTTAAAAGCTACTTGCTTACAAAATCAGACATAAAAATACACACGTGTCGAGACACACTACTACGGAGAAATTGCTTACTTTCTCATTTTTACCCTAGCATTATAAAATAAATCAAAACCATAAATATTATACTGACATTTCAGTGTATAGTATATAGACCAGTATGAACAAATAATTGACTGCATGAAATTTTTGTTTGTACTGACTTCGCTAGTGCTTTTATGTAGCCAGCTGTAAAATGAGGCAAATATCTAGGTGAGTTGATGTACCCCCTAGAAGATCTCTGCCTACCCCCAGGGGTATGTTTACCCCTGGTTGAGAACCACTGGCATAGGGAATAAAGGGGCTGTCTCAGAAACATCCTTTGGGGTCTTTGCCCCTCTTGCGTTGTGCAGTAAGAGACCAAGTGTTTGACAGAGATCAGCTCCAACTGCCTCTATATTACACAACTCAAGCCTCTTAAAGGTACAGTTCCCCACACTCTTGACAGCTGCATAAAACTCTCTCAAAAGTGAACATAAGGTACACACACAAATCAAAGGGGAAGCTCCTTGCCCCTTAGCTGCAGTCCCTATAGAACAGCTCAGGAGAGGCCGCTGAGGTTCCCTCCACTCAGTTGTATACTGTGCCCTGCAATGGTCCTGGGCTTAACAAATGTTACGGCTCCATCAATTCTTAGTAGATTCATAAGTGTTAAGGCCTGACAGGATCATTGTGACCCGCCAGTCTGGCCTCCTGTGTAACGCAGGCCATGGAACCTCCCCCAGTAATCTCGGAATCATGCCCATCACTTCTGATCGAGTTACAGCATAACTTTTCGACAGCCAGCCAGTCTTCACTGAAAGAGTGCATGTGATCGGGAATTCACCAATCCAGGGGCACACAGGAAGGAGGCACTTTTCTGCTGTTGGGGTTGTGGTAGTACAAGGAACTGAACCCAGGACAGTGTTCTAGCCACTGTACCAGCCATCTTTGCTTCCCATAGGGAGGAGGCTCTTTTCTTAAAATAAGAATAACCCTCACCTTGTCCAAGCACTCCGATGCAAGGCTGCATATTATTAGCCTCCTGACCATTGCAATCAATAGATGCCACAGCACTTTTCACAAAAGTTAATTCCCACCGCATGCCGTATTCCAGCTCGGGTCATTCCATGCTGCAGAGAGGGTTTGTTTGCACTTTCTGTCCTAAACTGCTCCGCTTTCAAATGGCTGCACATTCTGCCTCATCGGAGGCTGTGTTTCACTGCTAAGCGAAGTGGTTCCTGGCTATTTAGGCCCCAATCCTGCAATTTACATGTGCGGATGGGGACGCTGTGCGGAGCAGCAGGCTGTCTGTGCCTTGTAAATTGCCAGATTGGGGCCTTCGTCTGTAAAGCACGTTGTGATTCCTTGGGATTGAACGGTATTGCTATCGCACCCTGACCTGGTGGTGTTCTGGTGCCTGACTCCGATGTGGGAGGGGAGACATGAGCCCTCAGCATTGCCAGGGCAAGCTGCACGGGAGTGATCTCAGAGTCCAGGGGTTAAGGCTTGTGCTCTGGTTTCCCAAGTAGAGTGAAGTGTGGGTGACAGGAAAGGGGGAGGGAGGGGAGGAAATGGCAGGGGAGACAAACCCCTTTGTGTGACGCACCACTGAGGCGAGTCCATTCCGGCCTGGATAGGGAGGGGGTGGCACAAGAAACAAAAAGAGGGTGGGTGAAAGGAGAGAGAGGTGACCTGTGACGCTAAGAGGCGAAGGAACAGGGCAACTGTCTCAGAAGCGGGGTGTGGCGATCGTGAGATAATCTGTCCGCCTTGGGGCACAGGGAACCCCACCCCTGTGCAGTTATGAAATCTTTTCCAGTCTCAGGGAGAGATCTATCGTTTGAGTAAATTGCTCTGAGTGCTGGAAACTGCCAGTTAAGGTTTTGCAGGAATGTTTGAGCTCCCAGCTTTTGCAGGCACTCAGTGATATTTACCAGCCTCTGAGCCCACCCTGGGCCACCCCCTTTAAGCCTCAGCATACCATATCTTGAGTCAAAATCTGTGAGCCTTATTCCTCAAAGGAATTCCTCTGAATGCTCTCAGATTCTCCACCGACGCTCTCCTGGGTATTAATTTCACTGAGTCACCCCATCATGGGACTATTTATAAAAACAGGCACTGATCTGCATCCTTCACAATCTTCAGTTCATCCACTAAATCCCCTCCAACCCTTTTCAGGCTATGAAATCCTAGTTTTTCTGTCATGTCCCTTCATGTATAAGTCTCACCCCTCTTCTAACCCTCTCTCTTGTGTATCTTCAGTCTTAGATCTTTCTTAAGGACCAAAGAAGATTGTTCATTGTACTCTAATGCCATCAGAAACATTTCTTGCTTATTTCCTAGCCTGTTTTTAATGCATGCAAGCCCCCATTTTGTTTTTTCGATGGCTGCTACACTCAGGGCAGACACACACTCTGAGGTATCTACACCTAAAATATTTTTTCTTCAGAGGCAAGTCACAGTGTATAGAGAAAAAATAGGTGATTCCAATGGCTAATTACTCTCATCGTCAAAAAATGTACACCTTATTTCCAATCTGAATTAGTTTGGCTTCGCCTTCCAGCCAGCGGGTCGTGTTGTACCTTTCTCTGCTAGACTGAAGAGCCCATTCTCAAATATTTGTTCCCCATGTAGGTACTTATGTAATCAAGTAACCTGTTTACCTTCTCTTTGTTAAGCTAAATAGCTTGAGCTCCTTAAGTCTGTCACTATAAGGCATGTTTTCTAATCCTTTAATGATTCTCGTGGCTCTTCTCTGAGCCCTTGTCAATTTATCAACCTCCTTCTTGAACTGTGGGCACCAGAACTGGACATCGTGTTCCCGCAGCAGTCACGTCAGTGCCAAACACAAAGGTAGAATAACCTTTTTACTCCCACTTGAAATTGTGCCACTTCCTTTGCTAGATCATGAATAGAAACTTTAAATGACTGTCGTCACGCTCCAGTCCTGGGGCACCATCATATTCATTGTTTGTTTCCCTCTGCTCTGCTCTGAGGACCAGCTTTTTACTAAGATTCTTCCTTTAATCACATAGGCAGCTTTTAATGTACAACAAGACTTTGTCCCTCATCCAGGGGCTGTTTATTATCCTGAACAGCCTTTTGTAACAACTCTTATTTAAAAAAAAAAAGCGTTTGAAAAATGCAAGCGAATCATATCCATTAGGTTAGTTTTTATTTATTATCTGATTCATTTTTTCCCAAAAGATAGCAGGTTAGATAGCTCTTTCTCCTTCACAGGTGAGGAGATTTCACAGCAGGGCACAATCAACTCTTAACAGTGCTGGGATATTTCCAAACCAATCCCTACACGCCCAGGGCAAAAACCCAGCCGCAGGTTTGGAAGTGTTTGGAAAGCTAAAGGAAGAGGGGGAAACACCCAGCTGCCCCTATTGCAAAGAGTCAGGATCCTGTAATGTGTTATTAATGGTACTTAAAGAGGTAAATCAGAAGTCCTAAAGTCCTTCCCAATTTAGGCGGGTGTAGGGCAGCAGCTTGGCTACATCTAGTAAAGATGGGGCTTTGGCTGCAGAGGAAGCAGTAGTTTGTTTCTAGAGAAGCACTAGAGAGGATGCATCAGAGAGAAAACGTGGCTTACTACAGCCACCTGAGCTGCTTCATGCCACCCAGCTGAATCAGAAACTGATTTAGGGCTGCCAGTTCAGCCTTTTAAGTCAGATTAACACTTGAAAGAAGGGGCAGCTGGGTGCAAGTGCAGCAGCAAAATCTAGGCAGCTGGTTTTTGTTATGCTAATTAAAACGAAATGTGCGTGTATATAGGTATATTAATATGACCACTATTTCCATTTGACTCCTTCAGGCAGACTAGAGACAAAGAGTGTTTTTGTTCCTGTAACTGATTGTTATTTTTAATTGCCTGCAAAGGGCTCAGATAGGAGAAAACCAGAACTAAAATTTTTCTACTCTACAGAATTAAAGGCAGAATTCACAGGTACACTCTGGCTGGTTTGTGCCTCTCCAGTGACATAAAGCAGCTATAAAACTATCATTAATCCATCTGCTAACAGGCCATCTCACACGCTAGTGTCAGAACATTTCACAAACTAACTGCATCGTCTCCTGGGAGCTCAATGCGTGAAATGTCATGCGATTGGTCCCTACCAGATAATATTGTTCTTTAATGAGCTAGCACTTCACACCACCATGTGCATGCAATCACATGCCATATACGTGCAGAGATGCTCGTCCCGACTCTGGGACATATGCACATGTACATCCACAGACAGAAGCGCATCCTTCATTCTCTCATTCAAATTACGAGATCAAAAATGTTAATGACTAAAGAAGCCCAGGGGCGTCCCAGAGTTGGGACCAGGTACCAAGGAGATAGAGTCCTACACCATTCAGTGAGCACTCAGATACTAGTGCAAGCTTTGGTCCTTGTGCATACACTGAGCTCCCTCTCGCTTACCAAAGGGTGGTAGGGCTGTGGGGTAAGCCTACTGGCAAAACAGCAAACGAAAGCTTGCACTGAGGTAACCCAAGAAGAGCCCTTCGATGGCTACAAAGAGAAGATTTCAGTGGGCTCTTTTAACCAGGGCAAGGCGTAAGGAGCCAGTGGCTAGAGCAGGGGACAGCACTGGAATTCCACAGGTCTATTGCCAGCTCGGCTACTGACTTTCTGTGTCATCTCAGGCAAGTTGCTTTGGTGCAGATTTCAATGGAAGTTAGGAGCTTAGATGCCTTGGCTGTCCCCTCTCCGTGCCTCAGTTTCCTCACTTCTAAAATGGGGATAAAGATACTAATCTACCCCATTGGGCTAAAGGGAAAATGAATGGATAATTGTTAAAGATTAGTGAATAATGTTTGTAAAATGCTTGGAGATCCACATATGACGTAGCAGTGCAAACTCTGATCATAGTCAAATAACGACCTCATGTGCATGTGATGTGCAACCGTTGCCTGAATTACTAATCACTTCTGAGTCTTTACTCTCATCAACGGTGCTTTGGAAAGGAAGTTTTTCACTTGACTAAGAATACCGCTTGGCAGTTATGTTGTGTTCTTTCTAACTGCCAGGCAAGCTTTGTGGTTTGAGGATGAAATGTCCTTCCTATTGCTCCTTTCTTCCTGTGGTGCAAGATGGAGCCCAAAGATCTTTTGTGGCAAAAGCACAAGTTCAAGGATGCAATGGGTTTCAGGGCTGGCCTTTCATTTTTGGAGTGAGGGGAGAGGGGCATCAACGGAACAGTGTGGGGAGCCCAGGACTGAAATAGCGGAGTCCAGGACTGGAAGAGCAGGGGAGCTGCAGGGCAGAGGTGAAAGGGAACAGCAGAGCCGGGGGGCTGGGCTAGAATAGCAAGGGGCTGCAGCAGGGTTGGAATTGCAGCCACATTCCTGAAGAAGAAATGTGATTATCATCAACTACACAAAGGTCCATGACTCCTCATGGGAAGGGGGTGGTCCTTCAATAACACTGGCTAAGATCCCTCAGCACCCTACCCAGTGCAGTTTACAGTCTTGGGCAATTACAAGAAAGGAGATGCTTACCTTTGGATGGCTGAGGGTGTTCCACCCTCTTATCACAGATCTAGTGTGTGTTCCATAGGTCACCGTTCCAAAGTCAGACGAGCCTCCCTGCCTATTAGAATGTATTCATTGCTCAGGTGACCCTGGCTTTGTAAACCAATCAGCTGGCAGCATTGAAGTCCTCCCTCATTGGTTCAGAGCCTACCATCTGCTTATACCCTGACACTGCATCTTGTTCTAAAGATGGAGCCCCACGCCTGGGACTGAAACAATAGCATGGAAACAGGTGAGCTCAGACCTTGTCACATAATAGCAGTAATCTCCTCGCTTCTGACTATTGCTCAGCAATAAACACCTCTCGTGCTGTTAATAAAACACTATCTGCCACCCTTGGTATTTATAAAACTGGAACACCTTGCCCAGACTGAAGGCCAGATTCAGCGGTGGGTCTAAATTGGTGTAACCTTGCTCCAGCCCCTTTGGGTGCATGTGGTAGTAAGTGGAGTTCCCATCCTGCTCTGCATAGAGTAAGTACCTATTAAGATGAGGTCCAAGTTTATCCTCGTTCTGGGGTTTCTTTATTGTTAACTTCACTAACGACATAAGTCAGAGGTTGGGTTTTCTCATGCAGGACATTTCCCGCTCATTCCCTGTGCCTCTCAGAGATCTTCCAGACACACCTACATCCTGCATTTGAGCTAAGAGAATCCACTGGCTAGCAAGAATCAGCAGACATAACTTAGCCTGTCTGCACAGAGTGTTGGCAGCCTGCGTTAGCCTGAATCCATAGGGGAGCCATACATTTTTATGCAGGGTACTGAACTTGCAACTAGAGCTACGTGAATAATGGATTTTTCAGTGTGCTGGCCATTCTGAAAAACTGGGGAGAAAAACTTCGTTTTGGGTCACACTGCAAATGAAATTTTTGAAACGTCTGGTGAATCAAAAAGCTTAAAAAAAGGTTGTTTCTGATTGAACCAAATGCTCCATTCAGATTTGGGTCTAAGGCTTGGTCTATTCTAGCAGCTTATGTTGGTGTGACTACTTTGCTCAGGGGTGTGGAAAATCCCGAGCGACAGAGTTACACTGACCTAGTTCCTAGTGTAGACAGTGCTATGCTGGCGAGAGGATCTCCAGTCAATGTAGCTACTGCCTCTCGGGGAGGTGGAGTACCTACACCGATGGGAGAAGCCCTCGGTTCAGCGTAGGTAGCATCTTCACTGAGGCACGACAGCAATGCAGCTGCAGCATTTTCAGTGTAGACAAGCCCTAAGAGCGTCTAGTGATGAAGTAAAAGGAAAACTGAGTATGTAAGTTAGTGTGGAGGAGTCCAACCAACCTACACCTCTGAATTTGGCTCTGGCTGTGTAAGTCATGGGGTTTGTGGGTGGCTCCGGTGCTCAGGGGCTGGGAGGGGACTCCTGGCACGGGTGTGCTGGGGCGGAGATCCTGATGATCTCAGCGGCAAGAAGTGTGACTCTAAAGTACTAGTGCCCTACATTCACAGGCTGAGCTTGTGAATTCAGGCCCTTGTATCCTTCATGGCAATGAACACGGCTGTTGAACAGAGATTTACAGGGGGACGAAAGGCAAGCTAGTGTTCAGAGAGCAAATGGGCAAGCAAACTCATTGATCAGCTCCTGTTCTGGTGAACTAATCAGATAGTGCATGAAATCTACTGCTGGCACTTGTGCTACCCCAGTCACCAGATGCCGAACTACCAGAGGGCAGATCAAAAGCCGCCCACAAAGGCAGTTAGAGATTTTATAAGAGGAAGCGCTGGCCAGCATGACTCAACAGTCATTAGCGGTGGCACACCTACTCAGGAGTCTGGCAGAGCAGAAGGGAAGAAGTGTGAGCTCCTTAATCTCGCCTTGGTTTCAGATTGTTTCCCCTTTCTCAAAGCTGCAGCCAAAATGCCACTTGAAGGACGGAGTGAACTGTTTTTGCAGACGCTAACTGCTGTTGCACTGCAGAACGGGAGCAGGGGGAGATGTGCCACTCTATATACATCATGGGCAATCAGGATTGAGGCTGCGTTGTTCTGGGTGCTGCACTTTTATGCAGACATGGTCCCTGCCCCGAAGTGTTTACAATATAATCAGAGTCAAGACACCATAAATGAGAGGGAAGGGAGCAGGGGGAATGAAGGTAACAGTGGTATGAAACACCCCATCCCCAACTCCCTGCTGTCTAAGCCCTGGGCTCCCCACACACAGCTCTGCTCATGCCCCTCACTCCCAGAGAATCTGACTTAGATGGCCTCTCCCCAGCTCTGTGAAGCTGCCTGTTCTTCAAAGCTCGCTGCCTGGAGGAACTCTCTCTCTTTCTTACCCTTGGCTCCTGCAGTGGGAGGTGAACTGTCCTCAGCCATTCAACATGGAGGCGTGGCTGGGTCTGTTTATTTACACAACTCGGTGCCGTGCGTGTTATGGGTCACCCCTTCCTTAGTCATGGTTTCCACACAAAGGAGCTTGGAGAGGAAGGCACTCTCAAAAGTTTCTTGTAGGTCCAGTTTCTTTCCCTGGGTCAGATTAGGTTTCCCTCCATATTTCTTTCCCATCCCTTGATAAAAGAAGAATGGTTCCCTCTTGGGGGAGGAACTGGACAGGTTTTGATTTAATATTATTATTGTGTCAAATTGTGTTGCTTATTGTTGCTGTTGCAAGAGTTAGTTTCATTTGGGAAAGATCGGCCATCCCTGGATGAGACATCACAGGGGCAGCTGGAAATTCATTTGGGCAAACAGTCAAAAACAAGAGTGAGAGAAAAAAGCTTCCTCCGCCCTTCCCCATTTCTCCCCCCTTCCCACTCTCTTCCTAACTCCTTCCACTGCTCCAAAGAAATCCCCAGACTGGCTCAGCCCAGTAGACCACCCTGGTCAATGTCCTCTGGCTCTCTCTCTCTCTGACAGTAGCAAGAACCAGTTACCTCAGAGGACGGTGCATGAAAGCCTTGTGAAATAGCCCGCCCATAAGGGAAGTTGCTGCTTAATCCCTGTCAGTTAGTGGTTGGCTTATGTCCCAAATCACAAGAGTTTTCATCTCTTTACCCTAGCATACGTAATGCTAGATGTTCGCATGACACATCAAATGTCGGCTCCCTTTGTGAATCCCACACAGTTCTTGGCCTCACTGATGTCTTGTGGCGCTGAGCTCCATCTGGGTTTTTGCTCAGTTTCTGTTGGTGAGCAGCTGGTGGGAGGGAGGGGTTCTGGAAATGGCACCCAGTTTGTGTGTGTGTGTGTGTGCAAGTGCTGGCCCAGTCACCCTTCTGGGGGTACCACTGACTCTACGCTGAACACACTAGCCCTCGTTGCTCAATATCCTTCACTATGGGCCAACTTCTGCACTGAAGTCCACAGGACTTCGCAGGCTCTGCGTCAGTGAAGATTACATCCGTTGCATGTTGCATCTTCTGCCAGCATGTGTGCCTGTGGCTTCTCCGCAGTGAGCAACAAAAGGCTTTAGGATGAGGGGTTCCTCTCTGACTTCACTCCCAGCAGGCCAGTAACCTGACACACACCCTGCTTTCCATGGGTTTGCTCCGCAGCTGGTGGATGTTGTTTCTGAGGCCGCCAATGGCTGGAGCATCCAACTCTCGAAAGGCAAAAACCTGTTACATTTTCTGTTAGTTTCTTTGGTTTGGCCAAAGTCCCGAAGGACATAACTGTGGGTTTCCAAATATCTAAGGCCGATGAATTATTTATAAGCCATGCCGAGAACATCCTGGGCATGTGCATTTTACCAGGGAAAGGCTGGGTCTGGTACATCCACACACCTTAGTTTTGGGGTGCTGCAGAACTCGGTAGGGCTCTGCACAGCTCCCTGCAGGGTTTGCCTTTGAGGTAAGCACGCTGCATGCTCTGTAGTGGCACCAGCCTCAGGGTGTTCTGGGAGCGATGGCTTCAGATACACACACACAAACATGCCCAAACCATTAAAGGATTGTGAAGGAGGGTAGCAAAGAACTGGAGAGGGTTCTCTGTGTGATTCTGGAGCCCTAAGGGCCCTCTTTTTTGCACCCTGATCACCAACAAGGCCCCTTATCTCTAGGACCCATGTTTTGGCCAAGGACACCCTGCAGGGCTCAAGCCGTCTCTAAAGCTCGCTGGTGCGCCATTTCCTCTGAGACGCTGAGCTCAGGCTGCCTCTGCGGCACTGCCAGCCCACTTCTGCCTGCCCCAAAAGAGACTCTGCCCCGTGACAATGCAGAGGCAGCAAAGCAGGAGCCGCTCCATCTATCAGCCCCACCTCGGTGTGTACGATATGCCCATCACTGCAGTATCTGAGCACATGCGGCATTTTCAGACGCCTGTGAGGTCACGAGACTGGCTGGAGCTGACACCAACGAAACCGTGTCCCAGCCCAACCTCAGCTGCCCAGAGATTAGCTGAAAAGGGGAGCTACTCCCAGGGTCCAGATTCTCCTCTTCCTGCTTAGGCTGCTGTAAGGCCATCTTCAACAGACTGATATTATCTCCATAGTGACGCAGACAAGTGGCCCTAACCCTCTGTTAGAACTATGTCAGGGTCACTCTCTGTCTGTTTCTCCTATGCCACCCACCTGAATGATAGGCTTGGAGCCAGAAGCCTTTCACTGATCTTTTGGGCAGTACCAAGGCGTTTGTGGTTTGCGTTATAGCATACAGAGGATCTCAGCTCTGTGGCTCAGGCAAGTCCACAGCGCTCAGCAGAGCTGCTTATTTTATGGCCGTATTTGCTGCTGCATCCTGAGAAAGCAAAGCTTTGCTGTCCTGCTTTAATGGCAATACATCTAGAAAATCCCTAATCTTTGGAGGTGAGATTGGGTTTTTAAACCAGAATGCAAAAGATTTTAACTTTTGCTCCATGCTGAATGACAGGACAAAAGATCATCACAGGACTGTCTGCTTCCACTAAGGCCATCTTTCTCCTGTTGGGCTCTTCTGACTGATTACTAATTACTCTTATTGCAGTCCTGGCAAACAGACCCAGTCAAGACTGGGAGCCCACTGCACTAGGCACTGTACAAATGTATAGCGAGAGACAGTCCCTGCCTTGCAAAGCTTACAGTCTAAATAAACCCGACAGACAAAGGAGAGGAAGGGAAACAGAAGCAAGGAGAGGTGAGGTCACTGTCCAATGTCACAGGGCAGTCGGGGCAGAGCTGAGAATGGCCAGAGGGCTGGTTTGGTACTCTATCCCCTGGCCCACACTGCCTCCTCAGCATGCTTGCCTCATACTTCAGTGATGGCGGGCCGCTGGGCCAGCCTTCCAGTGTCTGTCTCCCCAAATGGGAGTGTAATTTCCTGGAACTGTGAGGAAGGAACAGGAGAAGGGGACGGGGAAAGTACTGGTTGGGGGAGTTTCGGGCAGGATGTGCTGGAAGGCTGGCATCTCAACTATGGCAGAGCTAAGGTTATGGTTCACTGGCTGTGGTCTATACATAGTTGTGCAAGTGATAAGGTGTGCGTCTCTGCATAGTGGAGTTGAGGGTGTGATCCTTCCTTTCGAGGTTTGTGTTACGTATGTTACGTGTGCAGCAACCTTAAGTGATACACAATGTAAGGTTACGGTGTATGAAGGTTCTGTTTCCCCCCAGCAAAATAAAACAGACTATTGTGTTATCAAAGCTTGTATTAATTGCTCAGATTCTATGGTGATTGGGGCTATATACGTGCCTAGATAGACAGGGATCAAGGGCCAGACCCTCTGTTACAATCTACTTTGTGCTACTCAGCCTTGATAGAGGGGAATTCACTGCCGATGTGATGGTGGTACAGTTGATGCCTGCAGCGAGAGCTCCCCGGCCGTACTCCTATTCCATTCCTCTCCTTTGCCCCATTATTATGTATTTATGATACAGAAAGACCTCTAATTATACACCCTGGCAAAACAGTTTACATGTTATTGGCATTTCAAGTTCTTTAAACAGGGATCCAAGGTCCTGGGAGGAAGGGGAAGCAGCAAAAGGACATGGCACTGACCTTTGAGACAGAAGGAAAAGACTGAGTAAGTGTTCATTCATTCATTCACCCAGGTTAGCAAATTGTACATTTTCTCTAGATCCTGGCAATTAACTGGGCGTGGCCATGCTCGCCTCTCTTGAGAGCACCAATGTATGAGCAGACAGAGTAGGAATTCAGTAAGCAAAATGAACCACTTTCCCTGAGCTGGGAGACCCAATTCCAAAGACATCATTACACAGTTAAGCCACTTGAAATAAAAGAAGGTAAAGAAAGGAGGAAAATGTATCCACAAACAAAGCTTCCAGTGACTCCCTTTGTCCGAAGGATCTTTGTGATCTAGTCCTTGGATTCAATTTCCGTCCGCATACGCTGTGCCCCTCCATCTCTCTCTGTCACAGGTATGCCCATGTGTTCCGACTCTCACCTGTGCCTGCATTCAGCACACATGTGCAAACAAGTGACAAGAGTGACATGCAAGCATGCCATGCACACAGTCAGCTGTCACTCAGGGCATACACAGGCATGCCAGCGCTACATGAACTGTGGGTCTCATGCCAGAGGCCATTGCATTGGTGTTAATATGTACTGGGGTTTGCTTCCAATGGCTTAGCGTGAGAAAGAGCCTAGGTCTGTCTGGGACTTCTTGTCACACCATGAGTATCCAGTCAAGGTCCCAGGTACCCACTGTGTTCTGACATCTTTCATGTGAAAGCCACTCTTAGGGACAGGAAGTGAGGATGATGTATTATTGTTTAGTGCTGGAAATTACTGCAAGTTATTATTTCGTATGGCAGTAGCTCCTGGAGGACCCAGTTGAGAGCAGGGCCTCACTGTGCTAGATGCTGTGCAAACACATGGTAAAGGACTGTCCCCACCCCAAAGAGCTTCAGGCAGACAGAGAAGGTGATGCCTCTTTTTTCACCAAAGGAGGCTAGCTTCTTCCAGAGGATCTCAAGCACCATTCTCGTTGTTGACTAGGAAGTAGCACTGTAGCAGCCTTTAGTGACCCACACATGACAGCTGGTGTCCACCTTGCTAAGTCCACTATGGGCAGTTCTCAGATCCCACAGTGATGAGTGTGGTATTAGAATGGAATAGTGAAGATAAACTTTAGGGAACTTCAGCTAAAATGCTGTAGTGCTTCTCAGCAACTTGGGCTCCTGTGAGCGCATCGCACCTGTCCTCCACTTTGTATACTGGCTCCCCATCCAATACTGAGTCAAGTCTCTGTCTTTAGTCTCAGTCCCTATTTTCAAGGTGTTCAACAGCCAGAGCCCAGGACGCCTGAAAGATCACCTGAACCTCTTGGATGCGGACCATGGTCACCATCTCCACTCCTCAGGAAGAAGGGAACTTTCTACCACACGGGTAAAGCTCTTCTGTGCAGGAGACAGAGCGTTCCTGAGGGTTGGCCGTCGATTGTGGAACATACTCATCCAGGAGCTAAGGGCCATCACAAACCTCAGGTCCTTCTGCTCTAAGTGCAAGGGGCACAGCTTTAGCCTGCCTTCCCCGATGTGAACACGGAGCAATGTGTACGTGCAAAAACCCACCACCAAGAACAAACCCCTCCACAGCACACACAATGCTTCCCCAGCAGGGATGAGGGGGAGGATGAGAGAAAGAACAAATCACATATGATGGATGGTAGTCATGTCGCTTAATGCAGTGCTGGAAGATGTTCAGGTACTATGGTGGTGAGGGTGGTACAAGAACCTAGAACAGAATAGGATAGATATGTGGTTGTGTTAGTGGAGCTGGGCGCTTCAGAGTGACTCAAGAGATGAAAGCAGGAGTGATCCCTGCTTCTTGGAGGTGATAAATGGGGAGGGTCAGAGACATGAAATCCCCACTGTGTAAAGAGATATCAAACACATTGGAGCTGCAGCTTACCAGGTGATCTGCAGCACAAAGAACAGGATAAAATCCTGGCTTCCTAGGGAGGATTTCAATGGGGGGAAATTCAGACCAATGAGCTGTCAGAGCAAGATCAGATGGGTATAAGCCACCATCAGATGCAACTCCTTACTCCTGTATAGAGATTCCCAGGATGTTTATTTGCCCTAGCAGCAATGGCCACGCCTCCCATGTCCAAAGCCGCCTTTGCCCGTATCTCTGCAGACACAAACATTCCCCCCAATACTTTTACAGCACAGTGAGGAAAGCGACTTCATGACATTCTGTTTCCGCCTCTTTCTCTGGCATGCACTTTCTAAAGATAGAGCTAAAAATCAGAAAGCACCAGGAGAATTATGGGTTTCTACAGCCTATTGTACTTTATAATAATTATAATTATTGTAAATACTGCCCCAGACACTGTAATTTTCTGCTCTCCATTGGGTCTTTCTTTTTCATTTTCTTCTTCTTTTTATGACTGTTTTCTAAGAAAGTTTTTGTCTGTCACCTTATAGATGGGAAATGGCAGAGTCAACTCTTAAAATAAAAAGAGAGGAGGGCAGTGGCTGGGAGAAAGGAGAGAGGGATGGGGAAAAGAGTGAGAGATGGAAGCTTTCATGTTGTAGCAGCCGCTGGTATAGAAGTCAGGAGACCTGGGCTCTGTTCCTAAATCTGTTATGTGACTTTGGGCCAAGACTCTGTGCTTACCTTGTTTATGTAGAGTGCATGCTGTCTGGGGCAGAGACCTTCTCTTACTGCATTCAGCACACCTAGCACAGTAGAGCACCGATCTCAGCTGGAGCCTCTAGGCATACCAGTAACATATATAATAAGGATTTTAAGATTCTGGAAGGAGGACAAATATTTATAGACAAGCTAAAGAAAAGGAAGTCATTCCACTCCTCATGGCCTTGTTCATGTGTGATCAGGAAGCAACCTGGAATTTCATACCCAAACTGTGAAGAAGGAAGGGGGAGATGTGGTAAACATAGATAGAGCTGGGGACAAAAGGCCATTGAAGTCAGTGGGAGTCCTTTCAATGACCTCAATGGACGCTAGATTGGACTGAAAGAAAGAAAGTGGCGGAGAAGGGAGAGATAAGGATGGACAGGGACTAGGAGAAAAGAGAGCAAAGGGAAAAGAGAAGAGCTTGGCTATGAATGTGTCTGACGCCGTCCCTGCGGGATACGGTGTTATATAAACGAGAAATAAAACATAATAAAAACATTAATGAAAACGAGGAGTGAGGAAGAGAGAGGGCAAAAGACAAAGGGAGAAAGTGAAAGAAGGAAAAAGAAAATAGGATCAGGAGATATCAACAGGAGTGGGAATGATCCTTTTCTTCAAAGAGGGGAAGCCGGGTTGAAATACCTTAGTGAAATGCCCAGCAGGGATTGTGGTTTAATTGTGACTAATATGTGGTTGAACACAAAAAGTGTGTTCAGGCAGGCAATTTCAGCAAGCCCTCATTGGAAGTCCTGAGATCTTCCTTTCCTGGGTATCCCTTCCAAAACAAATTAATGCAGAAGAAAAGGGTGGAAGATCCAGGATTTGCAGTTCACCATATTGCCTTAAAACAAATGGAGTCTTCGATTTTGTAAGTTATAAACAAATAGATGACTCTTTTATAAAGCTTTCTTAAAAGGGAATGGCTCTATTGGTTTAGAATACGGGCCTGGGAATCAAGAATCTTGGGTTCTATTCCTGGCTCGGGGATGTAGTATGGTCTAATGATTATAGCTGGGTGCTTGGAGTCAGCACTCCTGGGTTCTCTTGGCAGTTCTGGGAGAGGCATGTTGTATAATGAGAAGAAGTAGGGTTTGGGAATCAGGAGCCTGATTTCATTTCCCATTTCTGGGAGTGGAGGCTAATGAGCAGAGGCCTGGGAATCAGGATTTGTGGGTTCTAATCCCAACCCTGGAAAGGGGGTGTGGTCTAGTGTTTAGGGAAGGGAGGCAGGGAGGACTGAGAATCAGAAATTCTGGGTTTTATTCCTGCCTCTCCTGTTGCCTTGCTGCCCGGAAGCAAGTCACTTAACCTCTCTTTTGCTACAATAATACTACTTTAGCTGCCTCACAAGGATGTTTTGAGGCTTAAATAATTGTGTGTAAAGTGTTCTGAGATCCTTAGCTGAAAGGTGTGCTACGAGAATGAATTACTGCTATTTTACTTTAAGGTTTAAGAAACCTGTAGATATTTCTAGCCATCCTTTCCCTGCACTCCCCATTGCTCCATACACAAACCTTTACTGGCACAGTAGGTATCAAGCAGTGCAATTGGCCGAACAGGCCATATGAATTAAGAGAATAGCTGCTGAAGTATTTGGAAATCACTCAAATACTATCTGCATTTCTCACAAATACCACAGATTCTTTAGGTTCATGCCTCCACCATTCCGAGCTGTTGCTTTGACTTGCTAATGGGTCTGTGTTGCGAAAACCCGTGCGCTTCTTTTATTTATGGGGTTAACACTGAGATGTTATCTCACACACAACAAGTGACTGAGAATATGGTGTTTGTTGGATTCCAAAGGAAGTACGTGCAGGGAATCTGGCTGAAAAAAAATGCCAGCTAGGTATCTGTGTTAAGCTGACCATCTGGCTGGGTTCAAGACTGTAGAGTGGGAAAGAACCTCAGCTGGTGTTTAAATTGGCATAACTTGATTGAGTTCATTGGCACTATTATGATGACTAAAAGTGGAGGATCCAGCCCCAGTAAATCTAAACAACTCTACTTACTTCCCTTATTTAGCTAGTAGGCATAAATATCAGGGGACAGACCTAGCTGAGCTATATGGTCTCTGCATACCTAGCACTTGACACTCAGGTCCTTGCAAGTTATTATCCAATCTCTAACTGCCCCTGGCATTGAGAAGAAGGTACCAAACCATCATGTCCCTGATAAGTTGTTCCAAAGGTTTATTACCCACACTGTTAAAAATTTGCCTGTTATTTCTAGTGTGAAGTTGAACTTCCAGCCGTGGAACCACATTACGTCCTTTTCTTTTTAGTGCAGACCCACTGGATGGAAGCTCAAGCTAGACAAATGCAGACTAGAAATAAAGAGGCGCACATTTTTAGCAGCGAGGGTAATTAATTGGTGTGCTCACTGTGTGGAGAAAAGCAAAGACACGTGGTCTGGGAATTAACAAGGGTGCAACTTTATAGGTCAAATTACAAGGTGGACAGCCCAGTGTAGTCACTCACACCCCATTGATCCTTTGCCAGTTCTTGAGGGCTCCCACTGCAGGGGGAACCAATCATCAAATTAGGAGGGTCTCTGGGCACCTCCACTCACCAGGTAGCATCCCTTTTCCTTTCAAGGGTTGACGCACTTCTGTTAAGAGCAATGGTGGCATGGTTCCCCTGGGGGAATGCCCCAACTCCTGGTGTACATTTGCCCCCAGAGACATTAGACAACACCCCCATCTCATAAGGACATGCCCACAGGAGGCCCATTATGTTATGTTTTTGGGATCTGGACCCTAAATCAGCGAGTTCCTGCACTTGGGTCCTGCCAAAAGTTGTGAAAGCTAAATGTCTCTCGTATAAATCCACACTGTGGCTTCCAAGAGGGGAGAATTCCAGCTCTCTGGTCATCAAACACCCAACCCCTAAGCTTCACTGCAAGGAAGATGAAAAAAAACAATCTGGTGGTATGGAGAAAAATTCCTTCCCAGCCCCAAAGTGGCAACTAACACAGTGACTTAGATAACTGGGGAGGGTGGTCTGACTGCTGGAAACCAGCAACTGGGAAGTAGCAAATGACTCATCATGGCTTCAAATCATGGGCCAAATCCCACGAGACCTTAAGCCTGTCCTGGAAATCCTGTGGGGCCTGGAAATCTTGCGGGATCCAGCTCTTCATGTCCTTTTGCCCTCACTAGACTCGGGGCCCTCTTATTGGAACAACTTACCTGTAGATGTGATGGAATTGCCATATCTTGCCATCTTTAAGTCAAAACTGGATATCTTTCTAAATGATATGCTGTGGCTCACACAAAAGTGATAGGCTTGACACAGAAATTGCTAGGTGAGAATCTTTGACCTGTGTTACGCATATCAGACTAGATGAAGCTAATGGTCCATTCTGGCCTTAAAAATTTTTTATGAATCTATGAACTCCAATAGCAATTCAGACTCATATGTGGCATAGAGACAGAGTTGGACAATGATCTCCTCAGCAATGGATGGAGGTGAGTTGTCCTTCCTGACAATCACAGATCTTCCAAACCACCCTCAGTAACACGAGAGGTGGCTGCCATGATTTTGTGGTGGGTCCAGAGGATTCCATTGACATCTGTTCTTCCTCATCAAAGGCTCTCCGATGTGGATTCCCACAGGACTCACTATCATTAACTTTCAATGTTTAATTACATTGTTTAGCTTAGTCAAGAATGGGGAAAATTGTGCGAAAGACTCTCTAAAGGCAGTCAACTGGCAGTTTAATGTGGACAAGTATAAGGTAATGCATATTGGAAGAATCAAATTGAACTACTCGTGCAAAATGATGGGTCCTGAAATTAATTGTTTTTACTCCGGAAAATATTTAGGCCTCTTTCAGGCTGAATTCAGACCTCTGCTCAGTGTGGTCAAAAAGCCAACAAAATGTCAGGGTGCATAAAGGATGGAAAATAAAATACTGAAAATATTATAATATCTTTATATAAATAAAAGGTGCAGTCTCACCTGGAGTGCTGTGTTCAGTTTTAGTCACCCTATCTGAAGGCCATAAAAAAAAAAAAGGTCTAAAAATGACTGATGATTAGAGGTCTGGAAGGGCTTCACTGAAAAACACTAGGACCATTTAGTTTAGAGAGGTGGAGACACGATAGGGGTATACAGATAATGAATTGTCTAGAAAAGATGAATCGGACACTACTACTTACTCTTCGACAAAAACAAAGGTACATACAATGAAATCAAAAGGCAACACATTTAATACTGATAAAGGAATATACTTTGTATACAACATGTAGCCTGTGGAACTCATTGCCTTAAAATGTCATTGAGGCCACATGCTTTGTGGGACTAAAAAAAGACTGGCCATTTGCCATATATGGATAACAAAAATATCTTCCATCATTACATCAGTTAGATGAAAATGTGCAAGAGAGATAAATCTTCCTTCTTCTGCACGTAAATCACTCAGTCAAGAGTTTGGAGGAATGTTCCTCGTGGGCAGGTTCTTACATAATTGTCCATTATGGAGGTTTCACACATTCTTCTGAAGCTTCTGGTACTGGCCACTGGGATAGGATCCTGGGCTAGAGGGAGTTCCGATCTGATGCACTATTTTATTTTCACATCCAGTTGACCTACCTATCTAACAGAGTTCTTATACAGTGCCCACCACCATGGTATCTGGTGCCTCTACATTTATGAGGTGTACACATGAGCTTTACCTTTTCTCTCTTCCTTTTCCATCTGAGCTGCTGGGACTGGACTTTGGGGCCATATTTGGTGTGGGTCTAGCATTGTTGTGGGGTGACAAAAGGAGGTGGCTGGCTGAAGGACTGAGATTAGAACTTGGCTTTGAAAGTGCTACGGTGGTCCTCCTTATCTCTTCTAGATGTGCGAGCCAACTGCAGAGAAGACTCCCATCTACTGCATACAAGTATCTTCTTCTTGAGACTGACATTTTCCAGTAGTCCATGGCTGTTATCAGAGGTCATGACCGAAGAGGGGGAGGTGGTTCCCCCTGGTAGCGAGGACAGAAAACGTGAATTTGACCCAGAATTTGACAAGAAGCCAGTGCAGATAGTGAAGCATAGGGTTGAGGAGTTCTAGGTGGCCTATGCTGTTCTGAAGCAAATGGGGTATTTAAGGTCAGTATTTTCATACCTAGCTGCAGATTTTCAATTGGCAAGCCTGGAGATGATAAATGGTGGGAGTGTTGTATCTATGTCTGAATCTGACAAGAGGGGGTGTAGTCTTCTTGCCAGTCATTGGTTGAAAAGGGTGTACCTAGCAGATGTGATTATTTGGGTGTCCCAAAGCAGCAAGGTGTCCAGATGAACACCAAGGCTGTGGACTGTCTCAATGATCTGAGGAAGCAGGCTCAGTATGGAAGGTGATGTTTCAGAGGTGGTGAGTTCTTTGAAGTGCCCCCTCATCCTTTCCAGGATTTGGCTTCCATCAAGTCTACTTCAGCTGCTGCTCTGAGCCAATCACTTGGAGGGCTTAGGTGTGATGTGAAGGTGAAAGAGCACTGGTTGTCACACATGTATTGTTGGGTATTTGCCTCTGAGGAGAAGCTGATGCAAAGCTGGATGTCATTTGCATATTGCTGGCATTTCAGACCAGGCGGTTTCAGTTTCCCCTGGTGGTTTCATCGGATGTTGGAGCTGAAAGAACATGGAGCCCTGTGGGTTCCACAGGTGACAGCTGTGGAGGCTGAGCAGCAGAGAGCCAATCAGAAATGATGGAGGCCATCTCAGTGCAGTCCTGCTAACCCCTTCCATGCTCCCGACAGGATAACAGGGTTCTATGGTCAGCTCTCTCAAATGCGGTATCAAATGCAGCAGAGGATGTCGAAGTCTATGTTCAGAAAAAAACATGACTATTTCTTATTATATGTGTCCAGTGGCTCCCGCAATGTACTGAAAGCTGTGCAAACACAGAGTAAGGTACAGCCCCTGTCCCGAAGTGCTTATAATAGAAAAGAGGCAGACAAAGGGTAAACAAAAAGGGTTCAACATACAGGTTAAGTGGCCAGGATGACACGTGGCCATGCATTTATAAAGCATTTAACATAAAATAAATACTATTATTAACTATCTAGATTATTTCCCATTCCCCACCTCGCTGTTACTAGTCAGTCAGTTTCCTATAGACTTCATAGTAGGAGTGGATTTTTAAAACAAACAGTGTTTTATAATTGTAGGGGCAAGTAAACATTAGTTTCAGTCCAGTTCTTGGACTTCAGCTCTGTCTCCTCTTCCCGGATCATTGCGAGCTGCTGGGATATGTTGCTTGCTTTTCACAGCCTCATGTTTGTGTCACCTTTGGTCCTGCCCCATGTTTACAGTTCAGCTGTTCAGGCAAATGCCATATAAGTTTGCAAGGATTTGCTGAGGAGGCAAAGGTGAGCTCAAGCAGAAGAGTAGTGCAGAAGAAAAACAGATCGCTGCTGCTACACTTATTTGCTGTTTGCTCTAGTGATGTTGCTTAAGATGCATAGGCAGCTAACATGTACAGGAAAGATAATAGTGTTAAGCCCTTTCTTATTGTTGCTGCGCATGGGTAAAGGATATTCTTTCCCTCGGGTAAAGAAAATTTTGTTGGCACAGTTTAAAGGTCTCCAGCCCTTCTTTCTTTCACAGGGGCTTTGCGATAAATGGTATGTCTACACTGCGGGTGCTGCGTCGGTTTCCACAGATCGATGCAGTGGGATTGACTGAGCAGGCGGTGGAGACATGCACAATCAATTCCGGAAATGCTCTCTGGCCAACGCAGTAAATCCACCCCCTCAAAGAGTAACACTGCGTCAACCAGAGGGAGTTTCCTGTCAACGCAGTGCAGTGGAGAGGCTGCAGTAAGGGAATGTTAATACGTCGATGGGAGATACACAAGTTTCAGTATGTAGCTTGCATTCTCCCATTGACGACACCGGCAGTGTAGACCAGACCAAAGTAGTGATCTTAGCTTGTCCTTCTGGCATTTCTTCAGAAACATTTCCAGAGCTGCACTAATTTTCCAGTGAAGGATAGCTGGAGTAACTGCTTCTGTCTACACTCTGTAGCTCTTCAATTTGACATTCTCTTGTTGTAGTATAATTCACAATGGCAGAATGCTGCAATTCTTCAAGTAATGAAGTGAACACCACTAAGGCTGTCCCTTAGACTGGATCCTCCTAGTTACCCCTGTGAGACGGGGTGTTCAGGAATTCATGTCATTGGTATTACTGAGAAACATGGCATTATTGGAAATACAGGAGCTTCAAGGTGCTGACTGAAGGGCAATAACCTGTAACAATAAAACAAGGAAATGCAGAGATGATCTGGAGACTGTAGGAGGGAAAGGATGCTAATTTTGACTGGAACATGAAGAGCTGTCTACCTATTACATTCCAGTACTTAGAAGAGTAGGAGGTGGGGCAGGAAATCCTTGTGTGGACAGGAAACAGTATATACAAATTCAAAGGAACTTTTAAAACAATATTTGTTAAGGCTCAGGAGGTGAAAATCCAGCATGTTTGTCCAGGAAATCATATTGAATAAAAATGAAACATGCGATGGATCCTGTGCCCGGAGTCAAGACCATGGATTGGTTTGGGCCTTGAAAAGGCTCTGTCAATGTGCTAATGTCATCAGGATAAGAGTGTCCATGCCCAGAGGCTCACACCTCAAGGTTCAAGACTGAAACTCCCCCGGACACAAGAAGAATGACAGAGCAGATTAGAGTGCATGTCACAGACAGAGGGATGCAGTTCAGAGATGAGGAGAGGGCCTGAGGAACTGACGGGTGATGCTGTAACACAGCTGCCACTTAATGCCACCAGAGCACCACTCATGGCTGGGGAAGCTCCTGCAGTGCCCTGCTTCTCTCTGTCACTTCTTCAGGGCTTCCTAAACAAACGCTCCACAGTCCAAAGAAAATTAAACCTTCCCCACTTGGGGTCCTATTGATGCACTCCTCAGGTCCACTTGCCTTCCAGCCTTAAGTCCAGTTCAACATCTTTCCTGATAATCTAGATCAGTGGTTCCCAACCTTTTTGGCTTGAGGGCCACAGATATCATTTTTACACCAGTCTCCACCAGCAGCCCACCCCCACTGCAGCCAGATGGAAGGAGTCGGCCTCCTCACTGATCTCCCATCTTCCTGGCTGCAGCAGGGAAAACGCATGCGTCCAGTAGCCCTGTGTGCTCCACCTCTGTCCCTAGGCAGTGGCTTCTGCCCTTCTGCAGCCCAGGGAATGGGAAATTAGTGCTCCCCTCTCTCTGGCTCCAGCAGGGACCCCAGCACCTAGGGACCCAGGCAGAACGCTTTGCCATGCTCCCTGCAACAGCCAGGGGAGTGCTGATCTCCCATTCCCTTGGCTGCAGCAAGGAGCCTTCACCCGTCTTGTAGCCTGTGGAAGCATGCACTGACTGGGTCCTTAGGCAATGTTGCCTTTCTGCAGCCAGCGGGAGGGAAGCCGTGGGCCACTTTGAAAGCCCCCATGGGCCACTTTTGGCTCCCAGGCCACAGGTTGGGAACCACTGCTCTAAAGTAACACAAAGTCTTTCAAACTCGAACACAAACTCACATGGTCCTGATCCCACTTTCATCTGGGCAAAGCCCCTCCTCCCTCAGGGTTTGTCTTTCTGCCTCTCAGCACCTCTCACCTGGAGTTTGTCCTCCCCGCATAATGGCTCAGGGCCATGAGATGCCTTTTACTCTTTACGGCATAGCCCCAATCTCCTGCACTTCCTCCTGCCCCTGATGATTTCTCTTGCATTTATACTGGAATCACTTGCTTCCTCACCAGTGGGGCTCATTCTGTGATCAGGATGGACAAGCCCCAGCCTTCCAGCTATTAAGGATGCAGAGCAAACATGTTAAAGGTAGGAGCATCCTACTTGCTGTGCCTTCAAGAGTTTGGGGCTGCCTAAGAGAGTCTGAGGAGCCTTAGACCTAAGTATAGGTTTGGTTCTGTTTAGTTTTTGTTTATTCTTCCCACTTGCTAACTGACCAAAGCAGGACTACGCATGGAAATAAGCTGCAGGACTGGCCCCCAAGGTGATGTACACTCTGTGTAAACGGCTATTCACCACATACATCCTGAGTCAATCCTGTAAGTGGCTCATAGGGTTTGTATAACTAATGAATAACACCCTTTCCTGTACAAATTGTTAGTGAAATAAACACTTGTGTGAAAGTTCTGGGAGCTGGGAACAGTTTGGCAAGCTGGTGGTTTTCTGAATACCCCTTAGAAATGAATAATGTGACCTGAGAAAGAATAGGGGACAAAGGAAGCCCTTGGAGTTAAGGCACGGGACTGGGACTCAGAGATGGGTTTAATTCCTGGCTCTGCCACAGACTGTCCGTATGACTTTGGGGAAGTCAGACAAAGCCATCTTTTTGTACCTCTAAGATAAGGATAATTAGCCTTCCCTGTTGTGCAGGGTGTTGAGAAAATGAAGTCTATGAGGTGCTCATATACTATCGTGGTGGAGACTGTACAAGTGCCCCAATCATGGGTTTTCAGAGTGGGGACTGCGACCAAACTGAACAGGTTTCCAGGGGTCACAACCATCCCCCCTTTTTTATGGCTATATGGGGCGCATACCAGAACTCACAGGTGAGGAGGCCTTAAACATTTTTCTTTTGTAGCATGGGGTCACAGTATGAAAGGGCTGAGAACCACTGGCCTTGCTAGTTAAAATTTTGTCACCAGCTTGTTCACTCAAATGTTGTGAACTGCTTTTTGGATGATTTGATCAGCACCAATGAAAGCCCACTTACCATGAACAACCTGAGAAGCCTTGGTCTTTAAAAATAAAGCCCACCACATCTTCCTTTTGCTCTGTGTTAGGACAGAACATGCCGTATGGAAAGCAAATTTCTGAAGGACTGTCCCTCCGTTTCTGCCCGGGGAGTTAGTGGTAGGGGGGTAGGTTGTTTGATGCCTCTCTCTTAGTGAGTGGCTATGTTGTAAATCGGTTTCTGTGCTGCCCCTGAACTCTCTCATCTCACCCTGTGGCACAGAGAGAAGTGACATGTTTTTCTCTCAGCTCATGCTCTTTCTTTGTATAGTCAGGGTACAGGACACTGGACTTTACTCTGCAATTCTGCTAATACTCTGCTCTGGCCAACCTACTGTCACTGTTCCTCCCTGCCCCAACATACACACTTAAAGAACCAGCACCACTTTTCTTCTAAACTCAGACTCTAAGGTCAGAAGGGACCAATGTGATCATCTAATTGCACCTAGTACAGGTGAGAGGTCAGTTTCTTTTTATAACTGTCACTCTAACCTTATAGGATAACCTTTAAAATGCCACATTTCCTTTTATTGCCCCTTTATTACACTGTGTCTGTGAATACAGAACCAGCCACATGAGCTGGGATGTTTACCACAGGTTCACTTGGTTACTTTAAGAAGGAACTACAGAATTAGAAAAGATGAAATAATGGGCAGTTAGTTAAATGTGTTACCTGCTTCTCCCTCGGAAATGTGTATGAATTCAGTGCTCATGGAAGTAAGGAGGATAGTAAAAACTGGCCAGCGTCAGATAGGGGCTGTGCAAACTTCTTCTACGCAGCTCGACCAAAATGCTTCAAGCCTGACCTGACCTCCAGCATTCCCCTGGGCTCCTCTCTTCCACTCTTTAGCTGTCATACTGTGTCACCCTTCTAATCTGCAGCTCCCCGCTCTTCCAACATCAGGGCTTTCTCTTCAGCAGATGCTCTGTTACAAAGATGTTCTGCAGCGTGGATAAAACATCCATTAAAAACTGCGTTGAAGTAAGCAAACAAATCTACAGTTAAATCTGGATCTTCACAGGTGAAAGGCTAGTGGGATATTTCATGGGGTTACTCGGTTTCCACTCTTCTGATTAGTCCCATCTCGATTCCATGTGTGTCTACTAGAAGAGCATCACACAGTTAAGGGGGCACCTGGATCATGGCAGCGAGAAGGGAAATGCAATCCGTGGATGTATCCGGCAAGGCGTTTCCGATAGACATAGAGAAGTATTAACGTCATTGTACAAAGCACTGGTAAAACCTCATCAGGAATATTGTGCACAATTCTGGTCACCCATGTTCAAGAAAGATGAATTCAGACTGGACCAGGTGCAGGGAAGAGGTACTAGGATGATCCGAGGAATGAGGATCTATCTGATGGGAGGGGACAGGAAAAGCTTGGCTTGATTAGCCTAGCAAAACAAAGGCTGAGTGCTTGCTTGCAATAAATGCATTCGGGGGGCAAAACACCAGGGAGGGTGAGGAGCTATGAAAGATAAAGGACAATGTTGGCACAGGAACAAATGGGTATAAACTGGCCATGAGTAAATTTAGCCTGGAAATTGGAAGAAGGTTTCTAGCCAGCAGAGAAGTGAGATTCTGGAACAGCCTCCCAACAGAAATTGTAGCTAGCTAGTTTTAAGATGGAGCTTGTTGAGTTTATGAAAGGGACTATATAAGAGGGTCGCTTTCTTTCTTTCTTTCTTTTTTTCTTGTGTCACTGCTGGACACTTTAAGAATCTCAGATTATTGCAACTTGCTCCTGAATCATTTAATCCATTTGTCTAGCTGGTAGGACCTGACACACGTTGTGGCATTAATGTATTTCACCTCCTCTTGAATCCCCTGCATGATTGGGTCAATATAGTCTTGCTAGTTAAACTGTCCAGCTGTGTGTTTTGTGTCTTAGAGTCAGGAATTTGATGCTTAAATCTGAGCTAAATGTACTTACCACTCTTTGGGCCTGAAGTCAGTGGAAAGACTCCATTGACTACAGTGGGTGCTAGATCAGATCCAGGAAATGGTAGGCATCTAGTCATCCAGGCCTGTTTGCTTGCTAACTCTTTAAGGGCTGCACATATCCTCATGTTTTGAATCAGGTTCCCTTCTTCTTGGGGACTACTTTATGGAAGCATAACATGAAATAAACAATTCACTTGGCCTCATGAGGTGCAAGAAGTTCCTTCTCTAGTGAGCAGGATTTCATAATTAATCCCCTCTAGTCCTCTGGGCTTAGTCCTTTCTGCCCCTGGGTCCCAGAAGCAAGGTTTGCAGGTTCCATCCTCCATTCCCATCATCGCTCGGCTCCTCCTGGGCCCAACACAGTCCTCACCCTTGATTCCATGACTGGACAGCCTCCCAACACTTCCATCTCCCTGTGGGTCTCTCTCACTAGATGAGGGGCAGCCTCAGAGTCAGTGCTGCTTCTGGGCTTCTATCACACATGACCCTTGGTCATCTGATTCAGGCACAGGTCAGAGCTGGGACCTTCGCTCCTTACAGACCCAGCTCACCCTGTGACGCTAATCTCCAGTATGAACAATTCCTTCGCCTCTTTTACCTTATCAGCCTATCGTTATTTCCACAGCATCACTGTTCTCCAGTTACATGCTGTCTTTCCAGTCTATCTAAGTTCAGTTCTCTCAGTCTTTCCTTCCAGGCCCTATTCCCAAGTCCCTGTGTCAGCTGAGTGGTTGAATAGAGCTGGCTGGAAATTTTCTGTCAGACCATTTTTCTGTCAGAAAATGCCAATTTGTCAAAATCAAAATGTTTCATGGGAATGTGTCTATTTTGCCAAATCTTCTGACAGAAACCAGGCACGTTTCAAAGGGAAATCTGTCTGGTTTCCTGTCAGCTCACCCATCTCATGGGCTGCTGCAGAAATGGGACCCTGGTTGCCCTGGCTTGAACCAGAGTTCTCAGGGCTTTTAGACTCCCTCTTTTAAGGAACCCTGCCAGCTCTCAATGCTGAGGTTTTATTCCAATGCAGAACGATTTTTGTGTGTGTTTGCAGAATTTGCCACAGGATGGGAAACTGGGTTCTAACCAGCCCTATTGTTGAGTCCCAGTGTCTTTGAGGATTTTTCCCAGTCCTTGTTCGGCATTGAAAATCTCTCATGAAACTATAAATATTTTATTCAGCTATTTAAAAAAGACTGCTTACTTTGGATGAATAGAATTTTGCAGGGCTGCCCTAGCTGGGATTGGGGCATCTCTAGTCAGAGTTTGGATGTATGCACAAGTTGCTATCTGGCATGTCCTCCTAGACTGCAGTCCCTCTCTTCTTTGGCCATTATTGTCACTCTATAATGATAAAACCCTCATATTTAGGCTTGTAAGGATTAAATATTTATCAGTAAATATTGATAAATGTTAATTTCACCGTACACTCACAATCTGATGAAAACATGTTTCCATCAGTAACAACCAAAATGTTCAGATACATAAAGTAAGAAAAACGCTGCTTGAGAACTTATGAGAGTTTTATTTAAGGCTAAAATTTTGACATGATGCTGACGTGTCTTTTAATGGTTATAATGCTTTAAACTTTTTGAATCTCAACATCTACTCCCATTAAATAACACTGGACAACAAATTTTTTCAAAAGTGTTGCTGCCTCAGAAATTTTTTAGATTATTCTAGACCACTTGAAGCTGAACATAAATAAAATTTCAGACTACTTGTATTACGTAGGAATTTGGTGAAACAAGAAATTGACTTTTATTGAATGTAATGCATTTAATCGCATAACGGTGCTGACACTTTGCAATAGTTCAACTGAGCTAAAAATGTTTTGTTGATGATTTTTGTTTGTACTCAGTGTCTGAGGCATCTCGTTTAAGTGTCCAACAATAATCGGCCAGCATTGAGGGATTCCAGTTGCCCTGATACCATTTTTCCATGATCACAATGTCCTGGTGAAAACTTTCACCATGCTCGTCACTGAGTTCACCAAGATTTGCAGGGAAGAAGTCTAAATGTGAATGCAGAAATGAATCTTTAGTGACATGTTGCACTTCATGCTTTTGTATGCTTGAAGCATGTTGTGAACCAGCTGCACATAGTGTGGTGCTCTGTAATTGCCAAGAAACGTATCGCGGCTGTTGCGACATTGGCGAGACATTTTGCTGTCACGAATCCTCCTGAATATACAATTGCTTTATTATTATGAGTACACACAACATACTGTGTGCATAGAGCATGCGCATCAACATGAATGCAAACTGATATAAATGCAATGCATAGAACGGTGTGTGCAAAATGCTTTTATAGCCTTTCTAAAACCTGTCCTGCCAGCATGCCCCCTGTCTAAGCCTCAGCATTCCCACTGCATGTTGTGTGGCCTGCACTAGGTGCAGTGTCACTGCATGCCAGGCACGCTTGGACACAAGATAGAAAGCTTTTCAGCTTACATTGTGGGCAACATTTTAATAGACTTAAATGATTAATTGAAATAACAAATATAGGCGATTTAAAAAAAAAAGTACGTGATAGGGAAATTTCATGGTGATTTTCGTAATCAGCAGCCCAAAATCCATAAGATACATCCAAAAGTATTCAGAAAGCAAAATCTTTGTTGCCCAGTATATTTGTTGTCTGCCCCCCACATCATTTCCCACAACTGCGAAAATTAAAACGGAAATTTATTTTTAAAATGCTTAAAAATAAACAAAGATGTTATCCAAAGAAATTATAAAAAAAATAAAAATCTAATTCTGCCAGGCCTACCCACATTGTGGCTCTCACTAAGCAGTGGCAGGCTGGGGACATCTGCTCATTGTGAGATCTTGTTGGGTTTCAGCTCATTCCCACAGTATGCATTACAAAAATCTGGATTTCCGTTTCCTAATCCCATGGGTTAAAATGAAAGTGGAACACAGTTCTGAAGCACAAGGTATCGCGGCTATTGGATGTTGCTGTGAAACACTCCCTGGTCTGACAGTTGTGTTCCTTGTTTTGAAGGGTTTAGGGTGAGATTTTCAAAACCATCTAAGAGATCTGAATGCACAGGTACCCAAATTCCTCAGTTTCACAGTCTGTGGCTAGACTGAGTACACAAGGAAAGGATGACAGGCATGGAGAGTGCAGGGAAGACAATGGGGAAATGGGGCAGTGTCCCCACGGAGAGTGAAAGGTAAAAGCTGTGTATGTAGATGAAATACAAATGAATAATAATGGTAATAATAGCCCATGGTGATTGGCTAGTGACATTATTCCCAAATGTCCTGCCTTTTAAAGAGACAGGAAAGCCCCTTGGGCTGATGTGGCCGCCTGGGGAGAGCATCTGACTAGAACACAAGGGAGAGCACGGCATAATTGCCAGGCTGATGCCAGAAGCCCATAGTGAGCCTGAATCATGTGCTGAGTCATTTGTTGGATGCAGCGCTACAGGAGATGAGCGGGGTTTTCCTTGGTGAACTTGATTTCTGTGGTGTAAAATTGCTATTGTAACCTCCAGGTACACATGCATCAATTATAAAACCGCACAGGTTAATGCCTAGCTGTTCTGACGGAGGGCCGGCTCAGGAGAATTCGCAGGAAACTCCTCGAGCCACAAGAGAAATTCAAAGCCACTCAAGTGTCCCCACAAGCCAAACCCGACGCGTGGAGGTAGGCTTGGCAATATGTGCTGGATTGCACAGTGAGCAGCACTAAACCGCAAGGGTAGCCCATTAGCTAGTATTTTACAGATTTTTAGGGCGTCCCGTGGGATTCCATTTCCTGCCAGGCCCTTTGAAGCCCATGTGTCACAAGGCCCTTCCCTGTCAAGCTAATCAGTGCTGCTCTTGTACGTGGTTGCAGGGGGTTGCTAACAAGCGGCTGGAGTGCTCTGTTCCCCAAGGGGCCCCACATGCCATCTTAGCTATATGGCCCAACCCCTGCCAGCCAGGCCTGCTGATGGAGGGCTGGGGAGCAATTGCCCAGAAGCCCGGTGATTTAAAAGGGTGTGGGCGGATGGGAGGATAGATACGTATCCTCCTCTTCTCCACACACACTCCTTCTCCCGAGGCTCCTGCCGCGTCTCGCTCTTTGCTCCTCCCTTGAGCCAAGCTTATTTATTATGCGCCATGCCAGGTTCCCAGGTGGCTGAAGAAGTGGTATCTACTACTTAGCTTCCTGGGTTCTAGCAATCCGGGAACCTGCATGGCACATAATAAATAAGTAAAAACTTCCGGTGGAAGCCCACTCGGATCTCAGCCACCCCTTTCATTGACTGTCTGCCCCGGTGCCTGGAATTGCTGTCAGTGGGCCTTCTGCCAGCACTCAAGACTGAGGGATTGAGCTCAGAACCATGATCCTGGACCCCCCACAGAGCCAGGGATAAACCAGTGGGGGTCAGCCCATTTAAAATATATTTTATATGCAGTCAAGTAGATTGGCGTATATGTGCAACATAGCTCAGCACACAGATGATAACTTATAGGGCCTGATTCTGCTTTTCTCTATACTAGCCCATCATGGGTGTATCTCCATTGGCTTTCTTGGAGTGACTCCTGATTTAGCCTGATGCGAGTGCAATTAGAATTAGGTCCATACTGTACGATGTGCACAGTCAAGATGTAAGGTATCTTCACATTCTATTCTATTCTGTTCAGGTGCTTATATGGCACTCATCACTGCAGAATCTGAGTGTCATCCAGCAGTGTTTTAAGCACAATGCAACTTTCTGAATGCTTTTTAGGCTGTCTGAATCCCACAGAGTCTCTTGCCATGCACACAGGTCATTCTTTTTGTGTGTCTGGATTATGCACAGAATGCTAAATTCACCCCTGTGCAAAGGAATAGGATGTAGGTTGCGTAGAGTGGAGGCCTTCCTTAGGCCCTCTGCTCTGGGAGGGATGAACTTCATGTGGAAAGCATTTTATTCTAGCTGGTGTGAGTCACACACATGTGAAACCCCCTCAAGTCTGAACATGAAAATATGCCTAGGTACATCTTCTGTCAAAGAAAACTAACAGAAGCCTAGATCAGTGCATCAGTTTTGATCCTGTCTGCAAACGACAGGCTAGCACCTCTGAGGTTTAAGGTGCTTTGCAGCATTTTTCCAGGCTCTGCACACAGATGTCATCATTCTTGTACACAGTGCCCAGTGCCATGCTTTCCCTATATCAGGGGAAGACTTACTAGGTCACTGAAACAAGTGATAAGTGAGCTGCTTGCAGGATGGCCTGACTTTGTAAGCCGGTGTGATTGCATCTGGCAGCTGGTGCCACAGGTGGCTCACCACAACGTGTTTGCTTCTAAGGTGTGGCTCCCCAAAGGGCAGCCTATGCCAACACATGACTAGGAAGCAGTTTCCAGCATGAGTCCATAGGGCATGAGTAACGTGTGCGAATGTGCCCCGCGTATGCTTTGTGATACTACCTGTGTGCAAGCAACGTCACTTTTCCAAAAGGGCCAGAGCTGATGTGTGTGTGATTGCTTGAATCTTACTACGGAGGGGAAAAGCGAGAGGCAGAGGGAGGACTGGCAGAGGTGACAGAGGGGTATTTAACACATGGTTCGTAGCTTACTGCACTCCCAATGGAACAGACTGTTCCTACTAACTGACACTTCGCAGCATTGGAGAAGATGAAGTCACAGTACCACTCATGATTATGACAAACACAAGAACACTGCAGAGTCAAGCTGCACAAGCGTTTAATGCACGAGGCATTTCGCCCTGGGAGATCTGGCATCAGATAACAAGTGAAATGAGCTGCTGGTAAACTTATGTCTCCATTAAGAAAACAACCATGAAATAATTCACCCTGGTGAGTAGGCTCTGCTCCAAAGACACACCAAGAATCCTGCTGATCAGGATGGAGGGGTATTGACAGAGCTGGATGGTGATCTTGGAAGTGGAATAGCAGGAGGTCAGGTGTGAGGGGCATCAGCAGAGCTGGATGGGATGGGGAGTCTGGGAGTGGAATACTAGGGGTCGCTGTGGATCTGGATTTAGGGTCATCAGCGGAACTGTATGGGGAGTCTTGGACTGGACTAACAAGGGGGGTAGGGCTGTAGGTTAGGAATGAGATGCATTAGTAGGATTAGAGTGGGAAACTTGCTTGGTGCCCACCATCACTACCCCTGTCTGCGGCCTAGAACATTAGTCACTCACTAAAAATAATTAATAATAAGAATCCCATATAGACAGATATATTTTTTAAAAGCGACAAACCTGGCAGGAGCTCAGGGAAGCTGAGAGATTTCAAGACTTGTATGCGTTTTATTACATTACTTGGACAGCTTGGCACAAGGAGGAAATTATTGCCAACAGCTGGTCCTCTGGGGAGATTGACTAGAATAATCATGGCGTGTGACAATAAGAACAAGGATATCAAATATTTGGTTTTGCCTTGTAATATCTCACAGGCTGCTCCCAATTAACATGGGGAATTTATCAGGCATATAAAGTGTCTTAGATAAGGCAGATAACTTCAACTCTCACCACTTACTTAACTGTCTGCCCTGACTTAAAGAGACTAGGTGGGTGAGGTAATATCTTTTATTGGACCAACTACAGTTCATGAGAGGGACAAGCTTTCGAGTCACACAGAGCTCTTCTCTTCTTTGAGTGGCTCGAAAGCTTGTCCCTTTCACGAACAGAAGTTGGTCCAATACAAAATATTATCTCACCCCCCCCTTGTGTCTCTAAGATCCCAGGACCGACACAACTACAACTACGCTACCCTGCCGTAAGCGGAAACCAAAAGGCTTTTTGAAAGAAACATGCTTAGGCAGCAGAAATTAGTCAGTTCCCTGTTTATTGAATGGGTTGGCCCAGATACAGTCTTCTGGGATCCTCCCCAGCCCGCATCTCTTGGGAGGGGTTGAGAAGTTAAGGAGAAATTGCCTGGATTTTTAAAAATCACAATTTTTTTTAATGATTTGTCAGTAATAAAAATGGTACATTCCTCGCATTTCAGAGAGATTTTTACCCCGACCAGGAAATACACTGACCATCTAAAGGTGTCTGGTTTGACAAATCTGTCTTGGTCTGTACCCTGAAATTCATCTAGGCCTATTAATCCATGCACTGATGTTGTTTTCACTGCTGTTGGATGGGTATGCTATAAAGTTCCCTTTCCAGCGGGGTATTAGAAGATACAAATCTGGGAAAAGTCAGGTTCCCATGAGGTTCTGCTGGAACAGACCTTGCCTCCAGCCACCCTCTCACTGAAGTCCTTAGAAACACCAAGCTTACTTTAAATATGTGATGTTAGAAGGTGTTAGTGGTTGTCGTCAATCACAGACCTGAGTAAAGTCAATGGGTGTACTAAGCACCCTTCATTCAGACTAAACGAAAGAGCGATTAAATGTCCCTGTGTGTAGTGAAATCTGAAACAACAGAAACTACCACACAAGGCACTGGGCATCATGGCAAAGCTTTAGCAGAAAGGGCAGATCTACATTTAGAAAGCTGCATCAGTGCAGCTGCATGGATGCACAAGTGAAGATGCCCCTATGCCGATGGGAGAGAGCTCTCCCATTGGTATCGTTAATCCACCTCCGTGGGAGGCGGTTGCTTTGTTGATGAGTGAAGCTCTGCCATTGATGTAGCACTGTCTACATGGAAGTTAAGGTCAGTATATCTATGTCGCTCAGGGGTGTTGATTTTTCACACCCCTGAGAGACACAGTTATACTGACATAGGTCCGTGGTGTAGACCTGGCCCAAGCCACATGGGCTAGATTGCTTCCTGGGTACTGAGTGCAAACAAAGGCAGTGGGGCGCTGATCGGTTGCAGCTGTGTGTGGGTGTGAACGAAAGTGACCAAAAAGCCAAGCGAGAGCCAGAAGATAGCAAGAGACACAGCTGTGAGCGTAGCCCTGAGAGGGAGCAGAGTCAAATGTCCGTGGGGCACAGGGTTGGCTGGAAAGGCAGGTTTGAAAATTGTAAGCAAGAAAACTGCTTGCTGCTGTTTGTTTCTGCTGTGTTCAAGGAAACAGGACATTGAGTACATTCTTTGCAAAGAAACAGGAGTGCACCAAAGAAATACCTGACCCCATCATCAATTTATCCTCTTCATGGAAACAACCCAGCAAGGCCCCAAATATTCGCTAAGCACTCGGGTCAACAATATATCTGGGGCACTTGTACCCTGCCCTCTGCCCCATTCCGGTACTCCTCCCCCAGATTTTATAGAGTGCTGTCTCTCTGGTCCCCTAGCTTCCCGCTGCAGGATGCCACCTGGTAAGGGCCACTAGACTCTCAAATCCTGGAAGTCATTTTCAGGCAGGAAGAAACTAGATCTCCATATGGCAGCAGAGGTGGGGGAACGTCCTCTTGCTGCAGAGGTTACTACACTAACTAGCAAACACGGATGCCAAAGGAACTTTGACGTGGTTGCTAACCAGCATTGTTTTCTGTAATCCCCAGCAATGGCTGATTGGATGCCAACCCATGGAAACAGACTCAGCAGGGTTTGTTCGGACCTGGTGGCTGCAGCCTTCTGTGAGAGGCCCCTCCTGAAAGCCACACACAGCAATGTCAGATTGAGCAGATACCTAAGCCTTTCTCTGTGCTCTGAAGGCCCCCAAACCCAAGATCTAGCTCTGGCAAACCAACAGTGGCGGTGAGTTCCAAAGGTGAGGAGCCTCAGCTGGGAATTCAGTCGTGCTGCTAGTCCCAGAAAGTTCAGTCCTAGGAGCCGTCAACGGAAACCTCCAAGCTGTTCTCAACCACAGTGACAGGACATCGGAAACCAGGCTGTTTCTTAAGCAGCCAAGTCCCAGAGCAGTTACGGCTGCGTATGTCATAGCCTGCACTTCGACTTACACTCCGAAGTAAGTGGGTAAGCAGCGTGGGGCACAGCGCACGGGAGTTGGATTTCTCACGGCAGCCTGTCCCTTTCAGGAAGCATGAAGATAATGCGTCTGGGTGAGCTCTGAGGGTAGACCCAAGTAAGAGCACATTTGATCAATCCAGCCTGGAGGTGTTGTAGACTGGTCAACTATGGCAACGTCTGCATCAGAGAAGATCCTTAGAGTCCAGGTCGGAGAGGTGCCTGTTCCCTCACCTTTATCCACTTCAGTCTCCTGGCCCCCCATTTAGTTAGCAATAATCCTCCACCCACCGCAACTGGCTACACCCAGTGTGCCCAGCCCGGTGATCATGTCAGTCTGAAACCTATGCTATTATTTATCCAATATTTGCCCCTGGTGGTTATAAAATAGAAAACAACCGACTGGAAAGTGAAGGAGACCCAGCTTCAGAGCGTCCCTCCGGCAGTAATCCAAGTCGCTGGGCCCGTGGCACACTCCAGACTGTTTAAAAGGCAAAAACAAGTGTTGAAAACACGGCTTGATCCTTGTGTCAAGGGTAGAATGAGCACCACACTTCTGCCTCACATAGACATCGATCACTGGAAGGATGTTGTCATAAATGCAGTGCTGCTGGCTGTGTCATTGTTTTTCTCTTTCCCTCCTTCCTTTCCAGGCCAATTACATCTGCTAACACACAGTCTCTGCTAGGAACAAGCCAGGCCTGCAAAAGAGATACTGCAGTCTGTTTTAGTCCTGGTTTTGTTCTGGAGTCAGGGGTCATTTCACTTCAGACAGTGGAGTTGCACTGCTGCAACTACTGTAAGTGAGAGGGGAAACACATCTTCTCTGTCCAGTAGATGCTGAGGTGAAGGAGTGAAGACGGATCCCTCCACCATTTGTGAAAATGTACCTGATTCTGATACCACTTACACCGTTTATACACCCGAGTGACGATACTGACTTCAGTGGCGTAGAGGACTGGCTTGATTTATTTCTCAGCAATTCAGAAACCAACTTACTCATGAAAATACCATTTAAAATGCACTGCATTTTTACAAATAGGCTGGCTTCTAATTGTTTGCCAGTATTATTAGCATTCTTTGTGCATCAGGGTGATTGGGTGGCACCAGTTCTGTTTGCCAGTTGAAACAACATTTCTATCCCTGGTTTATTTGACTTTGTCCGCAGTATTTTCCCAGCTCATCTTCATAGGTGAAATGATCAGGTTTCTACAATTCCTTTGTTAGAATGCATGAAGTGCCACAAATCACCAGTTCGAACAGCCATTCCCATTCCCCACTTCAGCTTTGAGTACAGAAAGGACGAAGACCCCATGAAAGAAACAGGAATCAAAGAAGTCTTAACTGATGTTGTTTGAAATTCTCAGGATGAAATTCTCAGATCAGACTCTTTGGCATAGAAAGTGGCAAACACAACACTATGATTTCTAAACAGTAAGAAGACACAGACAGGGGTGACTTGCTTCACATCCAGATATGGAAAGAGTAGAAAAAATAGGGCTAATTCTGCTCCCAGTGACACTGATGTCAATCCCAAAGTAACTCATCTGAAGTAGGCAGCGTGACTCTGGATCTACACCATTGACACTGAGACCACAATAGAGGCCAGTGGCAGAGGATGCAGTAAAGGGACCACTTGGCAATGCAGGATTGAGACACAGAGAGCATGGATTTTACAAGAGAGAGGTGTTGCTAGCGTAACAACAAATGTCTCCTCTTGGAGTGCTCAGTAAGGGTGGGTGATGGCAATGGAGTGCAGGTTATGGAAGCATAGGGTGCAACAATTAATCAATTCTCCATCTAAAAACCTCTCAGGAATAAACTGCATGACTGTCGATGGGAACATCTTATTGCTAACATATAAAATAAGTTACTAATAAACAATGAATTAATAGGTGATAGCAAGATAAGAAGATGGTGAGGATGGGAGGAGGATGGACAGATGAGCGGCCTATTCTTCAGGTCCTTAGCCTAAGTGTGTCACTTCTCTAGGCTTTTTTGGAATTTGGTTTTACTAATGGTTCATACAGCAAAAGATGCAAAAGAAGAAAGACTGTGGGCTGAACCCTGCCCTTGGAGATGCAGGTGAACGACCTGTTGACTTCAAAGCTTTTCCCAAGTCTCTGAATTGGGCCCAGTGATTTTAAGGACATGAGCATGTGTTTGCCTTTCCCTGTCTCACTCACTTTCCCCAGGCGTTGTCTTGTCACCTCTCTCCGAGAGCAGCTCAGTAGCAGAAGTGTGCCCTTTTAGATATGCTAGGTGAGATTACTAGGCTGGTGCTGAGAGACCACTGATAAAACACATTATTAATGACTTGGTGGGCCTGAAAACCTCCCCCTGCTGATTACTCACTTAGTATCAGGTTGAGCTTTCCTCTCCTCTATATACACTGTACTCCCTTCTCACTCCTGTGACTGGATTACAGGCCCACTCACTCAGAGGTAGAGGCGGGCCAGCAGAATTTCAAAGCCTGAGAGAGTAGCAGAAAGTTTAGTTTTCCCTTGCGGTTTTTCCAGTCAGGCTGTGTTATATGAGCCAGGTCCCCTGGATGGATAAACAAACAAACAAATACCTGGCATCTTTGCCAGGATTCACTGGCTCTTTCACTGGGACTCAGTGAATTAATCGAGGCTTTGTAGTCACAGATGAGGGCCTGGGTCTACAGACTGAAATCTACTGTGTCATCCCCCTCTCCAGATCCCGTCACCCAGGTAGCAGAATAAAGTAATCTTTGTCCTGCACATCGCAGCGTGTGCAACGTAACCTTTGCATATGTTTTTGCCATTTCAGCAGTGATATGCAATTGTTCCTTCTCATGATCTCTACAGAGAAAGACATTTACTATCTCTATATCTCTGTATAAGACATTTTCAGTGGAAGTTCTAGCTTGTGGTGAACAGAAATTGGACTGGGCCATAACATCAAAGCATCAAGGATCATCTGCTTTTATACTATTCTGTCAAATGCAGTGCATTTGTATAACATGGGCCCACTACAGACAGACCACTTTTAAAAAACCCAGTACCAGCTCAAGAACCAATCCTGCCTGAACCAAACTGGTTCCATAACACTGCCTTGAAAATGCACTACCCCCATGATCAAGGCAGCTCACAGTTAAAGGAGTTAAACCAACCAGGTGACTAGGAAAGTTCAGACATGCATTAGTAGCTGGCTAAACACACATAGAGAGGAGGTTGGCAGGCACATGATACCCTGAAGAGATCAAATAATGCAGCCTTGAAGCCAAGAGAGATCTCCAGTACCTGCTGTCATGTTGTGACCCCTTCTGGATACCCCCTGGCTTCTTCCTTTTATAGCCAGAACAGAATAATTTCCTATTATGTTTCTACAGTGACATCTATCTAGATCCATTCCAGGTTTACTGTTATTTACAGTCAGGTAATACTTTGAGCTGGTCATGCCAAGTGAGGTGTTTTTGTTTAATGGGACAGATGCTCAGCTGCGGTAAATCAGTGCTGTATCTTCAGAGGCCACCTTGTGATGAGAAGCTTTACGTGACACAGGACAGACAAAGTGGAATAAGGCAAGGGGCCAGATTCTCCTCTCATTTACACTGGTGAAAATCAGGAGTGACTCTACTGAAGCACCGGAGTTACACCCATGTAAAGCCAGCCCTACATGAATAAAGAATCTCTTCAGAAGCAGGTTTCTCTCTTACGGCAGAGTTAAAGATGTTTGGAGGGATCTCCTTGGCCTCCTCTGGTTTCCCATGCCAGCCGCACCATCAAAAGCCTTGTGCTGGACACAGCTTCCTTCAGCGTCTGTCTCTTATGCTCATAGGTGAGATGAAGTGCTTTAAGTACCACTCTGTGATCTGCACGCTCTCCCTGGAGCTGGACATGGTGCTGCAATATCCCCAGCCCTGTCAGCCTGCGAGCTCAGGACCACAACCCAAATTCCCCACATCGCAATGAATTGTGTATAAAGCTGCTTTACTTATTAAATAAGGAGCATTTTTTAATAGAGGTGGGAGTGAGTGTGATGACAGAGCAACCCCCCAAAGCCCACCTAATGCCGGGACCTCACACTTTTGTTCCGGTGTCTGTTATTCTCCAGCACCTCAGCACCACCATGCGTTCTGCCAGTCTGCATACAGACCAATGGCTTATGTTTCCATAGGTAGAACCTAAAGGAAGCACAAGCGAAGATGGTGCCTTTCTGTGTTAGGGACTGATCCAATGCCTAAGGTCATGTCTACACTACCAAGTTTTGCCAACAATAGTACATCAGCATATAGCCACCACAGTTAGTATATCGCTCGTGTGCATACATACTTGGATCCTTCCATCGGCGCCACGTGTACCCACCAGGAGTGCATGTCAATGCACAGTGCAGTGCACCATGGGTAGGTATCCCAGTGTGCAACCCGCTACCGTTGAGCACATTGTCTTTTGGGTGGCTTTGGTAGTGCATGATGGTGCAAGAGCAACTCGCTGAGGGGGATCAAGAGATCAACTTCCCATAATACAATGTTCTCCATCCCATACTATCATCTCTATCCCATAGTCTTTCCATTGAATTTGGATCATGCCTTGAGTTAGCTGGAGCAACTGAAGTACGGGAGCTGCAAGTGACATACTCTGTAGCGTTTGGAAGTCAAACATAGGCCCCTCTATTCGGATACATGGTGTGACAAAACTAGAAAGGTGAAGTGGATGGGTGTCTGAAAACTCTGCTGTTAGGTGGAGATACAGAGGCTTTGAGGACCAAATTCTGCTCTCGGTTACACTCTTTATTTCATAAACACCTCCTGTGGATGACTGAGAAATCAGGAGCAGGGTATTCACAAGTACCTCTCCCCGCATCCTTCCACATTCAGGTTCTTGTAGTATGTGGAGTGGAACTGGAGAAAGAGGATCAGATTCCAGGAGGGACCTAGATTGGTGTGGGGCTAGAGACCCAGGAATACAATCCTGGGGCTGGCTGGTAGAAGACAAATAGCAAAGCCTCAGCATTAGCACTGGCCTTTCAGGGGGGAAGCCAATAGGAATCTTGTCATTGACTTCAGTGGGGCCAGTAGTCACCCCACATGTCTAACAAGCTCTGTATCTTACACTTCTGCCTGTTTGCCATGTCACATATTGCTAATGAAACAGCAGTGTCCCATGCGCCAAGGCTACTCCACTTGTCTCTATCTTCTTTTTACTTTCAGGGAGTTCTATCTATTGCCCATCTCCGCCCTCTCACTCTAGTCGGATCACAGATTATGTATTCTCCCTCAGTTTCTCTCTCTCTCTCCCCCCTCCCTCTCACACACACATGTATCTTGGGAGGAATGTGCCCCTAAGGAGTATTTTTATTTGACAGCCTGTGTAAACTTTCTGTTTTGGCTGCAGGTGGTGAGATAAGCTGCCAGTGGAGCAGAGGTCTCCTGTGTCATGTTTTAGCTCTTTTCAGATATCTAACAGAGAAGATTACCTCACTCGCTGAATGAGTCTGAGAGGCGCGATTACAAGGCAAAGGACCAAACTTAACCTTGTAAGAAGAAATGCAAAGACAGACTGATGTCTTTGGGCTGAGTTCCTGTAACTTAGGCACATGAGTTTGGACTCAGACACTAGCTCTATACAAAGGACAGACAAAAATAACGAGGACTCAAGATACTATGGTAGTTTAACCCCTTGCTTGCTTGGAGTGATGCTCTGTCCCCTCCAGTGATGACAAGGCCCCCTAGAGATTGAGGAGCCCTGCTATAGTCCTGGCTAATAGACTTGTGCCTTTCACTTGTAATGCTGACCCACACACAGACATCAAACCTGGGACCTTTGGAACTAAATGCATGAGCGGCTACTGCATGAGCTAAAAGACGCCTGCCTCTCTATTAGCCTGGGCTGTAGCAGGCTCGTTAATCTCTAGGAGGCCTAGTCACCACTAGAGGGGGACAGAGCAACACTCTGAGCAAGAGAGTGTGACAGTAGCAAATGTGTAGGCCCAGATTCTCTCTTGCCGTAAGGCCCCTTTATGGACATTTTGGCAACATTAAGGGGCTGTAAAGGAGGCTTAACTGGTCCCCACAGAATATCTCAGTTGTAGCAGGTGATTCTGTGACTGGCATAGAGCTGTCATAATGGCTCTGTGTGGCCCCTTCCCCGCCACCAGAGAAAGAAGAGTGAAGATGAGTTAGGGGCCTGGCTGGAGTGCAGTACACTTTGGCTATTTGATGTCACCATAGCAGCCTGTAGAGGACCATTACAAGCCAGCATAATTTACAGAAATCCAGGGAAAGTTCTAAATTGTGTTACAGGCTGGCTGAGTCTCCAGCATGGCCCAGAATTAAAGAGGCACAAAAGTGGCTTAAAAACACCTAGCCATGCTTTCCTGCGTTAAGTGCAAGAATGAAAGTGTGATGCTGTATAAAATATGAGTGGCCATTTATAATAATATTAATACCAATATGACAAAACTGCAATGTATCTTACATAGAATCATAGAATATTAGAGTTGGAAGGGACCTCAGGAGGTCATCTAGTCCAACCCCCTGCTCAAAGCAGGACTAACCTCAGCTAAATCATCCCGGCGAGGGTTTTGTCAAGCCGCAGCTTAAAAACTTCTGAAGATGGAGATGCCACCACGTCCCTAGGTAACCCATTCCAGTGCTTCACCGCTCTCCTAGTGAAAAACTTTTTCCTAATGTCCAACCTAGACCTCCCCACTGCAACTTGAGACCATTGCTCCTTGTTCTGTCATCTGCCATCACTGAAAACAGCCTAGCCCATCCTCCCAGAAACCCCCTTTCAGGTAGTTAAAGGCTGCTATCAAATCCCCCCTCATTCTTCTCTTCTGCAGACTAAACAGGCCTAGTTCTTTCAGCCTCTCCTCATAAGTCTTGTGCTCCAGTTCCCTTATCATTTTTGTTGCCCTCCACTGGACTCTCTCCAACTTGTCCACATCCTTTTTGTAGTGGGGGATCCAAAACTGGACACGATACTCCAAATGCGGCCTCACCAATGCCGAATAGAGGGGAATAATCACTTCCCGTGATCTGCTGGCAATGCTGTTACTAATGCAGCCCAATATGCCATTAGCCTTCTTGGCAACCAGGACACACTGCTGACTCATATCCAGCTTCTTATCCACTGTAACCCCCAGATCCTTTTCTGCAGAACTGCTGCCTAGCTCATCGGTCCCCAGGCTGTAGCTGTGCGTGGGATTCTTTCGTCCTAAGTGCAGGACTCTGCACTTGTGCTTGTTGAACCTCATCAGATTTATTTTGGGCCAATTCTCCAATTTGTTTAGGTCTTTCTGTCCCTCCCTTCCAGGTATCTACCACTCCCCCTAGCTTACGGTCATCTGCAAACTTGCTGAGGGTGCAATCTACCCCATCCTCCAGATCATTAATGAAGATGTTGAACAAAACCGGCCCCAGGACCGACCCCATGGGGCACTCCACTTGTGACCAGCTGTCAGCTAGACATGGAGCCATTGATCACTACTTATTGAGCCCTATGCTCTAGCCAGTTCTCTATCCATTTTACAGTCCATTCATCCAACCTAGACCTTTTTAACTTGCTGATCAGAATACTGTGGGGAACCGTATCAAAAGCTTTGCTAAAGTCAAGGTATATCACGTCCACCACTTTCCCCACATCCACAGAGCCCGTTACCTCTTCATAGAAGGCAATCAGGTGGGTCAGGCATGACTTGCCCTTGGTGAATCCATGTTGATTGCTCCTGATCACCTTTCTTTCTTTTAAGTGCCTTAAAATGGATTCCTTGAGGACCTGCTCCATGATTTTTCCAGGGATTGAGGTGAGGCTGACCAGTCTGTAGTTCCCTGGGTCCTCTTCTTCCCTTTCTTATGAGATAGGCCATGTGAGGTATCAATGGACACGTTATGATTTGCTAAATACAATAAGCTTATTTATATGTATGTATCATATTTGTACCGTAAATTATGAATGTGTGATATACCTGTATTTCAAACTTGTGCCGTGTTATTGGGTGACACTCCCATCAGGATCAGCACTATCTAGCCTGCTTAATGGCCCATCAAAGACAATCAGCTATACAATGCACCCAGGGAGAGAAAACAGGGACTACGCTTATGAGTCAGCAGGACATGCAGGGACATGTCTGTGTGGATATGGACAGAGGACTCCAAGTGCTTTTCCATGGCCATGTGCTGTGGGCTGGTGTTTGGGAAAAAGGATGTATAAGCCACATGGCAAAAGGTATAAAAGACAGCTGCGTACCATCTCCATCTTGTCTTCAATCCTGCTTCTTACTCCTGGATCAACTTGTCTATGATTGAAGCTTTGAACAAAGGATGGACAGACCCATGCAGGTACTGGATATGCTCCAGAGTAACAAGCCAATCCAGCAAACTCACCAATACTGCTAAAAATCTGATGTGTATGGACTTTGAAGTCATTCGTATGTGTCTGATTGCTTTGATCATTTAACATCTCTCTTCTTGTTTGTTTCTTTTCTTTTCTAATAAAACTTTAGTTTTAGATACAAAAGGCCCTGTTGGCAGCTTGGTATTTTGGGTAAGACCCAAACTCGTGTTGACCTGATAATGTGGCTGTCCCTTTGGGAATCAGGAGAACATTTTATACAACGAGCAGAGTTTTAAATAACTTCCTATTTTACTGGACCTAGTTGCTGATTGGGAACCAGAAACTGAAATGCAATAAAGGGGGCTGTGTAACTTCTTGTTTTAGCTTCTTGATAACCTGTGTGGAAAACCAGGAGCACAGATTAGAACCACCATTTTTTAGGAGAATCTGCTCTCCTTTTTGCAGCCTGCCCTGACTTTGACATTTTCAGTGTGAGCTATCCTAGGCATATTGGGTCACAAAAGGAATGCAGAATTTGGGCCTAGTTGTTTAGACCTGCTCCTGACTTGAGATTTTAAAAGACCTGGCAATCTGTATAGAAGAAGTGCATCATGTTTTCAAGACATGTTCTAAATCTTTACTGTTGCAAATTAGCATTTTGGAGAATTGGTAGGAGGTTGTGCACAGGGCTGTGATAAAGATGTGACCCATAGGGGGTAGGGAAGAGACTGATCTTGCTTGGAATGCAGTCACATGACTTGGATGAGGGTGTTGAAAAGTTATTCCCTGTCACATGACAGAGGATAGCACCCAGACTCTAGTGGCTACTGCTGAAAGAACATCAGGTGTTCTGAAGCTTTGCTTGTTCAACTATTCCATAAACTCCTTGCAGTATAGTACCTATATCAGTTAAGGGAGAGGAAGGGCTGACCCCCCCCAATGTTGAACTTTGGTGCCCTATATACTATATTAGCATGATGGGGGCCTGCAATTTGCATAATTCATGGGTCATAAAGGTCTTTCTTTCCTTTTGTCAGTTCATTCACATTGTGTGTCCATTAAATGTATTAACTCACTCTTTCCTGTTGGTGTGGAAACAAGGGAAACCTCTGTTCCTTCCCAATGACGTGTCTGTACATATGCCTATGAGACTTTCTCTGTGCATCCTTGCACGTACTAGCGGGTGGAACATGTGCTAACGCAGCCTAACCACCGCATACTGACAGCTAGGTTGCACATGTTAAAATAACACTCCGCGGTCTTGCTGTCACTCTTCTTCTACTTTCACCCCTCACTTGACAAAGTTTAAAGGGAACATGTTCCAGATATTAAAATAGCTCCAGTCTAGCTTCCTTGGTTTATTTCAGGAATCCTGAGGACCAGTTCCATCTTGAAACAGATGAAATATAGAGTCCTTGTGGAAACTGCACCCACAAGGGGCAGTTATCCAAAACAAAACCAGTTCCCTGCTATCCCAGAGCAACTCATTTTTATCCCAGCCCTTCTCACTACTTAAAATAAAGCATGTGACTGGTTTTTGTGTATGTGTATGTGTCACATTCTTTTGCTTATCTTGTTAAGTCCAATGGTATTCAGTGGTGAAACTGCTGACAGTGTTATGATATCACAGCTCCCTGACATATTATCTAGCACCACCATCAGAATGACACCACCCCACAGCCTGTGCCTGGAGTGATTTTAAAAAGCCAGGTCCTCAGCTGGTGTAAATTAACATAGCTTCATTGAAGTCAATAGGCTACATCCCCTGCTAGAATAAATCAGTGTAGCTTCACTGATGTCCATGGAATGAAGCCAATTTATACCAGCTGAGGGTCTGGTCATTGACTTAAGTGCAGCTTTTCTGATGTAGACCAGCTGCAGGCCAGGCCCACTGACTTCAATAGAGCTGCATGCATTTACAACACCTAAGGATGTGTCCTGTGGACGTCAGTGAAGCTGTACTGATTTACACCCACTGAGGGTCTGGCCCATAATGTTGACATGAAAACACCACCCACCACCCCATTAATTGAACCCTAATTCATCCAGCTACCTGCTTCCAATGTGCAATGCTTCTTGCCCTTCCTTATCCGTAATTTCCTAGGTCCTGTTCCAGTTGCTACTCATACCTGGAGCTGCCTGCTTTTCTGCAGAGAACAAGAAGTAACACCAGACCTATCCCACAAATGCCTCCAAATTGGTGGTTTAGTTAAACCCTCATGTTTGGCCTACGCCGTGTCTGACTTTGTAAATATTTCCAAAAATTCCTGTTCAGTGTGAATGTGCTCTTAACCCTTAAGAAGGAGATTCAGTTGTAAATATTAAAGGTTTTAACCCTCAACCCCCTGAAAAAATCCTAGCCACCTTTACCCAAGAGAAATTTAATTGCAAAGTGCAAACTGCTTGTTCCCATAGCACAGTGAAAAGTGCCTTTATGGAAAGATAGTTCAGTGCAGAAAAGATTTGCAGACAGTTTGCCCATGTGTCTGAACCGTGCTAGTTTGCATGTGAGCTCCCAGGGCTTGATTTGAATTTAATATAATTGAATCATGACACAAATACTATGATCTGATGTTTGTAATGTTCCAGTTTAATGTCACTGCAGGTGGTGTGTTTGTTGTAAAGAGACAAGCAGGATTAAGAGAGTGAAACGTGTCATGATGCAGTAGCTATGTACTTTGAATTTTCTAAGCGGAAATATCAAATGTGTGGATTTGGGAGCTTAACGCCTTACAGCCTTAAACATCTAATTTGTGAGCTCTCTTGGTCAGGGATTGCATCTGTTTTACTTGTTTGTACAGTGCCAAGAACAATGAAAAGTCCCTGATCCCTGATGTGGAGTCTATTGCAATATATATATATATATATGAAATACTAATACTGTATTTGAGAAGTTGAGGGGCTGAGAAAATACTACTTTTGTACATTTGTGGCTGTGCAACCGCAGAGCTAAGTGAAAATTAGAATTTCTATCCCATGAGTGATTCTGGTATTTCACCATTTGTTTTAGCCCCGGATTGGGAGGAAAAGCTGAAATATCAAACCTTTTTGAAGAAAGGGCCATTTCTGAAAAATTTCAGTTTGGAAATGATGAAATAGTTTATGAGAGAGACAACGTGGGTGAGCTAGTATCATTTATCGGACCAGTTCTGTTGGTGAGAAAGACAAGCGTACGCGGGGCTGTGTAAGTTTGCCTCCCTCACCAACAGAATCAGTCCAGTAAAGGATAGTACCTCACTCACCTTGTCTCACTCATATCATGGGACCAGCATGGCTACACGCTGCCTGACACAGTCTGTTGACATTTTTGACTCAAACAACACATTTCAGTGCTCCTGAATTGAAGTGTTTTGGTTTGATTTGAACTGAAATGCTTCATTTTGTGACAGTTCAACATTAAACTGCATTTCTCTGTGGTGGCACATTGCCTTAGTTTAGTGTTGGTTACATGATGCCCCCATACTCCCTACGGGCCAGGCTTCCTGCCTAGACTACATCTCCTGTGATGTACTTGCAACCATGTGACCCTCATGAAGTTCCATGCCACTCAATCAGAGGGAAGACTGCAATGATGTGATCCAGCCAGAGAGCCTAGCCCATGGGTGAAAATAGGAGCCAGAAGTACAACATCCATGAGGGCATTGTGCCATAGTAGGAAATACAAGTTAATGTTGATCTGATTCCGAGCATTTTGAGTCAGTTCAGCAATCTAAAATATTTATATTCAGATCAAACTGACCTGGAATGAAATATCTGGTTAAAATTTTCCAATGGAAAATTGAAAAATGTAGATGCAAAATTAAAATTTTCCTGTGGAAAAAAAATGATTTTGTGGAAATCATTCTGATGGAAAATTCCCAACCAGCTCAATGCAACAGTATGTTAGAGGGTTCATTTCTAAGTAAGATGTAATATAGGTTTAATCAAATGCACAAAGAGGCCTGATCCAAAGACCACTAAAGCCAAAAAAATCATTCCATTGACCTCAATTGGTTTAGGATCAAGGTCTAAAGTCACTTGTATGTTTAACATACTCATACAGTATATGTTGAGTCCTCCCCTTCTAGTTGCTAAGTCACACAGAAGATAAAAGCCTGCGACTTCTTCATACTGTGTCTTCACACAACTCATGGAATTTGTTGTCATGTGATGTTGTGAAGGCCAAGGGAATGTCTACACTGCTGGGGCTGCACAGATCGATGCAGTGGGGTTGATTGAGTAGGCTATGGAGACCCGCTCAATCGATCCCGGAAGTGATCTCTGATTGACATGATTAATCCACCCTTCCCAAAAGGAGCAAGGAGATGCCCTCCAGTCGATGCAACGTGTCGATGCAGTGCAGTGAAGATGCCGTGGTAGGGCAATGTAAGTAAGTCGATGGGATATATATATGCAAGCTACATTATGTAGCTTGTGTATCTCCCATCAACTGCTGGTGGCAGTGTAGATGAGGCCCAAAAGTATCATTGGGCTAAAAAATAAGATAAGTTCATGGAGGATAGATTCTCAAATGGCTATGAGACAAGTTGCTATGGGACGCAACCCCATGCTCTGGGTGTACCTATAATTGCCCTGTTCTGTTCATTCCCTCTGAAGCATCTGGCATTGGCCGCTGGCAGAGACAGGATACAGGGCTAGATGGACCATTGGTCTGACCTGATATGGCTATTCTTACGTTCTGCTGTCAGCTAAGGGATTTACTCCATTAGCTCAAGTAATAAAAGTCAGTGCTTGGTGCTGGAAGTCCTGTGTTCCAACGTGGCTGATGTGCTATGGTTGGGAGAGCCTGTCCCCTAAAACTTAAATGGAATAATCTGCAAGTTTTAGAATCTTTGCATGTCAAGTTAGCTGTAGAAACAACACTTTATATGTACATAAACTGTAAACACTCGTTGAGTCAGATTCTGGGATTTCATGAACTACAGCACAGAAGATGCAGCCTAGGAGGAGGGGAGGCACAAGGGCCATTTTTGTATCTCCTTGTCAGCTGAGGTAAATGGATACAGCTAACGCTTCTTCAGCTGAAGTCACTGAAGTTGATGGAGCTACATGGCTTTGCATTAGTTGAGGAGCTTGCCCTGCGCAATCACTCTTTCAGCAGCTTCCCTCAGTAGACTGGCTCTCCCTGAGTTCTCCTAACTTCGCCAGGCTGTGTGATGGAATCTGATCAGTGTCATGGATATAAACAGCTCACTTCCCCTCACTCTCATGCTGCCTCCAGATGTGTTTCTGTGAAATTGACTATTTATGCCATGACCAGCCCACCAGAAGAGTCTGAGTTCTTCATGATTTAAGTAGACCCCTACCTATAAGGTATCTTCCTGGAGTGTTTTTTACCTAGTCCATTAAGTACATAAGCACAGGTGCAGCATTTAAAATCCAGCAGAGGAACGAAGTCTTGTTCTCCATAAGGAGTGAAAAGGAGGTCGAAAGAATCCCACTGATGTCATGTTATGCCTTTGGCTGTTAAGGTTATGGTAGCCTTATGATTCCTGGCAACAGAATCTCTCTAAACTACCAGCAGAGAAGCCACAGGTGCAAGCTCATCTATCAGTTCCCCACCATATTGATCACTTTCTTCATGCATGTCTCAGGAAGGTTAGTCATTACACAGCATTCATTTTCAAAGAGAAATACAGCAGCTACACATCATGGGAAGTTTATGTGGCACAGCTTGCTTTCTTAGACCCTGGATACTACAAACTTCTCCTATATCCACCCGTCTATGTGTTTATATGCCTCCATGACTGTAATATCTGATGTTTATCCGTACAACATCCCTGTGAGATAAGGGAGGGTCATAATCTCTGTTTCACAGATGAGGAATTGAATCACAGAGGCTAGGTCTACATCTATGGCGACATGTAGCATGCATACACTGCACGACCACCCTATCATGGGTATAAATAGCAGAGTAGATGGAGAGACACTGCGTAGGTGACTAGAGTAAAGACATGCCAGAATCCTAGGGTGTGTACCCTACATAGCTCCCTACATGCCCATGCTATTTTTAACAGTGCAGTGTCTTGCTTGCCGCCCCATTGCCACAGCCTTTTCCTAACACAGGTAGCAGCAAAAGGCTCTGGTAGCAGAGACAGGCTTTGGTGTGGGAAGGCAGCAGAGAAAGGCTCCTGCACCCAAGCCACTCCACACTGCCTCCCCTCCCAGCAAAGCTACATACCACAGTGTGGACACAGCCTGCTTTGCACTGCAGCATATGTCCCCTTCACACTGCCACCACAGTCGAGAAGGCAAGAGAGCTTGCGTTACTTGGGCAGGGTCACACAGGCAGTAAGAGGCAGCAATGGGAATTAAATTCAGGTCTCCTGAGTCTCTGTCCAGCTTCTTAACCATAACAGCATTCTGCAGTGCCTGTTCTGGGTATCACAATACTGCAACATGCTCCTCTCTCTTCCCCTCTCCCATTCTTCAGCCTGTCAACAGACTGAAACAGGAAACCCTTGTCATTCAGTGAGTGCACAGGCTGCTTTTAGATTTCTAAGTCAGCATCCCAGACATGGCCCGAAGGTACCCAGGATCATGCAATGACTGACATACTTGCACAGTGTGGCCTGGGCCGATTTCTTTGAAACTGATTGCTTCTTGGGTTGACATACTCTCCCGTGGAGCTAATCAATCCACACATGTTGAGAGGTGAGAAAATACCATTCTTCGGATTGCTTTTTTTTCAGGGAGCATGATTTACTCCAACCTGCAACCCCAATCTTTGGCAGAAGTATATTATAATAAGGCAACAGATGATTCCTTGACATGACTTTTGGCATCTTAAAAATGCATTGCAGATGTCCTGATAAATTGGGTGGGTGACCGCTAAAGTATGTAAATTAGTCCTGCCATTTTGGGATCGCTCATTGTTGTCACTGCACATGACATATGTTTATGACTGAGAGAGGCTGGGTTTGAATTGCCAGATGAAAATAAGCCAGTGTGAGGGTTTGAAGAGAGGCACTTGCAAAATAACTCTAATGCTTCATCTTAGGAAGCAAGAAACATGAATAAGCACAAGATTAATGGGGAAGATGAGAAAGGAAAGCAAGATGAAAGGAAACCTGTGGGAGTGTCAGACCATTGTCACCAGTGGGGTAACGGCATGGAAAACAGAAGGAGCAGATAAAAAATGGTCCAGTGAGTAAGTCATTGGAGGATGAATCAGGTGACCTGGATTCTATATTCTGACCTGCTGCATGACCTTGGGCACATCACTGCCCCTCTGTTTCCCTTCCAATGCTTCGCCTTGCTTGTGTATTTAGACTATAAGCTCTTTGGGGCAAGGACTGACTCTTCTTGTGTATTTGCTCTTTAGGCAGGCCTGGCACAACGGGGCCCTGAGCTCATCTGAGGTCTCTAAGTTCCACTGTAATACAAATAAAATTCATGATTTCATTCGTATAGTGCCCCATGTCTTAATACGTATAAGGTTGAATGAAGTGAGGGTGTTTACTCCTATGAGGCTTTCCCCTTAGGGTCTGGAGAGTGGGGCAGGAACTTCAGGATCTCCTCAATTTTCCTTCCTTTTCCTTGTCCACCCCAAATGCCTTGTGTTGTTGAGATCCCCCCTCAGAAAGACTCAGATGAACATTGTAGTGACCACAAAGAGTTAAATATGCCATTTAAAACCGATCAGCTTCCAGGTTACAGGCTTGATTCTCCCCTGCCTTGCAACTCATAGAGCCATTTACACCTGAGGCAAAAGGAGAAATGAGTTCCGCAGGTGTCAGACAATGAGGTATCAGAGCCAAGATGTACGGGGAAGGAAATGTGGACATTTCAAACTCTGGGGCCACGGTGAGGAAGCCCATTTCTTGACCTATGGAAGGCTGTCAGATGCCTCCTCTGAAATGCTGACTGACAAGGAAATGCCATGATTTGTGTGGTTTTCACTCCCAGAGAAATACTTATTATAAAAAATAACAAGAGAATCATAGCTACATTACTGATAGAACACGGGAACACACAGAGCCACACAGGGAAAGCTTGCCCCATGCCCACATGTATGCCGATGCCTGAGCAGTGTCTTCAGGGGAGATATATGGTGAGTGGGTGGATAATTTGCTCGATTCAGGGGATAAATATAGACAGCAATGCAGGATAAATATAGACAGCAATGAAATCTCCCCCCTAGACTGCCACGAAGATATAGGGCCAGATTTCCTAATGTCCTCAGCACCCACAAGCGAGTGAGATCATCATCTTCATCTCACAGAAGCTCTTATTGAAAACATACTGAGATGACAAATGCTCCTTTCCTGGCAAGAGCCTCATGATGCTTATTTGGTGTGTCACTGTCCATGGCTGGAGATACAGGCACAGCCGATGTCCCCTTCCTTTCAAAAACCAGGGTTCAAATCCAACCTGTGCTACAGACTCCCTCTGAGACTTTGGGCAAGTCACTGAGCATCGCTGTACCTCAGTTCTTGTCTGTAAAATGGGGCTAATAGTAGCGAGGTAATAGTGCCCTACCTCACAGGGATGTTGTCAGGGAAGAATTTTTAGGCACTCAGATACCATTATAAAGGTGTGGGTGGGGTGGGGGGAGTGGGTCATAGACATCAGTATAAGGTAGAGCTGCTTCTCGGTTTACACTGGTGCCAGGCAACATGGGATCAGGGAGCCACAACTGATTCCCTGGGGCTTGCCATATTATCTGTGTCTGTTTAGTGCTTGCATGAAGCGAACGATCTAGCCCAGGATTTTAGTGGGAGCTAAGCAGCCTAACAGTCCCACAGACAACGGTACTGCTGTCCTCCCCTACCCTTTAGGTTCTGAATCTAGCCTCTTGAGGCAGGTGTGGGGAATAGTGTGCCTTGCTCTGCTGAGTCAGGATCTGCTCTCAATCACGTTCTAAACAAGAATTCTGCTGCCTTAGCAACTTTTCTCCGAGTACCAGGGCAAGCAGGGAAGCTCCAGAGCTTCATTGTGTGGGTGGTGTTAAGTGAGAGAGATCAGCATGTACTTTTATATTCCCGCCTTGGCTGTACCTTAACCATGTACCATCATAACCATGGTATCGCATTGACTGTTTCTATCAGAGAAGTGCTGAGGCGCCGAGTAAAGTCGTGGGAGCTGTGGATGTGCAGCACCTCTGAAAACCGAGCCTTTAGATTCCAGGAAAGCGCTTAAGCATGTGAATAATCCCATTGACTTGAAACAAGTCAAGCACTTGTTTAAGTATTTTGCTGGATTGGGGTCTCAGTACTCACGTTTCTGAACTGCAATCCATTTAGTGTTCTGTAGATGGTGTCACTTCCTCACACACCCATCCCCATGCCATTTTTGTCAGAGGGAAAAGTAGCCCACCAGTTTTGACTTCACCTGTCTGATAGCGTCCAACCCAAATCAATTGAAATGAGCAAGAATGCAATTAAGTCAACTTCTCTTAAAAACATTTTTTAAAAATGTTTTAAAGGTTGTGTGTGTTAGAAGCCTTTATCATGATCAGATTTCATGTAGGCCAAGTTGCTACAGTATATTCTTTAAGAATTTTCTTGTGAAAACAGTTTCTTGTTTTGTTCCTTTAAGGTCAGATTCTGGGACCTTTAGGGTATGTCTACACTGCAATAAAACACTCATGGGGCTTGCAGGGCTCAGGCTGTGGTGCTAGAAAATTGCAGTGTAGATATTCAGGCTTGTGCTGGAGCTGAGGGCTGAGACCCTCCAACCTAAGCCTGCACGTTTTCATTGCAATTTTATAGCCTCACAGCCTGAGCCCTGCCAGCCAGAGTCAGCTGACATGGGCCAGCCAGGGGTGTTTTATTGAAGTGTAGACATGCTAAAAGTCAGGGGCACCATTTGAGGAGTAGACTGCTATTCAACACGAATAAGAGTATCAGAATCTGACAGACTGACTAGATTATTTCCCAAGAGGAAATCATATCTGGGTAGGGATGCAAAACTATGCTTAGAAGTGTCCCTAGCCTATGTTTGCCAGAAGCTGGGAATGGGCAACCGGGGATAGATCATTTGAGAATTTTCTGTTCTGTTCATTCCCTCTGAAGCACCTGACATAGGCCACTGTCGGAAGACAGCATATTGGGCTAGATGGACCAACTTCTAAATAGAGTTGACTAGCTGAGGAACAGGAAGAAGTCATGCTTAGTTGTTAACATAAAAATGGCTCTTACATTGTGATGTTTGATCAAAGGCTGGTTTTCAGGACTGTAGGTTCTGCTGAATAGCAATCCCAATAGTAACAGCTTTTGGTTAATAGGAACATTTTTCCAGGATCCAGACCCAACCCATTGACTTTAGTGCTATTTGGGATTCAGACATTAGCAACAGGAATTTCACTCATTAACAAGTTCTTTTGGGAGAAAGATCCCAGCTGCCAGCAGCTTTGCAGGTCTGCAGGCAGGGATGGAAGGGCTAGGCTGCTCTCTGGTTTGTATCCTGCCCTGGCACCAGGGGCCCAGGCGTGGCATGTCCCAGTGCTTCGTTCCCTGGCTGCAGCCCTGCAGATTACCTGCCAAGGAAGGAAGTGCTGAGCTGTTGCGAACACAGGCCACAGGCATTTTTGTAGGGCTGCAGCCAAGGGAAGAACATCCCAGCACTTCCTTCCCTGGCTGCAGCACCACAACCTGGCTTTCCTCTTATTAGCAACTACCAGATAATGGCAACTTTGGCTGGGAACCGAGAGATTACCAATAAGTGGAATTCACTGTAGTACAAAAAAAGAGTAATGTCTATATGGAGAAAGCACAATTTATGTTTACATTTTCTAAGCATGTTACTTCTCCTTCCTGAAGTTTGCAGAAGCAGGACTTCTGCAAAAGGAAAAGGGGAAAATACCCATCAGTTTGGAAGAGAATGTGATTGTAACCTACTGGGCGGTGTGTTATGTATCCACCTCTGTTCCAGTCCACACAATATGACTTGGCCATGGTCGCCAGTGACTGGATTTTGGGCCCGATTCTAAGCCCACTGAAGTCCATGGGAGGATTTCCATGGACTTCAATAGATATTGAGTCAAGCCATTAGCCCAAACTATACAGGCGCAGGGTCACAAATTCAATCCCCAGGGGTGACCAAAATGACCTTACGTGAACTCTGTCTCTTCCTCCATGGCTGACTGGATCCAGGGAGAGATGTATTCTTTCTCAACTGGCTTGTTCTTAGAGATGGCAAGTCTGCCTGGGTTAAGCTGGATTGGTATACTCTATTGCTTTTGCCCCAACAGTGTAAACATAAGTGAAATGGGTTGCAGTTAAGACACAAAAGAGGGTGCAACTAGAAATGGAGACAGCTGAGCCACTCTGAGTAGAAAACAGATATTTTTCTCTCTGGTGTTGGTAGTCCATCGCTGACAATGAGGATGTTGCAATTCTCGTCTACAGCCATGCATATGACTCTGAAGTCCAAACCCTGATGTACAGAGTCAGCCTCACTGAGGGCATGGAAAGTCCATATCTTTGATGATGCACCTCTATGTGCCTTTCCTGCTCAAACCTGTTACATGCTGATCTTGTCAGAGACTGCCAGTGAGTCCTGTTCTGAGCCACTTGCTCGAGTTCTTTGAGATTGATGCCAGCCCACTGAGGACTACTCTTCAGGTTATCTTTGAAGCACTTATATGGTTGACCCTTCTTTTTTTTGCCCTGCCTGAGCTTCTGTTTTGGGAGACAATGACCCTCCATACTGATGACATGTCTGGTCCATCTAAGTTGTGCTCTCAGTATCATTTCCACAATACTGGTTGTGTTGCTCTCTCAAGGACCTTAATATTGGTCACTCTGTCCTGCCAAGCAGTGTTCATTATTGAACGGAGGGAGTGCATGTGAAATTGCTCAAGCTGTTTATAAAGAGTCCATGTCTCAGATCCATACAAGAGAGATGCTAGAACCACTGCACTGTAGATCTTCAGTTTGGTGGAGAGATGGCTGTTGTATTGGTTAAGGACTTTTGTTTGGAGTCGGCTGAGGACCTGGCTAGCCTTACTGATTCTGGAGGCAATTTCCTTATCCAGGGAACAGTCACTTGAGATGGTGCTGCCCAGATATTTGAACTGATCCACATTTTTCAGATGTATGCCTTGGATGAAGATGGCTGGTGCTGTGGCATTGGAATGAGGTGCTGGTTAGAACAAGACCTCTGTCTTACAAAGACTGATGATGAGGCCAAAGAGTTGGGATGCTTCAGAAAAACTGTCAACAATGACCTGAAGGTTGTCATGTCTATGGATCATCAAGGCGCAGTCATCTGCAAACAGTGCCTCAATGAGAAGTCTCTCCAGTGTCTTGGTCTTAGCATTGAGGCTTTGAAGATCAAAGAGGGAGCCATTGTGTCAGTAGTGGCTATATATCCCTTGATCCAAGTCCCTTGTGGCATGGCTGAGGACACAGGCAAAGAACAAATTGAACCTCACCAAAGCGAGTATGCAGCTTTCCTTAACGCCATTCAAGATTTTGAATGAGTCAGAAAAGTCACCATTAGCGAGCACTTGCACTGTCATGTGGTCATGGAACAGACGGATCATTTGTATGAATCTTCTTGGGCAGCCCAGTTTATGTAGAATAGCCCATAGACCCTCTCTGTTGACCGTATCAAATGAAAACTGCACACAGGTCCATGTCCTACTCTAAACATTTTTCGTGGACTTGCCTTATGACAAAATAATGTCCGTAGTACTACAACCTGGTCTGAAAGACACTGCGCTTTGGCAGATTCTCCTCAGATATGTTTGCAATGAGTCTGTTTAGTAGAACATGAGCTAGTATTTTCCATGTTGTACAGAGGAGAGAAATGCCTCTGTAGTTTCCACAGTCAGTTTTGCTGCCTTTGTTTTTGAACAGTGAACAATAGTAGCAACTTTGAAGTCTTGTGGCATTTCTTCATCCTCTCAAATGCTACTCAGGATGTCGTGAAACACTTCGATAGCCTTTGGGACTGCTACTTTGTACAGTTCTGTGGGACTATCATCCTTTCTGGATGCTTTGCCACAGTTCAGTTGTTTGATGGCTTTCATGGCCTCTTCAACTGATGGAGGGAGATTGAAATCCTCTTTGATGGGTTTCTTGGGTAATTGATAAAGAACATGCCGATCATCTGTGGATGGTCTATTAAGTAGACTATTGAAGTGTTCAACCCGTCTTTGTATGATTCCCTCCATGTCTCTGATGAGGTTATACCATCTGCCGACTTCAGGGGAGCTGTGCCTGATTTAGATGGTCCATAGACTGCTTTGAGAGAGTCAAAGAACATCTTTGAATTGTTCATATCTGCATAATACTGAATTTCTGAAGCTTTCCTCTCCCACCACGCATCCTGCATTCTCTCCGGGCCTTGCTGTGTAGGCATTTAAACCTATCTTTATTTGAGATGGAAGTGAGATCACTCTGTCACTCAACATACATTTTCTGCTCGTTACTTAGGAGTTTGGAAATGTCCCCGTTGCTCTCATCAAGCCAATCCTGGTTTACCATTTTCTTTGGCCCCAGCACTGATTTAGCTGTGTCAATAATCACATCTTTGAGCTGGTCCCATTTTTCTGTTGAGTTGCCAGTGATTGGTGGGCATGAAAAAAGCCTGTCATCAAGTGACTGCTGAAACTGCACCTGAGAGTTGATGTGCTTGAGCTTTGCTATGTTGAAGGCTGTTCTGTTGAGCTTGCGCTGTGAGGAGAATATGGGCAGGTTGCCCACTGTTCTTACCAATCTGTGGTCTATCTGGCATTCTGTACCATGCCTCGCTCTAGTAATTCTGACATCGCAGATGTTTTGTTGTTGGCTGAAAACGTAATCGATCAGGTGTCATTGTTTGGACTGTGGGTGCATCCATGTTGTTTTACATTTATCATTTTGCCTAAAGATGGTGTTAGTGATGAGCAGACTATGTTCTGCACATTTACCCAAGAGGAGGAGTCCATTGCTGTCATCTTTCCCACTCCATGTTGTCCTATCACACTTCTCCAGACACTGCTCTCTCTACCAATTATAGCACTGACGTTTGAGCTTGTCATATGCAGGTGCTGTTCTGAGGATGGAGTCGAGGTCTGAGTAGAACTGCTCCTTGCTTTCCTCTGTGCTGGTCAATGTAGGTGCGCAGGCATTAATGACAGTGACATGCCATAAAGGATTCAGGGGAAATTGAAGTTTCATGAACCATTCATTCAAGCCAACAGGGACGTCAGGAAGTTGTCTCAGGAGAGATGTTCTAATTGCAAATCCAACTCCATGGATCCTGTCTTTATTCTCTGCTTGTGTGTTCCAAAAGAAAGTATTGTGGCCTCCCAGCTCACTGAGGGAAACTTGTCCAGGCTGTCTAGTGTCACTCAGTGCTGCAATACCAATAATGTAGTGGGCAAGTTCTCTGGAGACAAGAGCTGTTCTTCTCTTAGGCCTTAATCACCTCCATCTGTAAGGGTGCAGCCATTCCATGCTCCTAAAATGAGTTTTTTTTCTTTTTCATTGTTTTTTTACCCTTGTGGGATGATCTGCCAGTCTGTCCAGATGTTATGGGGCAGACAATATTTAGGGCACCTTCTCTAGCCCTCTCCCCTAAGAAGGGTGAGCAATGCTATCTTAAAAAGGGCTGCTCAGCCACCTAGGATGCTGCCGAACTTCTCCGCTGCCCCAAGGACAGAGCTGAATGGCCTTTAGTCCCAAGGCCACCTACATACAAGGTTGTAGCTACTACTGCCAGTGGCCATCTCCACCTGTTGTTCGCCATGCCCCCATTGTCACAGGGCTTTAATTGATGATATAATGCTAATTTGATAAGATGATGTTAATGGGGTAAGATTTGTGAGAAAACCTGTGCGGGAGATTTTGAAGTGAGAAGGCTGTTGCACAGGGGCAGTCCCACTCTCTCGGCCATGGAAGCCTGATTCTAGTGGCATGAAGAATCACTATGGCTGGGGACTTCCTTAGCTGCAGTGGGTGACCAGGACATTTCAGTGGCTTGTCGTGCTCTCTGTACCTCACAGCATGCTGTTGAACCACCTTCATGGCCGTTGAATCACAAATTGACTTCCTCCACCCAGTCTGCCAGAATAGTCTCCGCATGCTAGAGAAAGGCAAATTCCCTAACTCACGGAGGGTAAAAGACCCATCGGCTACCCTCACCTGGTTTAGCGCACTCATTGAAGTGGTTTACTGGGGTGTGGCTGGTGTCACGTGTGAACAGCTACTTGAAGCCACAGGTGAGAGCTGGGTATAGACTGGGACCAAGGTGGATGAACTGCTCCCTAAGGAGCATGACTTCTTCCTCCGACAGAGATCCCACTCCTTCCTCATACCTCATACACACCCCTCTGGCATGAACCAGTCAACGGGGGAGTTATTTTCAGTGTTCACCAGGGTCTTGAGAAGAATAGTCAACAAAGTTACAGTTGTTGCTAACACAACTCTTTCCACCTCCCCGTATTTAGCATGGATTAACCTCACACTTCTAGCAGAATTAAGAGTTTCCTCACTCTGCTCTGAGGCCAGCTGACATGTTAGGCTCTATTTGCCTATATCTACACTGACTGAAAGGTCATGTTGGTGTACATGACTTCTCAATGTGGTGTTCTGGCATTGCTGGTTTTCTAGAGAAGACAAACACTGCTAAATGTTTATACAGTGCCTAGCACAATGGGGACCTGACCTGGTTGGCCTCTAGGTGCTACTGCAACAAAAATAATTAATCATCTGCTGCTAATTCTTTTGCATCTCCTGATCCAATTCAAAGGGGTGCCTCTTTACTCTGACACGAAGGGCCATACAGATCAGCCAAGAGTGAATGGCACATTTAGCCCCAAATTGCTTTGTTTTCATGGCAGTTTTGCCAATCCATTTGAAAATGGAATCAGACTTCCACCTTTAGGAGCCATTGTGACAAAAAGCATTCCCTTCCCCCTCACCGCCTTAACCTCATTTTTCAAAATCTGTGAAAAGCCATATTTTGCCATTTAGTCTTTACATGCAAACTCTACTACCAAACTGTAATTTACAGAAGGCCTGTCTCTGTGATTCTAGCATATCCATCACCATGGTATCTGGGCACCAATATAGTTATGGTAAATGACATTCAGTTTGAGTGATGGGTTTGCGTGTATATATTGTTTAATACACAAGGCTATTAAGCAACCTAGATAGCAATTCAAGCCAGTGAAGAAAATCAATATTTCAAGCCTGGAAAACTGTGACAAACAATTGGAATTCCATCAGAAACTCATGGAAGCATTTCCCTCAGTTACAGAAGCCTCAAAGGATGATGAGAAAGCCTGGAAACATTCTTGTGACATGGCATCATGACTGGTTTGGTGAGAATAACACCCCAAAATATGTTGACTCTTGGACTCACTGCATACTACGCATCAAGCCTACATAACAGACAGGGCTCAATACCATCAAGCAAAACAGACGGTTCCTACCAGACTTTGGCAAATGAAAAACCAGTGGCGGGAAAAGAAAGTGGCAGTTACAACTGGGAGCAGACCTCAAAGACACCATAAACTTTTTTGCTTGCCTTCATGCTGTGTCTGGCCCCAGGTGCAACAGGATAACCCCTGTATGCATACTGGATGGCAATCGAGTCTTATGTGACAAAAAATAAATACTTGACCAATGGATGAAACATTTCAGTTAGCTTCTTAATCGCTTCTCCATCACTTCCTTCCCCTGTCACCATATGAGATTGTAAAAGCAATCAAGCAGACGTCACAAGGGAAAGCACCTGAACTGGATGGCATTCCAGCGAGGTCTATAAGCAGAGTGGCTACCACTCTGCAAGACACCTCACATGGCTCTTCTTCAGTTTTTGGGAGCAAGAGTTGGTGCCACAAGATTTCAAAGATGCCAACACTGTCCTCTTCTATGAACATAACGGTGATAGGACAAACCATGATATGCAGTAGTTCCCTCCTCTTTGTTGCGGAAACCATCCTTGCACAGGTCATGTTGGCAATACTTAGACTCATAGACTCATAGACTCATAGGTCAGAAGGGACCAATATGATCATCTAGTCTGACCTCCCGCACAAGGCAGGCCACAAAACCCTACCCATACACATTTATAACAACCCCGAACCCATGACTGAGTTATTGAAATCCTCAAAAGTGAGATTTGAAGACCTCAAGCTGCAGGGAATCCACCAGCAAGCGACTCATGCCCCATGCTGCAGAGGAAGGCGAAAAACCTCCGTGGCCCCTGCCAATCCGCCCCGGAGGAAAATTCCTTCCTGACCCCAAATATGGCGATCAGCTAAACCCTGAGCATGTGGGCAAGACTCACCAGCCAGCACCCAAAAAAGATTTCTCTGCAGTAACTCAGTTCCCATCCCATCCAACATTCCCACAGACCATTGAGCAGACTTATCTGCCGATAATCCAAATCAATTGCTCAAATTAAACTATCCCATCATAACATCCCCTCCATATACTTATCAAGCTTAGTCTTAAAGCCAGATAAGTCATTTGCCCCCACTACTTCCCTCGGAAGGCTGTTCCAGAACTTCACTCCCCTAATGGTTAGAAACCTTCGTCTAATTTCTAGTCTAAATTTCCTAATATCCAATTTGTACCCATTCGTCCTCGTGCCTATAATAGTACTAAACTTAAATAATTCCTCTCCCTCCCTAACGTTAATCCCCCTGATATATTTATATAGAGCAAGCATATCCCCCCGGAGCCTTCTTTTGGCCAGGCTAAACAAGCCAAGCTCTTTGAGTCTCCTTTCATAAGGCAGATTTTCCATTCCTCGGATCATCCTAGTAGCCCGTCTCTGAACCTGTTCCAGTTTGAATTCATCCTTCTTAAACATGGGACACCAGAACTGCACACAATATTCCAGGTGGGGTCTCACCAGCGCCGTATATAACGGCACTAACACCTCCTTCTCCTTGCTGGAAATACCTCGCCTGATGCATCCTAAAACCGCATTTGCTTTTTTAACAGCCATATCACATTGGCGGCTCATAGTCATCCTGTTATCAACCAATACCCCAAGGTCCTTCTCCTCCTCCGTCGTTTCCAACTGATGCATCCCCAACGTATATGTAAAATTCTTATTATTAATCCCTAAGTGCATGACCTTGCACTTTTCACTTAACACCTGCCTTGTGGAACTCATCCTCTCTGAGTCTCAATGTGGATTTTAATCTGGATGGGGCACTATAGACATGATCTTCACAGCCTGTCAGCTTCAGGAAAAGTGTCAGGAGCAAAACCATAGTCTTCATATGGCATTTGGCGACTTTGCTAAAGCTTTTGATTCTGTAAATCGTGAGGAGCCCTGGAGACTTATGTTCCTCTTTGGATGCCCTGCAAAGTTTATTTCTGTCATTCGGTGCTTCTCTGATAGGATGATGGCAAGAGTGGTGGGAAACAGTGAGATATCAGACCCCTTTCCAGTCACCCATGGCAAAAAAGAAGGTTGCATGCTGGGTCCCACTCTCGTCCATCCTTTTTTTGGATATGCATATGGATGCATTTCATAACACTGATGGAGGAGTATTTACTCAGTTCTGCAGTGATGAGAAATTGCTCAGTCTGCAACACTTTTGTGTTTGCATGAAAGTGGCAGATTTACTCATTAAAGAGCTTTTATTTGCTGATGGTTGTGCACTGGTGCTCACTTGATTGATGACATTCAGTTTATAACTAATCACTTAGCTCGTGCAGTCAATCATTTTAGTGTCACAAGCAGCCTAAAGAAAACTGAAGTGTCATATCAAGCTGTGCCAGGGGATACAAATGTGCACCCAATTAAGATCAGCAACGCTTCTCTCAAGTCCATAGAGAAGTTTTGCCATCTAAAGAGTATGCAGTTCCAGAATGACACAATGGTGATGAGATTACCATTGCATAGTCAAAGCTAGCTCTGCATTTGGAATGCTGTCACATCACCTATGGAATGACAGGGGTGTCAAGATAAGCACTAAGCTAACTGTCGATTGGGCACTTCTATATAGTTGTGAGACATGGACAACATAATCACTGTGTCATTAGGAAGCTTGATCAGATCCATATATGCTGTCTTTGGTCTGTTTGCAGAGTCAAATGGTGGGACAAGATTCCCAAAATCGAACTCCTCAATCAGTGTCAGAGGTCTGGCATTAAAAGCATACTCATAAAAGCTCATCTTCATTAGTCAGGGCATCTTATTGATATGGCCAACTCGAGAATACCCAATACCATATTTTATGGTCATCTAAAGCACATGCCATTCTCACGATGGCCAGTACAAATGATATAAAGGCAATCCGAAGTCAAACTTGAAAACCTGTCAGGTTGACCCCAGCAACTGAGAAGCAACAGCCCATGACAGAGCCAAGTGATGGCAGATTTACCATATCGTCATTAACCGCTTTGAAGCAGGGTCCATTAACACCTTATGTGAAAAATGTGAACAGCCAGCCTGCAATGGTCATGGATGATCGTGTCTGTCCCATATGTAACTGTTTGTGGTTCTCACAATGGTCTGACCTTGAATATCGATGTTCACCTATAGTGTTTGCTGAATCATCGTACGTCAACATCGATGTGAAACGCCATCGTCATATGTTGTTTCGTCCACAAATGAATTACAGTGCCCATTGAATGTACCCAGTGTTTAACAGGGTATCAGCTGCAACCATTTCATTCACCTTTTGGGAATGACGTTTGGATAAACAGTCCTATGACTAATCCATTCCAGGCATCTATTGTTGCATTTCCTGGTGCACTCTGCTGTGTAAACTGCCTGGGATTTCTGACCAACAAGGAAATATAGTGCTGGTGAGTTGCAAAGTTCATCTGTATTTCATTTTCTCTTTTTATTTACATCATAATTATTTTGGACCAAATCCCAGAATTCTTACTCAATATTTTTCTTAGTCTTACTGAGGCAAAACACCTGCTGATTTGAATTGGTCTTGGTGCTACCATGGTGATAGGCATCTAAAGCAGACAGGTAGGATTTTGTTGTTATGATAATGACCTCCTTTTATTATAGGCAATGCTAGTAGCTATGCCTACTATAGGTAGAGCTAGTAAATACACTTGTAGATAAGGTTGCCTAATATTTATGTCACTTTTTTCAATTGGTTATAACTTTGCCAAACTACAATCATTTAGACTAAAACGCTCCATGTCGGGTGTCTGCTTTGGGCTAATATACAAGTTTCAGTTAAAATGATTCAGCTGTTTCTGAGAACGAGGTTACAGAAATTATTTTTGTTTTACCGTGTTAAATTTTGTTTTACATTTTTATTGAGAAGCTCTAGCACTCGTGCTTTGGAACAGGGGCTTAAAATTTGGCAGAGGGATCACCATGGTGTCAAAAATGTGCCCCTTGTTGCCCTTAGGAAAACCCACCCAAATTTGGCCAAGTTATAATAAATCTCTGAAAAAACCCCGCTGGCACATGCTCAATGAAGAACTGTTAGAACTTCGCTGCTAAATACTCTGAAAATTCTATTAGCACTGAGCATGCTCCATCCCCTCACATTCCTACATGGGACCAAACTGTGAATGCAGCATCCCCACGCAGTAACGAAGCATACTCCAGTTCAAGGCTCTGAGGCAGAGCAGGACTTTTTCTATGTACCTAAATTAAGACATCTGAGGTCTGCTTTGCAGATGTACTTGGAACTCATTGCTTCAGCTGAGGTCAACTGGAGCTGTATTTTGCACATATAAATAATATATAATGCCAAGTACTCTGAAAAATCAGGCCTTGGGTGTCTAAATTGGATACCCAAAATTCATGGTCTCTTTTGACAACTTCTGTTAGCTTTATTATCTCTGTGCCTCAGTTTCCCTATCTGTAAAACAGGGGTAAAACACCTCCCTACTTCACAGAAATCTTATGAAGATAAATTCATTAATGTTTGTGGCGCACTCAGGGCAGGTCTCCACTTAAAATGCTGCAGTGGTGCAGCTGCACCACTGTAGTGTTTTTAGTGAAGAAGCTACTACTCTAACAGAAGAGCTTCTCCCGTAGGCATAGTTACTCCATCTCCCCAAGAGCCACTAGCTGGGTCAGGAGAAGAAGCCCTCCCACTGATAGAGTACAGTCTACACTGTGGTTATGTCAGTAGAACTGCATCGCTCTGGGATGTGGATTTTTCACGCACCGGAGCAATGTAGTAGTATAGACATGGCCTCAGATACTACGTTGACAGCATGTGATGGGGGATACTCACCTCCTGAGTGCCTCCTATCAGCTAGGTATGGTGCTACAACCTTTCTACTTTGCTCCTGGCGCCTCCTGTAGGTTGCTGAGTTCACCAGGCAGGTCTTCAGCGGCTTAGCACTCTGACCAAGTCACATAGTCAAAATGGACAGGATAGCAAAAGTCCAGCAAAATTATCTGCCCTCACCAGAGTCTTCAGCCCTCTCTATGGGGCCTTTTAATCCTGCACTTCACTTAGGCTTCTAAACAAGACTTGTCCCCTTCTCAGGGCTTAAGCCATTTTCCCAGTGGCTAGTGGGGGAACCCAGGCCTGACCACTACTCACGGTCCCAACCCAGGTACTCTATAAACAGCAGCCAGGTACCTCTGCCTCCAGTTGGCTGCAGCTTCCCTGGACCTCTTCCAAGGTAGCCCCTTTCTCTCCACTCATACCTCAGGGCTGAAGTTCTCAGAACCTCTTCCCTCTCACTGAATGCAAATACTACCAGAAACCCCCTTCTGCTTCTCTTTCTCAAACTCCTGTGACCCCCAAGGAGCACCCTTACCTGCTCCTCTGGTCTCAGCCAGGAACTGAACTGCTCAGGCTCCCACAGCTCCTTTTAGCTGAGTTTGCTGGATTCTGATTGGCTGCTTCTATGCAGCCTCGCTAGGCAGGTCTGGATGACCTGCCTTCACTGCTCCTTTCCCGAGGCTGAATATGGTAGGACTGCAGGGCTTCCTGCAGGGGGCCTCGAAGGGCCAGGTGCACCCTGTCAAAGAGTATCATAGAAATGCCCATGAGGAAATTAATAATTTTTGTATTGAGGGCAGAGACTGGATAGTGTGCAGTAAATAAGGCCTGGTGATAAAATGGAATCACAATTCCTTCAGTGAGCATTGTCTATCCTGTGCACTGAATGAGACAGCAGGAGTCCTGGGGAAAAACGGTGTGTGATCATGAAGTCAAAGTCTGTATCATAAGGGCAGGCATGCAAGTGGGTCAGATTAAAGTTACTCAGACAGCTTTGATTCTGGTATTTCCTAACTTTTGGTGTTTGACTCTCATCTTAACTATCTTTTAATGTCGTTCTTTTGAATGCAATATTCTCTTTAGGCCAAATCCCGCCCCCAGGAAATGATTTCTGAGAGGAAGAGGAGGGCTGTCCTGCAGGTGAGGAGTAGGATCTTCCTCCTCACTACTAGAGACGCTCCACGAGTTCAAGGGGCCGGTTGTGTCCTGTGTTCCAGGGACATTAGATCCATACATTTAGTGCCACAGCGTGGCGTGATGGGCCAATAGGCTCCTTTCCATTTTACAATCTCAGATTGCTCCACAGATGTAGTATCATGTGAGGGAAGGGGTGGACATTCCATAGAGCTTCCATATAGTAGTATTGCTGGAGCTCCACCCTCCTTGGAAGATGTTTCTTCTAGGAATGTGCTCAAGACAGATGAAAATGTATGCAGCCGACCAACTGGCCAGCAGGTTGCTCCATGTTTCCTGGTGCTCAGTTCTCCTGGTGAGCTTTGTGTCCAGGTTATCTCTTTGACCAAGTTGGGAAGTGGCTAAGGAAATTAATACAGAGAGATTTGCCTGGAAGTTGGTGATAAATATACAAGTCTGGGTACATTTCACTCAGCTCTTTTAATTACACAAGAAAATGGAAATGTGTGAGAAAGACATTTGCCCTTCTCCTCCCAGAGCATGTGTTAAGCATTATTGTGCAGCGTTGCCAAAACCAGGGATCACCCTACTATCACTTTGTCTAATGCCCTTGTGGAAGAAAGCTCTGGAGACTTCCTGCTTTCTCATGCTACGGTAGCGCTGCCCTGTGTGGGTGAAATTCACCCGATGCCGAATATCAGCACAAGACCTGTTAATCTCTTAAATCCCACTTAAACTCTGTGGTGTAAAGCTGGAGTAAAAATATGGAGAATGAAGCCTTTTATCTGCAATTAAGAATGTTATTAGATAAAAAATATCAGGGATGCTCAAAATCCAATTTACTATGAATTTTCTCTCAGGGCATTTCTCCGCTAGAAAGATTTTTCAGATTAACTTTTGTTTTTTGGGAATGAACTGCCCTGGTTCCGCACACAAAAGTCCTTTTCTCAGATTATCTGGTGTCTCATTCCACATTAATTAATTCTCTTTGGAAGCGGATTAACTCTGTTTCAGAATGAGTTAACCTGGAACAAGGTTCAGGTGGATGTATCCCTCTTTTGAATGAGCTATTCTTCTTCTGGCAGTTCTCCCACACTGCACCGCTGCACACTAGGGTCAGTCAATCTCTCTCGCTCTTGGGCCATCTTGACCAGATGTCACCTTCCCTTTAAATACTGGTATGCAGTCAGGTGCATCCCTTTGCAATTCCATCTCTTGGCAAGTTCGCATACCTGGAGTCACAGTGGAAGGCGGACACATTGCGAGGCGGACATTTTTACAGTAGTGGCAGATGCAGAAAGAGAAAAAGTTCTTTGGCTCTCACAATTCGATCAGTACCCTAAGCTTTTAGCTCCCTTTACTTTTTATGAGTGGTAAATTGCCTCAATTAGACTACAGAGACATTTCAAAAGGCATAGCCATTATAAGACATTCGTAGCTATTTTTAATCAGCCTTGCCAATGCCTGGCCAGTGACTGCAGAAGTCCGTGTTGCTGTGCACTGTGTGCTGATCGGCAGGCGTTAGTTATAAAAAAGAACTTCAGGCTAAGATAATGCTCTATTTTAGCAGGCACATTGCAAGGCAATGCAACTTTCTCGGGGCTGCCCATATAGGCTGGGGTTTCCTTTCACTCCTGCACCAGCTGGAGGGGGGCACCATCCTGGGAAACAGCAGTGCTGCATATCTTCCTGGTTTGCGCCCTTTGCCTTTTTAAACATGACTTTTCCCTTCCTTTGGCGCTATGCCTCAGGATAATATTCTGCAACGTTAAGACAGCCTGCAGAGTGCGCATGCAATTATCAATCTGCTGCCCATCCTCCCCTCCCCCAGTCCATTATCAACCCAGCACTGGTGCAGGTGTCCTACAGAAGGGGGAAGTAAGGTGAGAAATGTACCATCTCCCAGCTCATCCCAGACTGGGAAGAGCATATTGTAATGGCATTCTGACCTTGAGGAAAAAGCAACATTTTCTCATTATTGATATAGAGACTAGACCAAGGATCATAACCACTTGTGTTCTTTTTCTGGTCCCCTAGCACCTGGCCTGCCAGGGCCCCCGTTGACAGGAGTGCTTTCGTTGTCTGAACATCTGGCACATCTCCAGAGGAAGAGAAAAAAGACAAGGGAAGACAACGCTCAGTGAGCTCGCGGCTGTGTTCATCAGCCTTGGTCTGCAGCACTCCCCTGTCCGGCCAGACAGTGCTAGTTAGCTAAGCCCAGCAGCAATGCTCTCCCGAGCGAAAAAGGAAAAGCTCATCTACAAGTAACTGCACAATTTCAGCCTCCGGCGCCTCCCCCATCCGCATCTCCCTAGCACTGCCACAGCTGTATCCCAAGTCATCCAGTGGTACCCAGCTGTGCAACTGCCAGTGTTTGTGGATCAGCCTATTTATATGAATGACTCTCACGCTCAGGATGCTTAGCTGTGGCCCTCTCTGGTGCCTGGCAGCAGTTTGAAAATGGTGCTGCTCACCAAAGCCAGAAGAGTTAGGGGGTGACCAGAGAGGAATCAGGGGAATTAGTCAGTTGACCCCCCCCCCCAAGTCCCAGGGTCCCAGTGCCTTGCAGTAGGTTCCCACTGCAAAAATCCCAGAATTCATAAAACCTACTGGTGTAACATTGCACCATGGGCTGGCTTCCCAGAATGCCACGTGCTTATTTCATCAAAGCCCAGTGCTGTGTGGATGCAATGATTCAAAAGGGAAGTAGCTGAAGCTGGCACAAAGGAGCGTGGCTGCACGCCATCAGAACAGTTATATTGGAATAGTTTAAGTGGAAAAAAACGTACCCAAGTGGAAACCAAAACCAAAAAGTCTCCATGTAGACAAGTGCTAAGATTCAGTCGCAGACAAGATGGAACCATGATCCCGGTTATCCAGCTGATAATACAGATAGGCGTGCTGAGGGGAAGGCTGAGCTGGGAATAGGAGGCGGTACCTGCCCTGCACACTGGTTTGTTACTGGGAACCAGCATTCATGCTGCTTGGGAAGCTGAGCTGAGAATGCAGCATCCTTCCTGTCTGCTCCCTGACCTTTCCTTAGCCTATCCTGCCCCATCTCAGTCCTTTCTGGTTGATTTTTGACTCTTTCCCTAGTTAATTTCTGACAGTGCCCTTCCCCCTTCCACCTCACATTTTTAGCATGTTTGCTATTCAGCAGATTCACACAATGATAAATAATTAACCACCCTAGCTGTCTCTCAATGCTTTATTCAAAGACTCTGAATTTCCTCTCCAGCCTTCTACACACGGCGGAACAGACACACAGGGCTTTTGCGAAAGGGTAGAACGAGCTTTGAGCTGAACGTATAGAAAGTATCACAGCAGCTTTAGGTGAGACTGGCCGCCAACTCTTCCCTGGTATAACGAGCCTCCTCTGATCAGACCTGCTGAGGATTTACCTGGTGTACATTCAGGCCTTCTCTCAGAAATCAAACTCAATGACATGTCTGGCAAACTCCAGAGCAATGCCATTGGGGTGACAGAGCCTGGAAAGCTTGTTCTTAGTGGCGAGGTACGTGCGGACACAGAATTGACTCACAGCATCACTCTCACTCCATTCCATACTGGCCAAGCGGGTTGAGGTTCTGGCCATAGCTTGCACAATGGACAGGAATGAGATTGCAATTGACCCTACAGTAAATGGAGAATAACTGATGTGGATGGGTTCAGCACTGAAGAGGCTAGAGTCCTCCAGAATGCTGAGAACAGCTGATGATGGATATAGAAGAACATCCTTGAAAAGACTTTTGCCCTACAGTAGCCTGGTAGCAGCTGACTTGGATAGATGGGTGGGGTAACACTGATGGTGCCATTGTATCACAGTGCACTAGGAAGAGATAATAGGAGAGAGAAGTTCTCCCTGTAGTATTTTCCTCCCTTTAGCAGGGTAAGCATAATGACTCAATTACATTATTAATAGCAGCTACATAGTGTTTATACAGTGCTATTTAAATGCTGAGGGCTATTAAACCAGGAAGAGAACTCAGGATTCCCTTGTGCCCCACCCAGGCAACGTTTAAACTGCTCTATGGCTTCTGAAGAACTCCACTTCCTCTGAGGACAGCACTCCCAGAAATTACACATGCAAACTTCTGATGAACATTTCTTTCCTGCTTGTTTTGCAGTGAAAGGTTTATAGTTTCCCCAAGAGGGAGTGAGAATTTTAGCAAAGCCTACCAGCATTGTATGTTAAATCATCACAGGGCTTTTCAGACGCTAACTAATATGTGCACGGGCCTTCTTTCGGTTATGGAGGTATATATTCAGCATGCTACAGGGAGGGCTTATGCATGAAATTCCTCTTTGTGGGTGCTAGTCATCCCCTATGCAGAACAACACAAGGTCTGAGTGCCACTTCAGTGCCAGACTCAGCCATTCAAAAACCATGAGTCAGTGCCCCCAAGTCATGAATTTGGCTTAAAAATCACAAAAATTAAAACAAAACAAACCAATTTTTTTTTTAAAGATTCTTTGTCTTGTTTTTGAGCATTTTACTTTCGAGTTTTCTAGCATTTCTCTGCAACCACAAGGTCTACACACTCAGGCTGGGTCTACACTGAGGGTGGCAAATTTGCCACCATCCGATCGATTGCTCTGGATCAACTGAGCGGTCTGTATAGACGTGCTCAGTCGATCCAGCAAGCGACGTAGGAAAACCACCTCGGTAAATGGCGTAGTGCTGCGTCGAAGGGAGCGCTGTTACCTTCGATGCAGCGCAGTGTGGACGGCGCGCAGAGGAGACGCTGCAAGTCGACGGGAGATACGCAAGTCATTTACGTCACTTGCATATCTCCCGTTGACTGCCGCCGAATCGCAAAGGTAAGTGTAGACCGGGCCTTACTTAAAGTTGTTTGCAGTGTTGTTGGAGCTGTGTTGGTCCCCGGATATGATAGTGACAAAGTGGGTGAGGTAATATCTTCTATTGGACCAACTTCTGTTGGTGAAAGAGACAAGTTTACAAGCTTCACAGAGCTTGTCTTCAGGTCTGGGAAAGGCAACCAGAATGGCGCAACTGAATGCGAGCGTTTATTAAGCATAAGGACTAACATGTTGCAGCAGACCACTTAAAAAGAAGCAGGCAGTTAACGCCTCTGCAGTCTAAGGACAAAGCAGGGTTAGTAGGTTACAAATTGTGGTAATGAACCATAAAACCATTGTCTTTGTTGCTAGACAGTAAAAATCATGATCACAACAGAGACAATGGTTTTATGGTTCATTACCACAATTTGTAACCTACTAACCCTCCTTCCTCCTATGACTGCAGAGGTGTTAACTGCCTGCTTCATCTTAAGTGGTCTCCTGAAATATGAGTTAACCCTTATGCGTAACAATCCCACCTTCTATTTAGCTGTGATACCCTTCTCAGACCTGAAGAAGAGCTCTGTGAAGCTTAAACAATGAATCCTGTGGCACTTTGAAGACTAACACATTTAATTTCTGTAGGCATAACTTTTGTGGGCTGCAACCCACTTTTGCAGCCCACGAAAGCTTATGCCTGCAGAAATTAAATGTGTTAGTCTTTAAAGTGCTACAGGACTCACGTTGTTTTTGCTGCATACAGACTAACACAGCTACCCCCTGGAACTTCTGTGAAGCTTGTAAACTTGTCTCTTTCACCAACAGAAGTTGGTCCAATAAAAGATATTACTTCACTTACCTTATCTCTTAAAAAAAAAAATGGAACTGAATTTTTCACAATACGATGGCTCCAGGAGCTCCAGCTTAAAGCAAAATCACCAAATATTGTGAAAGTTGGCAAAACTAATTATTTATAAATCACATTTAAACCCTTATATGGAGCATTGGCTTTGTACTGGAAAGTCGCCCTATATGTGCAGAAATCCCCATAAGTCACAGATCTGAATAGTTTACTACCCTGCCTATGCTCTGGCATCTTTAGCGGATGGCTAGGACCCTATCCCAGAGCATCTGCTGTAACCAAACAAAACATCTGTTTGAAAACTGTCTAGGAGCTGAAGTGAACAGCACAATGGCCGTTTCCTTAGGAATGCAACACTGTAGTTGCCTTTCCTTCTGAATTTCTGTTGTCCCAAGTGGACTTTCTGAGTCAGGTGACTCTGACAGGGACTGGCGTAATGTATGTGAAGCAGTGGGTAAGAAAAAATATCATGCATCGGGAGGAATTATATTATGGGAGCCAACTAGCTGGGGATGAGAACATAATCCAAGCAGAAAAAGGTACAGAGTGGGGAGGGCCAGCCTGTGACCAGACTGGCCTTTGTCAGTGGCTCAGTTCAGGGTGTACATCATATTGCCATAGCTTTGGTGCTCTTGGCATTGCGTGGTCAATGGCTGTTGAGGTTGTAGAGGTTGCAGGCTTGTAGTACATGGGGGAAAGGCAGGTATGTATTGCCACAGTGCTCCCCCACTCCCTCTAGTGGCCAGTTATATAGCAGCAGTGCAGCCTGGGAGAGTTTTGTTCACCGTAATATAAGTGGGTTTTTTCCCGTAACCCCCGTATTAATTCAGCGGATTCTTCCAGTGAGCTCCCCAAGGCTCTTCCAGGAGAGACACAGGCCTCATATCGGGCATCAGAGTTGAAACTATCCAGAGGACGAGGACAGCAGCATAGCATGAGCCTTGGAGACGGAAGGGATGACACTGGAGTTTCCACATGTGTCTGTTGCTTACATTGTTGCTATAATTAGCCATTGTGAATTGCTAATAAGTTAGGAATGAAGCACAAGGAGCAGGGCATGAAGGTTGTTACAACTCCCATAACCAGCCCACTTAGCTAACTCAGCTGGCGATGGAAACGATTCCTTCTTCTGATAAATATTCTGTTGCATTTTCCTTTGGTCTGGTTCACTTGACATCAGGCATTTCCATTAAGCTTCAGATTGCTGGTTCGGAGGTAATAATTCTTATTTATTTTGTCTCTGTTCAGTTGTTGGAAGAAAATTCAAGATCACGGGTCACACACTATGGGATAAATAAGGACTTTGGATGAGATTCGCCAGTACCATCCAGCAGCTTGCACTGCTTCTAGGGTACAAAGCTTTTCCTGCCTCCCTTTTATACCCTTTGGTTGGCTGACTAATAGTTCTCACTTGATCTGGTATTAGCGTAAAAGATGGTATCAGAATCAGCAAAAATAACTGCATATATATGCATCGTACTATGCCCTGATGACTCAGCAGAAGAGCCCTGCATTCCTGTTCAGTGTCCTGGAACCTACAGTCCCTTTAGCTGTGCTCTGCTCTCTGTTGGCAAGTGAAACAAGTGTCCTTTTAGGTATATTCCTGGTTTGTTGGGTTCTTCATAGGGGAGGTGAGAAGACGACTTCCTCCATGTATTAATGAGTTCAGGATGGGCATATGCAAGGCACTCCTTTGGCATGATGGGGTAAGTATTGGGGAGTGGAGTACCCTTCAGATGTGCGAGAAAGAACACAAGTGTACTCACGGCAGTTTAGTGATGGGGCTGATAAGCTCACGTACACAGTAATCTGGAGACTTGAAACTAGGACAAGCTCTCCAGAAATGGAGATTTCATCATCTCAGCAATAGTCCTGGCAAAACACCAGTAGACACTGTAGCCAAGTTATTCTGTGGCTTCCGTGTGCTTTCATGTGGCTCCTGGATCACTCAAGTCTAACCACGATTATAGTCATTTTATTTTAGGGATGCACACAGTGCCATGGCCATCCACTGAGACATTTTGGGTGGCCCTGAGAGGGACAAATTGGTGGCATTTTTGGTCACTGGCGTCAGGGGATGGCAAGCTTCCCGCAGACCCATTGGCTACAGAGCCTTCACTTTTTTTAAACTCTCATTGTCAAAGCTCTGATTTTTTTTTTTTTTTAACTATTTATATCCCCTACTGCAAATTCCTGGGCAATGTTTTGACGAACTGAGGCTAAAGAACACTTCGGTTGCCAGGAATGGGTTTCAAGAGATGCCTTTATAACTTTCCAATTCTGGGAGGATCGGGTCCCTGGCAGACGCAGGACTGTGTCGAAGAATTTGTCTCGCAGAATGCCCACAAATGGGCCAGACACACAGCTTGTTTTCACTTTGCAGCGTTTCCCCCAGTTTTGCAAAGTTGACATCTCTCTGGCCAGTGTCACATTCTCTGCTACAAAGATTTGCGCAATAGCCTGTATTTCTTATCAAAACAACAACAAATAAGCTTTTTGCTTATGGTAAAAGTTCACTAACTTGAACCAGCAAAGAGGGAATTTGGACCAGAGTCTCAGCTTTTGTAAATTGGTAAAGCTCAATTGATTTTAATGGTGTTGCACTGATTTACACTAAGTAGGGATCTGGCCCACTGACTTCAATAGAGTTGTGTTGATTCACACCACATGAGAATCTCCCACTTACCCCGCAGTTCTATCACTCCCATAAACAGAATCATAACTAAATTTCCCATTTATATTACTGCAGAATGCTGTGCATCAGTGGATTCCAAAAGACCAGCCGACTTGTAACTTACCAACTGGAAGAGTGTTGCCTAAAGAGCAAGGTATGTTTTGTTTTTTTACAGTCTCTCATTTGATCAGTCAGATTTATTTTTCACAAATGCTGGCTGATGTCATGCTGGAAAAGCCTGACTATCAGTGAGGCTAACAACAAGTACATTATTGAACAAACATGCAAGTAAACATGAAGGGACACAGTATAGTACAATGGAGAGGGTATGGGACTGACACCTGAATTCCATTTCTGGCTCTGCCACTGCCATGCTGGGTGACCTTGGGCAAGTCATGTCACCTCTCTGTGCTTCTATCAGGCAGGCAGGCTTGTCAGCCATAGCAGGCAGTCCACCCAGGAGAAGGAAAACTCCAAATTCAAACCAAAAACATCGGGCCTGGCCAGATGCTTTGTAAAAGCTGTGTCAGTCACACATGGTCTATGGGTCTTCAGTGCTGACCCCAGTCCCCAATTAATTGGATGAGGCAAGAGAAAAAACATGCAGGTAGAAGTAGAGTCTGGTGGCTATCCATCCAGCTGGAACTCTGATCTCTTTGGCCTCATCTACATTTGTGGTTATGCTGGCAAGACTTAGTCGCTCAGGGGTATGGAAATCCACCCCCCCCAAGCGATATAAGTTTTGCCAGCATAAGTGTGAGTATAGCTGCGTTATGCATAATAAAATCACCTAAATGAGTGGCAGCCAATGTGTTGGCCAAGAGCGTCTCCTCCGACGTAGCGCCATCCGCACTTGTGTTTATGTTGACAAAACGTATATTGCTCACACCCTAGAGAGACAATGTTTTGCTGGCATAACCGTGAATGTAGATGAGCCCTAAGCCTCAGTTCCATTAGAAACTGGTGAGGGAGAGAAGGGAAAGAAATTATAGGGCCAAACTAAGTGCAGAAGAACCACACAAGAGCTATGCACCATTTAAGGTTGGTGACTACTGAGACCACCGTTAGTGCTAATTTATGCAAATACCCCGTCACCGTTGTAACCTAGTCCTACTGCTCCTTCTCTTAAGCCCATTTTCCTGTTTATTCACCTATTGAATGTTGTCTAAATCCTAGACTGTGCACTCTCTGAGGCAGAGACTGTGTTAGTGCCAGAGATGCGCCGTGCGTGGCCTGTGTGCACTGGTGAGTGACTAGTTGCAATCAGGAGGTGAGGAGTGGGGTCTCGGCCAAGCTGGGTCATGATACCAGGAAACCAGGTTCAGGCACCAAATTGCAGGCAGAAAGCAACTAGCAGAGCCAGGGTTGAGCTGGGTCAGGATAATAGAAGAGTTGGAACCCAACCAGGGCCAGTGGTTAGGGTCCTCAGCAAGGCAAAGTCTAGAGCAGAAGCAAGCAGACAGTCTATATTGTTACTCAGACAGCTCCCTCTGATGGCTTCCTGGTATATATACTGGCATGAACCAATCAGTGGGCTGTGAGAGCTGCCACTCAGGGCCTGATGGGCCATCCTTCCCACAGCACCTAACTTCACAGGATCTTCCAGCAGAAACCCAGCCTAAGCTTTCAGTGACGATGGGAATGTCAGCAGCCCTGAAACTCCATACACCCAGCTTCTAGCCCTGCAGTTTTGTAGAGTTATTGGTTTCTACAGCGCCTAGTACAACAGATCCCTGCTCTGAGGGGGATCCCCAAATGCTACCAGTGACTGCATTAGAAATGATGATTCTCATTAAAATCCCATTTAAATTCTTAATGGGCCAAAGGGGCGTGCATTGGTATGAATGGTGAAATTCACTTAAGTGGGGCATAGGTCTTGAGCGGGTCTTCTGCACATGGATGAGTTACACTCAGCTATACCTGTGCAATCCCATACAAGTTATCTTGGGGGTCATTTTGCCATCTCCATTCGTGACCATGACTTTTGCAGGGAAAGTGGGTGGCATTTTGCTTCCTGGGTAGAAAGGAATGTTTGTCGCAATCAAAAACTGGCCAATTTAGAAAACACCCGCTGACATTTTTGCAGAAGAGCCAGGGTTATTTCTTGGTGAGTCAGGTACCAAAATCTTCATCTCCCCTTGCGTGGTGAAATTCTGGAGCATTTGTGGGTGAGTCCACATTAGAATCCTGTCTCCTAGAGAAGCGGCCCCACAGGCAGTGGATGGAAACGTTTTGACTTCAAGAAGGGACTGTGTTATATGAGTAAACCCATTAAAAGGAAACAGGATTTCAATAACATTGATTTCTTTTTTTATTTTTTTTTAAAGAAAGGCCTTTTCCCTTTGTGTTATGAAAGAGACATCTGAAGTGGGGCTCTGAGATAGGGCAGTACTAAGCTTGACATTTTCACAATGGAAAACACTCTTCAGTCCAGTGGTATTTCTTCTTTGGTACATTCTGTAGCTTTCCCTCGTGTTTTACTTTAGAAGCATATTGAAAACGCCTTTAACTCTCCATCTAATCATGGCCGAGTCTGCTCTGAGGCGAGAGAACCAGAATCAGAAACAGCTGATGACCATGAACCCTTTCTGTATACAGAGTCATAGAAATATAGGGCTGGAAGAGAACTTGAGAAGTCATCAAATCCAAGCTCCTGTGCTTAGGCAGGGCCAAGGCCATTCCTGACAGGTGTTTGTGCAATCTCTTCTTAAAAACCTCCAGTGAGGGGGATTCCATAACCTCCCTTGAAAATCTATCCCAGAGCGTAATTACCCTTCTATTTGGAAGGTTTCTCCTAATATCTAACCAAAAGCTCCCTTGCTATAGATTAAGCTCATTACTTCTTGTTCTACCTTGAGAGGAGATGGAGAACAATTGACCACTGTCCTCTTTATAACATTTCTTAACACGTTTGAAGAAGGTTCTCAGTTTCCCCTCTGTTTTCTTTTCTCAAGACAAAACATGCCCAGGTTTTTAAATCTTTCCTCATAGGTCAGGTTTTCTAAACCTTTTTATCATTTTCTGTTACTCTCCCCTGGACTCTCTCCAATTTATCCACATTTTTCCTAAAGTGTGGTGCCCAGAACTGGACACAGTACTCCAGCTGAGACCTCACCAGTGCCCAGTAGAGCAGGACAGTTACCTCCCATGACGTATAGATGACACTTCTATTAATACACCCCAGAAATAATGTCAGCCTTTTTCACAATTGCATCACATTGTTGACTCCTGGTCAGTTTGTGAGCCGCTATAGCCCCTGATCCTTTTCAGCACTACTACCACCTAGCCAGTTAGTCCTCATTGTGTAGTTGTGCATTTGATTTTTCTGCAGGTCTTATTGAACCGACAGGTACATTTGCGGCTGCTAGAGAGGAGATCTGAATACTGAATTTCTGGACCCCTCCTCTCAGTTTACCCCATAAAAACTTCGATACCCTTGGATCTTCAAACGTCGGTCTGAGGCCCGTATATGGCCACTAGAATAATCACTTAGAATTCTGGACGAGTTGCATTTCAGCAAAGGAGAGTCTCTTGTTTTCCACTTCCATACAACTGAGTAGCATGTACAGAGCCTTTGGGCCATATCGTCTCACCAATATACAGGCTGAGGAGGTGGGCTGTGAACCAGAGAGATCCTTGGGGGACTGCATCAAGATCTATCTGTCTCATTAATTGTCAAACCCAGAGTTGCAAAGAGGTTTCACTTTCCCCCACCCTCCCTTTCTTCCTGGCTCGAAGGGTTGCACCCACCCCCCGAATGCCCCTTTGCCATCTGGTTGCAGTGATGTTGTTCTCTTCAGCAACCAGGGTCCATGCAGGGTGTCAGTCAGCCTCTGTGGATCTTTGCCTCAGCCCTCCGACTGGGTCACACAGTCCCAAACCCCTTCTGAGGTATAACCAACTTAAACCCAGAAATAGTTCCTTGACCTACAGGGTCAATTATAAACAAAATAATCTCTTACCCTTTCTGGGGTAAAGTCCGTCTCCGGGATTAAATCAGCAAAGCTTCTTAGTCCCTGCCACTGATTGTGGCCAGTATTAGATCCTGGCCTGGCCTGGCCTGGTTCCTCTACCTGCAGCCTAGGGAGCATGCTCCTCACCCCTGTGGCTCCAACTAAGAACTGACTTGCTGACAGCAGACAGCTCCTTTTATTTTGGTGTGCTGGGCCTTGATTTGCTGTTGCTGGTCCCCAGCCCTTCTGGCTGCTGGAGGACCAGAACTAGCTGGTTTCCAAAATGACTGTTTTTTCCTTCACAGATAACTGTTTCCTGGACTGGGGAGCAACAGAGCAGCACAGCCTCCACTTGGGGGCCACAAAGGCCTGGCATACCCCATCAAAGGTCATGAAACTTTTTTCATGGGCTTAGCATACGGAAAAGGTTGAGACGCATGGATTAATCTATTCTAATCCCATCCTTCCTCTGCCCCATGGGCACTACTGCAGCTTCCGAGTTTTTGCTTCTCCCATTGCTGCATCCCAGCATTGGAGGGAAGCTCACCACTGGTTGCACAAGGTCATAGATTTGGTGGCCCTGCCCCTAAAAGCTGCCGATGGACGGGGGAAGAGCTGGCCCTCATGGGACACCATTCCTTCATGTGCAGAACGTGCTACATGTTAGGCAGAAGAATTGCACTAGTATTGTTGCATTCATTGGGTTTGTCAGTTAGCCAGAATTCTGTATCATAAAAATTGATCTGCATCAAATAAAGAACCTGAGAGCAAGCTGGCAAGGACAGGGCACTCAAATTTAGGTGGCATCAGACCGAGAACTGCAATCGTCCAAAAGCGATCACATCTTTTTGTAATCGTAGACTAATGTCGTCCCAGTGTAACACCTTGGCTTGCTTGAGCAGACTGCCCTTCAGTTCTGAGCTGCTACAGTAACGATCTCTGAGTGCTTACAAAGTGGATAATCCACGAGCTTCATATCCCATAAATTGTGTTATTTATGAGCATGATGAAATATAACAGGCACCTACCTGCAGGGATTTCTTGCTTAGGCACATCAACAAAGAAGCAGCCTGAGTTCCTTCTTTAAAGGGACCAGCCGTGGCATGGTGGTCTATGATGGCCATACTGAGTGCTGCGGCAGTGAGTCTTTTGGGATTGTGTGTGGCTATGCTGTGTGAATAAAACAGTTGACAGCGTAGGCCCCGATCTAACCACGAACTTCACACAAGGGTCTGCATGGACTGAATTTACCACAGGATCACAATTTGGATTTTAGAGAGTAAATGTTCAGGACAATGAGTGAGTTTTAACAATGTGACTTCCATTGACATTATCTAGGGCTGTATTTCTCAACATCTTTGATACCAGCAGCCAGCTTGCTGCCTTCCTAAACTGTGTAAGAGAAAGGTCAAGGACAGGTGCTGGACCACAGTCCGGTCTTTGAGCAACACTGCTGTAGTGCAGCTCACTTCCTTCTACAAATCTGATTATGTCCTCCAGGTGCTACATTATCCCATCAGTGAATAGAAGTTACACTTGTGTACTGAGGAATAGAAAATCTCTCTCTGACATATGAACCTGGGTATAATTTCTCTAGTCTCACTGGTTTCTCAGAGTAGGGGTCAAGATAGCAATCTGACCGAAACAAGGATCTGGGTGAAAGCAAACTGGCTGCTGCTCAACCAATATAGATTGGAAGTGATGATTGCTGGCTTGGGGAAGCATTTAGAGGAGCAGAGGAAGCAGGGTCAATCCATCTGTTGAAGATACCGGTCCATCTCCTGCCTCGAGAGATTTATATATTTAGATGTGTTAATATCCATAACTGTAGGGGGAGGCAACCAAATAAGAAAGCTCTGTCATTAAATGCTGCAGGCAAAAGATCCAGACAGCTAGAATTCAAAAAGAGTTAATGTTGCCAAAGGGGTTAAGAAGAAGGAGAAGGGACTTTACAAATATAGTTTGGGAAAAGTAGCACTATAGGGATAATGATCCATTAATGATTGAGGAGGGGCATGAAATTAAGGATGTCTCAGATAATAGCTTCAGATACAGAACTTTCCTTTCAAAATGTGTCTTCAGGGAACATATGCAAAGTGAGACTGAACAATTAAGAAGGAAGGAAGATCCTGTAACAAGAGGGACTGGTAACAGGTAGGTGGGGGAAATCAGAACAAGTGCAAATAAACTGGCATGGATGTTGAAGTACCGTATTAAAAGAGTAAACTAGCAAAAAGCCTGATCCTAGGAGAATCTGAGCATCTCCTGTGAGGTCCTGTATACCCTCAATTGACTACAGTGGAAGCTGATGGCATTCAACCCCTTGCTCGATCAGTGTTAGGTCCGGGGTAAAATTTAAAGTTCATTTTTGGAAGTGACTTAGAAACTGAGGAGCCTACTTCTCATTGAAAGTCAACAGGACTTCAGCTCCTGAATCACTTAGGCCCTTTAGAAAAAGTTATTCCTGTTTTTATTTAAGATCTTCATTATTAATCCAGAGGAAGGAAGTCAACAGCACACTAATGGCATTAACAGATAATATTTAACTGGGTTGAATAGCAAACACAAGCCTGAACAGGGAAATAATACACAGACACTTAGCAGGATTAGAAACATAGCCAAAAGTCCGGCAAAACCTGCATTAGTCTTGGAAAAATACAAGCTAATAAACCCAAAATACACCAGCTCATGGAGGGAGGAAGCTGTAATGCCAAAAGAATAGAAGTGTGACAGTAACAAAAGGACAGCAATCACAGCAAATGGATGGTAATAAATGGAGCATATCGTACATGATCATGCAATTTGATATGGCTACGAAGATACCCAGTGCAGTTCTGGGTTGTAGATACAATGACATCCCTATACAGAGCAGGGAAGTGATAGTCTTTCTCCAGAACAGTGGGATTGTGTGTTCAGTTCTGAGCACCACATTGCCAGAAAGATGTTGAAGGAATTCAGAGAAGAGCCACACAAATGGGCAAGAGGCTGGAGGGACTGATTGACAAGGAATGAATAAATGAGCTAAACCTGTTTGTTTTTGCCAAACATTGGCTAGATATGGGGCAGGGGGCCTGAGAAAGTCTACCAGTGTTTGGTTCTAATAGCCCAAGACGGAGAGCGATTATTTAACGTGGTGCATAATGGGAAGGAAACTGTGTTAAGTAAAAATTTAGGCTGAATATTGTGGAAAAATGGATAGTGAAATTTATGACAGTGGAATAGTTTCTCTGAAGGAAGAGGGGGCAGCCCCATTGCTTAGGACTTTTAAAAACTAGACACTAGAATATATCTTTGTCACAGTTAGGGGTACCAAAATCTCTAATGCCTCTTACAACCAGCAAGAGGTTGTGTCACCACCTGCACAGTAACCCTGGGTGCCTGAAATGCTCTGCTGCTGTGGCTCATGGTCCAGACACTACCAGCCAGCAGACAAGAAAAGAGGATCCTAAGTCTGTGCTTTGTGAAGCCTTGGTTCAGCGCTTCTGACCTCAACAGCTTGCCACAACACAACAGATCCCTCTGGTCTCCACCAGTTTTGATTACACGTGGCAAGATGTTTGGCCACTCTTTGGTAAATATATATGGGACCACACTATGCTCGTTGCTGAAGTCACTGGAGTTACAGAAAATTCCTCTTTTATTTCCTTTGATGTGTCCTCATCTCTCCCTTGTATAGCAGATGCCATTTCATTCCAAGGACATGGCATTCCTCCAATGTTGACATTACTTCTATAAAGCTTTCTCCCCCTTCTCCATGACAATATATTCTATATCCCCAGAAAGGAAACACCCACCATAGACAGTCCCGGAGCCAGTTTTAGCTTACCCTCCCATTTCAATTGCCTCTCTTGTTTTCATGTACAGTTCAAATTGCTGATTTAACCTTTCCCTGTGCTCTTCTGTGTTGCTCATAAGACCCAGAGCCAGCATGGGAGCTAGTTGTCAGAACCACACAGACTTCATGGAAGCCATTTTAACTGTACCTCTTGCTGCTGTGCTATAAGTCAGAATCATCAGAGGCTCACCATCCATCTTCCCCCATTCTGGAGCCATACTAGTGCAATGGGTTATTTCCAATGGGGGAATGAAGGATGGCTTCTAGATAATCCATTTACTGAGAAATGAGGTCAATGGTTTGTTGCCTGCTGTTCTAGTATCTGGCCTAACTGCACAACCCGACTCACGTGTTCTTTCTACTTCCTGTGCCTGAGCAAAAGCAAAAGGCAATAGAAAATGTAGCCCACTTTTAACTAGATCTGTCTGTGCCTTGACTTAACTCTGACAGACTATTTGTGTGTGTGTGGCTGTGGGGGAGAGCTGAGGAGGTCCCTCAGATCACCACAAGAGATGAAAGGACATAACCAAAACACAAATAACAAAGGGTGGAAATGCAGTTTGTTCGCTATGGGTCAGATTCCATTTGATTCTTGGCAACCTGCCAGTGTTAATAGACTCATGGGCCTTTCTCCCCCAGCCACTGGCAGGTCTGCCTTTGTGAACCTGGTAAGATAGCCCCACGGACAGGCACAGGTAGTTAGACCACCGAGGCTCCGCTAGGAAAGAACAGAAGAAAGGGATGGTGCTTAAGCAGATGTCTGTTAAACACTATGGGTAGGTCTTCACTGCAGCATTTGCCTGAGCACGGGAGCCTAGGTTTGCCAAGGTGGGGTGGAGGTATCCACACTGATAAGCAACACATGAGTCATCCACACAGCTGCATCAACACTAGCACTGCATTAACCTGGGTTAGGCAGTAGGATTTCTGGAGCATATTCCATGGTTCTTAGTGCTGCACCAAGCTGCACAGCTTTATTACTCATTTTGCAGTGGATTGTGGGAGAGCTTGTCTGTCCTTCCTGGGTGGTGGTGTGGAAGTGCAGAGGAGGTTTCTATTCCCTTCTGGAAGCCAATGACTCCAAGCTAACCTGTTTGGTGTTGGCAGATCAGCTATTGGTCCTATGGGAATGGAGGTTTGCGAGGGGTTACTGCTGTGGTTTACCCACAGATGGAGATTGCTAATGTCCCCAAAATCATAGCTGATTTTCAGAGAAAGAGGTTTCTGAACTGTGCTGGGGCCATCAATTGCCCAACTGTGCCTTTTGTCTGCCCCCATAAGGTGCACATGAATATGTCAACCAGAAAGGATTCTTACTACTCGCTCATTAGGCATGTCTTGGCTGAGCATAAAGTTAATAAAACCCAATGTGCAATGCACCAGCAGGTTGCATGACACCAGGATGCTCGAAGATCTGGCTTTTACCTATTTGAACAAGAAGAGCCCAGGTTAACTCTGCTTTGACAACATCTCCTTAAAGACTAGTTGGAATAATTTCTAAATAAGAAATATCCACCCATTCCACTTTATATGTTTATAATGGGTGAAATTTACCCCCTGTGCTAGGGGCTAGACAAAGCTTATGCACAATTGAAGTTCTGTACTGGCCCTTAGCTTAGGGCTGAATTTAACGCAGTCTGCTGAGGATCTGCAAAATGCGCTTCGCATACAAAAAGCTAGAGACCTAAAGAGATGTGTGAGAGTTAAAGGTACAACAGAGGAGTTAACATAGCATCTTAACACCACATATTTACCACCCTCTGAATCAACATTCCCCACCCTGGCTCCCAAATTAATCCATGACTTTAGACTCAGAACGTTTAAAGAAACAGGGGGAAAAAATAAGTCACTGGTCTATTCTTCAAAAGTTCCATGTAAACATTGGGTGACCTATTCCCTTGTTCTTTTTCTAACCTCATTGAGCTCTGGAAGCAAGCAATAAACAGCAAGGTTAATTAAATCCATTTCTAAGTATAACATTCCCACTTCCCCCCTCCTTGCTAGCCAGATTTTTAGAGCTGTGTGTGATGGGTAAATATAACCCTGTTTGGATTTAAAAACATGATCTTGGGTTCCTTTAGATATAAGGGAATCTGGATTTCTTTAGACTGAAATGAGTCATTCAGAACAGGAAACCAGATTAGAGTTGCGGCAATGTGTAATTTCCCCACCAAAATGGATTGTATGTACTAAAGAATGAAATGCTAGCTGTGGGCAGAAGCAGCAGGAATTCTATCTAATTATATAGTTCCTATCACTAAAGTGCTTCACAAGAACTGATGGATCTACTGTGAAGAATTATCCCCATTTTACAGATGGGGAATAGAGGCATAGAGAGAGAAGTGACTTGCCCAAGATCATACAGTAAGTCAGTGACAGAAGAACTGAACTCAGATTTCCCATGTCCAGTACATTGCCTTAGCCACAGACTATTCATGGCTCTAGAAGCTTGTGGCACCAATTTCAGTCAAATGCAGCTTGCACTAGGTATGTGCAACTCCTGTTGCTACCTTTGGGGTTGTAAATGTTGGTATAAACTGGTGCAAACTGCTAAAAAATGAGAGTAAACTGTAAAATTATGTGACTGGCACAAATGAATGTATTGGAAAGTATTGGAGACCATTTTTCATTTCAGAAGGTGGAGAAAGCTACGAGGGGAGAGGCTGTTCTAGATTTGATTTTGACAAAGAGAGATAAATTGGTTGAGAATTTGAAAGTGGAAGGCAGCTTGGGTGAAAGCGATCACGAAATGATAGAGTTCATGATTCTAAGGAATGGTAGGAGGCAGAACAGCAAAATAAAGACAATGGATTTCAAGAAGACAGACTTTAGCAAACTCATGGAGTTGGTAGGTAAGATTCCATGGGAAGAGAAAAAATAATTGAAGACAGTTGGCAGTTTTTCGAAGAGACATTATTAAGGGCACAGGAGCAAACTATCCCATTGCATAAGAAAGATAGGAAGTATGGCAAGAGACCACCCTGGCTTACCCAGCAGATCTTAAGTGATCTAAAAGTCAAAAAGAGTCCTACAAAAAGTGGAAACTAGATCAAATTACAAAGGATGACTATAAACAAATAACACAAGTATCCAGGGACAAAATTGGAAAGGCCAAGGCACAAAATGAGATTAAACTAGCTAGAGACATAAAGGGTAACAAGAAAACATTCTACAGATACATTAGAAGCAAGCGGAAGACCAAGGACAGGGAAGGCCCGTTAATCAATGAGGGGGGGAAACAATAACAGAAAATGTGGAAATGGCAGGGGTGCTAAATGACTTCTTTGTTTCAGTTTTCACCAAGAAGATTGGTGGCAATTGGACGTCTAACATAGTGAATGACATGAAAATGAGGCAGGATCAGAAGCTAAAATAGGGAAAGAACAAGTTAAAAATTACTTAGACAAGTTAGATGTCTTCAAGTCACCAGAGCCTGATGAAATGCATCCTAGAATACTCAAGGAGCTGACTGAGGAGACATCTGAGCCATTAGTGATTATCTTTGAAAAGACTTGGAATACGGGAGAGATTCCAGAAGACTGGAAAAGGGCAAATGTGCCCAAAAAAGAAAATAAGGACAATCCAGGGAATTACAGACCAATCAGCTTAACTTCTGTTCCCGGAACGATGATGGAGAAAATAATTAAGCAATCAATTTGCAAACATCTGGAAGATAATAAGGTGATAAGTAACAGTGAGCATGAATTTGTCAAGAACAAATCATATCAAACCAACCTGATAGCTTTCTTTGACAGGATAACAAGACTTGTGAATGAGGAGAGGCAGTAGATGTGGTTTATCTTGACATTAGTAAGGCTTTTGATACTGTCCCACATGACCTTCTCTTAAACAAACTAGGGAAATACAACCTAGATGGAGCTACTATAAGGTGGATGCAAAACTAGCTGGAAAACCGTTCCAGAGAGTAGTTATCAATGGTTCACAGTCATGCTGGAAGGACATAATGAGTGGGGTTCCACAGGAATCAGTTCTCCGTCCGGTTCTGTTCAATATTTTCATCAATGATTTAGATAATGGCATGGAGAGTACACTTATTAAATTTGTGGACGATATCAAGCTGGGAGGGGTTGAAGTGCTTTGGAGGATAGGATTATAATTCAGAATGATCTGGACAAACTGGAGAATTGGTCAGAGGTAAATAGGATGAAATTCAATAAGGACAAATGCAAAGTACTCCACTTAGGAAGGAACAATCAGTTGCACATGTACAAAATGGGAAATGACTGCCTAGGAAGGAGTACTGTGGAAAGGGATCTCGGGGTCATAGTGGACCACAAGCTAAATATGAGTCAACAGTGTAATGCTGTTGCAAAAAAAGTGAACATGATTCTGGGATGTATTAGCAGGCATGTTGTAAGTAAGACACGAGTAGTAATTTTTCCGCTCTACTCCACGCTGATTAGGCCTCACCTAGAGTGTTGTGTCCAGTTCTGAACGCCACATTTCAGGAAAGAGCTGGACAAACTGGAGAAAAACCAGAGAAGAGCAACAAAAATGATGAAAGGTCTAGAAGACATGACCTAGGAGGCAAGACTGAAAGAAACGGATTTGTTCAGCCTGAAGTAGAGAAGACTGAGAGGGGAAATGATAACAACTTTCAAGTACATAAAAGGTTGTTACAAGGAGGAGGGAGAAAAATTGTTCTTCTTAACCTCTGAGGACAGGACAAGAAGCAATGGGCTTAAACTGCAGTAAGGGAGGTTTAGGTTGGACATTAGGAAAAACTTCTTAACTGTCAGGGTGATTTATCACTGGAATAAATTGCCTAAGAAGGTTGTGGAATCTCCATCTTTGGAGATTTTTAAGAGCAGGTTAGACAAACTCCTGTCAGGGATGGTCTAGTATTACCTAGTCCTGCCAGGAGTGCAGGACACTGGACTAGATGACCTTTCAAGATCCCTTCCAGCCCTATGATTCTATGAGTGCTGAGAAGAACAGAGGGGGGTGTTGGAGGAAATTCAGATAACAGGAATGTGTAAGATAAAGCAGCTCCATTCCTATGGGAATTATACACCTTTACACAAAGGATTGCATTTAGGGTCCAATTGTTCATTCATTGATTTCAATGGCACAAACCCCGCTGATTGCAATGCATGAAAGATTGGGCCTTCAGTCTCCAGAAGACACAAAATTAGTATTACACACTTTTAAGCAACTGATCATCTTACATCAGACACATAGCCTGCACCACTGATGTATATCACTGCTAATAAAGGCACCAGGTGAGTGAGCAATATTCAGCATGAGTAGTGCTAAAAAACAGGATGTCTTGCAAAGATTTTATCATTCATCTCTTGTTGAGCTCTTTTATTGGTTGTACTACTTGAAGTCTCTCCTGGGAATGCTATGTGAATATTTGCCTTTGCAACGGAGCAAGCTATCCCAGAGCACATAAAGGCATACAGAAGTAGGTATAGGAACAGGTTAAAAGGGTAATATAGGATACTTACATTAACATTTCTTATTGAAAGCCCAAGAGAGGTAGGAAAGTAGAACCAAATAGCAGGATGAACACTATAGCAGTGGTTCTCAACCAGGGGTACACATGCCCCTGGGGATACGCAGAGGTCTTCCTGGGGGGGACATCAGCTCATCTAGTTATTTGCCTAATTTAACAACAGGCTACATAAAAAGCATTAGCGAAGTCAGTACAAACTAAAATTTCATGCAGTCAATTATTTGTTTATACTGCCTTATATACTATACACAGAAATGTAAGTACAGTATTTATATTCCAGTTGATTTATTTTATAATTATATGGTAAAAAATGAGAAAGTAAGCAATTTTGCAGTAATAGTGTGCTTATGACACTTTTGTATTTTTATATCTGATTTTGTAAGCAAGTGGTTTTTAAGTGAGGTGAAACTTGAGGGAACGCAAGACAATTCAGAGTCCTGAAAAGGGTACAGCAGTCTGGAAAGGTTGAGAGGTACTGCATTATAGAACTGCTTTCTCTCTTCCTCCTTATTAACCTTATCTGGAAAAAAAATAGACAATTTAGGTACTTTTACTTTGGAGTGATGTATTAATGACATTTTCTTTGAAGCTGGGAGAAACCAGGGTTTACTGCTGTCTGTGAGATTCCATTTTGGATCAGATGGAGGGGGCTGATTGGCCAAAACATTTTAGGGGTGGGGCTAAAGGACAACAAAGCTGTAAAGGACGGTTGGTGTAAACTGCTCACTCCAGTTTGGGAGAGTAGCTGATTAGAAGTCTAGTGTAGGCTTAGCGACCTTAATCTTATTAGCATGTTTAGTCTAGCTCAGAAATTTGCTCTAGTTTGGGAATACAGCATAGCTCAAAGGCTTGCTCTAGTCTAGTAGTTTAGTTCTGCTAGGGATCTTGCTTTATTGCTGAGATCTCATACCAGTTTCAGGAGCTTAGTTAGGTGTAGGAGATCAGTCCAGACCAGTGCTGGTAGGTTTCAGTTAGAAGCCTTTTTGTCCTAAAGGACTGTTTATTTCTTGGGAAGCTGCTCCTAGAATCTTGTAAATCTAAATTAATGAACATGTTTACTGTAGGATCTTAAGTGAAGCAAAATTACATTAAATAAGGGATTTTTAGCTTAACATGTGATCCTACTGTAATAAGCCCCTATATCTTCTGAATCCTGTGATTTATTACAGAAAAGGCCCCTACTGAGATCAGAATCTGATTTTTCTTGGCACAGTACACATTCACAGTAAGAGTTAGTCCCTGACCCAAAGATATCTAAATAGACAAGACAGCCAAAGGGTGGGACGGTAAATTGAGGCACAATGCTCAGTAGCAGAGCTAATAATGGAACTGAGGCAGTGATGATATGCAACCGGTTCGCACCGGTTCGCGCGAACCGGTTCTTAAAATTGAAAAAATGCAGCGAACCGGTTCTTAGCGCCAGGAGATTCAATGTAAAGGCAGAGTAGCGAACCGGTTGTTAGCGGCGGGAGAGTCAATTTCCCGGCGGAGAGTGTCTCTGGCGATTCTCCCTGCCGCCAAAATTGACCAGGGAGAGTCAATTTCACTGCGTAGGGTACTCTGAAGTTCTGGGTGCTGGGTTGTTGGGGTGTAGTGTGTCGGGTGCTGTGTGCATGATGTTTAAGAACCTATTCAGAATAGGTTCTTAAATATCACCTGCCTTTATAGAACTGGTTATTGGAAATCTGGGGTATCATCACTGAACTGAGGTCTGCTGACTCCAGTCCTAGTTTGCTACCTATTTGACCATGTTGTCTCATATAAATCTCCCTGGCTTTCCTGAATGCCTGGCTTGGTTCTGTTTCTAGCTATAACCTGAGACCAGAATCAACTACAGGGGTTAGTCACCTCCCCTAATCATTCCTAGGACCTGAAGCAGTTTAGACCACATGCAGATAACTAACTGGGTCAGTGTATGTGAATTGGATGGGTGGAGTTGAACCTGATTGCGGTTTCGCTGGGGAGAAAGCACCACCTCATCTGTCTGTTAATAATGATGTAGGAGCTGATTATTCAGTTTTTCAGCTTGCTTGTGTGTATGTATATATATATAGCTAACCACAGCGGTATAAATTAATAACATCAGAAAGGACCAGCCCAGCACCTCCATAGAAAACACATTTCAAACACCACATCAGGCAAGCACCTGACGAGCTTTGCATGGTGCCCCAAAGATTAACAGAGTCTGACTCTGTTTCAGTCAAATGACCAGCTAGCCAGTGCAGTCTCTGGAACATGGGTATAAAATGATCCCCCACAAACTAATACCATTAAGCAAATAAGCCATCGTATTCTACACTGGGTGAAGCTTGTGAGTGGACTACAAGTGTTCCTTGAGATGGAGTATTATGGTATTCAATCCAGTGGGTGTCCATGGGAAGGGAGAGAAAAGACCCCTGCAGCTGTGCCCAATATAGATGAACTAAAGTGCCCCTCACCACTTGGGGATCCAGGAACTATTGAAGCCCAGAAGTACCCCTAGATTGCAAACCCTTTTGGTAAGTAATGATAAGTATCAATAACAGGGCAGATACCAACTGTGCCATGTTGTGGTTGTATCCCCCAACTAGTCACCATCATCTCAGTGTTACATGGAATGAGTCACAACCAGGAATCTCTGTCTCGGCTGGGCCCTGGGAGAACACTACACCACACCAGCCTAGCGAGATAGAAGAGGCCTAGACCTCGGTGTCTGCTGTAGACTCATGTCAGGGCAGCCCAGACTGCCTCACTCTCTTCCCTGGAGGCCTTACGGGGTTCTACAGAACAGAACCCTGCAGAACCCCCGATGGCAGAGACCACGGGATGGATGAGTCCAGTCCTGCGGGATCCCACTTGGACTCGCTGAAAGCAGAGAACGTTTGTGCAGGGGAAGGAAGAGGAAGGGGCAAAGGTTCCTTTACTCCTTCCAGGTATGCGTGCAAGCTTTGCTTGCTATTTGCTTCCTCATTCTAAGATCATTTTTCTTTTCCTCTCACTCCCTTCCCTAACTCTACAATTCCAATAAATGTCAGGCCCATCTCACTTTAAAATGTATACCTATGTAATGAAAAGCCCACCCTGCATGAAAATCCAGCTGTAATGCACACTGATACCTTGTTTACCATGCCATTAGGTTATGCATACAAGGTTCCCAGGAGACTTCCAATTAAAAAAAAAAATCCCACTAGCTCCTGACAGGACCCCTGTGATGTTATTCAATGCTCAGAGCCAGCCAGTTTATTTGTGATCCCAAACATTCGCCAAAGGCAACATAGCATGGTAGGTATTTACAACCTATTCATTATCTTATCAGAGCTTCAGGTACAGCTGTAAATAGCTTGTTCCAGCTTGATGATTTGCTGATTTCAATCTAATTTTAGAAGCAGGAACTGGAGAATATGTCCTAGTTAAAGTCACTTGCACCCCAGGGATGGAAACTTAACTGCAGAACCCGGTCATTTAAGAGGTAGTAAATTGCATGAATGTGTCTCCTTTACTTTGAAGCAATAGGGTTGGGTACTCAAAAGATCATGTAGTTAGGATGTTTGCTCCTCAGCCAGAAGTCGACCAGAGTGGCTAATTGACTGTGATTGGGGTTGTCGGGTCCCCCCCCCAGTGAACTGTGACTTCACTGTACACCGAGTTAAAGTCAGAAAGGATTACACTGAAGTCGTAAAGAACAGAGGCCTAATTGGAGTTGGTAACAGGGAAATCTAGGACTGGCAGAGAGACTGATGGATAGAGAGAGGAAGAAACTAGCCCACAGCATGAGAAAGAAGAGTCTGAAGAAGAGAGAGCATGAGAGCAGGGGAAGGATGTAACATAGCCTCTGGAGGGTGTGGATGCTGACCCCTGCAAAAAAAACAGAACACAAATTTAAAAAACCCAGACTAGTTTGCATAGGACAGATGATCTATCCTTTGTAACCCTGACCTATGTCATGTGACTGGAGCCAGGAAAAATTGGTGGTCTCTTACCAGAACTCCTGGTTGCCACACCTTTTTTATATGGTGTCAGAACAAATACGGCCACCTGAATCCCTCATTCTCAAAGGAATCCTGATAGGAGAATGGAAGAAGTGAGTGTGAATCATCATCTAGCTTTTCTAGAAGCATAGCCAGAGGAGAAACAGTGTGGAGGGTTTATCCATTAATGTGTGTGGCAGACCCAGCAATAGAGATCCACAATGCACTCCAGTGAGGACACAACGGGGACTACAAAGCACTAGATGGTCATTCAGAAACTTAAAGAATTCTACGATCTATTAAAAAATGTCATTTGGGAAACACTTATGTCCTTCACAAAAGACAAGATGCCCAGTGACACCACTGACCATTAAGTTATAGACCAGGTACTAAAGCTAAGTTGTGTGCATTTGGGCAGTTAGCAGTTGATCCATTAGAGACTAAATTATTGATATCGATTACCCTGAGCAAAAAGAGGTTATTGCTAGCAATAGAATTGACTTTGTAAAGAACAGTGGATGTTTTCAAGGCTAATGAAAACTGTGCTTTCCAAACGGAAGTGCTAAAAAGCAGCGAAGAACTGAAGTGTATCTATTTAAAAAAAGCAAACCAAAGCATAAAGACAGAAGGCAGGGGTAAATAAAGTGCAGAGACCAGTTTTGTTTGCAGTAAGTGTGGAAGCATTGCAGCAGAAAGCAATAGGTCCAACAAAAAAAGAAGTGAGGTCAGCACTCGCAGTAAACGCAATCATTTACAAATGGGTTTTGCTCATGGCAGCACAGACTGCAAAGAGAGAGAAAACCAAAATATGTTCATGAACATACAGTTGGGGGACAAAGCCTTTGGTGGTGATACTGATGCAAAACCAAAATTCATTGTTGGGCCTCTTACTGAACTTAGAATGCAAGGTTCTACCACACATTGGCTTGTGATATTGAAACTAGATGAACAAAAAGTGAATTCCAATTTAGATATCCGTACTGGTGCTAAGGCCAAAAGTGGCTAGGTTAACATCAAGCTCATAGTAACAAAATCAGCAAGTTAAAGATCTGCATAGACCCAAAAGACTTAGATAAAACCATCAAATACTAATGTCTATCCCCTGAGAATAGCTGAGGCGGGCTTGTCTAGACTGCCAAATGCAAGGGTATTTTCAGATTCAGATGCAAACCAATGGCTTTGCAAGGTCCTCGTTGATATAGAAAAGGCAAATATTTGCACTTTCAAGTCCCCTTTTAGGAGAAGTTTAAGTAATTTCCTTTTGGGATTGCTCCAGCACCTGAGCTGCACCAAGCATCATACCCCAATCACTGCTGATTTGGACATAGTGGATGTGACTATTAATGGTATGCTCAGCTGGGATGAAAATGATTAACAGAACAATAAGAAAGTAAATGAAGACCCACAGGTGGAATTACTCCCTGCAGGATGTAAGCAATTTATGGAATAAGTTACTGTGAGAAGAAAAGAGCTCAAGGGATAAAATTATTTCTAGAGGCGGGAAAAGAGAGTTGTCTTTGACATGCTGGGAATAAGAATTTTTTAAAAGAACACATTTCGGGATAGATGGCCTTTTGCTATTCCTACAATTGATTATGTAAGGTAGAACAACTAGCACTACATAGGGACAGGAGCCCTTTATACCCTGAGGCAACATTACTTCCTACTATTGAATTAAGGTGGCCTGGACAAATAGAGGGTAAATTTTGTAAGCTCAAGTGGCAGAGGTCTGTGCACCTAATGATTCCAGACCTGCTGATGACGCATGCTAGGGTCAATATGTTTCTATATTATACAGATTGTTTTTTCAGGTTGCTTGTGACAAAACTTAGGAAATAACACATGAAAAGCTACATTAAAAGAACATTAAGATTGCAGAGTGACATAAGAAATGCCAGAAGTGAGGCTTTCCATATGACATTAATTCAGCTCCCATGTGTGTATGCATTATGACACAGTTTTTAGTTACATTATCATAAGCTATATTTTCTACAGGACCCTACCTCATTCAGTGCAGAAGGCAGGCTGTGCTCTGGGAATGAATCAGGGCTGTGCGATGAAGAAAGCTATTGTCTGTAGGAATCTTACCTTATGTATTGCAGAAGTTGGAAGGAGTATGCTATATTTAGTACTGGGACAGGAATTTCTATGCCCAGCCATAACTAAACGCCTGCCCCCTCAACAAAGGGGGAGGAACCCCTGAGCCCAGGCCACAATTGATTGCTGTGGACAATGATGGAGAAAACAAAAATGGGAGTGAAGTTACAGGTTGAAAATGAGGTAGCCAGAAGGGGATACCAAGCAGAGATTCCCTGGAAAGCACCCACTGCCCATCAGAGGTGTCTAAGAGAGTCAACGGATGCTGCTGAGAGGAACTCAGCCCCGAGATGTGATTGAACAAGGGAATGGAAATAGGCCCCATAGTCAAAGAGCACCCTTCCTTCTCCCATCCCACCATATTCATCTTCCTCCTCCTGGTATGATGAATGGCCCTCACAAATGGGAGCTGAATTAAAGTTGTATGTTCTATTAATGCCTCACTTCTGGCTTTTCCTACATCACTTTGCAATCTTAATGTTCTTTTTTGGCCATTGCAAAGAGGAGGAGGTCCTGTGACTTTGTGAAGCCGTGGATGGGGTATGCATAAATCAGGAGATGTGGAGAGTCGTGCAGACAGAACCCCAGTAAGAGGTTCTGGGAGGAGCTGGAAGAAAAGCTGCAACCTGATCCTCCCTACATAGATGTGTGCCAGGGTCTCCCTCTCACCATAGAAGGGACAGGTGTTGGGGGAGTTGGTGAACTAGGCCAGATACATGCTCACGCTAATGGCCCCATGGAGGAGCCATCAACTAATATCCTAAGCAGGCCATGGAACTGGAATGCAAGACAGACTGGGTGACCAGGGTGGCTCATCCTGCACAGGTGGCAACAGATCCCGCCACTTGGTGTCAAGGCAGGACATGAAGGGGAGGAAGTGGATGGTGTGAAGCATGAGCATATACAGATGGTTTCGGGGTGTGGCTTGGTGGCAGACTGGCTAGATGTCATTCAGCTGACTTAGGTTGCGTGTCAGGAACGGCCAGAGAGGCTTATGAAGCAGGGACATGATGACTCATTCCAGAGGACCAGGGGTGAGGGTTGATCAGAGACCACCCTTCCACAGGGCCCACCCGAGGAAAGCAAGAGAAGCAGGAGGCAAAGCTACCCTGGCATCCTAGAGCACACAATAGAAGGCACGTAGGGTGGGCAGTTCCATGAGGTGGCCAAGTGCTACAGGGTCCACCCAGTCCCTCTGATTGTATTGCAAGAGGTCTCCAATTCTGGTGACACCAGCCAGGACCATCCTCCACCCACCACCTGTACTTGTAAATGGGGGTTGTCTAGCAGGGGTTCTACTAGGAGATCCTCTCCTTTGGCTGCTGCTCTGGATCTGGTCTCTGAGACTGACTTCCAGGACCTGAAAAGAGACCAGCAGCTTGGAGAGGTCTTCAACTTCTCAGTGGGAAGGTGTGTACTATTTGAAGTACCAGGGATGGGTGGGTGGAGGCCTGCTCCAAATTAAAAGCCTCTTCCCCACAATTAAGTGGGAGAAATCATTGCACCCAGGCATCAATTGAGTATGAGGGACAACAAATGGGGGAGAAAAAACAGGAGCAGAGGTGAGGTCAGAGGTGAAGAATCATGGAATTGGAAGGGGACATGAAGCAGAGAACCCTGGACCAGAAGTGGTGCTAGCCCATTGGGGGCCCTTAGCAGGAATATTTTTGCCTCCTCCCCGCCAGCACACAATAAAAAGCGAATGGGGGTGGGAGACTCTTGAGCTGCTTGGGGCCCTAAGCAATGGTTTAGTCTGCTTATGCCTAGTGTCGGCTCTGCCCTGGGCAGTGCCCACTGCTCTTTAAAGGCATTCATGGAGGCAGTGGACACTGCCCACGGGAATGCTGCTTGGAGGCTTGACTGTACAAGGGACCAGAAATAGGCCCCACAATTATTGAGCATCCCTACTTTCCAGCTTCTTCCTCATGGTGTGATGGATAGCCATCTTGGCTAGCACCAGAAGGGGCCACAGATGGAATGTGAGTGGATCAAGAGATGTGGGAAGAAGTGCAGCCAGAACCTAAGTAGGAGGTTCTGGAGAAGCTGGAAGAGGGGCTGGACCCAGATGCACACCACATAGATGTGTGCCAGGTTCTCCCATTCACTACTAAAAGGTCAGGTGTCGGGGGAGTTTGTGGACCACACCAGATACACACCCATACTTATGGCTCCATGAAGGCGCTGCCAGTTAATATCCCCAGTGGGCCGTGGGACCAGAGTGGAGCACAGACTAGCCGCTGGGGTTCCTTGCCTCTTCAGGTGGCAACAGGTCCCTTCACTTGGTGTTGGGGTGACACACAAGGGCGAGGAAGTATATGATATGAAGCACAAGCACATACAGATGTTTTCTGGGTGTGGTTTGGAGGCAGACTGGCTGGATATCATTCAGCCAACTTAGGTTGTGGAGAGGCTCACAGGTCAGGAGAGTGATGACAAGTTCTGGAGAGCCTGGGGTAAGAGACGGGCAGGGAGTACCCTCCCACAGGACTGGCTCAAGGAAGGCAAAAGAAGCAGGAGGCAAGGTTTCCCTCACAACTGGGGACACATGGGATGGGCAGCCCCATGCTCAAAGTGTCACAGGATTCACCTAGTCCCTCTTATTGTAGTCCAGGAGATCTCTGATGCTGGTGGTGCCAGCTAGGCCAATCTCCGGCACACTAAGGGGGGCTCCTCCATCTTCATACACTGATGGAGGTCATGTAGCAGGTGTTCTGCTAGGGGATCCTCCCCCTCAGCAGCTCCCACAGACCTGGTCACTGAAACGAGCTTTGATGTCCTGGGGAGGTTATGATGGAAGACCTGCTGCTCAGAGAGTTCTCATGGGAGACCTCTCAGTTGGAAGGTGTGTACTGACTGAGGGTCAGAAGATTGCAGGAAGGGAAAGGAGGGTCTCATGGTTAAGGCAGTTGAATGTTACTTTGAAGAACCGGTTTCTATCCCTGCTTCTGCCACAGAGTCCCTGTGTAGTGCTGGGCAAGTCACTAGAACCAAGCTTTTCCCAGGTGGCCATTAACTTTGTGTTCCTCATTTTCTGGATTCTTAGTGTAAGACCCTTAGGGCCAGCTTTGCAGAACTCTTGAGCATTCTCAGCTGTAACTGAAGTCGATGATAGATGTATTTTTAACATATACAGTGCTATAAAAGTACTCTGGAAAATCAGGTCCTAGGCATCTGAATTTGGGGACCCCAAATTAGTGAACATTTCAACATTTTGACATTAATCTCTCTGGGCCTCCATTTTCCAGCAGTAAAATGGTGTAGCAATACCACCTAATCTTATAGGTGTGTTGCGAAGATAAATTAATCATTGTTTGTGAAACGTTTGAATATTACCGTGAGAGCACCATAGAAATGCCCATGAGGAAATTGAATCATGCTGGTTTTGATGCAGGATTTGAATCGTGTGTGGAAATTAGGCCTGGGCTTAAATATTGAATGATGAGGATAAAAAGGAAATACTGAATGAGGCAGAAATCCTATGGAAAAATAGCATGTGATCATTGCACAGGGAACCTTAATTCTGGCCTTTCCTAACTTCTGAGCACTCGGCTTTGCAACCGTAATGTTCTTTCAGTGTAGTATTTTTGATGTAGTATATATATGCTGAATACATATATACTCTGTGTGTACGTTTAACATCTCTTTTCCTGCCAACTGAACATTTTTCACGAACACTATATCTGTATTTTAAATGCTACTTGTGCTGTCCAGTGTTACTTCAATCCCACAAGGAATGTACTCCCATCAAATAAAAATCCTTAATCAAAGTATCCTGTATTCTGTATGCTATGGTATATGTCAAACTCTTTCTCATGTCCATGGATTGACTCTCTGGTCACTCTTTATTTTTTCCCTATGGTTCATTCTCACCCGCTCTTTCTGTCTTAATGTATTGATTTTTCCAAGCTGCAGTTTGCAGTAGACTGAGACACTGTCCTCTCTGTGTACTCTGCAGAGTAGGCACAGAGTTCTTTGAATATACCAGATCAGTAACGAAGGTAAAGCAGGGATTTTTTCTTATGAAATATGTTGTGTTTCATTATACTCCAGTTTCATATTATATCAAGCAATTTGATAATATTAAAATGCTTTATGTGTGTGAGTCCCAGATATTTCACCTACTATCTATATTTGCAACACCTATTATATTTAAAGAAAGGGTGAAGTCACCACTACTACTGTAGATTGAATTTTATTGGACTTTACCCCCTTCATTCTGTTACTCCCGAGACTATATGAAGAATTGAGTACAGGGGTGTCAAACATCTGGCCCGCGGGCTGGATACGGCCCACTAACCTTTTTGCTCTGGCCCTGGCGGCAGTGCGCGCTGCTGCAACATCTCGCGACATTGTACTCTCTGGCGGTGGCGTGCGCTGCCCCCAGAGAGTACAACGCCACGAGATGTCGCGGTGTTGCGCGCTGCTGCCAGAGAGTACGACGCCGCAAAATCTCGCGGCCTCACGCGCTGCCACGAGATCTGTGTATTCTGGCGGCAGCGCTCCAAAAGGCGGGAGGGAGATAGTGTGGTCTTGGGGCATCACGCAGTACTATAATTCCTAATCATTGATCAATTCTTTTAATCGTAAAATAGTAGTAGTTGTAGAAGTGAATTTACTGCAGTTTTGATATCGCTGATAGCTAGCAAATAAAAAATAATACTACATAAAAATGGTTGTGCCTAGTATTTTGATTTATGGTATGTATGGCCAACTTGAAGTATATTTAATTCAAATATGGCCCGCTATAGCAAATGAGCTTGACACCCCTGATTTAGTAGTTCTAGGCAAATGAGAGAGCCCATAATCAAGTTTTAATAATAACTCATAAAAGTACAGTAATGTTTGGAATGGACAAACTCTTCCCCTCTCCCTTGCCAAAATCAATACTGCTGCTCAGAGACTATGGTGATAGGGACCATAAAAGTAGCTAGATAAATAGTATGTTATGATGAATACGAGCTAAAAGTTACCACAGATCCAAATTAACACCTGCCCAACCCAAATAGCCTACCCATTGCACCACATCTATTCACGATCCATCATTTTTTCACTTTGTGCTTACATGGACAATATTCTTAACACAATATCAGTCACCAACGTAAAGCAGACGTGCCAAGGATAAATTTCAACAGGAGCCCAGTTGCAAAGGCTTTCTATGAAAAATGCATTCATCGAAACTAAACAAAAACGACAAAGAAAATTCAAAGGGCTTAATGGCAAACTGTGTTTTGCACAAGTTTAGCTCTCTTATTGTAGAGAAAACTAGGAATTTCTGCCTCCTTTCTTAAACCCATTTTGGAATGCAACCTTAACTGCAGTGCTGCTCACTGGCGCCTTTGTAATGATTGAAGTTCTATAGGATCCCCACAGCAGAGGCTACCTAAGCAAACACTGAAACAATTTCTTCTCTGGGCACCCTAGCCATGCCCGCCTCTCTGTCACACTACCCACTCTGTGGATGAGCTGGCTGGTGCAGCTTCCTTTCCCCTGTGCCTCTAGAGGGATTTTCTGCCACAGAGGGCTGTGCTTAGCGTGTGCCTCTTTCAGCCTACTTGGACCCTTTGAGCAACTCAATCTAATCATTTTTAAGAGGAGGCAGGAGTTTTTACTCCTGCTCATTATAACTGTGATGAGAATCCCTGAACTCTATGAGCAAAGTGTCATGCCAGAATCCGGGCAGGATCATTTTCTATTTGAATAAGTGTTTAGTGATAAAATGGGGGCAGAGACTGAGTGAAAATAAAGCTGGTGAATGAAATTCTTATTTCAGCCGCCCAGATTCCTTTATGGAGAAAAATATGTGGGTTGCTGTGAGACAAAAAGAGGAGGCCTTGGCTACGCTGAAAACCCGCAGCTTTGATTCATAAATATCCGAGGCAAAGAGACACAAAGAAGAATTCAGATTCAATTTTTAACATGTCAGGCCAGATGGAAAATGAACTAAAGGATGAAATTAGAGGTCTGTTCTGTTCTATTATGTCATAACCATGGCATGTAAGCGCCTATCACGCTGTAATAAAACTGTAACTGGAGGATAAAAGGGAATAACGAGGAAAAATGAGTACCTGCCCTAAGGATGGGAAGGCTACATGGTCTGGTGATGAAGATGCAAAAAATCCCTGCTCTTCTAACTATAGAATGGGATGTTCACCTCACCTCTAATAATCCCAATGGAGAGTCTGGCTACTTTTAAGGAATAAAAAGAGGATACTGTCAACAGACGTTTCTGAAGTAGATACACATTGTTTTGTAATTACACAGGCCTCTAGAGGGTGCAGCTCGAGTGCTGTACTTGGCTTTCGGGAATGTCTCCCTCGCCAGCTCCAGCCTCTCAGATGTTCCTCCCCTCCCCAGCGTTCAAGAAACACTCAGCAGCGAGCTCCCATTCCCCGACTTCCCACTGGAAGGCATTGCTGGAGAAATTATTGCACAACACACCTAAAAAGGCCCCCTCCCCAGATGCTCTCCAGCTCTCAAAGATGAAGCTGCTGAGAGAGTTTAATTGGGATACTCACTGTCCTCAGAGAGAAACTCAGTCTCCTCTGCTGTCTTTGAGATGGCATATGAATGCACACTCAGTGGTCAATCATATCACGCCATGTTGAGGCTCCCAAGCCAGAACAATGCAGTTTACTCGGGTTAGTGACTTTCTCAGACCAGCATCTGGGAGATGTCCAAGGAATGCAATGGGAATATGACTCCACTGGGACACTGCCAGAGTCTTAGGATCACATGACTACATGATGCTGAATATGCCATCCACTTTTTCTAGGTAATTGTTGCCAAGGGAGGCCTGCATCTATAGGCCTACAATTTGTAAAGAAAAGAGAACACATGTATTTGGGGTGCTAAGAGGCTTCCCAGATGTGTGAGTTAGCTGGTTTGGCTCATGCTGTCCTTCATATCTCACCGGGTACAGAAGGCTGGGCTGCTAATCCCTCGTGCTACCATGGAGAAAGCCAAAGGTGGATTGCCAACCTTGCATTTTAGTTTTTACTGACATGAAGATCCGAAGTTGTTGTTTTTTTTACTGACACGGTAAACTTTTAACTGACATCACTAAAAATACCATAAACAATACAATAACGTCGCAAAAGCTTGTACTCACTCGTGATATGCTGTACACAGGAGTTTGGAATGAAGCAAGTGTTTTAGCTGCAGTGAATTGATCAGTCAGGTTCTTTGGGTGTGTGCAACAATAGAACACTGGAAATAGATAAAGTCATGATCAGTGTAGTTTTTTTATACAAGAAGTAATTCTGAACGACGTCAATCAATGTCAAAATGTTGCATTTCTACCCAATTTTATGGACATTTTCATTTAGTCACAGATTTATGAACAGTGTTAAAATTGTACATTATTTTACTGACTGTCCGTAAATTTACAGACAGTTGGCAACCCGGCTGGGGGCTGACCTTTGCCATTATTCGTTTCCTTGCAGTTCAGTTCATGTGTGGGAGGGATTTTTTTGAGGGGGGGGAATTTGGCTCTGCTCCTCATTCTTGTCATAAACCGCTGGCTGCTTTGCCAAAACTGGCACCCCCAGTACAGTTCTTACATGCCTTCAGCAGAGCTGCAGACCCAGCTCTGACTGCTGAGCAAATAAAGGACCATAGGAAAGGAATATTCATCGTTCTGGAATGTCAGCCTCTTGCTCCCCTTTCCTTTTTCTTCCGAGTATCTAGAGTGACACTTGTAGCACACAGGGGCGTGACAGGGCTGTAGAACAAGCCTGAGCTGGGCTACTGAGGGCAGGTACTGAAAAACTATTTTTCACACAGCTTTGTCAAATACACCTCCCTCCAAACCCACAGCCACCTCCAGGCCCCTGGCTGTCCAGCTGTGCTAACACACTTCAGTTCTGCTGTCCCATTCCTATTCCCACTGAATTCCCAACAGCCCTGCCCATTCACCTCTTCCTTGACCAGCAGCAGCTCTTGTTATTCCAGTCCTAGACTCTGCTCGGAGCTCTGCTAATACACATCGCTCCTGACCTGCAGCCTTCACAAACCTCCCCTATCCCCGCTATCCCAGTCCTAACTACTCACTTGCCCCTTAATTCAGTCCTGGGCTCCCCCACAGCTCTGCGAATTCACTCCTATCCTGGCCCCCAGGTCCTCTGCTAATGCCAGTCCTGGACCTTGCACTGTTCTACCAACTCACCTCTGTCTTGCTATTCTAGTCCCGAGTCTTTCCTGAAGAGGAGGATTCTAGTCCTTCTGATCATACCACACTGACTGATGGTTGGAGCTGTGGCCCAGTGTTGGGCTGATGTTGTTGAATGTGGCATTAGCACAGACCTGGCTCCTCTGAAACACAGACAGAAATAACCAGGACACCACTCTGAGGCAGAGACAACTAGGACCATTCTGACATATTTTAAGTGAGGAGATTGTGTTTCAGATCCTGGCAAGCTTCTCTAGCTCTTTGCAAACTTGGGACAACAGCTTTCTGGGTACTGCGAAGAGGACTTCAAACCCTGTGAGATATTTCTTTTGGATCACTGCTAGGACACTTGTATGTGTGGTCAGAAGAAGCTGGGCTGATGGAAGAAACGTTTGCAATTAGTCATGGGATGTCTAGCAGCCTCAAAATGACAGAGAAATAGTCACTTCTTTGTACATTGGTCAAAAGGTGTTTTCATTGTGAGTGTCACATCAGTTAGTATTTTTCTTAAAGTCCGGGCCCATTGGAATCACACGATTATATGAGTGCCTCAGCTTGCATTCTTTAAAAAGCAAGTTTCTAGCCTTTGTGATTGCCAAGAAAAGCTTGAAAGTTTGAATCCTAATGGGTCCAAAGCCAGAACGAAAATAAAAATAAGCCCAATGTGTTATTTTAAATCTCGTGATTTTTAAGCCAGTATCATGACTTTTAGGTCATGATTTCTAAATGCTTGAAACTGGCAATACTGTGTACTCAGCACATGGATTAGCCAGTGTGGAAATGTCAGAAACTGACAAATTAGACCCTATTCAATTATTTGTGCATTCTGGAAAATACTTCAAGTCATCTTGCTACTGGGAAGCGTTATGTACAAGATGCCAGGGTGAGAGAAACTGTGAGTCACTCCTGTTACACAGATTGCTGTTATGATCATTGATAAACAACCAAAGACGAAATTCTGAGGATGGCAAAAGGCAGTGCAAAGAGGTACAAGGGAAATTCATTTAGTGGAAGCTTTCGACCTGGACTGTTCTAAATATAACAGGAACTTCAAGTCATGAAAATACTAGCAGGCAAATCAGACAGATTTGTAAGTTCTTTGGGGCAGGAGGCCTACCACAATAGAGTCCTGGTCCATGACTGGAGAGCCTAGGTGCTGTTGCAATAGAATTAACATATAAAAATAATGCTGTGAGAATGGAAAACTCCAGGGAGCTATTCCTCTGCACAGTAGTACCAGTCAGAGAAAACAGGATGGCAGACTGTATGGGTGTAGGGTAAACTCCATTAGACTTGTGGAAAAGAAGCCACTGTGCCAGCAAGATTAGCTACAACACAAAGGGTTAAATAACCCATGCGTCCTGGGAGGGTGTACCGGGAACAATCAAGGAGAAAACGATGATAAAATGTTCTTAGTTGCAGTAGTCAATATGTCCTTCAAATGTGAGGGTTAAGTATTTGTAAAATTACAAATGACAGAAGTCCACAAGGTGTGTCATTTTTAACCAGGCGCGGAAGCGCAAGAAAACTCCACAGTGTTAACAGTTCACGCAGAGTCAATGGAATAAAATCGTATTGCACAATAGAAAGCTATCTAGAGAGAGCAGTTCTCTCAAGCCACCCAGAGATCCAAATTCTTGGTAAATTACAAAGAAGACATGCCCCATATCCATTTATGTCATGGATGCTGCTACTGCATGGAGGACTAAGTTCCCAAACAAGCAAAGAAATGAACATAATTGAAGTAACAAAAGGGGAAAAAAAGAGCTTGACAAAAACACTAGTGTAACAGAGAACAAGCAAGTTTTCTCAGGTCCTGGGGGGATTACTACATATAATTGCAAAAGAGTACCCGTGCAGTAATTCAGGAACCTAGAAAAGTTCCATTAACGATACTAGCAGAACAAAAGGCAAAGCTGAGCTCAGGCAAGAATGAGCAGTTATAACACTAACAACCTTCGTGAACCATGGAGAAATAATATTACAAAGAGCCCAAGTAAACGGAGGCTTTGCTTAAACAAGAGGTTTAATGCAGTAATATCTTGGAGTCACAGGCCAGATCCTCAGCCTGTAAAAAGTGGCATGGTTCTATTAACGTCATTGGGACTGCTTGTAGAACTATGCACAAAGGGAGTCACAATCTGGTCCTTAAAGGGATACTGCCATCTTGAAAATCGCATTTCTGATTGAGATACTGTACATTTGATAGTTAAAAGTAGCACTTAAATTGGCCATTACTGAAAGAAGTTAGACAAATAATTGTTCAATACCTTTCCCCCCATTTATCCATTTCTTGCACTGGAGAGCACTTTGCATATAGTCAATGTCACTGTTGCTTTTGTATATTCTCTCTCCTTCATGAAAAAGACCCTTATAGTATAAAAAGCAGAGCAGGGACACCTTCATTGATTTCTTTTAAAAGAATTTAAAAAAAATCAGGACTTGTTAAAGGGGGATCTGTAAAAGTGGAATTTTTAAAAATTAGTGCCAAAATACAGTTCACAGTTGACAGTCTCTGATGTTTGTAAAGTGATTTGAGATCCTTAGGTGGAAAGCACTATAGAAATACCAAGTGTTATTATTATAGATCTGAACACTGAACAATTTAGTGGTATAAAACAGTGGTTTTCGACCTTTTTGCATTTGCGGATGCCTAAAAATTTCAAATGGAGGTGCGGATCCCTTTGGAAATCTTAGACAGTCTGTAGACCCCCGCTGGTCTGCAGGCCACAAGTTGAAAGCCACTGGTATAAAGGAATGAACTCCAAAGGGGAAGCTCTGAGATCATCCTTACAGTAGTTCACTAGGATGTTACATTTGGCTGTCAAAAATAACCCCATATACACTTGGAAGGCTTATAGAATTCCCATCCAGAGAAAGACAAATGTAATTAATGCTGACACTGTCATTGCTAGGCTGTCCTCTCAGATATTTCTGATAAGCATTGCATTTTGCAAGCAAATTGTTAATGAAATATGATGTGCTTATTTAAAAAAAAAAAAAAAAAGCCTGACATTTTATCACTTTTTGATCTGGGTCCTCAGCCATGAGAACAGGCCTTTCACCCAGCGTAGTCAGCCTTCATGCGGGGTAACGGTGAGTCAGCACTCCTGTGCTGAGCAAAGCTAAGTGAAACTTTCTGGCAGCACATTAAATGAAAAGATGAAAAACTTCTATAGTCAGCCAAAGAACTCTCTACGCACACCAGTTTTTTTTACTCTGACGACAGCACGGAGAACTCGTTACCAGAAAGGTTTAACTGCCCGTGTCTGAAATACATATTCTCTGATTGTACACAAAAGAAAAGAAAAAGAAAAAAATGCACAAATGCACAGTTTCAGGAGTGTGGGGTCTGTGATCCAATTTACGAGGGATATCTGAGCCATTACTAGTATGGTCAATCAGCTGGGGGCCGTTAGGTGCTGTCCGTTGCTAATGTTTTACCCTCTACTAGCACTAATAGGCTTATAAAAATGGAAACTTCTTAGGTTCAGTGCACATTACAACTGGAAACATATATGGATCGAGGACAGTCATTCTGCATGGCTGGTCATGCACTTGCCCCTTTGCAAACGGACCTCGCTCTGTGATCTTCTACACAAGCTCTCCATCTCCTCCCTTCTACGTATTGGAATGGCCTTAGTTTAGCTGCCAATTGCTTATTTCATGTCTGTGCGAGCAGTTCAGGCTATAACTCTGTAACAGTTACAACACATGAAATATATCAACCACTGAAGGCCAATGCAGTTGTTAGAATCTGTTTAATGTAAATTAGGATACAAATGGGTGGAGACATCCGAGCATACTGTTAATGATCAAGGGAGAATGACCAGTGTTTAACTGCCAGCTGAAATGTGTCTCGCTGGACTATATTGAATATCTGATGCTCGGTCATGCATTGTACAGTTTGAGAGCAGAGGGAACTAACCTAAGTGCACAAAATTGCATATAAAAAAGAAATAATTACATTCAACTACATTAAGAGCTTCAGTTGCACTTTGGAAAACAAACAACTCTTGTTTCTTTGCAGAGGCAGCGTCAGAGTAATAGTTTGTGCACTTCAGGATGGACTGCGCTACCTCTTAAAGGGGTCAGATCCCCAGCTGGCATAAATCATTTTAGCTTCATTTAAGTCAATGGCTCTTCTGACTTACCCCAGCTGGCGATCTGGCCCATTGACTTTAATGAAGTTAAGATGACATGACATCTGTATTTGGGCCATTGACAAAGTGGATGTGCACAGGGATTTAAGGGACGGAATCTGCTCTCCAGGGTTACTCGGCAGCCATTACTGGAGTTGCAGGCGGCAAGCTCTTTTCTCGGCTGCAATGGGACTGCCCCAGCTGAGGATTTGGCTCTGCAAATGCTCCTAATTGTTAATAAAATGTTCAGCTCTTGCTTAAGATGGAGGCCTCTGTCAGCCTATTGGGTTGACAAGTAGTTTCCCAGAGCTGTACCCCATCTTATTTGCCCCTACCGAATCGATTTTCGACAGGGGAGGAACTTAAAGGAAGAAGAGAGTACGTTTTTCAATACATAAGCCATTTCAGCTACCATCTCTGTTCCTTGCGGCAGACGTTCTCTGACAAGTAACATTTTGGACCATAAGGGCAAGGTGCGATATAATAACCTGAATGAAATAGAATAGAATGTTCTCTGGAACCCACACACACGAACACTCTCACAATTAAAAAATCTTGCTACCAACTGCCAATCCAGTTAACAATTCCTTTTTGTGCATTCTTTTCTTTAAAACACTTCTTGTGTAGTGGGGCAGGGTGGTGCATTGGCAGCCTGCCTGCCTTCTGGGGTGGAGAACACTGCCTGAAAGGAGAAGAGGAAGAGAACATCAAAAACAGATTGAAAGTGTTTCCTCTCTTGGAGTGAGCATGCAGAGTCTGGCTTTAACTGCAATTTTCAAACAATGAGCGTACAGAAGGAGTCCACTGACTGGCCTAGCAGAATGGACTAGAAGGAGTACGGCAAGTATCCGTACACTATCGTTCACAAAGTCAGTACTGATTTTTGAGACAAAGTGGAAGAATGAACACGTGTGTGGCTAGTTCTGTGGTCTCTAAACCCACCAGACAGCAATTTAATTTCACTACTCTCTGCAACAAGCTACCTTTCACTGTGCTTCAACATACGAGTTAAAGCTACCAGGTCAGTCCATCATTCTACTAGATCACATTTCATTCTCTTGTTTCTTGAAATCCTCGATTCTCCAGCATCACACAAATTCAGTCTGGGATAAGCCCCCGCAGTACACGTTTCCAAGTAAGGAAAAATCTAGTTGCATCTTGGGGTATAGATCCTGGGCAAGGGAAGCAAGACTTGAGCCCTTTGCCCTTTCTGGGTAAGTATCACTACAGTTAACCCCAGCTGGGAATACTTTTTAGAGCTCTGCTAATGTCTGTGTTGATTGACCAGCACATGGTGCTACCCAGTGACCTGGTGGCCCTAAAGATGAGGGTTCTGCCTTCATAACATTCTCACCCAACCCTTGCTGGGTAATGTGTGAGGCTAAGGTCAGGATTTAAACCTGATTGTCGCTTAGTCGTGTAACCAGGTGCTTGCATTTCAGAATATATGCTGATGTAAATAGGGGCGTAAACAGTGGGGTGCAATACAGTTTCCATGCTTTCTTTGGAGCGCTTTGTGAGCCTGCACCCTTGCTGTAGTTAGCCAAGGGGACTCTGTGGGAATGGGCTGGAACAATCCGGAAGCCAGGTCAGATGAGCATTGGGTGTGCTCATTTGCTGTCTGGAACTACAGGGAAAACTCCATCTTGGTTGATGAGCCTGGCCAGAGGCTGGGGGAGGAAACTTTGCGTGGACGTAGTTGGGGCCTGATGGAACCACTCAGCAGTGGAGCAATGCAGGGAAATCCTAGGAATCGATAGCATTGGGCCACGTTACAGAGAATTTGCTAGGTTTTATTGGAGCTCGACTGTGGCTCTCTTAATCCATTGACGAAGAGGAGGACTGAAGATTGCTCCTGGGCTGAGTGCATTGCAGATGCTGCGTGGAGTCCCGAGGGAAAATGTTTGAAGAAAAATACTGAGTGCTGATCTTTCTTTAGTTCAGGAGAGTTCACATGTCATATCTATTTTATAGAGTTTCACTACCACTTTGCAGATGCTGAGAAGAGGATAAATCCATATCCTAAGAAGGTGCATGTATGTGCACATGTGTAAAGAGTAGTTTGTTTCTGAACATAACAACCAACTGCAAATGTTTTCTTTTAACATTGTTGTTGATGAAATTTCATACCTTTCTCCCGCAAAGGTTATAAGTAAACAGTTAAGAATATCTATGTATATCAATATCTAGATATTTAGAAATGTAAATATTTTCCTTTATAGACTGTCACGTATTCTCTGATTTGATTCTGTATTATATACATGACAAATGTATCCAAGTCCTGAAAAAGACCAAACTGTGGTCTGACCACAGCAGAAAAGCTGCTGTATAGAAAAAGAGGGAAAAAAGAAATAATGTTTCCCCCAATATCCATAGTGCACCTCTGGGCCATTGAGCTCATCTCCCACTTTGTCCCCCATTGTTTAGTGGAGCAGAAACTTCTCATCTCCCTAACTTAGCACAGTAAACTTATCAGGAACCAAATCTAGCTCAACGGTCCAGAAAACTCCTTGGCCAGGTCTTTTAAAATTCTTGGATATGATTTATCCAGAACTCCAGATTTTAAAAGGTCTAACTTTATTTGCAGTTAAACATTCTCCTTAGTTTCTGTTGGAATGGAAAATCTTTCCTCTTTATAATATGAATACATCTGTATTTGGGGAAAAGCCAGAACAGAAATATTTACTGAACTCTTCTTTCTTGTCTGCATTATTATTCACAATTCCACCATTTCTAGCTAGTAATGGATCATTCACATTGCTAGTATTCTTTGTGTTCTAATATACTTAAACTCCTTATTGTCCTTAATTCTGCTGAATATAGTTTGCCTTGTGTCCTTTTGCTTCCCTTGTCAATTTTCTATAACCTAACTTCTAATTTATATTTTTGCTATCAAGTTCCCCTTTTTTCCATTTGTTATATATAATTTCTTATTTCTGCTTTCACATCCCCTATAAGCGAGGTTGTTTTTTAAAGCAGCATAACTTGCTTTCTCAATTATTGATTCTTGAAGAATGTATAGAGTGTAAGGCCAAAAAGGGACCATTAGATCATCTAGTCTGACTTCCTGTATATCACAAGCCACAGAATGTCATCCAGTTATCCTTGTACTGAGTTCAAAAATTTGTTTGACTGAAGCATGTCTTCCAGAAAGCCACCCAGTCTTGATTTGATTACATCAAGAGATGGAGAATTCATCACTTCCCTTGGTAGTTTCTTCCAATGGTTAATCACCCTCCCTGTTAAAAATTTGTGCTTAATTTCTAATTTGAATCTGTCTGGCTTCAGTTTGCACACATTGGTCCTTGTTATGTCTTTCTCCACTAGATTAAACAGACCTGATTTTTCTCCACTAGATTAAAAAGACCTGGTTCTTGTTATTCCCTTCTCCACTAGATTAAAGAGACTTGATTTTCTCCCTATGAAAGTATTTCATTGGTATCAAGTCGCCTCTCAGACTTCTTTCTGATAAGCTGAACAGATTGAGCTCTTTGCGTCTCTCACTGTAGGGCATTTTTTTCAGCCCCTGAATAATTTGTGTGGCTTTTTTCTGCCCCCTTCTCTACTTTTTCAACGTTATGTCTAAAATGTGGACACCAGAACTGTATGCAGTACTCTATTATTGGTCTCACGGTTGCTGTGTACAGAGGTAAAATCTCCGCCTTGCTCACTACGCCCCTGTTTTATGAATCCAGAGATCACGTTCATCCTTTTTGCCACAGCATCACACTGGGAGCTCATGTTGAGTTCTTTGTCTGATATGATCTCTAAAACCTTTTCAGACACACTATTTTCCAGGATACAGACCCCATTCTTGTTCCTAGATGTATGACTTTCCATTTAGGTGTATTAAAATGCCTCTTGTTTGAATGGGCTCAGCTTACCAAGCGATTCAGACTGCTCTGTATAACGGCCCTGTGCTCATAATTATTTACCACTCTGCCAATCTTTGTATCATCCACAGTCTTTATCAGCAGTGATTTTATATCTACTTCCACATTATCCATTAAAATGTTGCATAGTGTTGTGCTTAGTACAGAACCTCACTATATTCTAATCAAAGATTAAAAGGAAATCAGATTTGTTTGACAAGACCTATTTTCCCTAAAACCATGTGGACTGGCATTCATTATATTGCTACCCTTCAATTCTTTATCCACTGACTCCTATACCAGATTTTCCATTATTTTGTCCAGGATTGATGCTAGGTTAACCTGTCTGTAGTTAACTGGGGCATCCCTCCTTGCCCTTAGCCCCGATGGTATTTTGACTCAACATTACCAATCTTCCAGTCTTCTGGGATTTCATCAGTATCCTGAGATGTATTAAAAATGATCATTGGGCCAGAAATCTCTTCAGCCAACTCCTTTAGGACTTCTGTGTGCAAGTTATCTGGGCCTGCTGATTTAAACATGTTTATCCCTATTAGGTAATGACTAACATTCTCTTTGGTTACCAGTGGACTGGATAGTACTTCAACATCCTCATGGGATACAAGTACATCTTCCTGCTTCTGTCCCAATACGAAATAGAAATATGTCTTGAAAACTTCTGCCTCTTTTGCATCATTATTATCCCAGAGCATCTCCATCTAGTAGTGGGCCTGTACAATTGTTAGAATTTCTTTTGTTCCTAATATAGTTTTTAAAACTGCTATTTATTATCCTTAACCCTCCCAGCCATGGATTTTTCCTGCTATCTTAAGCTTCCCTTATTTTGTAACTTCTAATTCATATCAATTTGCTCTCTAGTTCCTCTTTTTTTTTTTCCATTTGTCATTTGTTGCTTTTTTATTTCTAATTGCTGCCTTCACTTCACCACTGAAAGTGTTCCTCTTCTTGATTTTGGAATCATGGCTTTTTGGCAATCTAATAAACCTTTCTTTTAAAAAACTCCCAATTTTCATTCATATTTTTCTGTCTAAATGTTTTCTCCCAATCAATTTTGATCATAATTTTCTTCATCTCTGGGAAAGTACTCCTTTTTAAAAACCAACTATATATAGCCAGTTAGTTCATTTTATCATTTCATTTTCTTTTAGTCATGGTTAACTCATGTTATTTCATATATAAGCAATGTGTGATGAATAGATATAAGCAGGAGAGGACTATAGGAGACAAGATTGAGAAGTATTTAGGAGTGAGGAGTGTGTATCAAGTATACAAGTAAAGAAAGACTATAATGCAAGGCCTACAGGCTAAGGCCTGTAAGATATCAGTTTAGCCAAACTAGTCCTCAGTCTTAAGGAGGCTTGACGTAAGTGCATGACCGAAGAATGACCCTATGCCAGTAAGGTTACAAGATTACTGTAAAGGATGTGCCAATACATGATGTTTTGGAAAAACAGACCACAATGTACCTGTCTAGACTGAAAGGTACCTGATTGTAACATCATGGAAAGTTCTGCTTTGACCACAGGTCATGAAGGAAACATGCTTATGTAAATGCTAATGAGAATAAGGGGGATTAAGATACCAGTCTGTGAATATGGGGCACACCAGAGTTTATGGGGTATGGAAATACAGATAAGGAAAAGGAGGTTGCAACACCCATGTATATACACAAGGTGTGAAGTGTGGTCAGACCAAGGTAAAAGGCAGTTCCCTTGGATAGAAAGATTGGGCAGACACCAAGAGAAACCACCCTCTATCAATGACTGCCTGTTGAGAGATTCACCAGACTATATAATATCTTTGTGTATGCGAGTATGAATACAGCATTAGTTAGCGTGTGGGCTCTCTTAGGTTTTATGTTTGTTTGTGATTGTTACATTAATCATCTGCTTAGTAAAACTTATAATACAGATAAGATTTCTTACACGTGACTCTGTGTGTGGTCATGGTCTTCATTCTTTGTGTGTTCTTGGAGCCTCCCAATCTCAGCGTGATTTCCAGCTTACTTATTTTAAAACTCTAGCAATGCAGGCTCTGGACTCCCTGTAATTTATCCCAGAACTATCAAGCAATTCTAATGAAAAGAAAGACTACATATGTATATATTACGGGTTGAGATTGTTCTTTGTTCGTCCATATTGAATGTTAATGGGTCATGATGCCTAGGCAGCCACCGACTTCCAGTCCAGTGATTAATTCATCTTTATCCATCCCAATGAAGTCCAAAATAGTTACCGCACATTGGATGCAATTCCTTTTGTGTGAGAAAATTATTTAGAATGTTTAGACCTCTGCTATTTTATTATTGACTGCATGAGACCTCCAGCTTGTGTTTCCTAAACTGAAGTCCCTCGTAACACCATTTCCTCCCCCATACATTACAGACAGGTACTTAAGATGAAACTCATCCTGTTCGCTGGTTTGTTTTGGTGGTGAGGAGCAGACCCCACCAGTATTCGCTTCCTGGGCTCTGTTAGCTAACACATTAAGCCTCATGCATTCAAGATCTTGTGGCTCTGTGAACACCCATATATGTTTATATAGGCAGAGGTGTCTTTAATGTCGAGTGCCACCTACTTCCTAAACAGGTTATAACCAGTGACTTTAACATTCCAGTTGTGCAAATCGTCCCACAAGGTTTCAGTAATGACAGTTACATCACATTTTTTCTAATCAATAAGAACTTCTAATTTCTCTGGCTTGTTACCCAGATGCCTACTATTGGTATATAAGCAACTGAAAAATTTATCCAGTTCACTTTGCTCATGACATGCTAGGTCTGACTTTGTACTGGATTTGCCTCCTTAGCACCCTCCCCTTGCATTATTAGTTTAACTCCTTCTGGCCGCTCCAGATTAGCCCCCTATTGTGAGATGCAGGCAGTTCCATTCGTAGAGCCCCCTCTCCTGCTGGAATGTGGCCTCGTGTTCCACAAAACCAGACCTTCATTGTCACCCAGTCATACAGCCATTCACCTCCAGTATTTTCCCCTTCTCTCACTTATGGGACCAGAAGATTCCCAGGGAATATCACTTGGACTTTCCTCTTCTTCCACGATTCCTGAAGAAATCTTCTCTAACCTGTGTAGCTCCACCTGATGCCAAGTCATTGGTTCCAATGTGTATCATCACCAGTGGAGACTTCCCAGACAATTTCAAAATGCCATCCATGCCAGTGATGTGGGCTGGGGCACTGATTTCCTAGCCCATGAAATAAATCCATGAGGCAGCCTTCAGTTAGCTGTTGTCCCTTCTTCCCAGGGACATGCTTATGAGAACTTTATAGAGCATCCAAACAGCAGTTTCCACATACAGGCCTCTGGGCAGGGCTCCAGTTCACACCCAGCTGTTTTCTCCCTGCTACCTTCCAGATAGTCCTTTATATTTCCCCTGCTCCTCATAGTAGGTCAGGATTAACTGGTTGTGACGTTAACCCTATAGGGTCCAGACTAGGGAGCGGCCTTGTATCCTGTCTCAAAGTGTAGCATAGGGCATGCTCTGTGGTATCTACACTTGCCCTTTCCTGCATTTCCATGTACTGCCTCCAGGCCTAGGGCACACTACAAAAGGGAATGGCTGCAGCGTGTGAGTCGATAAGCCAAAATGGATGGCACAAGCTGTCTTGTCTTTGGACTCTGTAGCCTTTAATAAGGTCTAGCATGGCTATGAACCAGGTCCGACCCAGCCTCTCCAGCGTCTTGTCTATTCGAGGCATGGGATATGGGTTGAACGTCCACACAGCATTAATGTCTCTAAAATCAACACAGAAATGTTAGTTATCATCTGGTTTAGGACTACACCATTCAGTTTGTGACTCCTTGACTATAGCTAGTTCCCCCATACTTTTTAGCTCCTTGACTGTTTGTTCAGGGATCCAGATGCTTCCTTTCTACACACTAGGACCCAAGAAAAATTTGCATGTGGTATTCTGTTAGGTGAGTCTTCCCAGGCTTGGTGGTGAAAACATCTCTAAAACTATGGATTAGTAGGTAGGCTTGCTTCTCTGCAGGTCAGTCAGGTTGCACAATGGGACAGACCCCACATCTAGTTCCTGACGGCCTAAATCTAACTCTTGCTCACTGGGTGGACAAACATGGCCTCTTGGCTAATAGTAAATTCATCTGGTTGATCTGGGTGCCGTGACTCTTCCTGACTAATTGAATCTCATAGCACTGGATGGGAGGGGTAGATTATCTCAAATGGCCCCTGCCATTTAGCGAGCAGTTTGGTCTCAGAGCTAGTAATAACAGACATGGTCCCCTGGCTGATAAACCCTTAGCCTCTCATTTCTATTTTGATATAGCTCCTGTGAACGCTGTGCAACTTGTAAGTTTTGCTTAGTGAAGGCCCTGATCAAATCTCACTTTTCCTGCAGATTGAGGACACACTGCTCACCTTTCTCAGCTGTGGTCCTTTGGTACCACCAAGCTTCTTGCGCCAGGTTCAGAATTCCCCGGGGCCGCCTTCCTTACAACTACGCAAAAGGAGGAGAACCCCCAAGGAAGATTGAATCTCCTTGATGGCAAATAGTAGGTACAGTAGCAGTCTGTCCCAATTGTGGCATTCGACTGGGACAAATCTGCACAGAATTATTGTGAGAGTCCAGTTAAAGCACTCCACTAACCCACCCTTTTGCACTTGGCACACTGACATTCTTAAGGACTTTGTCAAGGAGGGAGTAAATTCCTTGTGATAATCTTGACGTGAGGCTGTGCCATGGTGTGACATAACCACACTCAATCAGCATCACCTTTGGAATGCCTACCTGAGAGAATACTTTTAGCGAATCATCTGCAACAACCTGAGCCAAAATTGACTTCAGGGGAATGGCTTTGGGGTACCAGGTAGCATAATTCATTATTAAAATGTAGCAGCATCCCCTGGCTGTCGGTTTGAGGGGCCCAATTAAATCCACCCCAAAAAGTTCAAATGGAGCATCTACCAAGGGAAGAGCAACCAGGTGCATGCTTTGAGTAGGCTTGGCACTCAGCAGCTGGCACGCAGGAAAGCAGCTGCAATAGTCCTTCACCTCTTGATGTACTCCTGCTTTGGCCAAGAAACTAGTCAATATTCATTCCTGGGTATTTTCCAACCCCAACTGTCCAAATCATGGTATTTTGTGGGCCAGCCAGAGGATTTTATGCCTAAAAGACCAGGGGACTAGTAGTTGTGACCTGCCTATCCCTGTTTGGGGTTCTTTGACCACCCAAACCAGGACATCTCCTTCCAGTTCAAAGTGAGGACATTATGCATCCTGTACTGCATCCACCGGGGTCCTGTTTACCCCAACCAGCTACCCGTACAGATGGCTAACCTTCCTATTGTTTTTCTGCTCTTGCACAAAGTCACTGGAGCTCATGAGAGACTGGCTGTCCATTGCTGAGGTTGCTGAAGGTAGCAACCCTGGTGTGGGCCTATCAGGGGTGCTGAGAGCAAGGCCCTTCCATGCCCATTTCACCAGTTATGACTGAGGACCTGTAGGACCTCTGGGGGCATAAATGACCACAGGCAGTGGTGTCTGGGAATCTGATCCCTGCAGGGTCTGAGCCACATTGGGTGGAAGTGGATTTATGGGCCCATCTTCCCAAGCCATTACCTGCCAGTAAAGATCACCCGAGGCAAGCCAACACTCCTTATGAGTTTTCTTGGTCAGGATAAAAGGGCCAAAGATCTAAAGGCTGATAAATGGCAAGATTTTCCCAAGTGATACATCAACGCCCTCCTGTGGGCTAGGATACTGGCATGATTGGTTTGCCTGTTATAGCAGGCCAGTTATTGGGCCCCATTCTCACGTGGCATCACTGGATATGACAATCTTTACCACCACCAACTTGGCAGCCCTCCTATAGTCACAGATATTGAGCCTGATAGTGGGGTATAATTGAATTATCCATGGCAACATTCCCCTAGCCTTCAGGAAGTTGGGGCCCAGTAGCTGCTCATGTACAAAGGTCTGGCCAGAACCAGAGTCAGAGTCAACCATCCTCTGGACCTTCATCACATGGACTAGAATGGGCACACCTAGAGCACCGGGTTCCCCAAGGAATGCTGATGTCTTGGAGGTGCAGGCTACAGCATTGTCATATTCTAGACTGGGGCAGGAGTGGTGGCTATGGCCCTCCTGCCCCCAGGTGAAGCAGATCAGGCTCCTTCCTTCCTCTAGGGTTGTACCAGTCCCCACCTGGTCAACATTGGTTTCCATCAGGGAAGCAGCTTCTGCAGCTCCTATCCACCCCTCTTCTCTCATGGGCCCCTTCGGTCCCTGCCCAGCTGCACCCATTGGGGATTGTTGCCCCCAGAGAGGGTATTATCTTGGCTGAGAGACAGCTTTCCAGCAGCCCTCTCAACCCCCTGGGTTGTCCCTTCTTCCAAGAGTCCAACACCTTGTAGGGGGAGACCAAAGAGCTCCAGTTTTCCTGTTTCAGGCTGGGGGGCTCAGAGTCTAATGAAACCTCCAAAAGGTTCTTGGCCAAACATTCTGCCGTCTCCAGGTTGGGTGCCTGTGTTCAAGAATGACTAGCTCGATGATTTCCTCCAGGGATCAGGACTCTGGCTTCAGTCACTGGAAGCAAGGGCTAGATTTTGGAACAGGTAACCCAGGCAGTAGTGCCGGGCTTAGGGGGGGCTGAGGTTGGAATGCTTTTTTTGTTGTTAGGCAAAGATACTTGTGCTGAGTCTAAGAGCTTCCTTCACGCCTTGTGGCTGCCATTCCCTCAGCCTGGTTGTGTCAGATGCAGCGTCATCTTCTTTACATTCAGTATCTCTTCGGAGTACTGCACAGGATAGCCATCCTGTTTTTAGCATCAACTGTCAGGTGGAAGAGCCTCACAGCCAATGTTAGAAATCCGACCGTGAAGCCGCTAAGTGACACTCGTTGAGGTACCGAGTGACTGAGGTTTATGACGCCCTGATGGAACTGGCGCGTTTGAGAAAAGCTGAGGCCAGAATCCAACACAAGGCGCAGAGCCTGGCAAACCAGATCACTGACTTCAAATTTCTGATCACAGTAATCCTTCTCCTTGTGGCCCAGACAGTCCAAAATAGGGGCTTTAAGGGCTTCATAAACCTCAGTTGAGCCATGTGCCATTTAGACTGAAGTCCTTTGTAATTACGTATCTTATGCTGAGAGTTAGTTACTGCTATACATTAAAACCTTAATTTTCAAAAGCAATTAGTGCCCGGCTCAGTTTTTGGGTGGCCAGCTTGAGCCACTTTAAAGGAGTATAATTTTCAGAGAGCGGATAATCCACTAAGGAGCTGGTAGCTGCTGCTTCTGAAATCTCTGAGGCAGAGAGAAACTTGAACTTCACAAGCGCTGCCAGCAAGGAAAGGGCCTAGAATCTTCACCCACTGAGGAACGGTGCCAGCAAAGCCCACATTACAAGTCAGCATATTCTGGCAGGCAGGATACAAATATCCCAGCCCATTTGAAGACAAACCATTGTACAGTTAAGAAAAGAGTCCAGGAAATACCTCAGGATGGAACCTCAGCGGAGGTAAATAGGTGGAACTCCATTGAGGTGCAGGGCGCTAGATCCAGTTACACCAGCTCAGAATCTATCCCCTTGGATTGTGGCTTCAAGATTACTGTGATGTGAACTTTCTTTGACTCAGCATGAGTCCTGACCACCTCATCAACCAGCAGCTTGTTAACTGACAGAGTCCCTCTGGAAGTGCCGCTTTAACTGCCCCAGTTGAATTATTGAGAGGAGGGGGATAATTTTCAGTTTGGTTCAGTGGATTCCACTTGGGAGGCAGATCTCAGACAACTGCTCCCCAGTTCTGGAGCCCTTTCAATTCAGGCTGACACACGGGATGCACAATGGGAGGCCACTTTTAAAACTTGAAACACAGCCCAGGTTTGTTGGTGGGTTTTCTGGGGGTTCTGGAGTCTTTTTTTTGCTGCTGTCTTAGATCTGCAACATATGTGCACTGTGAACCTAGAAGGACCTGGCTCTTGATAAATGGTGTTTTTAAATTTATTTATATTCTGCTTGTTGCAACACTGGTTGGGGAAACCTGCCCCACCAGTCTTGCAGTTCCAATTTCCCATTCATTTCTGGCTTCCAGCTGCACTATAAAGTCAACAGTAGTCAATGAAACAATAATGGGAGAGGAGGACTGGGATTAGAGACAGAGGCCATCTCTCACCAGTAGACACGTGACTCTAGAGCTGAGTGTTAGCTGATAAATATTAATAACAAAAGGAACCTGAAGGGTGGAGGGAAATGCGATCTTCCTTTTGTGTGGTGTGCAAGAACTACTTTTGAATTCACTTATACAGAAAAATAACTCTCTCTAGGGTGGAGAAGGGATGGGTCCACCTTTCTGAAAATGTGGTTTTTGCTTTGTCTGTTTCAAGGGATTAAAATCTGTTGTGGAAAGTTTTGCAGTTTTCATGTGCATTTATGAGGATCAGAAACAAGCCGGGTCAAGAAAATTAAATCAACGGCACTGCCATTAACCCATCCGTCACTGCACAGTTTGTTATAATAAGGATGTGGCTTAATGACAAATCTCCTGGCTTTCCTGTGGAAACAATCAGATGGAAGATTATATATCCATTCACTGCAGCACAGCCTAAGAGGGGCTAGTTGGAAGATGATTTAATTGAAATCCAGTGGTATGTTGCCAAAGCTAGACTGGCCTGAAAAGATGCACAGATATTTTTCGTCCCTTCCATACCCACCTACTATGTACAATATCTATCAAAAAAGAATTGGTGCTATCCATTGCTCCGAGGGACCCCTTGACTTATGCCATTTGATGCTGCATTCAGAAGACTGCTAGAAGACAATGCAATAGGTTTGATGTAAGATTATTTGCCTCTGGGCACTGTTCAATTGCTCTTTCATGCACTACATGATTAGAGTCCTTGTTACAGAACCCACAAAACCACCTCTTTCCCCATGTTCCACCACAACAGCTGAGATCAGATAACTTGTTGTGCACCGTCTCAACACTGGAATGGCTAGGGCAAGGAGTTTTCTGTTAAAGATCTTTATCTATTGAATTTGCTTCTCTCACCGGTTCAGCCAAGCCTGACTCTGTGAACCTTCATGATGCAATGTAAAGTCTTCCTTTTCATTCAGAGTTCTGCCTTGAGAGGGGTGAAAGAGAGGTGTATATGTCTGCTAACCTCTTCAGGGCCGGTGTTTCCTCTGTGTTTGAACAGCACGCAGCATAGCAGTTTATACACTGTAAATATTTACTATCGCTGCTAATAGCTGATTGCAAAACTGCATCTCTTTATATATAGTTTTACAGTCCACTAATTTACATTATTTTAAATAATTCATGGCCATACATCCAGAGAGACTGTGACGATATTCAATTAGTTAATACTTTATTTTTATTATTTGCATGCCAAAAATACTGGGCCATGTCCCCAGCTCGGGTATATTTGCATAGTTGCACTGACTTGGGGTTTTGCTGATTTGCACAAGCTAAGAATCTGGTCCATGGACTTCAATAGAGCCACATCAGTGTACACTAACAGAATGTTCTGTGCTTCACAAACCTAGAAGAAGACATGGCCCCTATACCAAGAGCTTAGAGATGAAAGCTCAGATCCTGCAAACACTTACACACGAGTAACTTTCATTTTCTGAGAATACTTGATTTGCATTTGTCTATCTTCCTTCTGAACATTTACTCCTCTGTGTGTTTGTGGGACCAGGGCCTAAATTAGGCACAGTAAACACAGACAAAAATACCTGAGTCTCAAGTAGAAAGTCGACATTTTGAGAGGTGCAGATTTTAAGCAATGGCTGGCTATGTATGGTAGGATGTCAGTTAAAGGATTTACAGAAGGAGAGAAACCTGTTTTGAAGAAAAAACCTGATTGAAGAGCTGGAAGTTGAGGGAGTTCCAAGCACAGGAGTGGGCATGGAAGGAAGTGCAATGATAAAAGTAGGAAAAGGCAGCAAATATGCAGGTTGTCTGGCTTTTGGTTACTGATTCAGATTTTTGGAAGTTAGAACAAAAAGTTTTCTGCCTTCCTCTTAACCTGCCGCCCCCATGTGCTATATTTGTCATTTGGGACTTGAACAGCAAGAAAAAAATGCATTGGTATAAAAATAAACCAACTTTTTTTATCTACTATTTTTATCAAAAGTTTAAAATGAAGCATTGCATAAAGAAATTAAAATCGTATCTATTCCATTGCCAAATTTTATACAAATAGAGATGGGCTATTTTAACAAAAATAAATACTCCTCTTTGCTGAGGTCTTTCCTTGTGTATCATACCGGGAACTTTTGTCTTTACTGGTCTGGGTATTTGATCCAAAAATATACAGAGATCTGCCAAACCACTAAATGCAACCAAGACAAAGTTGAGTGAAAATGGAGCCAAAAGAGAGTTTTATGTGTGGGACTTTTTTTAAGTTAAATCGCACTTCGTTTTTGTTTTTTTTTAAATCTTTAAATATGTTTTCAAACATTATTTTAATGCTACTTACCAATGAAAACTGCACAGGTAAGGAATGGGACTGTTTACAGAGGAGACTACTAAGAAGGGACATGATAAAGGTTTATAAAATGAATGATGATGGTATAGAGAAGGGAGATCAGGCTCTTCTATTTTAGAACTGACAAAAGGCAATATTTCTTCCGTCTGTGTGCAATTAGCTTGTGGAACTCATTGCCACAAGATACCAAAACCCACTAGGTGCTTGACTGCATCTTTAGGTACCTAAATGCCTTTAAATATCTGGGCCTCAGTTAATTAATAATATGGCAAGGCTAAAGGGTAACAGGAGAATAGCTTATAACATATCTAAATCCCTCCAAATCTTACCATGGTGACAGGCTTGTTTTTGTGTCATATTCCTTCCAAATGATCCAACATTATGTGAAAGATTTAAAGAGCTCTGTCTGGCTAGCTTATCAAAAAGAAGATCAAAAGATGACAATGTATAAGGCCCTTCACTGTGGGGAAAACACTGAATGCTCTTTAGCCTCCAACAATTCGTTCTTTTTGTGCCTTTCTCTGCTAGATTAAAGACAAATTCATATAAGAAATAAGACACCATTTTTTAACAGTGAGGGTGACTAACTATTGGAACAAAGTACTAAGGGTAGTGGTGGATTCTCCATCTCTTGATGTCTTCAAATCAAGATGGGATGCCTTTCTGAAAGATAGGCTTTAGTCAAACACAAGCTATTGGGCTCAACACAGAGATAACTGGGTGAAATTCTATGGCCTGTGCTATCCAGAAGATCAGACTAGATGATCTAATGGTCCCTTCTGACCTGAAACTCAATGATTCATTGTATTATCAAAGGCCTGTGGTGATGGGGGCCAATCCAGTGTAAGTACTCCCAGAGATATAGACGAAGGAACTGCCCACCAGCACCTCACCACTGTACTTAAACGTTATAGCCCTTTCCCTGATTCTTTATCTGGCTATTTTACTAGTGTTTTAGAGTGCAAGCTCTTCTGGGCAGGAATCATGCCTGTTACACGTGGAAAGCACCTAGCATGTTGTGGGAGTTAATGGAAACCCACATGAATTACAGTGACAGCTAGTTAGGCTGGCAATCACCTTTGACTGATGAGGCCACTACCTACACAGTTCTACAAATGCATCTGTCTCCACTGTTACCTTGCCTTTCCACCTCATTTGTCTGTTTACTCACCTGCGGGAGATTGGCTGACTCCTCAATTGTGAGCTCTCTAGGGCAGGGACTGTTTGTGGTGTTTGTTTGTACAGTGCCAAGTACAATGGGGCCCTAATCCCTGTTTGGGGTACCCAGGCACTAACGCAATAATAATAATCTTCTCCTTCCACTACCAGGAGTCAGAGTACCAAGTGTTGTAACGAAAGTTAATAGTGGAGGTGGGGTCAATGAAGCCATTGGAGGTGGTGGTCTGGGTGAGACGCACAAGTATGAAGCGGGGAAAGGCCCCTCACAGAGAGAACTGGCCAGCTCTGCCTTTCCCACACTTTCCTGCTGCTTAGATTTCTCAAATGACAGACCACAAAGGGGAAGAAAAAGTGGATTCCAGGCAGTAAAGCAAAACACGATTCCTTTGGTTATGGACTCTCTTCCTTGCTTCTCCACCAAACCTGGAAAAGCGTCCTGTGGAAAGCCAAGAGCAAACTGGCTAGAGCTCAGTTATTGGCGTACGATGCTACGCACAAGCAGCAGCTCTAAAAATGCTCGTTAAATCCTATAGTGAGAGACGTGAGGAGACGCATCCAGAATCGAGGATGCATGACTGCCATTGACCTTTGGTTCCTCCTAATCCCTTTCCCTCTTGGTGCCCTCCGTGAGTCGGAGCTCAGATGTTGGGCCTGGGCTTCCTGGTGCAGATGGCAGCCCATGGTTGACGGGTCACAATCAAACAGAGCCCAGCTGGGATGTGTACCTGCCTTTGCACTTTTGCTTATGTTCAAGTATGAGTAAAGGTGACTGACAGTTGTGATTCCCCTCACAACGGCCAGGTGAGTGCATGTGTATTTGGTAAGGGGGAGCAGTTGACAGCAAGAAGAAGAGGACAATACCCCCACCTCAGCCAAGAGAGTGAGAGGGAAAGACCAGGCACCAGGAGACGGGAAGATGCCATGCCAATTAGAACACTAGACTGAAATTTCTGCATCAACTCTGAATTTTTCTGATGGCTTAACAATGCCTGCACCTAGAGTGCAAGGTCCCCAAGGCAGAGACGGTACTTTTATTTTCTTTGCAAAGTGCCACATGTGCAAAATGATAAATTACAACCCACAAAGCTTCCACGGTGAATAACAGCGAGTGGATGTGTCCATAGAAAGTGGGATAAAAGCCTCTGTATGATGCCTTTCATTCAAAAGGTTCCCAAATTGCTTTTCAGACAGTAAACTCTTTGGGGCAGGCACTGTCTTCTTGTTCTGTGTTAGTACAGCACCTAGCACAATGGAAATGTGGTCCATGACTGCAGCTCCTCAGCACAATTGCAATGCAAATATACAATCGATAGGTGTCACTTCACCAAGCACTGATGGGCAACCACCTCTGGAATGGAATGTGGCAATTGTTTAATGGCTCATAAAAACCTGGTGTGACTGTCTTCTAGTGACTGACCCCAGCCAGGATAAGACCCTGCTGTTTGGTAGCAGCTGATGGGATTACTCCTTTAGCTCGGGGCGGGGACGGCTTGTGTTTTCTAGCTGATATGTTTGGCCCATGTTAGGGAGTCAGAATGTAATTTCCTAAAACACAACTGGACCTGGATGCTGGAGCCAAAAACCGCTTTTGCAAGAAGTGCACCAGAATCTTTAATGGCCACGAGTGCTCATGGAATTCAGTTTTATGTGTCACCGAGCGGGTGGAACATCCTGCCGCTCAGTGGCCCCTGGAATGAGCCTGTGTATTAGCTATGGACGGGTCGCAGAACACCCACTGTTCTGAATTTCACTGACAGCGAATTGTCCTTCCTGTCTGGCTCTCTTGGTGGCAGGTACTGTCTATAGCTTATTGGAGATTAGCTTAATTGTCACGTCCATGTTTGAAGAAAACATTGAATGTGATCTTTGTCATAAGCCTTGGCTCAGAAGGGCTTTTCATAGGGAACGAGATTGAAACTGGAAGGAAAACAAGCATCCAAAACAACGTCGTACGCAGTGGAGTTGTCGCAGTGTCAGCCCCAAGCTGTTAGAGAAGTAAAGTAAGTGAAGTGATGCCTTTTATTTGACCTACTTCTAGCTTACCCAGATCTCTTCTCAGGAAATTACCTCACCCACCTCGTCACCCAAAACAATGGCAGGCTATATCTGTTCATCATCTTCAGCCATTCATTTGTCCCAGGGAGATGGTTTATTGGAGATAATCCTGATTTGAAAGCGTGCTTATTCTCATGACTGGATAAGCTCCAGCACGGATTACTATATTGGCAAGCCCTTTGCAGTGGCAGACAGGAACTGTAACAAAGATATAAAGACGTTGCTAAAGCACTAACAAATATCCTTAAGCAGCAGCATCCTAAGAAGCTTCAGTACATATCATAGGGGGAGAAGAAGAAAACGAAGCAAGCATCGTGAGCAGTAGGACAGACATGAACGTTTAACTTAGGAAGTGAAAGAAGGGGCAAAAAGAGATTCAAGCTAGTAGAAGTTTTTGATTTCTAGGAGTATAAAGGTCAAGGAATGTCTTTTCTCGGATTCAAATAAGTGGACGTGGATAATCCCAAACAAGGTGATGAAAAGTCTGTGTCCAGCCAGTTCAGTACAGGAAGCTTGAAGGAATGAAAGATCTGCCAAACAGAATGAACCGAGAAGGCAAAGTTGGTGCTTGAGTGGTTGGACATGTTCTGAGTTCCAATAGAAAATAATTTTGAATTAAGAGCATGAATAAGATAAATGCACCCAATCAAATCCAGCAAAAACTCTCAGGGAACCTGTTAATATTTCCTGAAGAGTAACACTGGAGCACAGAATCAGCTGTAGGGAAACCGATCAGTGACACATCTACTCCCTGCTCTGTCACCCACAGTAGCCAGTGACACTTTGTTTGGAAGAAGGTGTAAAATTCTGCATAATCTCAATTATTCATTAACATGCCTATGGGGGAAATTTCATCCTAACTCCAGAGAGCTAGTGATTAGCTGTGTGTCCTGGAAATTGCTATTTCTTCACCTAATTGATGTAGGTGAATGGCAGTCTCATTATTCATATTGGCCTAGATTTGCAAAAGGCTCATTTCCCCGTGGGAATACAGAATCATAGAATCACAGAATATTAGAGTTGGAGGGGACCTCAGGAGGTCATCTAGTCCAAGCCCCGTGCTCAAAGCAGGACTATCCTCAGGTAAATCATCCCAGCGAGGGTTTTATCAAGCCTTGGCTTAAAAACCTCTAAAGATGGAGATGCCACCACCTCCCTAGGTAACCAATTCCAGTGCTTCACCACTCTCCTACTGAAAATCTTTTTCTTAATGTCCAACCTAGACCTCCCCACTGCAACTTGAGACCATTGCTCCTTGTTCTGTCATCTGTCACCACTGAAAACAGCCTAGCTCCATCCTCCCTGGAACCCACTTTCAGGTAGTTAAAGGCTGCTATCAAAACCCCCCTCATTCTTCTCTTCTGCAGACTAAACAGGCTTAGTTCTTTCAGCCTCTCCTCATAAGTCTCGTGCTCCAGCCCCCTAATCATTTTTGTTGCCCTCCGCTGGACTCTCTCCAACTTGTCCACATCCTTTTTGTAATGGGGGGCCCAAAACTGGACACAATATTCCAAATACGGCCTCACCAATTCCGAATAGAGGGGAATAATCACTTCCTGCGATCTACTGGCAATGCTCTTACTAATGCAGCCCAATATGCCATTAGCCTTCTTGGCAAACAGGGCACACTGTTGACTCATATCCAGCTTCTTATCCACCGTAATCCCCAGATGCTTTTCTGCAGAACTGCTGCCTAGCTTGTCGGTCCCCAGTCTGTAGCTCTGCATGGGATTCTTCCGTCCTAAGTGCAGGACTCTGCACTTGTCCTTGTTGAACCTCATCAGATTTTTTTGGCCCAATCCTCCAATTTGTTTAGGTCCTTCTGTATCCTATTCCTCCGTTCCTGGGTAGCTACCACTCCCCCTAGCTTAGTGTCATCTGCAAACTTGCTGAAGGTGCAATCTACCCCCTCTTCCAGATCGTTAATGAAGATGTTGAACAAAACCGGCCCCAGGACCGACCGCCGGGGCACTCCACTTGTGACCGGCTGCCAGCTAGGCATGGAGCCATTGATCACTACTCGTTGAGCCCTTTGCTCTAGCCAATTCTCTATCCATTTTGTAGTCCATTCATCCAACCCATACTTTTTTAACTTGCCGATCAGAATACTGTGGGAGACTGTATCAAAAGCTTTGCTACAGTCAAGGTATATCACATCCACCGCTTTCCCCTCATTCACAGAACCAGTCACCTCTTCATAGAAAGAAATCAGGTTGGTCAGGCATGACTTTCCCTTGGTGAATCCATGTTGACTGCTCCTGATCACCTTCCTCTCTTTTAAGTACCTTAAAATGGATTCCTCGAGGACCTGCTCCATGATTTTTCCAGGGATTGAGGTGAGGCTGACTGGCCTATAGTTCCCTGGATCCTCTTTCTTCCTCTTCTTGAAGATGGGCACTATATTTGCCTTTTTCCAGTCATCTAGGACCTCCCCCAGTTGCCACGAGCTTTCAAAGAAAATAGCCAATGGCTCTGAAATCACATCAGCTAACTCCCTTAGCACCCTCGGGTGCATTGCATCTGGCCCCATGGACTTGTATATATCCAATCTTTCTAAATATTTTTGGACCTGTTCCTTCAGCACTGTGGAATGTTCACCTCCTTTCCTTTCTGTGCTGCCCAGTGCAGTAGTCTGGGAGCTGACCTTGTCTGTGAAGACAGAGGCAAAAAGGCATTGAATACCTCAGCTTCTCCACATCCTCTGGCACTAGGTTGCCTCTCCCGTTCTGTAAGTGGCCCACACTTTCCCTAATCTTCCTCTTGTTGCTAACATACCGATAGAAACCCTTCTTGTTCCCCTTCACATCCCTTGCTAGCTGCAACTCCAAGTGCACTTTGGCCTTCCTGATTTCATTCCTGCATGTTCAAGCAGTATTTTTATAATCCTCCCTAGTCATCTGACCAAGCTTCCACTTCTTGTAAGCTTCTTTTTTGTGTTTAAGTTCACCAAAGACTTCTTTGTTAAGCCAAGCTGGGTGCCTACCATATTTGCTATTCTTTCTGCACATCGGGATGGTTTGTTCCTGTGCCCTCAATAAGGTGTCTTTAAAATACAGCCAGCCCTCTTGGATTCCTTTCTCCCTCATATTAGCCTCCTAGGGGATCCTGCCCATCATCTCCCTGAGGGAGTCAAAGTCTGCTTTTCTGAAGTCCATGGTCCATATCCTGCTGTTCTCCTTTCTTCCTTTTGTCAGGATCCTGAACTTGACCATCTCATGGTCACTGCTGCCTAGGTTGTCACCCACTTCTACTTCCCTACTAAATCTTCCCTGTTTGTGAGCAGTGGATCAAGAGCAGCATGGCCCCTAGTTGCTTGCTCCAGCACTTGCACCAGGAAGTTATCCGCAACAGTCCAAAAACTTCCTGGATTGTTTGTGCTCTGCTGTATTGCTCTTCCAGCAGATGTCAGGGTGATTGAAGGTCCCCATGAGAATCAGGTCCTGTGAACTGGAAACTTTCCCTTGTTGACTGAAGAAAGTCTCATCTACCTCATCCTCCTGGTCTGGTGGTCTATGACAGACACCCACCACAACATCACCCTTGTTGTTCTGCTTCTAAGCTTAACCCAGAGACTCTCAACTGGCATATCTCCAGTTTCACACTGGAGCTCAGAGCAATCATAGTGCTCTCTTACATACAGTGCAACTCTTCCACCCTTTCGCCCCTGCCTGTCCTTCCTGAATAGCTTATACCCATCCATGACAGTGTTCCAGTCGTGTGAGTTATTCCACCAAGTCTCAGTTATTCCAATCATGTCATAGTTCCTTGACTGTGCCAGGACTTCCAATTCCTCCAGCTTGTTTCCCAGGCTTCTTACGTTTGTGTACAGACACTTGAGATAACTAGCTGATTGCCCTTTCTCAGTAGGGATCATAAGGCCTCCCCTGTTGCACCCTCCTCCTCTGCTTCCTTGTGGTGTCCCACTTCCCCATTTACCTTCGGGCTTAGTTCTCCGTCCCCCATTGAACCTAGTTTAAAGCCCTCCTCACTAGGTTAGCCAGCCTGTCTGCAAAGATACTCTTCCCTCTCTTTGTTAGGTGAATCCTGTCTCTTCCTAGTAATCCTTCTTCCTGGAACAACAGCCCATGATCGAAGAATCCAAAGCCGTCTCTCCGATACCACCTGCGTAACCACGCATTTAATTCCACAATGTGACAGTCCCCACCTGGGCCTTTTCTTTCAGCCAGGAGGATGGACAAGAACACCACTTGCACCTCAAACTCCTTTATCCTTCTTCCCAGAGCCACATAGTCCGCAGTGATCCGGTCAAGGTTGTTCTTTGCAGTATCATTGGTGCCCACGTGGAGAAGTAGGAAAGGGTAGCTGTCTGAGGGCGTGATGAGTCTCGGCAGTCTCTCCGTCACATCCTGAATCCTAGCTCCAGGCAAGCAGCACACTTCTCTAGTTTCCCAGTCCAGACAGCAGATGGATGATTCCATCCCCCTTAGGAGGAAGTCCCCGACCACCACCACCTTTTCCTTTTGGGAGTGGTGGTTGTGGAACCCCCATCCCTAGGACAACGCATCCCTTGCCCTCTAATCAACAGGGTCTCCTTCTGATCCATTCCCTCAGATGAGTCCTGCAAATCGTTTTCCGCCGTACTACCTGTGCAGAGCTGGGTGAATAATGAATTTTTTGGTTTGTTGCAATTCTGGAAAGAATAATTTCTGGCCAAATGAAAACAAAAATTGTTTTAAAATAAAAAACTCAGTGCAGATTGAAAAAATGTTTTGTTTTGACACATTTGACATTTTGTTTCAATTTCAACCATTTTAAAATGTTCTGATTGTTTAATAAAATGTCATTTGGAACCAAAAAATCACAATGTTGCAAATTTTTCAGATTATTTTTTTAGTTTGACCAAACCAGCTTGGTAAAATTGACATGAATTTGTAAAAGGTTTTGGTGTCACCATATCTGTATCTCTTCCCTACCTCCCCACAACCACCAAAAAAGGGTTTTTGGAGGCAATTTATTTTTGTCCATCTCAAAATAGGAGCTGCTGCATGCTGAGCAATTTTGAAAACCTGGTCACTAATGGGACCTGGAAACTCTTGATCTCCACTCTCTCAATCAACTACTATACTGGAAAAAAGGAGGGTAGCAATTGCTTGTAGCTATTTTTTTTAAAAGGCAAAGAGGATCAGGTTGGGAATTACAGACCAGTATGTCTTACTCTGGTAACAGGAAAATTGACAGGAATGATAAATTATAAAACTCTTAACTGATCATGATATGATAGGGACCAACAAACATGGCTTATGCAAAGGGAGACTGTGTCTCAAGAATACCTAGAATTCTTTGGACATGTTACTAAAATAGTGGATGAAGTAGAACTGGCTGAAATTATATATTTGGACTTTCAAACAGTTTTTGACAGAGTCCCTCACCAGAAGCTACTAAGGAAGCTAACAGCATGAGAAGCAAACTAGTGTCTGAAATCAGAAAAGGCTAAGAGACCCAAAATAATCAGTATAAAGAAGAAGGATCAGGCAATGCTATTCACACTGTCTCAGAGCAAGAAAACAAGGGGACATTCAATGAAACTGAAAGCCAGCAAATTTTAAAAGAAAAGGAACACTTTCTCACACAACACCGAATTAACTTGTGGAACTCACTGCCGCAAAATATCATTGAGACCAAGAGCTGAGCAGAATACCCAAAAAGGATTGGACATTTATATGAATAACAAGAATATCAAAAGATGCAATGGTGAGGATTACAAAGCAAACAGAAAGGAACAAAGATTTTGGAAGGGAGGTAAACCTTCCCGCCTCTGAGCTCCAACCCACCTCTAATGGGAGGTAAAAGAACAGATTATCCCTCACCTGCCCACTGCAGGATTCTTACAGCTTTTCTAAAGCATCTGGTACTCGCCACTGTCAAAGCCAAGATCCTGGTCTGGATGCATCACCAGACTGGCCTGGTATGCATTTGCTACGCTCCAAACTGTGTTGCTGCTTAACACTTGGTGCTGCACAAGTGACGTCCAATTGAACTTCACCACTGACTTCACTGAGAGCAGAATCAGGTCCTTGGTCTCATTCTGATTCCTGGCAGGCAGCTGTCCACGTCAAAGAGATCTCTCCATACCAATTAGCTTTGCTTGGCCTTTGCTGTTGGCAGAGACGCTAAGGGATGAAAGGACACCGAGACCGACACTCTTTTGCACCTAGAGCTGGCTCCTTAAGTGTCGGGTTGAAGGCCATTGATAGGTTATGGGGAGGGGAGAAAAGGAGAAATGGGAGGGCATGGCTTTGCTCTACCTGACTGGGGGATGGGTGGATTTAGCTTTTGGGTATCAAGTGTTGACACCTTTCGCTGGCACTAACTGCACTTTAAAGAGAGAAGGGGGAAACAAATTGAATTTAAACAAACAAAAGAATTGGTTTACCAATCATTCGGGAACGCAGGATAACTATCCACAACTGATGTCTGCCTCAACCACCAATTTACCTTGTTTTGAGGGCAGTGGAATATGTTAAGAGGCATCCACTGCCCACAGACTTCTGCCAGTCGCAGCCAGACCCCTGCATGTGGCGCCAGCCTTTGCTCCAAGCTGATCCTTTTCCAGTTCCTGAGAGGCAACGCCCATCAGCTCTGACCTTCTATTCCTAAATCTGCCAAGGATAGCGCTTGGACCGTCTGTCACCACCCTGCAACCTCTCTGAGTGCAATTACACACAGTGCAGATACCCACCGGCAACAGATTATGTTGCTATGAGTGGCAGGCCAACTTACCAGGATTTATGGGCAGGTTTAAATATAAATAACCAATCTCTACCTCAGGAAGGCTTTTAAGAGAGAGGCGAAGACCAGACTTGTTTCCTAGCCAGATACGTACTGGCCCCGAATGAAAAGCAAACTGTAAACAACAAACATGCTCAGCAAAGGCACCTGGCATGTGTCCCCATGACTCCATGATTTGTTTTGTCATCGCTTTTAATAGCCTTGTCCCCAGTTTGCCCCAAAGGAGGATCTCTGAGATGGTCTCTCCCCCACCCCCAGCATCCAAATGTTAGTCTTCTCTTGGGAGCAGCACTGAATGTATACTGCCCAAAAAGTACTTTTAAACATTCAGCGACATAGGTAGAGCATTGGACTGGCACTCTGGATGATCTGGGTTCAAATACCTTGTTCTGCCACCGACTCACTGTGTGACCTTGCCCAAGTCACTTCCTCTTTTTGTTCTTCAGTCCCCCATCTGTCACCATGGGGCCAGCAATACCACTTTTTTCTGTCTTATCTCTCCAGATTGTAAGTTCTTTGGAACAGGGACTGTCTGTTACTCTATGTTTTGTGCAGTGCCTAGCATAATGGACCCCTGATTTCAGCTGGGGTCTCCAGCGCTATAAATAGTAATAATTTAGGAACTTGGGGAGACGGCAAAACTTTGCGCATGGTTCTGAAAGTTCTGACTCCAAATCAGGAAGTGGAGCATTTGGAGAGCTGGAAGATTTTTGGTTAGGTCAACAGCTGCTTATCCAATGTACGCTAGCTGCTAGGCACGACTGTCCTGAATTGAAATGAGAATTAGTCTCCTTTTGTAATTGCAGGTGTGACAGCGAGAAATGCCGTAGCATCTGCAGGCCCCAGCAACCTGGGAATGAATTGCTGTCAGTGATTTGGGTAGTGTTGTTTGGGCAAAATGGAGACCACAGCTGGTCTTCCTTCTGTTTCTAACAGGCATAAGTCATTGTTGCTGCAGCATAAATCAGGGTCCCCCTCCAACTGCATATACTACTCACTGTTAGTGTTAAATGGTCTCTTCTGATTTTTTTTGTGGTCACATTATATCATCTCTCCTTCTTTTCTCTGTCACAACTGTCCTGGGGAATGGGATGCCCTGCTTCTGAATTAAGAGGAATCTACTGCATTCCAGGCACGATATAGCTCTTGTTAAGCTGAGCATAGGCAGAGAGAAAATGAGTGTCCCTAGACAAAAAACAGCATGGTCAAAATTCAGCAAAGGTTCTGTTATTGTTATTGAAATAAAGATTCTACAAGGTTTTTATAACAAGGCAAATTAGCATAGCTATGATCCTACAATAAGCCCCATCCTGATGAGTCTCTGTGCCCGCTTAGAGATCATTGCAGTTTCAGAGCTGAGAATGAAGGACTGCTGAGCTGATAATAGAAAGGAGACAAAGCACTTGAGGAAGTAATTATAGCACCCATAGACAGCATGGGTGCGGATTCACATTTCTGGGCAGCCTCTACCTCAGTGGAATGGATTTAAAAGCAGAAATTGAGAGTGGGCTTTTTGTCCTATTCTGCACTTGGCAGAGTTAGTCAAAATTTTCAAATTTGGCTTCCCCAAATCTAGATACCTAGACCGGGATTTTCAAAAGAGTCTACTGGATTAGAAACACAAATCCTGGTGAACTGGGTTCCCAACTCCTTCAGGCTTCTTTGGAAAACCCAGCCATAAATCAGTGGCTTGATTTTCAGAGGTCTGAGTTCCCACCGCTCCCACTGACTTTAATAGGTGTAGTGAATGTTCTGTGCCACAGAAAACGAGTGAACTTACTTAGGTACTCAAATATAGATTTAGGTGCCTAATCTATGTACGAAAAGGGCAGCCTTTCTGAGCTCGGCTCAATGTATTTCTGCACCGTGATATTCAGCCCTTCCCTCTATTCTAGTGTCCCTTTGCCTACTTAAAAAATGCAGAACGTGTTAAAACAGTCAAATCAAAGAATTTTCTGATCTTTTTTTTTTCTCTGACCATTCACATGGACTATTTCTGTCCTGTGTCACCTGTGCTCATTTCAAAAGAAGGCTCGCAAACCTCAGATGAAAAAAAGTCCCCCTTTTGAAAGAGATGAAAGCAAGAGCTCGGTCTGAAAGCTGATCTGCTTGCCAGTGGGAGATCTGCATCTGCCTCTGCATGGCTGGCCACCATGTCTCTGCTCCACTGGAACAAGAACTAGCAAGGACTTGCCTCCCTCTTGTTCCTCTTCTAGAGAAGCTGGCATGCTGCCCTCTCTAAGGGAGGTGATGCCAAGCTCAGCTATCCGGGGACCCGGTACTTCCTCTGGCATTCATCAGCGACAAGAATCAACAGGATGGGTTCTGAGGATGAGGAAATTCAAACACCATGAAAGTCACCGGCCTAAACTCCACTGGAGAAAATTTACTGTTTGCACCTTTCCAAACTCCACACTTGCTCCTCTGGTAGAAGAAAACTTAACAGGCATCCACTTGGCTTTTATCAGTGAAATAAGCAGGTCCTTAGGGCTACCAAATCTCATGCTTCAGGCTTTACACCAATCTTTATTAGAGCTCAGCGGGAGACTTAATGCGGGGAGCAGAGTGTCCCATGTCTGCCTATTGCAGCATTTCTTACACCTTCATGTGGTGCTGGTCATTGATGGAGACAGGCTACTGGACTAGATAAACCTCGGATCGGAGCCGATCTGGCAACCCCTAGGTTCCGCTCTCACGATAAATCAGCCTCGAACGGGGACGTGAATCAATCCCAAGCAAAAGTCGCTCCAGCTAACCAAGCTGCCCACCAGCCAAAACAAACTGGCTGATTGAGGTTTTGCCGATGCTATAAGGAGGCCAAGAACTGACACAGCCATTCTCGTCCCACCTGAGACTTTGTCACTGGAAACTCTTGTCTTCCTCCCTGCCCCCTTTGTGTCTCAGAGAGAGATGCAACCTATGCAAGGAGCAGCGTGGTAGGGTGGGGGTGAGGGGGGAGAGGGACGACAATGGAGAAGAGCAGGCCAGTTCAGGGAAGGATTAAGGTGTAGGGATACAAACCTGTGTCTGTGGTTCTAGCGATGACACCAGAAACTGAACCTTCATTTAAAAAATAAATCTTTCTAGCCCTCTTGGCTGTGAGGAAAATCTTGAAAATGTAGCATGAACGTAACCCGTGCAGTGACATTCTCTGCAGACGCAGGGAACAACTGCTCTGAGAGGGGGAAACGGCCCTATTCGTGTTAATGGGTGGCTGAGTCTAAAACCGGCTGCTTGTTGGGAAGGCTGCCATGGGCATAGGACTCTGCGCGTGCGGATCCTCACTTCTGCCAGCCCATCCCAAGTCAGTTGGGATGGTGTGCCCCACACCCACAACCGTCCTCTGCTTGGGCAGCTGAGGGCTGAATCTCCCTTCCCTGGAATGGACCTCCACCCATTTGAAGACAGGGAGCAGTGGTCTGGGAACGGGGGTAATCCACGGCCTGCCTAAAAAGGAGCAGCAGCAGGTTTCCACTAGCGCAACTGGTGGCTCTGAGATTCATGGATTCCAAGGCCAGAAGGGCCCACTGTGACTATCTAGTCTGACCTCCTGTATAGCACAGGCCACAGAACTGCCCCAAAATCATTCCCAGAGCAGAGTTTTTAGAAAAAAAAAATTCAGTCTTGGTTTAAAAATTGCCAGGGGTGGAGAAGCCATCATGACCCTTGGTGAATTGTTCCAGTGGTTACCTACTCTCACTGTCTCAAATATACACCTTATTTCCAGTCTGAATTTGTCTAGCTTCAGCTTCCAGCCATGGGACCAGGTTATACCTTTCTCTGCTAGACAGAAGATTTTTTCCCCCACATAGATACTTGTAGACTGTGATCAAGTCACCTCCTAACCTCCTCTTTGTAAAGCTAAATAGATTAAGTGCCTATAAGGCATGTTTTCTATTCCTGAATTCATTCTTGTGGCTCTTCTCTGAGCCCTCTCCAACTGATCAACATCCTTCTTGAATGGAGGGCACCAGAACGGGACACAGTATACCAGCAGCAGTTGCACCGGTGCCAAACACAGCAGTAAAATAACTTCTCTACTCTGATTCAAGAGTCCTTTATTCATGCATCCAGCGATCACATTAGCTCTTATGGCCACCATGTAGCACTGGGAGCTCATGTTCAGCCGATGATCCATCATGAGCCCCAAATCTTTTTCAGAGTCACTATTTTCGAGGATCCTCCATCCTGTAAGTATGGTCTGTGATCTTTGGTCCCCGATGTATACATTTGCGTTTAGCCATATTCAAACGTATATTGTTTGCTTGTGCCCAGCCTACCAAGTGATCCAGATCGCTTTGTATCAGTGGCCTGCCCTCTTCAATCTCTACTGCTCTTCCAACTGTTGTGTCATCTGCAAACTTGATCACTGATGATTTTATGTTTTCTTTCTGGTCACTGATAAAAATGTTAACTAGCGTAGGGCCAAGAGCCTGCAGGAACTCACTAGAAAAATACCTGTCCAGTGATGATTCCCCATTGACAATTGCATTTAATTACATTTTAAGATCTCTTAGATGTATAGATGGGCCCTTCACTACCACACTAAGCAAGAGTGGAGCCTACAGTCCCAAATGGACTTAGCCCAGCCCTAGACCTATGCACAGAATTCTTAAAGAATCAGCATTTTGACATCACATAAGAACTTCTCACAATCTTGCTTTTATGGCAGAGTGAGTCACTCAATGCCATTTTCAAGGAGCTGCTGGGTGTTGGGGATCAGAGGCCCAGCACCTTCAGTTCACGTGAAATCATGCCAGCATTTTCATAACAAAATAATTGTGCACCTTGCTCAACAGACATTGCTAATGGCAGCTTCCAAGAACACCATCTAAATACCTGGTAGTTGAGTTGTAATAAAGCCTGCTATATTTAGCATCACACTTGCATTTCCACTTATAAACCCCTATTTTCAGACCTTCAAAACCATCCCAATTTAAAATTGTTCCTCGCAAACAAAGTTTCGACCTTTGAGATATATTTTTTCTTACCATATTTTTTTTTTTAAAAAAACACATTGTTTTGGCTATTTTTGAACTACACATTTAAAATATAAACAGAGGTTTGCTGGCTTCAGAGCTACTTTTTATGTTTGTACAAGTTAAAAATAGGTGTGATTTATAAAATTAAACTCCACAGGAGGCACAAAGTTTGTCTCTCCAGCTGGCATCTTCCAAGAATGCTTCTCCAAGGCATGTTCATGTGTAGGCTCTGTGGCCCAAAGGCTCATTTACAAAATGGTCCAGAATGACTCCTTTGAACTAAAAGTACTGCTTGATGTAAACTATTCATTTAGGGGACAATTCCACCTCCTGCAGACAACCATCAACACACCCGTGCATCATTTAAATCCTAAATAAGCCCTCTCTGGCCCCACCCTGGTTTGAGATGGTAGTCTTGGGGGCAGGCAAAATGAGTCATCTGTTCGGCTGGTGGGGATCCTGCCCTGTCTTATTGTGAAGTGGAACGTACGTGGTGCATAGGCCTCTCACTGGCCCTCCATATGGGGTGAATTTCACCCTTACCCTAATGGCATGGGCACATGATCTATAAACACTGAATTGATTAAACCCACATTTCTTCCGAGGTAAGGCATTTTATGCACAAGCCCTGGGCGTTTTGTAAACAAAGCTGCCTTTTAAATAAAATGCAGAGGAATTGAATGTTAGAAACCCAACCGGTAAACGCTGGGACATGTGCAGCACAGGCTGGCTCCTTGTCCTAGGCTTGCACTGCTGTGTCTATTTTGTAAGCAGCCATGTAGATTAAAGATAAATGTCAATTTCAGCTTTAAGTTTCTTGGCTCTGGTCATGTCCTTCCCAACTGTTGTGTAACTAAGGTGGAGGAATGCTGTATTTGGGATGGATGTGAAAGTGAGAGACATTAGATCGCACTCAGACAGTGGGATGCATCTTTCTAAAGCTAAAACCCTGCCCCTTCCCCATGTGTTCACAGGATCTGAACAGCAGTGTGAGCTTTGCTGTGTGAAAGCGATGCAACAGAAGCCAATGGGCCAGGCTGCATACAATGAAATGCGATTGTTTGTGGGTGCCAGCTGAAGCAGGGGGCATTTGTGGGTAGGGCTCAGCAGATACACGAATATGCAGGCAGCTCAGCTGAACACACCTGGTTGTGTTTTGGTGATAGAGGCGAGATGAAGCAGCTTCAGAGACGGCTGCAGCAAATTATTATTATTTTTGTCCCTTCCCAAGGTTTGCTGGGTACTTCACCGTACAGATAAATCACCCCCAGTTCAAACCGCCTGCCGTCAGACGTCACACGTCATGCAGTCAAGGGGGTGAGGATGGGAAGGATGGATGGACAGACAGGGCCACGCTAACAAAATCACTCTGTTAACTCAGCAGAATCGTGTGCCCAGGATGAATAAACCAAACAAAAATTGAAAAATATACAATAGCTGTCTTAGAAATACGTCTCGGTTCTGACATGTCTTTGGATGTCATGGTAAGAGTGGGCCCTAAAGAGGGATTTGAATGAAGGGAGGGTTCTGGTCTAGTCAACCAGCTCAGGGTAGAGCATCTCCTGCCTCAGGAACTATGTGGGAAAGGTGCCAGATGGTTGTGGAAAAGATGGGCCAATGGAACACTGAGGCTGATACCATTAGAGTGGGTACAGGGCAATGTGATAAGAGGCTAGGATGGAAGGTCAATTAGGCAGGCCCTTGAAGGAATGCCCACAAAGGTTATGACTGGGGTAGCACAGAAGGGGAAGCCAGCGGAGAGGTTCAAACAGAGTGGTGACGTGCTCAGCTTAGTGGTTTAAGAAGGTGATCCGAGTGGTGTGTGTGTGGAGTGAAGTCATGTGGCCCATGTAGTGGCAGCAGAGTAAATCTAGGGTAGGATTCTGTCCCCTTGGCCATGACTCTCCTGGCACAGACCTTTTTCTCTTTGGCTTACAACAGAGTCACCATTTACAATTTACAACTGACAGGGAGAATTTGCCCTTACAGCCCTGAGCTCTCAAGCTGCATGAGATTCATGCCTGTTTGCTTTACTCATTACCATTTGGGCATTCTCTGCAGAGCACCAAAATGGAAAAGGAACAAGAGTAAATGTGGAACAGCAGCTGAAAACAGACTGTCAACCGTATGCCTTTGTACACCCTTTGGGCTATCAAAGCAGATAAATGTGGGGTAGAAAAACAGCATCGGAGTGGTCCTTGGGATCCACTCACATAGCCCATGTCAGTGGAGACATGCTGAGAGATCACCTGCGAGCCAGGTGCACCAACCCGAGACAGACCATGGATGTCAGCTGCTGGCTTCTTGCAACTGGTTTCAGTGATCCTTTCTCACCCAGGGACCCAAAAATCAGGTCTGTTCATACAAGTGTGGGGAAAAGGGCCACAGTGGAAGCCCAAGCTGTTCAGTTGGGGCTTTGGTAGTTATGTGAAAGGGCAAAATTACTCACTTTGGGCTCTGCAGGTTTTTGACACTTTTTGGTTGCTGCAAAAAAAAAAAAAAACCACACACAACCCTAAACTTTGCACCACGTAATACAAATTACTCCATGTCTCGTCTGGTGAAACTGAGAGCAAGGGCACACTGCAATATTTTTCGGGACTTAAATTTCATTTCTGTCACCAAAATGCTACAGAGCCGTGCATCTCCAATGATTTGGCCTTTTTTGCGACTGCACTTGTGTGTATTTTTCTCAGCCAATAGAAACTGAAGCCTTTGGCATTCTTTAAAGAACTTTCTGAGGGAGGCTAATGGATGCAGTGGACACTGGACTGGCTTTAGACAGCAACGCTGGGCTCTGCCTCAGAGAAAGTTGGTTCAGAAGCATGTAACCTTCCCAGGTATCTGTGCTGACTGGAGCTCTGTTAGACACTGACAGAAGGAGGAGAGACAGCAGGAATGCAGACAGATAACGCTGTGATCCAGCCCTGCTCACTGGGGCGAAGACCTTGCTGCATTTATGGTTGTCTGACCTGTTATCTGTGAGCAGAAAGTGGCATCTCAGGAAAGCATCTCCCTTTCAGTGGGGTTCTGGCTGGACTAAAAACAGGCCAGTTAGTGGAGGATGACCTTGATAGAACACTTCAAGTGCCAAGGCAGTGAAAGATGGCAGGGCAACTGGATTTGTATGCAGAGTATGGATTACTCCCGTGGGACTGTCAGGCACGAACCTTTGCAGCTGAACTTGTTTACGACTTGTGTTTATTTGTAGGTGAGAGAAGGGAAGACAGCAGGTATATCAGGAGGCAAAGCCTCCTACATTCATACGGAATAGCAGGCTTACTAGATTTTCTCTTTTAAAAGCCTTAGATAAGCCAATATACGCCCTCTATTATCTAAAGAGCACCCTCTTTCTACCATTATAATAAGAAATGGCTGTGCTTAGTGAGTTTCAATGAAAGATGGGCTCCACCAAAGCTCTTTTTTGTCCTTGTTAACTTAGAAAAGGCTAAGAAAGTGTTTGTAGCTTAGTTTTAAACATCCCAAGTGTTACACGGGATTTAGCTGTCTGATTCTCACTGATGTGGCTGTTCTTGCAGCTAACTCGCCAAGGAGTTACATTTTGGAAATCTTGGAGCTGGAATTAAGGGCTCGGAAGTTCTTATAGGAGCAATGTACACAAAGAACTGGGATCAGTGCTTAACCTTGAGGCTTGGCAATTCATAGTCCTGGCACTGGGCTTGCTGCATCAATTATGAATGTAAAAACAATTGCTTGAGCCCCAGAACCTCTTTCATTACAAATGACGCACTGACTGGGCTACAACATGTCGACCTGTTGTGCCCACCAGCAGCATTGTCTCTAAACTGCAAGGGAGATTTAAAGCTAAGTCACACCTCGACAGCAAAAGGCATTCCTGGCGCTCGGAGACATTATTTCTTAAACTCCAGAATGGGAACTCCTAAAATCAAAAGCATCTTAATTTTTGTTTTATTGTTATTTTTATTTTATTTATTTTATTTTTTTGGATAGCTGGTTGGGCAGTCCATGATAAATACTGAGATGGGCCCTTATGAAAAAAACACTTATGTCATAATTTGGACTATAGGGTAATAAATAATACCCCAAGCTAACACCAGCAGCGTGATAGCAGAAATGAGGGCCATGAACTGAAAGCACTTATGGCCCTACAAAAACATTACATGGGAAAAAGGTTCTGTGAGGACCAGATCTTCAACTAGCGTAAATCAGAGTAGCTCCATGCTGGCTCTTAGATCACACAGGGCCTTATCTAAAGCCCACTGAAGTCAATGGAAAGAATCCCGCCATTTTCTTCAGAGGGCTTCAGATCAGGCCCATCGAACTAAGTCTAAGCAGTTTTCTCTCAAATGAAACTTGACGAGCCCACACAAACTTTATTTCTTAAATCTTAAAAATAATTCAGGCTGATGACGAAAGGTCATAGTGAAACTACCGCTGTTTCTGAAATGTTCTTTTCATCATGTCACTCATACGCTCTACAGTAACTTACCCATTCATTTCCTTTCACCTATCTTAATGTCCAGGAACGGTGCAATGAATTGTTCCTGCTGAACTGGATGTTCAGGCCCATCAGAACGATCCATCAATAGCCACCTGCTGAGTGATGGCCCCAGGAAGAAGCGCTGGAGTGGAGTACTCCCAAACCTGACACAGTAATAAAACCAGTGTCCAGGATGCTGATGTGCAATAGCATCTGTACAATGGCAGCTACCTAGTAATCTTGAAAGAGGCGGATTTATTTTTTAATAAACACACACAGAGCACATGAGGACATTGGCAAAAAGTCTGCTGGAAATCAGCATTCGACTGGAAAGCACCCCTTAAAAATAGACAGGGTAGGGATGCATTGTCAGGCACTCAACACAGGAAAAAGGAAATGAACAGGTGAGGAATCTAAATTTTTCTCTTTCCTACTTTTAGTGCCTGACCTCTACGGGGGGGATATAAACAGAGAGGAAGGCTATTCTGAGACCAACAGAGTAGAGAAACACTGAAGAGAAAGATGCAAAAGGATCCTTAGAACTAGGTTGAGGTTCTCAAGTCATGCATCTGCTCTAGAAGAGAACAAAGGAGTTCTGTAGCCTTTCGGAAACTCTTGATATGGGAGTGGGTCGCTCAGGAACCCACTGTGCCTGGCTTGACCATGTTTGAGATGGCTGAAAATGGCATTCAAAGCCATTTGGCAGGATTCGAGAAGTTCTTTAACCTTAAGGAAAATTTCTCAGCTTCTGTACTCCAATGAAACTGCTCTCACCAAGATCTCTAATGACCTCTTTCTAGACAAATAGCAGGGTCTGGACACCATCCTCATACTTCATAATCAATCAGTTACTTGGAGCACCATTAACCATGCTCCTTTCCTTGCAATTCCAGGCTGTGTTGGCTGTCATGACTGCACATCCCTGGTTCTCCCCTTACCTCTCTAATTTTTCCTTAAGTGTGTCATTTGGTGGTCCTTTTTATGCCCCCTTCCAACTTTTCAGTGGGTCTCACAGGGCTTTGTCCTGATTCCCCTCTTTTCTTCCCTTATGCCTTCTCACCACGTGATATAACCTGCAAGCGCAGCTTTGACTACTACCTTGACACTGATGACTGACCAATCTGCCTCTCCACTCCAGACCGGTCTCCCTCCATTCCAGCTAAAACCTTAGCCCATCTTTCTGAATCCTCTTTGTAGCTACCCATCTGTCACATTACACCCAATGTAGCCAAAACTGAATTCTTGGCTCTTTCCTTCTCCATTTTTCTCACTCCTTGTGGACAAGACACCGTCAGCCAGCCCATAATCTGGGTGTCAGCTTTGATTCTGCCCACTTTCTAGACTCAAGGTTTCTCTAACTCTTGCTGCATCTTTCTCCATAACAATACTAAGATCTCACTTTTCCTCTGTCCAGACAGCTAAAGCTCCCATCCTGGACTTCATTGTCCTGAATTTTGACTATTACAACTGCCTCTTTTCTGGCTTTGACTACTGCAGCCTTGTTCTCCTCAAATCCCTTCAAATTGCTGTGGATCAACTTCCTGGCTCACTGGACTACCCTTTCCCCACTGACTCAAACACAAGCTATGTGTCTTTGTCTTCCACCCCTAGATCCTCCCTTAAAACTCACCTTAGCCATGATATCTACATAACTCTATCAGCTGATAAATTAGGCAGATGGTGAGCTAATATTACTGCTCCTGAGGGTCTGACTGTACCTACAGATCGTGCTCACTGTCATTCTTCATAAAAAACATGCTCTTATTCCTGCTACACCAGATTCCTTCCCTTTCAGAGTTTGTTGTTGTAGCGCACATAACCCTGTCTAGCGGTTGGTCCACAGAGGATCTGAGTCCACACTAACTACCAGCTAGAGGAGTCACACTTTGGCTACCATACACACTTTTGTTGACACACGCTACATTGGCATAAAGCCACCACAGTTAGTATATTGCTTGTGCGCGTGCATATTTGGCTCCTTGCATCGGGGTTGCACACACTCACCAGGAGTGCTTGTGTCGATGCATCGTGGAGTGCACCGTGCATAGGTATCCCTGTGTGCAACTTGCCACCAGCCAGTTTTGGCAATGCATGATGGGACAGAAATGTGTCACGCAGGGTTGAGTGGAAGCAAGGGGTCAACTTCCCAGCATGCAACTTTCTCCATCTGATCGGGTCATCTATAGCCCATGTTTTTTTAGCCATCTTTAAAAATCTCATGAACCTGCGCAGCCCTCCTCACTGCCTGCCATCTCTGATAGAAGCATAGAGCTGCACAACTCTGCACTGTTCTCATCGGGGCCCACTGATGGGGCGGGCAAAAGGGGCAACTGTGCAGGCACTCGGCAATTTAAAAGGGCCTGCGCCACTTGCACCAGCGGCCCCATCCACACTCCACCCTAGGCCCCGCCCAGCCACTCACCGCTTATGTCCCTCCACTCCTCCCCTCTTGCCCTCCCCCCCATGCTGTTGCTCTTGTGTTCCTCCCCCCGACTCAGCCCTCTCCAGCTGTCATTCATCACCTGGGGAAAAGGGGGTAGAAGAGAGGAGGGGTGACCGAGAGGGAAGGGCTTGGGGTAGAGCAGGGATGGACAGTGGGTGGAGCCACGGGCAGAAGAGGCGGGATGGGACTGTTCGTCTCTGGGGCCTGGTTATCATGAATGTTACAAGCACAGAATGCACGATGCACTGGTATTTGCAGAGCCACAAGAAGAACCGCATCGGTGCGGAACGTGACAATGTCAGGGAGGACAGATTGCTATGGGACATAGTGAAAACCAGCTGAAGGTTGATGGTGGTAGTCACGGAGCCGCTGCATTGGGCAGGCCCAAGAAACGAGCACTGACTGGTGAGATAGCATTGCAATGCAGGCGTGGGATAATGAGCAGTGGCTGCAGACCTCGCAGCTGTACCAGGCCACGTGTCTGGATCTGTGTGCCGCGCACACCTCCGCCCTCCAATTCAGGGACGCCAGAATGAGAGCTTCATGGACAGTGGAGAAGCAACTCGTGATCGCACTGTGGCAGCTTGCAGTGCCAGATTGCTACTGGCCCGTGGGAAGCCATTTTGTAGCTGGAAAATGTACTGAGTGGGTCCTTGTCATGCAAGTATGCAGGGCCGTTAATAGTCTTCTGCCGCACAGGCCTGTGACTCTTGGCAATTCGCAGGACATACAGCACGGATGGGCAGCAATGGGTCCCGGAACTGCACTAAAAGGATGGACTGCTTATCCCCTTTTTGGCACCAGACCACCTTGCCACAGAGTACCTCAGCAGGAAGGGCCACTTTTCCATGGTTATGTTAGTGTCAATGGATCCTGGGAGATGCTTCCCTGACATCAGCACTGGCTGGGCAGGGAAGGTGTCTGACACTTACAGCCTTAAGAATGCGAGATTGTTCAGAAAACTACGAGCAGGGACTCTCTTTCCCAACTCCTAGAACACCATTGGCGATGTTGAAATGCCAGTAGTGATCCTGGAGGACCCAGCCTGCATCCTACTGCCCCGGCTAATGAAACCGTACACCGGGCACCTCGAGAGCACCGAGGAAGAATTCAGCTATTGACTCAGCAGACACAGAACAACAGTTAAATGTGCATGACCTTGGGCACGTCACTTCACCACTCTGTGCCTCTGTTTCCCCTCCCACCCTTTGCCTATTTAGCTGACAAACTCTTAGAGCCAGGGACTGTGTTTTATGATGTTTGCACACCATCGGCCACCACGGGGGTTTTGATCTTCATGGCAGCCTTTAGGAAATACCATAATGCAAGTACTAAATAATGGGTCCCCTTTCTCAGGTCAGCATTCAGTTGTGCATTAGGCTTTGGGTGGCTTCAAAGTTTATTAATTTCCAATGTTTATTCCTTTTTTCCGGGGCTTCCCAGTGTTTGTCCAGCTTTGCTCTGCTGCACAGGTATTTGTCTAAGTAGACTCTGTTTTGTTTGTGCCCCTCCAGGTGGGATGTAGGTGCAAACACCTGACAGCTCTTCACACATCCGCATGTTGCCTCGTTGATTGATTCATCGCTTTCCTGTTTATCAGCCTTTGTTTCTCACAACTGAGGGTCAGCTGGCACGGTCTAACACCTTCGGTATCGCTATTTCCTATGCCTGGACTTCACCAACTTCCCATTATCTCAACTCTATCTGAACCTTTGTTCAATTCAAGAGGTAATTAAACACAAAGCCAAAGCAAATGTCAGAGTGATAATGAGAGAGATAAGATTTTTTTTTTTTGAAAGAGACCTGACACATACCTAAAGTGCTTGTCTTGGGGCAACCACCAGTGGAAAGTTACTTTTAAAGTGCAGTTATAGTTGGAACGGTGACCATATAAAAAGGCCACCATGTACACAATGTGTGTGCTGCTCACAAAGATGCCCAGGTGTTAAAGCACGCAAGCATTGGAGCAGTTGCCCTTAAAGGTAAGCCAGTGCTTTGCTCAGCAAGATCCTAATCCAATGTTTGCTTAAGTGGGTGCAACTCGAAAGGTGCCAGTCCATTGATTTAAGATATGCCAACAGCAAATTTGGCCCAATGTGGCTTCAAGCCATAGCTGCTGCCTTTTTTAATATTATTAATTATGTGTGACTAGCACCCCAAGTCCCCAGTCAGCATCGGAGGGGGGAGAGGGGTCATTCCACTGGGTGCTGACCCAAATAATTTACAAACAAATGGTTATCTCACAGAACCTTACACGGCATATTCGCCCCATGAGGCGACTCCTTGACTAGTCATTGCTTCCCTTTGAGGGAGAACTTCCCCATGAGCGGACATGGCGACTAGACCCCGCACTGCTTTCTGCCCAGGGGTGAATTTTCACCCAAAGGAGCACCGTGTGCATTGCTGATGCGGCAGGTTGGCTCCTGCGGTGGAGGGCAGCATAGGCTCTCTCTCCCTGGATTGTGGACTGTCCATTCTCCTTTTCTTTCCCTGATCGACCAGCGTTTATCATCAGATCTATTAAGCGATTGTCGGGGGAAAAAAGCATGAATCATAAAAAGGCTGAAGCGTTCGTGGTGAGCTCCAAAGTCCAGAACTGTGAGCAGCCACAGCCTGTGAAGGATACACATGTTGCTGGCTAGGCAGCCCTTGCTGGTTAATGTTTCACTGAGGCCCATGTGTTTTTCCACTGGATACATTTATCCTCAGAAATCTACTGTACTTGGCTGGGTAGGGTAAACACATCTCCATCGTGCTCACACATGTGTTTACTTTACTGGTGCTGTTTGGGAAGTAGAGTTGGCCATCTTGGTTGCTGTTGCCATGGGCTGATGTAAAAAAAAAAACGCACGAGTGGTAGAATTCTACCCAAGTCCAATTCACCACACCCTGTCCTCGGCTGACTCCTGTCCCTCTGTAGAGCCTTGGGCTACAAGGAGGGATTAAAGTGATTACAATTAAGAAAAGAAATGTTTTGGTTAGGAAAACAAAACAAAATGAGGAACACTTCCCCGTCCTCCCCCCCCAGTAACAGCTGGTGCTGCACAAACAAGCAAACAAATAATTAACAATAAGAACCTGTGTCCCAGAGAAGGAATAGGAGCCCAGCTGGTTGGGACATTTAAAATGAAGTACCTACACAGCTCTGTCCTTGCAGCCGTTGCATACTTCCGTTCCGGGTGCAGGTTTTGCAACGGGCATGAGACTGGCCTGAAGTGAACACACTTGCACATTTTGGGGAATGAGAGACAGTAAGACATGTTATAGTTGCGGATGCTTCCCCACCCATGACCAAAGAACAACAAAACTCCTCTTTTAAAACAAATTTCATAGGGGGCTGATAGTTTTGCAGTAATCAAGTCTGAATGTAGGTACTGACATCAAGAAGAAAGTGGGAGCTTGCCTTAAGGCATGAGTTAGGATCGTTATAATTATTAATCCTACAGTTTAACTTGTAAACTCTTCGGGACCGAGGCTATCTTTCCATTATAATATGATTAGTGCCTAGCACATTGGGGGCTCCGACTGAGGCCTCTTGACTTGAGTGTAATGCACATTAATACTTTTATTTTTTAAATGAACCAAAGTCAAATCAAATCACCCCCAAACAAATGAAGCTTTCACAGAATCACTTTCTTGTTCTACAGACTAATACTGGGGAAGCAAAACAAAAGTTGACCTAAAGCTAATGGGCAGTTCTAACCCAAAACACATCCCTATCTATTTTGTGTGGGGCAAAAGAAACCAAATGTCATTATAAAGCATCTCTAAATTCCTAGTGGTGATGACTGCATTTAGACAGTTTGACCCTAAAATTTACTGCATATTGCTGATATGCTGTATGTCGTAAATGGTCCCATTGCCTTTCCACTGTGTTTACATAACAACAACACGCATGTTCCCTCTTTCACCAGGCACATTCCACAGCACCTCCCTCTGATTTACTGTCCCTGAAAGAGTTTCCGTTGCATTCAGGAAAAGGTGATCAAACCTTTTGCTACTATCCTGTACCACTGGCCATGCTTTGCTTTCATCATTTCCAATAGTCCTATTGGAAAGCAGAACTTGATGGAGTGTATCGAGTTCCGGGGTTATCAGCACAAGTCACAACCTTCCCTTACATGGTGACTCATCACAAGAAATTACACAGAGGGAGGATCACTCGGACTGGCAGATAGGAAAAACAAACGCCACACTGCCTGACTAGAGAACCCATATGGAAAAAGAACGGAGCTGGTGATCAGTGACAGAGAATGAATGGTCTACCGTCCATCTGGAAGCAAGAGCAGTAAGGTTAGCCTTCCTGTACTCTGGCATTAGGCAGCTGGAGTTCAGTGGGACCTGGTAATCATATTGGCCTACATCAGCTGGCGAGAGAACCCCAGGAATAAAGATGTCCAGATAGGTAAAAGAACAAAAGAAAGAAGAGGTTCAAAACTCCTCAGAAGCCCATTGAGGTAGGTCAGTGATGTCCTCATGGCCTGGGTGGCTGATAGAGATCTGCAAAGTGTCCACTTGGGCGTTACTAGTCACCTTTTCCAAATAACACAAGCTGGATGGAAAGGCTTCATTCACTGCAGCCTTTGTTAAAAGAGTGCTTCAGGGGCCATGACGTGTGCTACGCCCTACTGCATCCATTAGTGCTGCCTGGGGAGGTTCCAAACATCTGGACTGGTGTGTGGGAATGAAGAGGAAAGAACAACTGTAATGCCCCCTCAGTTTCTTTCTTCATATTCTTCAGTTCTAGCCTTGACCCCATCCTTTGAAAATTCACAAAATCAGTCTGAAAAGAGAAAGAGAGCAACAGCGATATAGCTGTGTGACGTTGTGCCCGTCGGGTCATTCTGGTTTGCCCAGTGATGGCAACACGTTGTGTTTCACAGCTCCTCCTCCTGTGTTCACTGCTGTGATTGTGTCTGCTGAGAATTTTGAAAGGGTGCAGATTTCCGCTCTAACAGCAGACTGTAACTCAGAAGGCCAAGGGATTCATCTCCATCTGCAGGCTGGGAGGAATCAAGTCCAAACATTTGGACTTGTGTAGGGAAAAACTGGAAGGGAAAAACATTAACAGATGCTACAAAAGGGAGTAAAAGTTATAGGGGGTTCTCTCTGGCCCTTAGGACTGCAGCCCCTTGACTATCTAAAGGCCTTGAGTGATAAGCATGGGTTTTATTTCCTGGGCCAAAGAGGAGTAGTCAGGGCTGGAGGTGTCTCATGTGAAATGAAAGCGACATTGGTGAGAATGCAGCACATACAGGTCCAAATTCATTTCTGGTGTAACTCCCTTGTAATGAATGGAGTTACATGAGGGCTTTATCTGGCTCACTGAAAGCCAGAGTTAGAGACCACAAGAGACACTGTGGATCTGAGCGAGTTTAGGGAGTATAATGAGGGTTGATTAGGAAGTGCTGATTAAAGAGAAGAGCAGGGAAGAGGGTAAGATACATTGTAACTCCACCTCCCTTTTCATGGTTTCCTTCGTTATAAAAGCCTGCTGGGTATATTTAAAAACCCAGCCATGGTACTTACTCACTTACATCATGTTGCTTAATATAAAATTTCAGTGGAGCAACAGGATCTGGATTATATTACTACTAATGTCTGTGGAACATAAAAATGGCTATACTGGGTCAGACCAATGGTCCATCTAGCCCAGTACTCTGTCTTCTGACAGTGACCAGTGCCAGGTGCTTCAGAGGGAAGGAACAGAACAGGGCAATTATCAAGTGATCCATCCTCTGTCATCCAGTCCCAGCTTCTGGCACACAGAGGTTTAAGAACACCCAGAGCATGGGATTGCAGCTCTGACCATCTTGATTAATAGCCATTGATGGACCTATCCTCCATGAACTTATCTAGTTCTTTTTTCAACCTAGTTATACTTTTTGCCTTCACAACATCCCCGGCAATGAGCTCTTGGAGTCATTGTGGATAGTTCTCTGAAAACATCAACTTAATGTGCAGCTGCAGTCAAAAAAGCTAACAATGTTAGGAATCATTCGGAAAGGGATAGATAAGATAGATCGATAACACAGAAAATGTCATAATGCCACTATATAAATCCCTGATACGTCCACCCATTGAATACTGCTAAACAAAGAAACAAACAAAAAAATTAGAATTGGGAAAGGTGCAGAGAAGGACAATGGAAATGATTAGGAATATGGAACAGCTTCCATAGGAAGAGAGGTTTAAAAGACTGGGATTGTTCAGTTTGGAAAAGACACAACTACAGGGGGATATGATAGAGGTCTATAAAATCATGAATGGTGTGGGGAAAGTGAACAAGAAAGTGTTATTTACTCCTTCACATAACACAAGAACCAGAAGTCACCCAATGAAATTAATTTCAGCAGATTTAACACAACGCACAGTCAAACCTGTAGATCTGGTCCTGGTGACTTATTACTGTTTAGCTTATGAATTTGTTCCAAAACCTCCTCTACTGATATTCAGTCAGGGATCACTTTCGATCTGTCACTTTAAAAGAATTGCTCAACTGTAGGAATCACCCTCACATTCTCTTTGGTGAAGAATAATTCATTTCACTTCTTTGCAACAGCCTGGTCTTCCTTGAGTGCTCTTTAGCACCTTGATCATCCAGAGGCCCCACTGACTGTTTGGCAGGCTTCCTGCTTCGATGTAGTTTTAAAAAAAGTGTTGCTGTCAGTTTTTGTGTCTTTTGCAAGTTGCTCTTTCAGTTCGGTTTTGGCCTGCCTAATTATACTTTTACACTTGCCAGAATTTATGCTGCTTTCTATTTTCCTCAGTAGCATTTGACTTCTACTTTTTAAAGGATGCCTTTTTGCCCCTAAACCCCTCTTTTATTCTGTTCTTTAGCCATGGTGGCATTTTTTTTGGGGCCCTTTTATTGTTTATTTATTTATTTATTGGTATACATAAATCCAGGGGAAGAGGAATAGCAACTATACTAGTGAAAGACCACCTCAGATTGTATTATTCCAGAAGACAGTGCTGTTTCCCTGAGCATTATCAAAGAGCAAACACAAATGTGGATGGTGTTTTACACCAGGAGGTTTAAGAGGCCAATAAAGGAACTGAAGAAGTACTAGTTAATGATTAACCTAGCCAAGAAATCAGGAGCTGAGAAAAGACAATAAACTGTTTACACCTGGTATTGTAAAATCTAAGGTAATGTAATCTTACTGGGTTTTACTGTACGTTTCACATTCATGCACATCATGCCTTTAATAATGGGCCCTTTGATTTTTATGATCTGGTGAGATTTATAGGTCCCAGGTTGCAAAAAGGTGGGGTCTTTTTTGAGGGAGTCTAAATTTTGTGTGTATCCATCTGTAAGAAATTGCAAGAGTAAATCAGATAGGTAATATATGCAGGCCCAAATAACACAGGGGCTAAATTGCACCAGCAAAAAGAGAGAGACAGGGCCAAGGCCCCATGTAAAAAGAGTCTATCTGAGCACCGCCCAAACTGGACTGGGTCCCCTTGCCATGCCCATTTACCATTTGCCTTGCAGAACTGGGGGGTTCTTGGCATCGGATTTCCTCCTGCTGTCCAAGAACTACTCCAGTCACTCCCTTCTCAGGGCTTCCCCCAGCAGACTGCAGCTTCCTCCCTACCATGCCTGATTGTCAGGGCAAGTGGAGTGGGACTACCTTAGCACACAGAGCCTTCCTAGCCTCTTCCTGGGCAGCGTGGGGCTGATACACCCCGTCACACCCTGCTGAAAATCTGGACCACAGCGTGCACCTGGGAGATCTGAGACACTGAACAAACACAGAGCGAGTCACTGGGCGCAGTCTGGCATCCAGACGGTGTGTTGGCAGGCCTGGTGTAAGACTCTGAAAAGAGTACTGAACTGGGAATCAGATTGTCTGGGGCTCTAGCAAAAATAAAAGCTGCACTAATTCAGGATTTTCCAACCTGTCCAAGGGCTGGGTTCCGAAAGCATTTTTAATTTGGGAGCTTTCAGTGGTTGGTGGCATAATGCCAGTGGGACAGATATAAGGAGTCTTGGAAAGGATGCCCAAATCCCATCAACATAGCACCATGGTACCTAGTAACTGTAGCTGTCTCTGCTGTCTCATCTCCCTCCTGGAACTGCAGAATAGGAGGAGTCTAAATTCCAATGAATTTTTCAGGGCTTTTTTGAAGGATTCCCAAAAAACCTCCTGCCATTGAAAGGAGCTTCAATGAGAACGAGGCGTCTGAGTCGAGGGCCCTAAGCTATAACTTCCTTAAGGCCACGGGGCTGCCCATCAGTTCTCCAGAAACAAACCAGGATGTAATATACAAAGCATCACATAGGAAGGAGACCAGAGGGCTGACTTTAGACACTCTTTGGGTTTTCTTTCCAGCTCTTGCTTACAGTGGTTTCTTTTTTCCTGTGCTGGGACATGGCTTTTGTCCAGTTCAGGGGTGCTGAGAAGGGGAATCAACCGGGTGGCTATTTAAGAACATTTTGATTTGTTTAGCTGACAGCTCTTTGGGTGACTCAGTCGCAGTCATTAAGATCTGCTTGGATTTACCGCAGTCCTCTCTACAAGCCAGAAAGTCAAAATGTCTTAGAAACCGAGGGAACCTATTATCATTTTTATTGCTCTGAAGATAGTCTGAAGGGTGTCATATTGACAAATCTCTTCTTTCCTAGGACTAGCCACTTGGAATCAATCCCAACCACTGTAAGGATTTTGGAATGGTCCCAGTGCCTTACCTTTCTGCTTGCACGCACTCAGAGATCCTGTTTTCCTTACAGATTTCATGTCTAAGTCCTTGATCTGAATTAACAAAATCAGTTAAATCGTTCACTTCATTCCTGTCAAAGAGCCTTGCAGAGACATCTGAATTGGACCCTTGTGAAATAGAGATCTTACCCTCTTCCTGGGTGGAAGAAAGGACTTAAAGAAACAGACTGAAGGGACCTGGTGAAGCGGTAGTTATCCCAGGGTTCTTGTGAGTCTTCCCAGTCCTTCTGCCCTTCAAAGAGATGATCTAAGTATCCACTAACCTCTGGCTTGTTGCAGAGAAGTGTGAAGAGAGGAGCTCTGAGGTCTTCCTTCTGGAGGGTGGAGCATTCCCCAGGAGGGGACTTAGTACCTACCGCAGGGGGCGTGATGATGAATATTTCCCCTTGTCACAAATGGCACATGGGTCTGCTGTAGCAGTTCCATACTGTCACGGACTCCAGGCGGGGTCCTTCGGTGGGCCCTTGTTGAACGCATGGGGCTTCTCAGTTTGTTCCTGCTCAGGGCAGTTCCTTGGTTCGGGGTTTCTTTCTTTCTTGCTCTGTCAGTGTATCACCCGCCTTGCAGCGGTGCTCAGAAAGGCTGCCTGAGGCAGAGCTATTACCACTCTGCTGTCTCAAGCATTTCTGCCCCCGCTCCTTTGCTGCTCTCCCTCTTTTATATTAGGCTTTGCTTCCTCTATGAGGCCCAGCTGTGAATGCCTGCATGGCCAGTCTGCTGGCTTGCAGGTAGGAAAAGCTCCCCTCCCACTCCTGCTTAAGTTCTGAATGAGGTTTATAGACCCCATTACGCATGCACTGCTCACACCCTGAGGCCTAGACTTCAGGATTGGTGTTGGCTGTCACCCCGGATGAGTCCATGCAGGTGGGATGTTTGGTATGCAGCTAAGAGGTGTAAGCTATACTGCAGTCATTTCACTCTGGGATCCCCTTAATCACCTGTCTGCCCCGCTATCTCTATTGCTCCTATGCTTATACATCTATTTCTGCAGTAACAAGGACTTTTCTGGTTAGTAGAAGTTTGGAAGAAAAAAAAAAACCCACCCTCGGGTGAAGTTGGTGATCAATCTGGGTTCTTGGAATTTAGGGCTGGGATCGTGCTCTTAAAACAGCCCCAGAATCTAACTGGAGCAGTGTGCAGTGATGTTATTACCAGCAGATGTCTACTTGTATATTAATGAAGCCAAAGTGAAAGGAGAGAGAGACTCAGAAAAACTATTTTCTGCTTGCCCATTTTTGACTCATGCCCTTTCTGGCCTATGACTGAACATTCTGGGGGAGGGATTATTTTATTTTCCAGTCATCTGGAACGCAGATGGGTGATTGGTCCAGCATGATTTCAATGGAAACCTCTGAATGAGTTTGGGAAAACTTTGTGTGTGTGAACTAAATGTGGTCAAGGAGCAGGTTAATGGGATTCACTCTGGACCAGACTTGGTCATACCAGAAAAGAACACTGAAATGGCCCCACTGAATCAGATCATCTAGCCTAGTATCCGGCTCCAGTAAAGGCCAATATCAGCTGCTTCAAAGGAGCGCGCAAGAAACACCGCTGTAGGTGGCTAGGGAATAACCTGCCTACTGGGAAAGTTTCTCCTTAATTTCCATCAATTAGAAGTTGGCTTAAAACCTTGAACCATGAGGTTTTATATCCTTTCCATACCTCTTTGCTGCCTAGATAATTTCTGTCTACACAGTAGAAAGGTGAATGGTTGAGAGAGGTGAACGTAGGCGGTAAAGGATCCTGAAGCTTGTCGATTCGTTGTCATGTGGTATTTGACAGACACTAACTAGACAAAGCTGTGTTAGCACAGGGCAACAAGGTTTGCATGTGCCCAGGACAAGTCCATCTTGCCAATTGCCTATACGTAGTCCATATCAAGCCCCTGGTTTATACAGCTGTTTCAAAGACCACCCCAGGTAACCGAGAAAACATCAGCCTTTGAAGGATCTGCTGGGGACTGGAAGATGTCGTGTTATTTACCCAGTTGGATTTATGTGTGCATGTGTGTGTTTAACAAGGAGCCGGGTGCCTGTTGGATTTCTGACGCTGGAATTTATACAGGCCAGCATATGGCTGCTGCAGTTTATCTTGAATGAAAGAATAATAAACTCAGTTGACAGGATGATGTATTCAAAGCATCTTCTCCTCTCACAGTATGTGGTAGGGGTGTCTGGTTTTCATGAAGTTGTATTAGGATGTGATTAAACCTAAAATGTTATCAATACCAAATTGTTTAGAGGCTTCCAGGGATCAGTTGTGTGATGGGAATAAATGTCCATCTATAATGGGTGACAGCTTTACACAACTGGTGTTCTGGGAACTAATCACCTATACAGGTGAAGCAGACTGATGGGTTAGCCTTGAAGTCTTAGGTATTTCTGCAGAAGAGAAAAGGATGAAGCTGTAGTTATCTTTCATTCATTTCATAGATAACTCCTGCAGAATTGTTGAACAGCCTCCCCTGTCTTCTCTAATTGTCCTATTGCTGGATCTCTGTCACTGAATAAAAAAAAAAAAAAAGCCAAGAATTATTGAAGATTGTGGTATGAGCCTGTCCTGGTTTTTCTGTTTTCATACTCACATATAGTGTGCAAATGGCATCTCATGTGCTTTTGGATCAACCAACAACTAGACATCATTAGCTGCCAGCCACAGTTCTACCACTTATTTAACTTCATTCTTCTTTTTCTGCTTCTGCCAGCGCAGGTGGTGACTGGTTCGAAGTTGAGGACATCCCAGATATTAGGAATTTTTTCTCTTAACCCAAAAGGTAGATTAAGGAGTAACAACATCCATAGCTCATGTGTATATAGTGCTTTTCCTCCTGAAAATACACTAAGTGTTTTACAAACTGCAACCCCACTTATATCAAGAAACAAATAAAACTCACCCACTTTCTGTGATGTAGTGAAAGGCTACACTACAGCTGGGGTATATTCTATCTTGTATTACTTGTTTTGATGGGTCCATTAGTCTAAAATTCCATGGGTAGGCATATAGATTTAAACACTATGCAGATGAATTATTATAATAAAAAACTATGCATATGGAAGCCATGCTGCATTGAAATGCAGCCACCTCTGAGACGCAGGTAATACATGCAAGAAAAAACATTTGGCCAAGGAAGACCAGGGTAAACATGTTCTTAAGAAAAGTGCCTTGTGATCCATAATGTCTAAGTGGAATGAACAGGCCTTCAAGTTTGTAAGGCCTCCCCCAACTTCCTACCTCCATAGTAAACTGAATGAAATCCCATTTATCTATTGCATTTCGAGATCTAGCGCTGGGACTGAACATATAGTTGCAATGAGTCTGTTCTGACTGTGGTGCCTGAACAATTAAGCAGTCACCCTGCGGAATCCCTCAAATGGAAGAGTGATGCAGAGATAACTGGTCGCACAGAATTTGGCTCCACCAGACTAAAATATTTTCTTGTCTTCAGCCTGTCATTCTATGCACCAGACGAAAGCTAAAAGGCTCATCTTTGGTGGTGGTTCAGCATTTGAAGTGCTGGAGGTTGGGGCTGAAGGTAGGGGCGATGACAGTCTTATGAATGTTTCCATGGTAGGGAGGCATTGAAGAATATCTCCCATCTTCATGAGATCAGCTTCATCAGAGCTATGGCATCGCTCTCTCTTTTCACTTGGCATTAGATGCTACTAGTTTCAGTGGATACTGATACACAGATTTACTCTTTCCTGTGGAATATAATTTCTCTAATTATAAAGTCAACGTACCGTTTTGGTTTTTACAGGCAATTGCTAGCAGCAGATGCTAGTTAGACATAGAAAACTTTGCCATGCCTGGTAGAAGACACTATTTGCGGATTGCATTGATTTGCCAATTACAAGGCATAATAATTTATCAGCCATCTATTGCTCCCCCATTTCATTTTTTCTGTTCCTCCATGTATGTGAACATTCCTGCTGTTCTACAACCGATCTCATCCATTCTTTATTCCATTAACATACAGAAAACAAAGGGGCCTTATCCAAAGCCCATTAAGGTCAATGGAAAAACTTCCACTGATTTCAACAGGCTCTGGATCAGGTCCAGGGAGGGCAACTCAAGCCTGTAACATAATCCAGATTCCTCATCAGAAGTTATTTGTCCTTAGTCTTGTCTTCGATTTCCTGTTCTCTCTTCCCCCTTTAGAACACGATGACACTGTTACATAGCAACAAACAGATAGACTTTAATCTGATCTCCTTGTGAATTTTTTTTTTATTTCTTCACACTTCAACAGTTTTGCACAGAAGCCTCCTTTGCTTTTCTTCAGCAAGTTTTCCCCAAAGACACCCAAGTTTTAAAACATACCAGCTCCATAAGTGAGCCACTGTGTTGTTTTTTCCATGATAAACTCAAAAGAACAAAACCTGGTGGAAGGAGGTGGGATTGGCACCATTTCCCTGTTTGTCTGGGTTTTGTGCCATCGTGTATTAGGGTCTGCCAATCTGGGGTGATGCAACGCACGCATGTGAGACTGGGAAACGGTGGAAGAACTTTCTGCAGCTAAACTTACCGGAACTTTCCACTCCTACCTGCAATGTGGGCAACTCTGAGCATCTTGGATTCTAATAGGTCTGCTAGTAAGTCCAAATTGACCTAACAACCATTGTAAGGATAAGAAATGAACTGGGGCCAGAAGGAGTGAAATGATTTATTTTAAATCCATATTAAGCCTCTTAGAGCTTACTTGAAACCACCAACACGGCCATCATCTTCACTTGAATCTGTCCTCTTGACACTTACTGGTTCAGGTTGCCCATCGCACTGAGCCAGATTAGCAGACTATGTAAATTGGCATAAATCCACTGACTTCAACAGAGCTGTGCCCATTTGTACCAGCTGGGGATCCAGCCCATTTCAGTGCAGCTGTGCTCCTTCTTGCCAACTGGAGAGCAGATCCAGTTCTGTGTTTTATTATTTGATTTACTGTAGTAAACGGGGACATTTCAGACAAAAAATATGAGGCACTGGGAAAGCTTGTTAGTCTTCTCCAGGCTGAGAAGTGATCCATAGCAGCACGTGAGGAAGCAGTGCCTGCTGGCAAGGGCGGGCAGCTGTCAGGTAATGTCAAGATGTCTGGGGTCTGATGGTTGCAGGAACTCTCGCTGCTGCAGATTCAAGGCAAATGGAAAAGAATTCTTGCTCCTTGGGCATGCAGTGTAATGATCCGTGGTATACACAGCATACGCTGCAAGAGGAGTTAAACACAAAATGTTGGGCTCCCAAAACACAGGGGGACACCCAGCAAACTAAAGGAGAAGCTCCACTCTCATATCAGTCAATAGGAAGATCGTGTCCTACACAGTGCATAAGCTGGTCTGATGTACCCCATTAGGAAGCAGGGGCACGCGTTTCAGTCAATTGTGGTTTATGGGTGTAGTGTTATGGGTAATATACCTCCCTCCCAGCAAGAGAAGGAGTGTGGGGAGTTCCTGTTACAATTGAAGGACTGTGATGGATTTGCCCTTTACTTCACTACCATTTCAGCATCTTGCTGACCATGTAATAATCAGTACAGGTGGGACACCGGGGGGGGGGTAGTCTAAAAACCTACTGCCCCATGAGCAGAATGTCACAGGCGTTCAATAGTGGTAGGTGTATGAATCTCAGGGGCAGGTGGATGAAACATTGATGAGGCTGTACTGTAGTTTCAGTGGACAAACCAGTCTCATTGTTCTGAATATGTAATTCTGTAAACATTGAGTGTGGGGACTTGAGCCAAATTCTGTCCTCCATCCAGGGAAAATCCTGTAACTCCACTGATGTATAGGAGGTTGCACTAGGTGGATAAAACACTACGCTTTGTCATTTGCCTTTAAAACACCCTGCTTTCTTATGGCACTGTATCTATAGTAATAGCTCTCGGGAACAGGGACTCTCCTTTCATTATATGTATGGATAATGCTAAGCACAGTGGGGCCCTCATCCCTGACTGAGACCTCTAGCTGCTACCATAATATGCATTTTTATTGCTATTATGATCATTGCACTAACACCTTTTATAGGGGGTCCTTCTACTATGTTATAGTTTGGGTGTTATTTTGTTTGGAGTTACTCTGAGCTGAAAATCGCAATTAAGGAAAAATGTCTCCAGATCCTTATTTCTTTTACCCCAGAGGTTCCACGCACGCATTAAACCGGATCTCGTGGAAATACTTTTCCCTCTCTGATCAGATCAAATGTACTGCTCCTGGAAATGCCATGGTAGGACAGTGAAAGAAGGTAAACTCACAGGACAGGTAGGAAGTCTCTCTCTTTAAGATGGATTATATGTTTGTACAGCACCTAGCATACTGGAGTCCTGGTCTATGATGGAGGTGCCTAAGTACTACAGTAATACGAATAATAATACTGATTGTGAGCTGGTCCTAGATCTAAAATCAGCTTCGGACATTTCAAGGCTTTGGAGTTCTCTTCAGGAAATCCAAATGTAAGAAGTCAGGATTGTTTTGCCCAACCAGGTTCATATCCAAATAACTCCGAGAGTATTCTGATGTTTCTGGATATAAAGGCTATTTCTGGACCATCTGATGTGTGTATTTCTAATTTTCTGGGACTACGGCAATATGCTTTCCTTAAGGGCTTAGGTGCGTTGGACGTTCTGGGCATGTATTGGGCAGCCCAAAAGTATGGGCTGTGCTGCTGAATGTAATGGACGCATCCTGCTAGTCTACCGGTTTCAACAGAAGGTCAGTGAGCAGCCCACCCCGCACTCCCCTGCTGGCACATGGAATGGAGGAGCCGCAGCAAAAGGGTTACAAGAACTACTGCTGGTCAGCAGAAACCTTCTCCGGCTTTCAAGCCCAAGAGCGAGCTCATCTCTTAGTGCACCTGGTGGAGCTCAGTAATCACACAGCGGCAAGGGGCTTGACAGAGATCTGCTTCATTCAGCGTCTCAGTTCCAGCTGCCTGTGCATTATATAACATGAATCTTTTAAAGGCAAAGCTCCCAACAGACATCACATGCTTACAGAATTCTCCCAAAACATTTGATGGGCGTGACTGCAGCTGTATGTCGCTCACTCTAAAGCAGGTATCCCAGTCTGCCCCGTTCTTATTTTAAAATTTCCTTCTGTCCTTTACCTCACTGGAAGAGCTCATTATTAATACCACCTCAGACTTCACTGTGCTTTTCATCTGAGCAACATGCTTTTCTAAGGTGGGCATTACATACCCATTTTACCAACAGGGAACAAGCACAGGGACAAGCAGTTTAATTCTCATTTAGCTGAGGCCACTTTTCACCACTCTAGCAGCGTAAAAGGACCTTAAAGTGGGCATAAACTACATTTCCACTCTCTAAAGCCCCTTTAACTGGCAGAGTGGGGTACAGTGTAATGCCATATCTACATTACAAGCACTATAGCGGCACACATACAGAGCTGTAGCTGTGCCACTTTAGCACCGTAGTGTGGACGCACGCTACGATGGTGGAAGGGTTTTTTCCATCACTGGAGTAATTCCACATCCCTGAGTGACAGTAACTAGGCCAACAGAAGTAATCTGTCAGCCTACACTGAGAGTTAGTCTTGCCTCGCTGTGCACTCAGGGGTGTGTGAATTTTTCACACCGCTGAGCACTATAGCTCGGACAACCTAAGTTTTAAGTGTAGATCAGGCCTATGTGAAAGTCAGACTGTAAGTGTCTTGCCTGAAGTCAGCAAATTCCTGACGGAGTCATGAACAGAACACAGGCCTGGCTCAGTCCACTGCTCTCAACACAAGAGAATGCTACCAATGTTACTCTTGCTGACTTCCGTCACCCAGGAGACCGGCCTGTCCTCTCTCATTCATTATTGGTTCTGGTCTCACCTATGAACCAATATAATGCAGAATTCCACAGAAATGGTTGTTAGATATGACCCAGGATCCAATGGATGAGACACTCGAAATCTTTGAATTTCAGGCTGCGAGCAAAAGCAAGGACGGGAGATGATGATTGACAAGACACGGCACTAGCCAAAAAAAAAAAAAAAAAACCAACCCAACAAGAACCAAAGACTCTAAGGCACTGAAGAGTCAAACTTATGCAAGTGCTGAGAAACAAGATGGCTGAGAGCTGCTTGGTTGGTGAGGGCTATAGAGAAAGCTTCTTTTCACAGTGAGGCAGAGTAAATGTCTGGCTGGTAGACAGCACAGCCACGGACATTAGAATCACAGTGTTAAAGCCAAGTTTAAATCAAAGTATAGGCTCAGATTTTGAGCGACACGTAAAGGAATTAGCCACCCAAATTCAGTGGGATTTAGGAACCTAACTCCCTTCAATTCCTTAGAAAATCCCAGACATGGGTGTCTTGTTTTCAAAAATGTATTCCATCTCTGTCATGGTTCTGTTGTTCTTCACCATTAGAAAGCGTCTGACAATGAATTGCTTGATGTTTCTGGTAAGTCCGGGTAGAGCACCCCTGCTGTGCTGCTGAATGAACCAAGCAGCCTGGCACATTCCCCTGATTTCACTAGAATGTTAACTGACAACAAGTAGCATGGAAGGTGTCAGCAGGGACCAGCCAAGAGCGGAGTAAAGTGAGGCAGCCAGGCTGGAAATAACTGCTGCTTTACACCTTATATATAATACATGGGGCCTTAATTCTGCCCCGGCTACATCTCATGCCATCCTATTGGCTTCAAATGAACTGTATGGGGAAAGCCAGAGCAAAATTTAGTCCATTATGTTTAGGTTGCACATTTCTTGGGGCGAGGATGAGGTCTTCTTCTGTGTTTTATACAGAGCCAAGCACACTGCTGATACTTGATAAATAAAAATTCTAACAAATGTTATACTGTATGCCAAGCAGTTCACTGGAAAGGTCAGATGCATTATTTTTCTTTCCCCACATATGGCTTTGTGTTTTGGGGTCAAGAGCTGGCCACATAGAGATGTTTTCTTCCCAAAGGCCATTTATATCTGCTTTTCTTCCATTTACTAAAACTTATCACCTCTGCATTAGCTCAGCTGACTTTCTATGCTGTTCCAAGTAAGTAATTTTAAACTACTCTGATTCACATGATCCCAGACTAATGATGCTCACAATGGAAAATGCTGGGAGTTTCATGCTGAAAAACCTGTTTAGTGTTAGTAGAATCCATATATAGTGCAAGCTGATGGGAATAAAATAATGCAAAGCCCTAGACTGGTAAAGAAAGAAATTAAGGCCTCTAGAGTAAGAGACTTTTTTTTTTCTTGACATTTAAAGGATGGATTGAAAATGTTTGAATGAAGGATTAAGTATCACTGTTCTCTGCATTTACCATTGATGTTTGATCCTTCTCCTCATCGAGGTACTAAGGAAAAGACAAGAAAAGCCTTCTGTTATTTATTTGTATCCAGTATTTGCATTAAAACTCCCCCTGCCCCACTCAAATCCAGGCTCTCCTAAACTCCACATCTCTGCTACACTATTAATCAGTTGTGATACCCAGATGATCTCAGATTTCAGATTTCTTTGGTCCTTCAGCTCCACGGACTGCACTATTTCTAATTGGCTAATCGGCTTATCCGGTTCGGTCCTTGAAGTAAACCAGGTCTAGACATGATCTATTCCTGTAAGGCCCCCAGGTTCAGGGGGCCAATCTCACACTTTGTCCATCATGATTGTCAGCACGGTACCATATCTCAAAGACATGCCAATGAACATTAGCAGGAGATTAAAATGACAACCTTGGTTTTCTTACATGCCTTTTAATCATTTAAACGTGCCGTCTAATGTTTCACTCTGTCATCTCTCCCCTGCAAGAGCGTATGCTGAAGGAAGAAAAGTGACAACAAGGAGGGACGAGAGGGGGTCATGGAGCACTGCTGGATGAATAACAAATGGGATTTAATTAAAATAGGTGGAAGGTGAGACAAAAACAAAGTCCAAATACAGCAGCCAGACAAAGAGCAGCAAGTCTAAAATTTCAACCCTTTAATGTGGCTAACGAGTGCAAACGTCTGACAGGTACCAGCTCCCTAGAACTGCAACTTCAGGGCCACCCTTTTCAAACCCTGGTGCCTCAAGCGAGGTTCCTACATCAATATTTACAGAAATGCTGAGCACCCCATCAAGCCCCCTGGAGTCAACGGGAGCATCAGGGGCTCAGCCACTTTCAAAATCAAGCTATTCTTCCTGGGATGGTTAAATAGAGCCTCAGCTCAGAACCCAGGGTTTGAAAGCTTTAACTTCGTCTTTTAGTTGAGATTTAAGTCATGGCTAGAGACATTTAGGAAACTTAAAGTCAGGGGACACCAGCCAGCGAGGTCCATTCTAAGTTTCTATTAGTCTCTGTGGCACCGGGGAGCTGGCATCCTCTCTTAAATATACCCCATGCCTTGCGAAAGCCTGTCAGAGCTACAAACACCCCCGTATGAACTGGTCAAGAGTATTAAGAGGAATACTGAGCCATTTCTTAGGGAGATCCTATGCATGTGTCATGGACATTCCCTTCAAGAAACCTTCATCTACTTTGTTCAGCCGAGAGGTCTGAAAGTTCTCAGGGTTAGAAGTTTTTCTCGCAAGATGACATTCACTTCTTCACATGGAGCCTGTGCTCTGACGCCCTGTGTAAGGAGAAGGTGCCTTGGTACAAATTGGGCAAAAGAGAGCAAAGTGTGGGTGGAGGGTAGGAATAGATAGGGCCAGATTTCCTCATGCCCTTTAATTCCAATACATAGCTCCTTTTAAATGGGTTACAATCAGTGCCCCTGCTCCACTGCATTAGTAACTGATGCTATGCATCTGCGACAGCTGGCAGTGACCCAGATGGACGGAGTAGAGCTGCCAGACGTGCGTATCTTTCCCTCTTGCACCCATGTAGCTCCAAGTTTTGGCCGATGTAAGATCTGCCCCTTATCTTGTAAATGCCATGGCCCAAAGCTATTTGTGGGATTGGTGAGTTCCTTTACCCAGCTAGGTGAGCATGTAATTACCTGCATATGCACATATGAATTGTGCCTATTTTTTGCTCTTCAGCTCTAGCTTGTAGCTAAGCAGGTGAAGTGTCCAGATAGAAAGGGAAATCAGTGAGATAGTTATAAGTGATTGAAATTCAGGCATGCACAACTGCTCTCTCTCTTTTTTTTTTAATCCACTGGACTCCTAATTCTGCCTGCATCCCAGGCTCCACGGCCCAGATTCTCAAAGGATTTTAATGGGAGTTAGACAGCAAAATACCTTTGAGGATCTAGGCCCACACTCATGCACTGTGCTTCTGACTAGAACTGCACTCCTGAGAACTTAACAAAGCATTTTACTGGGGACGCTTAGTCCCACATTTTCCAGTGTTTCATATTTGATGTTTTTAAGCTTCACAAAGCATTACAGTTGAATTACCTGGTGCAGGGGCCAGAGCAAGGGCTGTTCACCACGTATGGCCCACCTAAGTCTCATGGCCCTACTACATTACACATTTATAGCAATAAATGACAAACATCTTGCTGAAAAGTGACATCACTCATGACATTTCGAGATTCCACTATATGTAATATGTAGCTTAGCAAATGTGCTTAAAAGCAGCAGATCAGAATTAATCAGGGTTCCATTTTTGGAGGTCTCGTCCCAGTCTTCTAACGTGTGATCTTTTTAGGAATGTAAGTATGGGCTCAAGTGGGACTGAAATGGTGGATCTCTACATAGCAGGGATTTATTTCACCCTGCTGGTAACTCCGTTAGTGTTATTTACATGGCAAGTTGAAGTTTCAAGGTTCTGACATTTTTGAGTTCCCTGGATAGGGGGAAGATGAGAAATGGAACATTTCGCCTAAGCAGAACTTACCCAGATGCTCAGCTGGTAACACATATTGGCATGTAATTTATATTAAGAAGTAACAGCTAAAATCCTTAAACACTCAGACTGTTCCCTTCTGCCCCCCCCAAAACCAATCCTGAGGAAAAAGAATGATAGAAAATAGTATCTTCAAAGTGTTTCCCTTTTTAAAAAGTATCCAATCCGATCCAGTTTTATTCTGTGAGTAAATCAGCAACTAATCCAAAATTGTTTCCTTTGCCTTTCACTGACAGCTCCAAATGAGAAACTTCATCTAGAAGTGCAAGGATCCATCCCAAGCCCACAGGAGTCCATGGGAGTCTTTGCATCAGACCTCTGTTACTTAGACATTTAACTTGATGCTGCAAAAGCATGCACTCCTTTCTTGGGGGTCAAAGCCTGAAGTTAAAAAATATATTCCTTCCTCCTGAATTCTAACATTCTGAAGAGGGCCACACATAGAGAAGTTCAGAAAGAGTATGCCAAAGGCTGACTCCTGAACATTTCTGGCCTGCTAGAAATGTACTTAAATAAATCTTTAATCTATTAAATAAAACAGAATGTCACAGTATCACAAATGCTATTTTTCAGCAAGATGGCTGCCTCCATAGCACTACGCTTGTGATTGCCAAATGTAATACTTTCTCATTGTTTATTCACAGAATTCTTTCTTACCCACTGAATTTTCATATGGCTGGGCTGAGAAAAATAGTTAAATTTCCCTTTAGACTAGAAAAACCATTAGAGCTTTCCAGCAGCCTTCTCACATGAGTTAGAAACCCCTGGGACTGCAGCATGATTAGTTTATTTTGTTTTTCATTATTGCTGATTGGAGCACACTAGTGAAGAAACTCCAGTTTCCCCCAAATATACTGTAGCAATGTGGCAAAACATATAAGCACTTCAGACTTATGAAGTGGCTGCTAACAAGAAGCTGTAAACGTATGTTTGCCATTTGGATGTTACTGGGAACCTCACCCTTTCCCAACAGGATGCCCTTTGGATTAAGAAATTCAACTGCACTGTTTCAGAGATGAATGAATAGCTTCTTGGCAGGAGTAAAGGCCATTTGATTTGCCCAGGAAGATGATATAAACTTGAGAAGAATTTTTTGATCAAGTTTAATTGGGCAGCATATAAGCCTCCTTGAATGTCAGAAAAAGAGGTAAAGAAGGGACTGACAGAGTGTCCTACAAAAGTACAAATCCTCTACCTTCATTAGTCGGGCCTCTTCTATGAATGAGTGAATGTTAAATGAAATGTATTACTAAGTATTTTATCAAAGCAAACATTTAATCAAAGTGAAAGGAAGAGATACCAGTACTCTTCTGGAATGGAGTAGAGACTGCCAAGATGTGTTTTAATTGCTTAAGAAAACAAACTGTGTCAAGCACTGGTTTTAAACAAGCAGATGCTCATTTATCATTTATTGTGTCTGTGCATATGCTTGGGATCCTGCCTAATGCAGGTTTTCTGCAGTGGTAATGAACCTATGACTGAGAACTCAGAAATTAATTCAGTGTGTACGGCAAGCATGTTGCACAAAACATGTGTGCTCTTAACTTATTTACAGTGTTGAACAACTGGAACAGGATCAGCTGGTTTTATAGGGAATTCACTGAACGAAGTCAGCCTTTGAGCAGTGCTTCTTTTTCCGTTTTTATTTTGCGTAAAATTTCCTGGGAATTGATCCATGTTTATTACAACATTTTAAAAAAGGTAAAAATCAATGCAAAAATGTAACTTTGCAGTTTTCTGGGTAAATATTGGGGTTGTAATACGGCCAGCCCCCTCTCTTGCTCTCCCTTGTGGCCTAGGATCATGCTATGAGCAGCTTGCCTCAAGTTCCCTTCTCGGACTGTTCAAATAAAACTTCCCTTCAGGCATTAAGAGCCATTCTGCCCCCACTGAATTTGCCATCTAAATAATACAAAATATATTTCACCTGCCATAAAAAATGTTCCTTCACTGCATATTCATGATGGGTCATATCCTTTAGACCTTACTCAGTTCTTACTCAGGCAATGTTTCCTTTGACAATACAGCACAGCAGGGGAGCCCTTGTGGTCTTCTGTACTCTTAATACCACACAAATTAAACATCACAGAATAAACAAATCATGTGAAGTGTGTAAGAGAAACAGCATATTCCTGTTAAAGCCAAATGTTCCTAATTTGTATGTACAATTACTATAGTTGATGAACTCCCACAGGAGAAAGGACCATTTAGATTTTTAACTGGGTGTTTGTGAGTTAAATTAATGCTGATGCAATTACAAAAACGTGGGCCCTGACATTTAAAAGGTACATCCAGCTCATGCCCACACTCAGTCCACAGTGGCTGAGATTTTAGTTTGTATCAACCTTGCATTAAATCAATTGGCATGTGAGATTTTCTAAATGAAAACTGCAGTCATCCCGCAACCCTTCAATAACTCAGCCAGACGTTATGGGTCTATTACAGGAGTGGGTGAGTGTTCTGTGGCTTATGATGTGCAGGAGGCCAGACTAGTTGATCATAATGGTCCCTTCTGACCTTAAAAATCTATGAGTCTAACCCTCATTCAGGGACACCGTTGATAGACACTTACCTTGGCATTATCCAGTGTCATTCTGCTTGGCAGTATTAAACAGCCAACTCAGGCAGGAATAAGTGACCTTCCGTAAAATAAAAATGACCTTGCATAAAATGACTTCCCATGTCCACAGTTTTCTGAAATTTAAAGTAACCTTCACATGCACTTTTTTTTTTTTTTTTGCACTTTCGCCTTTATATAAGGGAAAGTACTTTCCCGCAATAAAGTGCAGCCCGTGGGTAAACACAGAGCTGTGGAAAAGTGGCTTCCAATCTGATTGGAGACAGGGCCCCGGCGAGACGCCGGTGCTTTGCCCAAGGGGTGATCAAGGCGGTGGGTGACTCAGCAGAAGCAAATCCCAGGCAGGAAGGTCTGTTGAGCAGCACAGAGTCATTACAAGCATAAAACTAAAACGAAAGGGCGTGGAACATAACTGTCTCCAGCCTGAGGAATCAACCCAGTCCTCAGGGAATGGGCAGGGAGCCCTGCCTTCCCCTAGGTCTGGGGAAGCCAATTATTTTGTGTCACGGTCCAAATTACTCGGTCAAGGTCCAAACTCCAGAAATAAAGATTAATAAAAGACCAACCATGACAATAATAAGTAAATGCAATTATTTGAGGGTCCATTTAAAAGTATCTGGCAGTCTGGATTTGGTCCACGATGCCATCCTCACAATAGGGGTGTTCCTCTTCCCTGAACTCCTGTGTCAGATAACTGTCTGCATTGCATAATGGACAGTAAGCTTCTCCATCTGCTGGTAGCTTCTGTATCACACTCCTTGGCTGGCCTGTCCCCTCCTTTGCACACAGCAAGTTATAATGAGCAGAGATGGAAGCTGTACATGCAAGAAACAGCTGCAACGCATCCGAACACCAGATACTAGCTTCATAGCGCACTGTGATGGGCAGCCTTAGCCCCTAGTAAAGCTGAAAATGAAACTGAAGCATCTCCTAACTGTAGCATCCCGTCAAGCTGTGTCTCTGTCCTGCTTCATAGGACTCCCCGCTACAGTCAGCAACGGTGGTATCCCATAAGGATGTATGTTTAGGGCCCTATGTCATTAGGTGCAAAACCACTGTAATAGCACACAGCAAAGCTGAATGGCCTGGACCTATTCCAAGCACCGGCATGTGAGATGACATCTCACCTCATAGAGTTAGCTGAGGCTGATGGCACAAATTATGGCAGCTATACAGAGGGACAATGGGAACTCTTGCAAGACACCATCCTCCTGGCTAATCCTTGGAGGGGCAAACCTCAATTTTTGCAGATCCAAAGTGTCTGAAATATTAGCATGAATGGATGAAATGTTCCCTGAGAGTCAGGGAACCAACCCACCACTTCCCCTCACTTTGCTTTGCAAGGCCAATGCTACCTCCGGAACTGTATCAAAACCTTGTCTGCCACCAGACAGCTGTTCCGTATTTCTCTAACTGAATTCGTCAGGCTTATTGGTCGATGTCCTCCACGTATAAATTTATATTGTGACTGAGGGATTTTTTAACCCCAGTTTGAAATTTGATTACCACTGTAATTTTGGAATTTAATTCACTTAGGTATTACAGCATGTCACGTCTTGTGAAAGATCTTTTGAACTTCTATCCCCTTTAAAGAAACATGTCCGGACATTGTCGAATTATCTGCAAATCACTTTCAGATGCCTGCTCTTTTATTTCTGGTGATTTTGTGTTGCTATCAGAGCCTGGGAAGGTTCAATGACTAGCAGGAATGGAAAGTGAAGTGTTTTGTCAAAACCACAGGCTGCATTTAGTGCAGACAACTAAAGTGAAAACTTTCCTAATGACTTCAGCATTGTTTGGGGACCCTCCCACCCCTGTTCTAATGAATAAGGGACTCTTATGGATCACTCGGCTTCCTGGTCAGAAACTCCTGCATTATTCTGCATGGCACAGCCACTCACAGAAGGAGAAAAACCCACTATGATTATGACACCATCAGTAGCAGTTTCACCGCTAAGATAACATATATGAGAATTTGAAGTAGAGATGGGCGATCTCAGAAGGTTTTGAGCTTAGTGCACGGCTCTCGTTGGTAGGAGGCAGCTTAACTTTGCCTGAATGAGATAATATTAAAATAATAATAATAATAATCCTTGGATAAAACGGAGTGGATCATTGAGTAGTAATTATACTTCACGCTTGCACTGAAATTCATCCTGTGCAGAGCTCCAGCACAAAGCCTGCTCGTCTCTTCCATCCCACTTCAGTCATTTTGAGAACTCTTAAGGCCTTCTGCACAGAGGCCCATATCACCGTTATATACGGCAGCATTCTCCAGCTGTAGATTTCAAAGCACTTTGCAAAAGTAGGTGAGTAGCACTGGCGTCTTTTTAGAGATGCAAAACTGGCAGACAGAGAAGCACCTTGCCCAAGTTGTTAGTGAGTCAACAGCTGAGCTGGGAATAGGACCCAGGGCTCCTGATTTCCATTTCTACACCCTACACAGCAGACTATACGGCCTTCCCTTGTTCACTTTGGAATCTTGGCGGTGTGCATTTTTTAATTGAAGCTTATTCTTATTTGTTGTTTGTATTACTGTAGCCCTAGGAGCCCTTATCCTGGACCAGGACCCTATTGTGCTTGGTGCTGTACAAACGCAGAACAAAAAGATGGCCCCCGCCCCAAAAAGCTTGCAAGCTATGTATCAGACAAGACTGACAGACTGATGGAGAAGTACAAGAAAATAATGAGACAATGCTGGTCAGCATGAGAGCCAGTGGCCTCATCACACCATTAGTCTAGCTGCTGTTATGTTTTTCGTAGGCCTCATGGCAAGGAGAATTTTACAGAGGGTTTGGAAGGAGGATAATGAGATGGCTTTGCAGATGTTTATGAGGAGTTGCTCCCAAGCTTGAGGGGGCAGCCTGAGAGAACGCATGATGGTGCTTGTTTGAAAACATAACATGTGGGTGATGGAGGCTGGCAGCACAGGCCGATCAGAGATGAGAAGTAACCTTTTGATAATGAATTAGAGATGCCAGGCAGGGTGTGAAGATGGAGGTGACTGCAATTTGCTCCATTTCATGCAAATAGGATGAGACACTTGGGCACTAAGCTACCTTGGTGATAGGCATATTATAGTGACTCAAAAGGAATACAACAGCCATATCCTTGGGCTTCTGGTGCAGTCCATGGCTTGTCAAGGCTTGGCCATCCTTTGATTTAACACAATGGAAATGTCCTTGGCGACATAGTTCCTCGTCCTCGTATGATTTTTTTGCCTGGTTGGTTTTTACACTCCAGTTACTTTCAGTATGGTTGAGTCTTATGACTTGTGGCTCATCGAAAGCTGCTTCGCAACCAATAATGTAGGACGACCACAAATTGGAACAATGTGTTTCACTCACAGTGTATGTGCTTCCACTCCACCCCCAACTCCAACAGCATTTGCCATAGAGTCTGGTGCTGCGTGCCAATTGTCCGAAGCCCTGCTCTCATCAGCCAGCTGGGCCTTTCTGATGTCACAGCCATCGGCTAACTCCCAGCTTTGCCCAGCTGCAGCATCATCACTCAAAAGGAGACGATCCGCTTTGCCCCTTAAATGGGAAAGAAGTAAATGAATTATGGGACAGAATTAGTTACTACATTTTCATTATCCCATGTGTGAGCAGATGGCAATCCCCCCCGCTCCAGATAAAGTTTGCATACACTATATAAGGTCAAACGTATCCCCTTTCTGGGATCTGGCTTTCCTGGTTACGCAAATAATAACACAATATACACATCAGCCTAAGCGTTTCCCCTAATGCTGCTGGTTCCTAGGCTTTCCTGCAAGAACTTCCTGTCTCTGCTTCTCGTTCTCACTAACCAGAGGTTCAGTGTGATAGCCTGGGAGACGTAGCAAACTATGTCTGCCACCATGAGACATCAGGACTTGCTCAGCAGCCCTGAGCAGGGATCTGGCTGCTGCAGACTAGTAGAGTTGGCACAAGAGCCCTGCATCCTGCCATTTTTTTAATGCCATCTCATTTACTCTTCCTTTCCACACCCACTTTACTGAATGGGTCTGAGGGTTTTCTCGTCAAAAGTGTGGCAAGGATCAGGCAAAGGCCAGAGTCTCCCCTTCCTCCTCTGGAGGCAGCCCCGTTCCAGACTGTTTATTTCCTTAGCTGTCGCCTCCCTTCCAAAATCCTTAAAAAACTGAAGCGGGTGCATTAAACCAGCTCTCAACTCGAGTCTCTAAAATCAGCTCCAAAGCTGCTCAGAAGTCTATGGAAAACAGTGTCTGGGCCAAAAGGGAAACCCTTTCTTCTCACTGAAATGCTACAGCCGGTATTGCTCTTGCCGTGGTACTTCAGAGGGAAACCACTGCTTCCCCAACTCTACCAAAGGGCCCTGAGCAGCGCCCAAGCTGAATTTAGAAATCTAAATCAGGCCCTGGTTTAAGGCTCCCAGTTCCACTTCTTAAAGATCTAGGAGAGTGGTTGAGAGTACTGGTACATTGGGGAAAGTGGCAGGGCAGAGGGTAGGGGAAGTCAGTTTCAAACTGACCCTTCCTCCTTCCCCGGTGAGCTCAGGTGGCCTTTCAGAAGTTTCTGCCCCAGTATCTACTTTTGGCTCATTTTCCATCTCTAAAAATATGAAGAGTCCTGTTCTTTCCAATAATAACAGAGTGCCATCGTGTTTCACATCCCCCTGGCATCCACCAGTCCCCTGGTGTGGCTTGTTACCATCATATATGGAAACCTCTGTGCATCCATAGACTAACTCCTAGCTTTATAGTAGTAGACTGGGTTAGTGGTTGACTTTGTGTTGATTATTGGAAGGAGGTTCCAACCCCCACCCCCAGGATATTAATATCCTGCAAAATCAACTGTGGTAAAAAAAAATGCATCTTGTACATTTTGGCTGAGGTTTTACAAGACCACAGTCATTTTGCTTAGCTTGGAGACAGATGATGAGCTCCCTGTTAACACAGAGCAGCTGTCACCCACTGAAGCACAGAAATCAGATGTCAGGGAAAAAATTATTAGGCCATCTTCTGTCTCCACCATTCAGTGTAGGTTCACATAAGGCGGAAGCCCAGCATTAGAGCAGAGGACTGATAGCCAGGAGATATGGCTTTTACTCCCGACTCTGCCACAGATTCACTGTGTGACTTTAAGCAAGTCATTTAATCTCTTTATGCCTCAGTTTCCCTATGTGTCAAATGGGAATAATATGCTGCCTCTGGATGTCTTGCTTAATTTAGTGATCTTTGTATGTCACTTTGAGAGCCTGAGTTGAAAGCACTGGGTATGAACCAATTATTATTGTTACATTTTCCAGTGCTTTCATCAGCCTCACTTTAAAAGGTCCTAAGGAATTAGAAATATTTGTATTTAATTGCACCTTTTATTCCCTTGTGTAGGAGAGTCCAACGTAGTCTTGCGGGACCATACATTATACTTTTAATGGATGGCAGTGTTTTCCTCTGACCTGCCACTTTGTTAGCAACTGTTGATCTGCCTGGGAGAGGGGTAAGTGGGTCTGGCTGACTCACTGAAGCTATCCAACCTGGACACAAGACAGGAGGGAGTGTGACTGTCTGGGGAAAGGGACTCATAGATTTGAAGGCCTGAAAGGACCACAATGCCCTCCTGCTCTTTGACACGGACCATAGAATTTCACCCAGTAATCCCTGCATCAGGCTTGATAATCTATGGTTGAACTGATTGAAGGCATTCAAGTGAGGGGAAATGTATTCCAGTGATCAATTATCCTCATTGTTAAAACTTTGTATCTCATCCCAAGTTAGAATTTTTTTGAACTTCAACTCCCAGCCACTGGATCTTTTGTCGCCTAAACTAAAGAGCCTTCTGGTGTCAGATGCTTTTCATGTAGATACTTATAAACCATGATCAAATTGTCTCTTAACCTTCTCTTTGATAGGCTAAATACATGGCATTCCTTAAAGCTCTCATTATGAGATGTGATTTGTCAGACCATTAGTAATTCTGACAGGATGTGAGCAGAACAGGCCTGAAGGAGGATTTCTGCAATTAACCTTGTCTTGGGGAAGTCTTGAGAGGTGGTCTTCATTACCACATCGTTAATTTCATTGTTAATAAAGAGTTGGCTAACACAGCTGCAAATTCTGTCGTTTTATCATGTTGCAATAATAAAACCCCAAAGATGCACCAAACACAGTTTTTACTTAATATTTCTGCCTGTGAAAAGATTACAACAAACAAGCTCGTTTAATATTACACCAATAACGGTATCATTCCCTTGTTCCAATTTCCTGATGTTTCACATACCCACAGTCTTTTGAGAAACATTGTGCTAACTTTTCAGAACAGTAACTTCTTTTCTGTGGTCACAATTTGCACTTGCATTTGTGTGTTGCAGCCACAAGTCCAAGTATCTGAGACATCAGTTACCTGTCTCTCAGCATGAATCAAGTACACAGAGATGCAAGTTTCCCGATTTCACCTCTATGCCTCATTTTGCAGTACAAAAATGGAGTACAAATTGTCCCTGCGTACCAGGGAGGCAGGGCTTTTACCCTTGTGAAAATTTGTTGCGTTATGTTTTTACAGTGAGGAAAATAGCTGTTGCTCATTGAGGGTATATCTACACTGCAATTAGACACCCATGGCTGGCCCGTGCCAGCTGACTCAGGCTTGGGCTAAGAGGCTGTTTAATTGTGGTGTAGACGTTCAGTTCTCAAGCTGCAGCCCAAGCTCTGGCACCCTCCCTCTCACAGGGTCCCAGAGCCCAGGCTCCAGCCTGAGCCCGAATGTCTACACCTCAATTAAACAGCCCCTTAGCCCAAGTCCTGCAAGCTTGAGTCAACTGGCCTGGGCCAGCTGTGGGTTTTTAATTGCAATGTAGACATACCTGAAAGGCCAGGAAACTGTAACATGCTCCGACCCTGGGAGAGATAATGATCTCATAATGCAAAGTTCACTGGGACATATTGTTGCTGGATCATGCCATGTAAGGACAAGGCAGCAGCCTGTAATGGATATAGTCCCAGAACAATGGCACATGGGCATGTGTTGCTATCCATAAGTCCCTCCGCCACTTGTACCACAGAAAGGTCAATGACAGAGAAGTAAGAGTGTGAAGGCTGATTTATATACCCCTCACCATGATGATAAATTCTTTTTATGTAGCTTGGGCCCAGGCTGTAAACAGCTCCAGTTTTTCTAGCCAGGTGGTGTTAAGGTCATAAAATGTCTTGAGATTCATGTGAACTTCATGCCAGCTTGGCTCCTGCCCAGGCGCATCCAACCTAAGAATCTCTTGAGAACAGCTGGGGGACACGATGGCAGCAGGTGGCCTTTGAAGCTGGAGATTGAAAAGATCTGATCTGAAATACACAGAGCCTGTTTTAGGTACCCCAGCTTTCTGGCCCTCTTTCTGGGAACAAAGACATTGAAAAGAAGAGAAGTATTTTGACATCTCAGGTCATCTTGATTCTAAGTCAATTGTTGGCAAATTTTAACACCTAGACTATTTTCAGCATGTGTGACCTTAGAGGTGAAGGACTGAAAATCCATCTCCGGTATAAACCTCTCAGTCTGAATGGAGTAACAATGGACAGAATATGGCCTAAAACATTTGCTTTCAAAGGCAGCATGTTCACGCATGTGATAATACCTTTTACTTCCAGACTCCTGAATCCAGGATTCGCTTAATAATCCATGTGAAATGGTTTACAAGAGATGGTCTTAACTTTCCTTGAGGGAAAACAGCACCTGTTGCTCAGGAAGATGTTGGTTTCTTATTTTCTCTCACTTCATCCCATATAATAAGCAACCTGGAAGGTAATCAACCAACCTGCTGGCTTGGACTAATTAAAGGCATGGTGACGTACTTGCATTTCTATGGCGCTTTTCATCCATGGCGCTCTCAAACCCTTCAGTGCTTCCCTGATCACCAGGTCCTGCCCACTGCTAATTGCCAAATCAGAGGCAAGCCCCGCCCTTTGGCATACAAGGGATGGTAAGAGGGCTTAAAGGGCCTCTTCCCCTCACTGCCCAAGGCATGTCCCCCAATTCTCCTCAGACCAGGCCCCAAGCAACATTTCGCTAGGTGGCCAGGCCCCTCCCTTGGACTGGGCCCATGTAAAGCGAACTCACTGTCTCTCTTTCCTTGTTCCAGAGCACTCAGGGGAGCACAAAAACAGCTCGAATGCTAATGTTGCTCTTCACACAGCACAGGGGCTGCAGGGGCATGCCACGTCTAGCACTGCCTTCTCCAGGAGCCCCTACCATGCATTCTTCTGCCTCTAGCAAATGCTGGCAAGGACTGATGTTCCAGCTCCTCACACCAGCACAAAAGTGAGCTTGGCCACATGGCATCTGGGGCCACAATGAGGACTCCCATCCTGGCCAATGGCATTCCTGTAACCGAGGTTACACCAAGCAGCATCTCTGCTCCCCTTCATTGCACTGAGCAGGGTAGTATGTGGGAATGAAGGAGATAGTGAGAGACTATGCTCCTCCCCAGACACTTCCGTCCACATCTAAGTTCGTGCCTCCCGTGCGCTGAAACGCAAGCAGCTCTTAGTTCCAAGATCAATCCACAAACATCGGTCTGATTTTCTGTTCTGACCTTTAAGCTACCTTTGCATTTCCCACAACCTCAGGCTGGCATGGGGCTGGTACAGAGTTCACACGAGTTAGAGCAGCCCTGACGCTGCTCTAACTTGCCCCTGGCTGCCCGAAGCCCCAAGGGACCTTTCTGGCAGCCAGGAATAGCCAGAGTACAGCAGGGTTTTAGTCATGCCCATTTTGTGTGGCCACGCCCTCTACAAAGGAAGTTACAAGGGTAGTAGAACAGAGCTGTTACACTGGCTCCCTGGGACACCATAGGGAATTCATCATTGGTAAGTGTCACAGGCTGGCTGGCCCTTTAAGGGGAGTCAGGCACATCCTTCCCTGTGACCTAGCAGTCATCCCTCAGCTGATCCTGGTATGGATTCAGTTTGAATTAGTGATCCCAGCTCTAGAAGGGTCAGGGAGACTACATGGAAAGGGAGAACTCACTCCAGGAGGAGAAGACCCAGGAGAGAGGAGCAAGGGGAGGAGGTCCTTCTATCTGGGAAGGATCTGATGAAGGCCTGCTGGAAGGAAGCACAAGGAGCAGGTTAGACTCCTGAGGGAGGAGCCCATAGGGGCTGTAAGAAGCAGGGTAGTCCCAAGAAGAAGCTGCCAGAGTCCCTGGGAAGGGGAAACCTGCTAGGAAGAAGCAATGTAGAAGACCTCTGAGGGACTGGGAGCAGGGGGTAATGAGCAGCGGACTTCAACGTAGCCCAAGAGGGGCAGAAAGGTTTTGCTTTGGATCTCCAGTTGGTCTTTTGTTACTCCGCAAGGGGACAGAACTGGGAAAGAGACCTGGCCGGAGGGCTAAGCCACAGAAGACATAGCTGGCGATAGGCCATGGCAGTGGTCAGTGGGGGCACTGGAGATGAAGACCCTTGCAATGCCATGCTCTCATGCCCGGTAGCATGGTGGCCCTGAGTGCCACTGCTTGCAGCCAGTGATGTAAAGGTCTGTACCACAACAAAGAACTGGGCCCCAGCAGTTTGACTGGCTCTGCTATCATATCTTTAAAGACAAATCCTTTAAATTACATACACAGGAGGATCCTGCTAAACAAAAAAATCCTTGTTGCCATGAAGTGTTCTCTGAGTAGCTTCACTCCCCTAACAGGCTTGGCTCTGTTTCAAAGAGTCCAGGCTGTTTTAAGAAGAACATTTAGATTTTACACACAAGTCATGTCTTTGTTTAGCGGATCTGTTCTTTAATCAGGTCAGGTAGGCACTCAGACCTTACAGTGATCAGGGCCATATAAGTACCCGCATAGGTAGTATTTATTTCTTGATGTCTTGAGAAATGTATTACTTTAGGAGGAATTTCCTTCCCCAAGGACTGATTGAAAAGCACTTCATTGTATTTCAATAAAGATATTATCGGAAAAATGCCAAAGAAAAATATTTTAAGAGGTGTTTTCCTTTTAGAAAAATAAGATTGAGATCAGTGTTCTCATTTAACATTTTAGTGACCTCTCGTTTTGCTAACTCCATAAGCTTTGGCTAGGTGATGACTATACAGAAGTGGCCAAATCTTCCTGATGGACACCTGCAATGCGGCTTATAGCGGCCCTGGAGGGTAAAATTCATTGCTGTTCAATGAGCCAAGAGTGCACTCTTAAGGCCAGGGCATCTCTTAAGGCTCACAGAAGCCCACATGTTCTCCCCACAGGAGTTGTCTGGCCTTAAGGTGATGCTATGTGTACATTTCAGGCACTGTGTATGTTTTCTAGACTGAACTGTCATGGAATATATCCCAGTATCTTTCTGCAGAAATAGAAGTGAACTTTCACAGATGTGTAAATTTGCAGCTGAAGAATCAGTGCAGGAGCAGATGAGGCTAATTGTTGCCTAGGCTTCATTGGGAGTAGCAGCCACCCAGGGTGTCAGAGACTAAACAATATCTTTGGCACTTAAGTGACTATGTAGCCCCATTTGCTTGTTTAGAGGTATCACCATATTAAGATCTGCACAAAAACTGTAGCTTTGATACCAAGGTAGCAGGCACCTTACACAGAGTACCACTGAACAAAAGTCTTGACTGATTCCCCAACACTCGATGAGTGGAAGAACATGGGATATTGTAAGTGGAACACATGTAAGAGAAAGGGGACCCCATCTGAGGGGAAAGTGACTGAGCACACAACATATTCAGCTCAGCTGGACAATAATGCGCCTTCTTACAGCCACATCGGCAACAACTGAAAAGCAAGAGACAAAATGCTCAGGATAATCAGTAAAATCTGCTGCTGAGAATGTGCAGAGGAGGTTTCTTGTGGAGTCATTCATTCACAAGTTCAAGATTTACAAAAGGATCAGAGAACAGGAAAGGACGACACTTTTTGCCCCGTAGTGCCTCCGTGGGAGTAATTGACTTGCGCTAGGTTCGTTTTACCGGTATGCTGCCAAAAGTTCTGATGTATTGGCAATCAATCAGTTTAATTTATTCCCTTGGGTGTTGTCCAGGAGTAGAACTGGTTAATGTGTTCTTGCATCTTAGCCGAGGAGGGCACATCTGGAGAGTAACAAAGTGCATTGGGTGCTGGCTGAAATAATTATTAAAGCATTATCCTCACTTTTTTGTCCAGACTTGGACTAAAGAAAAGGTTGGTTTTGTTTCAGCTGCTGATTGCTGCTAATGGATACAAAGCCCCACCCTTTTATATTAATGGGTCAGTGCCCAAAACATACCCAGTACTAGCCAGTTTCACATAGTTTAGACAGGTGCTCCTTCTAACACATGAGAAATACAATCTGACATTTTAGAGTCAAGTTGTCTTGCTTAGAGTTTAGAAGCAGGTGTCACTTTCACTAATACTCTCAATGGCTGTGAATTTGAGTTATGCATAATGCAAGAGCTAGGATTTGGGAGACTGTGACATTACCCAGGGCACAATCTAGACTGATGGACAGCTGTGTCCCCTGAAGTCACCAACCTGGGGTCCCTTTTACACTGCGTTGCGATGAGAACAACGACTCCTGGTCTGTTCTCACACAGCCTTCAGCATATAAATCACTCCCATCTGTACTGTATGAGTGCTATAGCTAGCCAGCCATGAATTACACTGCAGGGCAACACAAGCAAATTGCAGGACCCAGACTTTCCTCCAGAAATTGCATCTTGTAGTGCCCAGCATCTTCATTGACAATACAACTCATATAGAGTCAGTCATTTCATGAACAGAAAATGATATGCACAAATCCTGTTATCCCAAAAGAAGTTTCCCAAACTCATCAATCCAAACACGAGTTTAGCTAAAGCAATAAAACAAGTTTATTAACTACAGAAAGATGGATTTTAAGCCATTACAAGCAATGAGGCATACAAGTTAGCATTAGTTACAAGAAAATAAACGTTACAATGCAATTAATATCTAATTTAACAAGCTAAATGGATTGAAAGCAAAAGTCACTCTCGCCACATGCTTCAGAAGACTTATTGGCTGGATTCCTTTCCACCAGGACCCTTCCCCCAGTTCAGTGTTAATTCCCTTGTTCCTCAGATGTTGCTGAGGCCATGAGCAGGGAGAAAGGGAGAAGTATTTTGGGGTATCTGTTCCCCTTTCTTATCGTGCTCTTTTTCTTTGAAAATCCTCTCCAGCTGAGGTTCAGGAGACAAAAAGTCTTTGGGGACCAGAACTCCTGTTTCTTTGCCAAAATGTAGAGTTCTTCGCCCACCCTTTTTCCTGCCAAAGAATGGCCACGTAAGCAGGCGATAGCCCATTTGATTTTGTTGACATCTGGCTGAGGTGTCAATTTGCCTCTTCGAAGAACTGGTTTATGCCTGCTTCTCTAAACTTGGAACATGTCTCCGTAATGTTGTTCGGTAGAATTTTAGAACTTTACATACAATGCTGCCACCCCTATTTTACCAGGACAATAACGATCAGCAAATTGAGTTTTCACATGATACCTCACAAGGCATATTTTGAACAAAATCCATTACAGTTTTGCGAAAAGGGTGAACATAGGGATACAGACGGTTACAGACACAGTCCCTGGATGCCTCTGACACAGCTGCTTCTGGACCCATAAAATCCTAGATCGTTTAATGCTATCTGAATTTAGAGAAGAAAGTGGGCAGTCAGAACTCTTATTCCAAGGTGCTGTGCTGTGTTATGGAGTTCTGATTCCATATGTGGTTCCGGTTGCAAGTGGAGTGACTTTGGCAAGCTTGGAAACCCAGCATCTGGTGAGTATATGACTAGAATACAAAATTACCCCATGGAGAAGAAGGATGGTCTTGTTGTTAAGGTACTGACCTGGGGTTCAGGAGATGTGGGGTTAAGTCTGGCTCTACCACTGACTCACTGTGAGCAGGCTACTGAATCTCCATGACTCAGTTCTACATCTGTAAAAAGGGACAATAAACCTTCCCTTTTTACTTTGTCTGTCTCGTCTATTTAGACCATAAGCCCTTCAAGGTAGGGACTCTTGTTTACTCTGAGTTTGTAACATGCATAGCTGTTGGGGTCTCTAGATACTATTGTAATACAAATAATACTAATGAAGAAAATCTCCTGCGCTCCTGAGGACCCCCCATGTGACCTCTGTGTTAGAAGATATTGATATTAATGCTTTCCATGTCAGTTGTGTGCAGGGGAACAAATGAACATTGCTTTAAATATATTTGATAGACATTCATTCATTTATACTGAGGATAACGATGGACAACACTCAGCCCCAATTTGTCCTGACTTCTGCGTTGGCATAAATCTGGGCCTAGAACCTGTGTTTGCATGTTAAGTCAGCCATTAGGCAGAGGTAGCATGGCCATCCACAGATTCTCCTTTGCCTAGGAACCCGTAGGGGGTCAAGGCAGCTCCAAAAAGAGGGCAGTGTTGTCCAGGAAGGCAACATAGCTAGGACAGGTGGGAGAATGTGCTGATTCATCACTTCCCCAAAACAGCCTCTCCTCCTGTGGGGCTCATTAATAGCCCTATGGCTTAAGGCAAGTGAGCCCATGCAGAAGTCCACAAGAGAAGGAAAGAGAGTGAGGTAATCTCTTGCTGCGGTGCAAAGGATAAGCCTGGCACAGGGAAGTATGTGCCCGCTTTGGTGAACATGGCCCAACCAGCAGAACTCATTCGCTTTTAAAAATGTATCTGCAATTAATATGCCCATCCCTCAGATGGGCAGCTCCATGGGTATAGCGTTAGTGCCGGTCTCTACTCAGAAGAGGCCTAGGACTGGAACAGGGAGGACAGACAGGCAGTGGAAATTCTGGGTGGGCCTCAGGACTGGAGTAAGCGTGAGGAAGCCAACAAATCAGAGCAGAGGTGCATCAGCACCTGGACTAGCATGGCTATGAGGAAGGGCAAGGATTATGGTTTAGGATTGAGGTGTATCAGCAGAGCCATGCGTGGGAAAGTTTCCAAAATCTGCATGCAGCATACTTGGTCTAACCCATTGTTTGCCCTTCACTTTCCTAAACACTGAAGCAGATATTAAGATTTAAAAGCCCATTCTTTTTCCAAATCATTACCCTTTGCCACCTCATCGCTGAGGCAATGTAACATACCACAGAGCTGTGTATATGCTGATACATACTGGAAGATAAAAAATAAAAAAGGATGGGTGACCTTTTCTAGTGGTTACAACAAGAGGCTAGTTGCCAGGTGGATCCTCGGTGCTAATCATGGTGTGCCCATTGGCTAAGTTCTCTAATTACTTTTTCCTGCAGTCAACTGAGCTAGTAAGATGCAGGTGTTTCAGCGAAAACCCATATATCTGAGCCAAACTTTCCTTGGGAAATAGCTATAGAATAAAACATGTTCCGCCTTTTTAAAGGTGGTGTTACTACTGCTAGGGAAAGGTACATGAATAAGGTGCATTTGTCTTATTAAAGAGCCTACAGTCTTTTAGGCATCTGCGGGGGAGTTAATCATAACATTCTGGTCAAATTACAATTCATTTAATTCCATTCTGCTGACCTAAATTTCCCCCACTTAGATCCAAGTGTTGTCTTCATTTCTTAACACAGCTGTTGTGCAGCGTTACAGTTGTAAGCTGTTTAAACTGCTGCCTTGTTTCCCATCAGAGGTGGCTGCATTTCAGTAGGGGCTGCCAGTGTTCCTCTGTGTAATTTACATATCACTGTCAAATTTGGAGGACACTTTGAGTTCTTCATGTTTCTCCTGTTTTCCATCTGACTGATTCTGTCTTAGAAAACAACACATGTATTCCTCGCCCCTTTTCTCAAGATAAGGTAGCTTGTAAACATATATCATTCTTCTTCTTTTTGAACATATATTCACTGCATATATTCTTTTCACTGATGTGAAAGAATGACAGAGAAGTTTCCTCCCCCATTTATCAACCACTCTGTGTTATAAGATCATTCCCTAAGATGGGAAACAAATGTTACAGGCATAGTTCTCAGTCAAAAAACCCTATACATATCTCTGTCCTGGATTTAAAACAGCCTTGTATCATTGTTGGTTATTTTATTGATTCTGTCTTTCCCTTGTTAGAAGAGAAGGATTTCAGGGATATGTTTTGCAAAAGTTTAATTCATAATCAAACTTCTATTCTGAGCCAGTTTAGTGACATAGTGCTTAGATCTGTTAGAGAATGCATTTGTATATTAAAAGCCAACTATTTATAAGGAAAGCTAATGAAGAGGGAATTGCATTTACAAAGAGAAGCTGAAATAGGGCCTTGGTTCTGATCAGTGCCACCTGAAACAAGATTATTAGAACTGGCTTCTGATACCCTCACACTGAGTAACACCTTTCTCTGTGAATGGCCAAATTGAAACCAAGGGGACTAATGCAAACTGAGGTGCTACACAAGGGGAGTAAAGAACATCAGCATCTGGTCCGTAATGATTAGATTTTTCAGATTTAAATTGAAAAAATACTGGATCAGATCCCCAGCAGGTGTAAATTAGAGCAGTTCTATTGACACCAATGAGCCAGGTGCTTAGCTGGTGTAAATTAGTGTCACTACTTTGAGGTGTAGATCCACTGAATTCAGCAGAGCAACATCAGTTGACACCAGCTGGGGATCTGGGCCAGTGTGTGCATGCTTTTAGCAAACAGAGGCTTCTGGCAAACAGAGGTTAGGGACACTTCAGAGCTTGGTTTTGCATCCTAGCCATCCTAGCTAATGGCCATTGATGGACCTATCCTCAATGAACTTATCTAGGTTTTTTTGTTTTTTTTTAAACCCTGTTATATTCTTGATCTTCACAATATCCTCTGGCAAATAGTTCCACAGATTGACTGAGAATCGTGTGAAGAAATACTTCCTTTGGTTTGTGTTAAACCCACTGCTTATTAATTTCATTTGGTGACCACTAATTCTTGTGTTATGAGAAGGAGAAAATAACACTTCCTTATTTATTTTCTCCACACCAGTCATGATTTTATAGATCTCTGTCATATTTCCCCCCCTCCCCACACACACACAGTGATCTCTTTTCCAAGCTGAAAAGTCCCAGTCTCATTAATCTCTTCTCATATGGAAGCTGCTCCATACCCCTGATCATTTCTGTTGCCTTTTACTGTACCTTCTCCAATTCCAATATATCTTTTTTTGAGATGAGGCAACCATCTTGCATGGAGTATTCAAGATGTGGGCATACCATGGATTTATATACAGGCAATATGATATTTTCTGTTTCATTATCTATCCCTTTCCTAATGAGTCCCAGCATTGTTAGCTTTTTGGACTGCTGCTGCACATTGGTTGGATGTTTTCAGAAAACTATCCACAGTGACTCCAAGATCTCTTGCTTGAGTGGTAACAGCTAATTTAGATCCCATCATTTTATATGTATAGTTGGGATTATGTCTCCCAATGTGCATTATTTTGCATTTATCAACACTGAATTTCATCTGCCATTTTGTTGCCCAGTCACCCAGTTTTGTGAGATCCCTTTGTAATTCTTCACAGTCTGCTTTGTACTTAACTATCTTGAGTAGTTTTGTATCATCTGCAATTTTGCCTCCTCACTGTTTACCCCTTTTTCCAGATCATGTATGAATCTGTTGAAAAGTACTGGTCCCTGTACAGACCCTTGAGGGACACCACAATGTACCTCTCTCCATTCTGAAAACTGACCATTTATTCCTACCCTTTGTTTCCTATCTTTTAACCAGTTACTGATCCAGCAGAGGACCTTCCCTCCTATCCCATGATCGCTTACTTTGCTTAAGAGCTTTTGGTGAGGGACCTCGTCAGAGACTTTCTGAAAACCTAAGTACACTATAGCCACTGAATCACCCCTGTCCACATGCTTGTTGAACTTCTCAAAGAATCCTAGCATATTGGTGAGCTAGAAACTTGACCATAGAACTAATGAGCCACTGAGGCTCCCACTGAAGTAATCATTTTCTGGGGCATTTTTTTTGCTTCCCATGACAACAGAACAGGGACATCAATTCCAAAACAATATAAAAGCACCCCCGGATTACACCATTACAATGTGCTCTACGTGGGACGGCATCTTAATTCTATCCAGAAGCATGTAGAATGCAGCAGCATCTACCCGGCTGTGAGCCCATGACACTAGTGCTATTTGCTCTGGCTGTCTGTTGGTTCCAGGTAGTATTAATAAAGTGTTGATTTTGACCTATGAATCTCCAAAAGGCTTGGGAACTATTAAGCTGAGAGACTGCCTTTCTCTCAATTTCATCCTGCCAAGTTGTGGTGCAGAAACACCTGATCTCAGCCCTGCTGATAGAAGAGAGAGGGGGGTGGCTGGCAGGACATTATCTGTGCATCTTTGGAAATTACACCTCCCCACCCCTGTAATAACCTGAGTTCATTGACCTTTTGGGAATACCGTATAGGTCATTTGTTTCTTTAGCTGAGGGAACAGGAAGACTCTTGTGGGAGACTTTAATGCCAGACCATTGTTAGTTGCTGTGAATTGTTGTCTAATGGATGAAGGGATTTAGTGGAGTTGTCTGTTACGTAATTAGCTATTTCAGACATCATCGGGAGAGCCTAGAGCAAGAGACAGAAACTCCTTTCAGGGCACAAATCAAAATAAAGAACTGCTAAGGGGCAGATCCTGAGACAGTGTTAGACAGTGCCGCACCCTGTGGAATGATGCCCATTTCCCCAACCTAACAAGCGAGGCATTCATTTCAGATATTGCCAGTGCGAAGGACCCTTTGTTCAGGATGGTCTGAGTAAAACTCAGCAGCAAAAGTCCGTCTGGACTCTGAAAAACATAAACAGCAGATGAAACAGGTTACATTTAGTGAGTGTCTTTATGTAACTCAACAAAGGGAGAAAAAACAACACACACACAAAACAATCCCTCTTTCTTCGATGTCAAGGAGAAGCAAGTTCCAGCACTGTAAAGTCAAAGATTAAATAAAGAGAAAATGCTAAAGGCACGCTGCCATGCATACAGTAGACCTGTGTACAAAATGTGGAGTGCACACCGGCAGGGATGTAAATGCCGTGGGGTGGGCAGGAGTCTGACACATGGCACAGGAGATGTCCGCTCAGCTTTGTCTTCAGAACTGTATTTTTAGACCATTCTTTTATGTAATTTTGGCTGTTTTTAATAAGACGGCCTTACGCAAACTGGCATTTGCCTTGCAGAAAACTTCTTCACAGGTCAAAGTACAAGGAAAAGAGCACTGAAGCAGCTGTGAAGACTTTGTGAAGCACAGGACTCAGCCAAGTATGATGCAGCTGATTTGGAGAAGGTCAGAGTATGTGAACATTAGTATGGTATGAAGTCAAAGGCCTGTCCACCCGTGTGCAGACAGCTAGCGCAAGGCATTTAAGGCTGGTCTAGAATTCCAGGGCATTTCAAAGTATATACATCAGCAGCATGTCCCGCAGCTCCCTGTTTCCTAGATTTGTCCAAAAGATGCTGACCAGCTTTACTTGATCATTTATTTGAGATTTGAGTGGTGCGTAGACCAGGTGTCAACTTTCTGCATTGGGGTAAATTTCACCCAAGGAGAGAGCTTCCATGAGCTGTCACACAGTGAAAGTTTCAGTGGTTTCATCTGCTTTTGCCAGGTCTTCTAAAGATGAGACTCATAAACATGTGTCACCTACATTAATTCTTCCTTGCATCCCAATGCCCTTGTGTGCGCATGCACACACACAGAAACACACACACACACAGAGGTCCGTTTAGAACCCACCAGCCAGGAATTTGCACAGCCTCACTTTCCCATTCCATGTTGCTGGGGAACTCATGTCTTGGTAACCATAGGTGGGCATAGAAGCCTGGCATGGGATTTACTCTGTTCCCACCTAGAATTACAAACTAAGAGATTAAGGCTTAAAGCCTACTTAGTTTACTTATGTAAATTAGCTTTTCTTTCACATCAGTGGGGACTACTGATAGGTGAAATTCCTCCCTGTGGACTTCAGGCGGGGTCCACACTGACGGCGGCAAATTCGTCGCCATCACATCAATTGCTCTGGATCAACTGAGCAGTCTGTATAGGCGCACTCAGTTGATCCAGGAAGCGACGCAGGAAAACCACCTCGGTAAGTGTGGTAGCACTGCATCGAAGGGAGCGCTGTATGGACGCCGCGCAGAGGAGATGCTGCAAAGTCGACGGGAGATACGCAAGTGATTTACGTCACTTGCATATCTCCCGTCGACTGCCGCCAAATCGCAAAGGTAAGTGTAGACTGGGCCTCAGTTGTGCTTAGCACTCATGCTAGCCCCCTGCGTGAGGGTGAATTTCATCTCAAGGGAGCAGGGTGAGCAGGGTTTGAATAATAAGCGGTGCTCTCATTAACAGGCAAACAAAGTGCTTAGATGTCCCGGTAATATGTACTTTAGAAAAACCAAAAATACACAGATCTGATACACAGAATCTGACCCCAATCTTTTAGTGATACAGGCAGCCAATCTGTTCTCTGTGTAGTAACTATGGAGAGCTAGAAAACAACCAAATATTGCTGCATGGAACCTTAAAAAATATATTCTTAGGAATGACCTAATTACATAAACCTCTCAAAGAAGGTAAGTCACCTAGGCAAACAAAGGTGCTTTATTTTTAGCCAGCCATAATTTAGATCACAGGGCTATTTTTACCAACAGGCTGCAAGCAATTTGGAACTCAGCACCGGGAAAACTAAACTATAATTATTTTACTCAGTAAAACATAAATGCAGGTTTGGTTTGGTGTCTCCCCCCTCCTCCATCCTTATTCTGCACGCCGGTGTGTGGAAAATGCATCTAGATTGTGCAAGGATACCATCTGGGGTTCATCTTTTTGAAGTCAAATCTATCTCTTGGATGAAGAAAGAATAAAAGAGAGAATCTCCACCTGCAGTTTCCTAGCATCTGATGTCAGTAGCATGCATAGTCCTGGATCCTACATACTTGCCAAATGCACTATTAAAAAATAGATCAAATGCTTTGCTGGCATAAAAGGACATGGCTCCTTCGATGTCGGTGGAGCTACCCAATTATACCAGCTGAGATTCTGGTCTAGTAATTCCTAATGCCCCTTTCTGTCAAACATCATAGTACAGATATCCATGCTCCTTTTCCCTGAAATCCTCCTCCCTTTTTATTGCATCTGATGTCTGGGTAGCTGACGTGAGCTGTTTATGCCAGACAGCTCTGGGGCAGGCTTCATTCAGGTGTCTGTTGATTTTAGTCCAGGCTTTGCATGCACAGAATAGGTGGATAACACACAATGGCATGAGTCACGTTGTGGCTTCTTTCTAAAAGCAAAAAAGTATTTTTTTTCCTTTTTCCTCTTCTATTTGATGAATGACTCAGGAAATTGGTTTTGAGATATGGAGTGTTTCATGCAAGATCTCTAGATCACACATGACCTAGACTCATAGTAAACAAATGTGTCTCCTTCGGTCTAGGAATTTATGCCATGTTTGTCAGGATGGCTTCTGAAATCCTTACAAAAATTATCATACAGTCAACAAAGAGTCTAAGCAGCACTGATCTTCGCTTTCCTGGGTCCATCTCTAGAATATGTCGATATCAGGGCTTTTCCTCTGTATTATCTAGTTACTCTTCACCCAGGGGGTGAAGGTGTTTACCGTGGGACAACTATGGAAGTCGAATGTTTGAGGAATGTTTAGTGATCCATGTGAAGTGAATGAATGAGCTCGGTCTGGTTTCTAGGGGGTATATGTCCACATCACAAAAACTACCACGCAGTCTCATTACAGAAGCCAAGGATTCAAAGGGCATTTTGACTCCTACAAGTGGGCAAGGCTAATGGACATTGGCAACAGGCTTGTACCTGTTATGTGAACAGATGACTCCAGGGCCAGCAAGCTCATGCTTTTCATTGCAAAACCATTATTTAAATAACCAATGTAGCGGCAGAGTTTGGACCAGATATGGTCAAAACACCAGCAGTCTTCTGTTCCATAGGATCTGAGACAATCCCTCTGACGTGGAATTACATATGTCCTGGTAGACTGAGTTTGTACTGAATCCAGCCTGTCACTCTGTCGGCAATGATGCCTAGCTGCTGTAATATGCCAGTGCTAAGGGGAGTGGCTGGCATTCATTTGTTTTAATGAGAGGGAACTTTCATACATGGACGAAACATAGAAAAAATGTCATATCAAATATAAATTCACTTGCCTTTTATGTAGATTTCAGTTTCCCCCCTGCTGTCCTCTTTGCTAACAAGTGAAGCTCTGGCACATAAGAGCTTTGGCTAAGTTAGTGAATTGGGGTGTCTTGATTTTTGATTCCCCAAATAGAGAGACTTTAAAGGGGACTGATTTTTAAGAAGTGCTCAGCCAACCCCTTCTGAAAACCAGGTCCCTTTTAGTTATCTCAAGTTAGATGCCCAAACACCGAGGTACCCCAAAAATCAGTACTCATCTGTGAAAGTCTTGTCCCTTGTCTTCACATTCTGACCTTTGACCCTCACATGCCATCTTCTCGTTTTTCACATCTGACCCAAACCTACTGAAGACAATGGAGAGACTCATTGTTTGAACGGGATTTGGAGCAGGACCATAAGCCCTGCAGTGAAATTTATAGGGAAGAATTTGTGACATCACAATTACTGGCACAACAAGAAGCTGACATGACAAAAGCAGGACTTTTTCTGCAGTGTCCGCCACATGAGGCAACGTCAGGGAAGTGAGAGCTGAGTGGGGCGAGTCAGGCATCGATTTTCAAGAGCAACAGGAGGATTTGCACTATTACTGGCCAAGATCAAATGGCTATTTTTGGCAAATGGTCTTTAATACTAGTTTTCCCTCCAAAAGCCTTTTTCTGCTATCTAGAGGAAGGCCTCAGAGTACGTAACTTAAAATACAACCACCTGGCCTTGGGATTTTGATCAAAATTACATAATTAGAGGAGGTGTTTGGGGAGTTAATATTACAACTTAGCTAAGGTCTGGCTGATTGTTTTAGTTGCCTTTGATCATTGCTAGGAGTGGAGGGTTGTTCTAATCACCACACACATACAGTATCCATCACCAGTGAGGCCTATCTGTCTCATCTGTGTATGAAGAAGGCCCACTTTTGATAAACTGTGAAAAGAAAGATGAACTGTTCTAATGGAAACATTCCCCCTTTCCGAGTTCCTCTGTAGCCAATATTCAATTGGTTTGACCCTTTCCCCTCTTGAGATGGGCTGTAATGATTCCTGCAGATTGGGTTGTTCCATGGACAGTAGGAAGACACAGTGCTAGATTCTCTGCTTGGCTGAGTTTACACGTAATGAAGCAGAGGAGGAGCCATTAGAGAAGCAAATACGGCTACTCTCAGTGCAGACTGCTCTACCATATGTCAGCTGGCAATAGTCCTCAAAGGTTTGTTCATCAGCTGAGCAAAGCTGGAGGCAGAGAACTCTGGCCCCTCTCCTTCCCCTTCCAACCCCAAACAGGCACCCTGAAACAGTCTTTCAGCTTCAAAGCCTGCCTACTTGGGAAATGGCTGCCCCCATCTGAGGGATATTGTCTCCCATTAAGGATGTTCCACCAGCACAGAGAGACTTTCCACTCAGTTCGTCTTACTGACTAGTAGGGAAAAGGGGAGAGCATAGGGAAGAGGGCCACCTCCTTGCATCATAGCAACAGTCCCTGCCCTAAAGAGCTTGCAATCAAAATCAACGAGAGACAGAAAGGGTGAGTGGGGAAACTGAGGCACAGAAAAGCAGAGTGATTTGCCCAAGGTCACATGCTGGTCAGGGGCAGAGCCAGAAATAGAACCAAAGTCTAACTCCCAAGTTCAGGGGCCTATCCACTAGACCAATATTTCTCAAAGACTGGTCCATGGATCGGCGAGGGTCCCTGAGATTACCCTGACACAGTTTAGGAGGGTATCAAAAAGGTTGACAAACAGTGCACTAGACCACACTGCCTCCCAAATTAATTTCTTGGCCTTGAAATATTTTTCAGGCAGATGGCAGATTCTAACTTCTTTGACTTAGCATGACAATGTCACCAGAACATTCGTGGAGTTCTTCAGTCACATAGCATGGGTACCAGGACTCCAACCACACTGCATGCACATTTTGTGTTGGTTTGCTGGGCTCTGAACTGTGGTGACCAAACTTCTCTCTCCTTCATCCCTCGTAAAATGATGTGTGTCTATTTTAATCAGGGAAAACTCAATCCAGTAGCCGTGGAAACAGGCAGGAATGAAATGCAGAGTTCCCAAACAACCCCCCTGGGTTTCATCATGGTCCATTTGAGGAGTTTCTTGAAAATACAACTGTTACATGAATGGAGGTAGTGAGACATCTGGGTCTAAGCCAAGCACTGACTTCTCTTGCTCTGTTTTGCTTCAGTCAAGCAAGACTACCTCCCCCCTTATATAGGAAATAACCCAGCTACCAGTTTCTTGACAGCTACATTAAGAAATTCTTTGTCGGATGCAGGTTCATGAAGTTTCTCCATTGTTTGGGTATGTGCCAGCCCTGACACGTACATGTGTTGGTGGCGGTGTATTCAGAATCCCAGCCCACAATCTGCCTGCCACTGTCCTAGGAGAATAATGGTCCTGACAGAGAGGCCAGATCTGGTGTCCTTTACTCAGGCAAAATCCTCAAGCTAGATCTACACTGCAATAACAAACCTTGGGGCTGGCCCAGGTCAGCTGACTTGGGCTCACAGGGCTCGGGTTGCAAAATTGCAGTGTAGATGTTCAGAGGCGCTGTGACGGGAGCAGGTGCCAGAGCCCGGGCTCCAGCCCAAGCCCAAATGACTACATTTCAATTTTATAGCCCTGCAGCCTGATCCCCGAGCCAGCAGACATGGGCCAGCCTCAGGTGTTTTGTTACAGTGTAGACGTACCCCCAGTGACCTTAAATGGCATTTAATTGAGGGATTGAGTCCAGAGCGCATGCAAACATCAGGGAGGGAAAGAGTTTGGAGTCATCCAGGGACTTTCTCCAGGCAAAGAGCGTTACCCAGAGGACATCACATGAGACAAGAAGGGGCTCCCTCTGCGGCAGTATGAAGAGGCTCAAATCTTCAGCCATTTTTCTGAGGGAGAGGGATGGACAGCAAAATGTCTCCATTTATGGTCCATGTGGCAACAGGAGTTGGGAGATTACCTGCTTCAGTAATTAGAGTTGGGGGTTTAGAACCCAGAGTAAATAACCAAGTTTTTTGTGGTTTTGTAAAAGGCTTAATATCTTATATTCATAAAGTACCTTTATAAAGTATATCTCAAAGCGTTTTTACAAGCTGCTCGTGTTCAGCCGGTGAAACTGAACTCAACAACCTCTGCCTGGGGCTAGGATGCAGTAGCCATTCTGCACTGGTTACATTATACAGAAGCAATGAAGAGGAGACAAGAAGAATAACTGGACTATTTTTGTAATGCACCAGAACCTCTCTACAGACACAGTCTCTGCCCCAAAGATCTCACAATACCCTGCCACTCAGGTGACCGTCCCCACCATGAGTGATCAGTAATGCACAGTCAAAGTGAACAGGTCATAAACCAACCCACAGCCTGAAATTTGTTCACAGAAGCTGGGATTTTCCACAGAGCCTAAGGGAGTTAAAAGCTTAAATACCACTGAAATTTATAATTGCAGCATTATCTGTTCAAAGAATCATGAATAATGAATACTTTGGCAAAAATCAACAGTTGTTTGTGAACAGAACAAAGGGCTAAATTAATCATCTAAATTATTTGCAGAGAGTAATTTGACCAGCTCTACTCTGCACAAAAACATTGGATTGGAAGGCACTGTGCAAACTAGATCTATGTATCTAGGTATTTATAAAGTCTTTGGTCACAGTGGTATCTGGGCAGTAAAACAATGCAATTAGCTAGCTGGGTAGTCAGATGGCAATCCTTTTCCTCTCTGTGTATGTAAGCAGATATCTCCATGTTCAGAAATCTCATATATATCACTAGTTGTTTGCAGTGTGATTGTAGCCATGCTGGTTGAAGGATACAAGAGAGACAAGGTAGGGGAGGTATTCCACCAGGTCAGATTGGCAGAGCCCTGGGTTTTGGTGGGTTTTTTTTGCCTTCCTCTGCAGTGTAGGGCACGGGTCACCTGCTGGTTTGAACTAGAATAAATGACAGATTCTCTGTAATGTGAAGTTTTTAAATCAAGATTTGATGATATCAGTAACTCAGCCAGATGTTATGGGCCTGTTACAGAAGTGGGTGAGTAAGATGACAGAACAAGGAGCAACGGTCTCAAGTTGCAGTGGGGGAGGTCTAGGTTGGGCATTAGGAAAAAGTTTTTCACTAGGAGAGTGATGAAGCATTGGAATGAATTACCTAGGAAGGTGGTGGCATCTCCATCTTTAGAGATTTTTAAGATGAGGCTTGACAAAACCCTCACCGAGATGATTTAGCTGAGGATAGTCCTGCTTTAGGCAGGGGGTTGGACTAGATGACTTCCTGAGGTCCCTTCCAACTCTAATATTCTATGATTCTAAGTTTCTGTGGCCTGCGATGTGCAGGAGGTCAGAATAGATTATCATGATGGTCTCATCTGGCCTTAAAGTCTATGGCTGACTGTCATAGGTATTTACTCTCATTGGGAGGAAATGGCAAGGACCAAACCTTTGTTGCCTGATAGGAGCGAAGTCCTAAATTTTCAAACTTGACTAGTGAATTGAGTGCCTTACTTTTTCAGTGCCCAACTTGAGACACTTTAAAAGGGCCTGATTTTCAGAAAGCAGCAACACCTCCCAGAAATCAAGCCCATTTAGTATGTCTCAAAAGCTAGGCCCCCCAAAATTGTTAAGTCTCTTTTGAAAGTGTAGGCCGGAGACTGGGTGAATATTTCTAATCTCTCTAGATTCTTATAATGGGAATGATGACTCCTGTTGAACCTGACGCTCCTTGTGGAAATGGCTAAATGAGAGCTCTGCCAGGAAGGGACGTGTTCAGCTCCTCTCCCCCTCTGGCCTAGCCTCTGGCAGGATCATGCAGTTCTATTTCTTCGTCATCGGATTGTCCATCTTGTCTCATTTGCGTGATGGATGAGAATGAAAAGACCTCAACTCAATTCCAAGCCCTCAATAAAAATATTATTAACATCATTCACCTCCCACAGCACAGCTCCAGCTGCTCCTCTCTACTAGGCACTCACATGAATAATAAGATTCACAGCTTACACTAGCTAGAATTAATATTTATAAGGGATATTAACCCTATTGCTTCAGGGCACAAGCCACTGCCAACTGCTTGGGGTTAGAAAGAAGGTTCCCTTATGAGCAGGTTATTCCATAATTATCCAGTATGGGGGTTTCTTGCAATGTCCTCTGAAGCATCTGATTTACACTCCCCCCTCCCCGCATTGCCTTTGCCCCTTCCATCCCTCTTGTATTCTTTTCCAATCAACTTTCACCCCTCTGGGCGGCAGACCCTTGTCTAGACCTTTCTTCCCTTTCTTAACCTGACTTCCCTTCCCAGCATCATACCTGCTCTCTCCCTCCTCCATTTCCTTCTCCTGTCACTTTTTGTCCTCCTCTGCCACCATTTCCCATAGGCAGTGTTGTTGTAGCTGTGTCAGTCCCAGGATACCAGAGAGACAAGGTAGGTAAGGTAACATCTTTTACTGGACCAGATCTGAAGATGGGCTCTGTGGAAGCTTGAAAGCATGTCTCCCTGACCAACAGAAGCTGGTCCAATAAAAGATATTACCTCACCGTCTTGTCACCCTTTCCCATGAAACTTCCTCCCTCTCTTCCCCCCAGTCTTACTCTTGTCCTTTTGCCCCTACCTGACATCCTCCACCCAGTCCCTTCTCTCTCTCTCTCCCTGCCTGTCTTCATTCCTTTCCCCCTGGATTCCATTTCTCCCTTCATCAAACTGGAATCTGCCTTTCAAAAGCCAGGCACAGGGGAACTGTGGAACTCATGCCCTGGTTCCATAATGAGGCTTGCACATGTAGTCAGAACTAAACTTCATGGAGTTGTGCCCTGGCCAATGACATTTTGGGCACCTCCATTTTATGCCCACACAACATGATCATTCACTGCACGTAAAGTATTGTGGCAGTTGCCATGAGTAGCAGATTATGCCCCATCCATCCCTATATATGTATAATTTGGCAGATGAACAAATATCCCTCCCTCATCATAGTGTAACTCAACAAGTAGCTTGAATACCCCTCCCCCCATCCTCTACTTGTCATACTCGCCCTTAAAATCCCAGCTTTCCTGGCCTTCCATGTGTTCAGATCTTCTCCTTTAGCAACAGCTCTTTTAAAGAATTTAGTCACCTCCTTGACCCCTGAACTGAAAAGATGAATCATCTTATAGTCCTGCCACGCCACTTTTCCTTCTTTTTCTGCCCACCTCCTCCAAAAATCCTCTGGCACCTCTTTTCTATAGAAGTCAGTTCTGTTAACTGTCAGAGACAGACTGGATACTAGACTAGATGTTCCACTGGGCTGATCCAGGCTGGATCCCTTAATTATTTTAAATGAGTCAACCCTATTTTAGAAGAGACGAATCAGGCTGCAATATTTGGATCTGGGTCCAGATCTGGATTTTGAGTTCAAGGATCCATTAGAGAGCCTGGAGCCAGCTGCAAATTCACATCCAGGTTCAGATGCTGCAACATCCCCCACCTCCCAAAAAATTCCGGATTGTTGGGATTGAGGGTTTTGACTGCAGCCTATTGCTATTTTTCAGCTGTGTGACGAATGAAGAGGATCTTCTTCCTTAGCTGTACAGTTAGTTGAGAGGTGCTTAGATACAATGGTTCATGGATAGGAAAGGGGAGGGAGAGAGAATGGGTGGAAAAGGATCTATTGGCCAATGCTCCTACTTAACAGTTTTGTGATGCTAGAGTGGTCTAATGCAGAAGACAGAGGACACAATATCCTCCTTCTCTGGTGCACTATAGGAGGCATAGAGAGATCTGTGTGATCTGCTGAGAAATATTACAGACAGAAGTTACACAACAGCACTTCATTTGGGCATGTATAGGCCAGAGGTCCTGAGACCAGGCTGCCTCTCAGGACGCGACGTTCCCATCTCAAGGTAGGGGACATGATAATGAATATTAAACAAAGAAAATGTGTTCATGCCCAGTGCATCTGAACATATACAATATTTCTAAAACCACTCGAGCCTGTGGCTTCTATCAGATTGGCTTCTATCTGCTCTTATCTTACCCATTTTCTTTCTCCTTAATCTTTCCTTTACCACAAGCAGGAGAATGTAAAAAGCAGACAGGGGACTCAGGCCAGTTGTTTGCCCATGTATTTTAACTACCTTGCTTTTGCTCCCCTCCCTCCCACTGACCTTCCCATAATGATGATTAGATGTAGCCACAAAATGAAATAGCTGTTGGTTCAAGTGGAAGCCTTCTGTAGCCATAATTTGCGACATGCAATCAGGTCTTGTATAAAGCCTGGTAAAATATATAATCATATACCACAGTGATGGGTGCTCTGTAATGACCCGATCTAAAGCCCTTTAAGATCAATTAAAATCTTTCCATTAGTATCAAGTGGCTTTGGATCACGCCACAAATGACAAAACCTAGCAAAGTTTGTAGATTACTAGGTTCTATCTATGGAGTTTATGATGGATAGATGGGTGCGAACAAATTGGAGAGAGTCCAGAGGAGGGCAACAAAAATGATTAGGGGGCTGGAGCACAAGACTTATGAGGAGAGGCTGAGGGAAGTAGGCTTATTTAGACTGCAGAAAAGAAGAATGGGGGGAGGAGGGGGTTGATCGCAGCCTTTTACTCCCTGAAAGGGGTTCCAGGGAGGATGGAGCTAGGCTGTTCTCAGTGGTGGCAGATGACAGAACAAGGAGCAATGGTCTCAAGTTGCAGTGGACCACCATCTAAACCTGGTTTAGATGCCACCATCTAAGAACCACCATCATTTAGAACCATCATCTAAACCTGACCACTATCTCATTTGACTGAACCAGGATTAAAGGTTAGTGGCGGAAGTTAGGAGCAGGAATGACAAGAAAGCATTTTATATCACAACCCTGCCCATAGGCTTCTGCTGAGCAAACGTTCCAGAAATCCTTCCCTATGAACTTCCCCTGCCTGCAATAACTTATCATTTAGTTCGAAGGGTAGATTGAGAACACATGTAAATTGACACACATAAGCTAACAATGCTTCTCTGTAGCAAGCACTCCTGATTCATTTAAACATGACCCCTGAAATCTCAGACGGTGTTACTTTGAAATCCTCCCTTGATTCCTTCTCTGTATCTGTACCCAACCCCAGCAGCAAGTAACACCCATGCTGGGATTCATTTGTGTGACTCAACATGAATGAACATGGTACCTAAGATCACGTGTGTGATCTGTGCTCAATTCATATAATTGGTATCCAAGGTTACCAATTCCGACAACATCAGACTAAGGTTGCCCCTGTGCCACAACCTCTTCATATTCACATCTGTGAGTGAGAACCGCACTTTCATTCATAAAAACATTTCTCCTTCTGAACAGAATCTCGTGTGCAGTCACTATCCAGGGAACGAATTTCTCAGACAAAGGCGTTTTAACTTCTGATGTAGGACTGTGCGTAGTTTCGCCTTATACAAGGATTGCCAGCAACCAGCACAAATGCGTTACAACTATTCATGTGTGGTGCAGGCCGGAGTAGAGAGTGCAGACTGGCCCACAGTGTTCAATGCTTTAGCATGAATAACAAGGAAGAAACATAGGCACTCAGCACTAGAGCTGGGAGGGTCCTGTGGAAATAGTTGCAATACAGTAGAACCTCAATTTTATGAACATCAGTCTAATGAACGGCCCATTATGCAAACCATTTTTCCTAATAGATTAAAAAAAAATTTTTTAAAGTCACATAATGAAAGTGATGTCAATGAAGAACAAATCAATGTCCCTTCACATTCCTCTGCCTTCAATGCACTGGAAATCACTTTGCAGTGGTTAGAAGGACAGGAAGAAAGTGATTCAGTGAAGGAGACGGAAACTTCTGCACTGGGCCAGCTGGAATTTTGAGATGTTCAGTTTGAGGAACTTTTTGATTTTGTGAACTCCTCACTCTCCAATTAGTTTGTCAAACAGAGGCTGTCCTGTACTGGAAAATGTCTCTTTCCACATCGGGAACCTTTCAACATTTTTCACCAAAAAAAGAGAGCGGTCCACCCCACAATAGTTAATAGCCCAGTGAGTAGGGCCCTCAGCTGGGATGTGAGAGAATTAAGTTCAAGTCCCTGCTCTGAACTGAAAAATTCCTGACCTGCTTTACTCAGTGCTGCTTCTGCATGGGTCTAGAGACACCTAAAGCATTAAAGACAAATGCTTTTAAGCACACAAGCTACCAGGAGTGGCATGAACCTACAGTTCTGTGTGCGTATAGCAGGATAGGTGTGGCTAGGACTGTGAATAACCCACAATATTTACAAAAAGATTACCCTGACAAATTTTCAGTCCTGGGGATTAGTTCATGTGTTGAAGGTTATTTGCATAATGTGAAAAGCTAGAAAAACAGACTTAATAAAATTAAAAGTTAGAAGTTTGACATCCTTCTTAGAACTCAGGGGAGTCAGGAACACCAAAGCCCAGCCCTTGTGGAAAGACAACTGTGTGATTTTCCACTGTCATGTATAAAAATAAGCAAGGAAGGTATTGGGGGATCTTATTTTTATTTATGCATTTTCTGTTGACCAATTAGAAGGGGTACAGTGAGCTAAGTGTGTGTGCAATTTTGAGTTAGCGTGAAGCTTATTTGCATAGGAGGTTGTGAGGATTTCAACATGTGATGACTTGATGCTACTGGGTCTATTAAAACATGTTTGGATGCTTCCAAATAAGGGTTGGGTAAGGTCTGAGCTTTGGGAATCCCATGAAACAGTTGTCTAGCCTGAGTAGTGGGCATTTATCGATTTACAGATCACTTTTCCTCTTTCACTTTCCAGAACAATTTCCATCAAGAAAAGGTATGGCGCAAATAGTGAAAATGTACAGTGCGTTGATCTAAAATGGCAGCCATGTCTATCTCATTCCACAAAACATTTAACTATACAGTGCTTGTAAAGCACTCTGCGATCCCAGGATAAAGAATGCTGTGCAAAGCGTTGTATAGTCTCAGTGGATGAAATTCACCTTTGTGCAGATAGCTAGCATAATGCCTAGCTACCACTTAAGTTCCACTCAAATGCGAGGGATGAATTTCACCCTATGTTCTTTTTTTATCAATGCAATTAGAAAGCAGATCCAGAGCAATGTCCTTTGGCACTCTTCTGGTACTGGAACTAAATCAACGTCCGCCTCATTACCTCCCTAACATTCTGCATGTTACGCCACCCAGACTGCTTTGATTTCCCTTCTGTACAAAGAACAATAGATTCGCCAAATATAAAAGTTTAAAAAGGAGACCTTTGAAGAATCCATCTCTGCAACAGGCCATGGGAAAACAAAGCAGCACAGGCTTAGGAGATATATGGCCATAATGTACTGATTAAGGCAGTGTAATTAAATTCAGTGCTACAGATGTCAGTGAGGGAAGCTGTAACAATAAAGTCAGGTCCAGGTGTGGATGAGCTCAGTCAATCAGACAATAAGAATAATAGCAATAATCTTAATACAAAGGAAGGGGGAAATAAAACAGAGAATTACTGTATACAAGAAAGGAAGCCAGCAGGATACTTTCTGGAGAGAAACCAGCATCTTATACTGTGTTGTGTTAAGAAATCAATAGCTCTATTAAGCCTGGTTCTTTTACAATAATAATAAAATGGATCATTTCAAGTTCAAATGTCCATCATTTCAGGGTGGGTTTAAAATTCCCTTGCTAAAAATGAAATGCTCTAAATGAAAATACACTGTTTAGTCTGTGAGGCGAAATAAAAGGCATCAAGCCAACTTTCTCTCTGATATAAACTCAGTGAAACTACTTACATTATCATGCTCTAGCAACAATTCCAGGCCCGTCTCTATAATCTGTGTTATTTTCAGTTTTCCATTCTTCAGCTTCTCCCCTAACACAATAACCACAATTCTATGACTTTCTGAACCCAGATTTGCTTAAAGTTGTGTTAATCTCATTAAACACCACATCAAGCAATATTTAGACCCAAAGGAAGTCATTCCACCTGACTGTTTTTTCTCTCGGGACTAAGTATTCTAGGGAAAATAGTGTGTTTATGTCATAAACAGTGGGGGCATGCAGTAAATCTTGTCATTGCTGAAAAGTGCTACTTATTATTATTAAAGCTTTCCAGTTATTATTTTTCCTCCCCGCTTTGTTAGCACTCTCTCTGAATCTCAGAATCACTGGGCTTAATCCTGAAGACCTTAGTCCAAAATTTCATTGAAGGTGATGGGACTTGTGCAGGTATTGGCTGGATAAATAAAAATAAGGACATTGGGGCATGGCCCACCCTTTTGGTCCGTTTCATTTGGCAATCATTGGTCTTTTTCTTCGTGCATGTGCCATGGAATTTAAATCAATAGGAGCATTTCAGTTTACTTCCTCATCTGTGGCCCATTGCTGGGGCTGCTGCTGTGCCGATGTCATGGCAGATCTGGGAACTGGAGTGGTGTTAGCACGTCTGCGCATTACAGTAACACAGGGATGACTCTTGACCCTGGCTGTGTCCACAGTCCATGACAGTGAGGTAAAATGAGATCTTGAGGCGCTCACCTTTGGCAGATCCCATGTAGCTGATACTCTGCCTTTCCAAGGTGCACGCCAGCATCAGGAGCACTGATCTCCCTCCCTTATCTGGTTCCCCTTTGTGATTTGAGGAGATGCTGGGCCACCGTGGTGTTGATGCAGTCTGTGGGGCTGGAGAGACTGGATGAGCTGAGTGGCTGGAAGAGTTATCTTGACAAATGGAGCTGATGGCAAATAGCACACAGGGGCAAAGACCCTTCCCCAACTCTCAGGGAAGTGAGGCAGGGAAAGAGAAATCCCCCAATTTTCTGTGTCCATCGCCAACTCTAGTGTGGTCACCACCAAGGCCTTACAGTGTAGTGAGGGGGAGTCCTGCTTTCATATGCTACCATACTCCAAATCAGATACCTTCAGTGTTCTTCTGGGTCCTGAAAGAGTTCCTCCTTCCGGGCTCTGCTACGCTGGGATGTGGGCCTGTCTATCTAATATTTGAGGGCCCTCTTACATTACACATGAGACAGGAAAAGTTATTTGCTAGGCTGACATGTTACTTTGTCAGGCTAGATGAGAACACCCTTTGCTCATTCAGCCTCTTCCATTGCTATCATTTGCAGCAGGTTTTATTTTCAATGTGAACCCAAGATCAACCCATACAAGTTCCTGCCACTGCTTTTTGTGGGTTTTTTAGGGGGAGGGGATCTTTTCTTCTTCTTGTTCATTTGTTTGTGACGTTGGTTAGTTGGGAAAATGGTTTTGCAATGTTCTGTTTGGCTGTTAGCTAACAGTTCTTCAGAAAAACTAACATTTGAAAGTGTTTGAGGAAATCCTCTCCTCCCAAATTATAATGTTCTGCGAAAGTCAACTGTGCCAAAGAAAACCCCTTCATATGGAAATATCCCCAGAACCCCACTTGCAGAGTTTGTCCCAAGAAATTCCTCTGTGGAACATCCCTCAATTCAGCTGATCTGAGAATCCAAAACAAAAGAATTGACATAAAAGAACAGATCAATTGTCCATCTGATCTGATATCCTATCTGCATCCTACTGTGGATATGTGAGATGAAATGCAAAGCCCTTCATAATTCACCTAAATATGCAATGCCATTCCACAAAGGGAAATGTCTTCCTCACCTTCCATGTGTGAGCAGCTCATGACTTGAAGCACACGACAGACAGCCCTGGTGATTTCATCCTGTGCTTTGAAAATGTAAATGCTACCTAGTATTAGTGTTAATGTAACTGCAGATGCTATTCTTATTCATGCAGTAATAAGGGCAGAATCCATAGCTGGAGTTCCACCAAAGATTAATTTGATCCCCCATCTCTAATCATTCTTTCAATCTAAACTATGTCAGTAACATTCTGTGACACTGAGCACTCTACAAGTGTATTTTGTATGTCCAGAAAAAGTATTTCCTCTGAGTTTTCTAAAATCTGCTCTCTGTTAACATTGAATCTCCCCTTGTTCCTGGTTTTATGAGAAAGGGAAAATAGGAGTGCCCAGATAGTCTACCTCTGTCCCCTCTTCTCTCTTCCAAACTTTAATTGTCCTAGTCATTTTAATTTTTCCTTATCTTGACCCCTTCTCCCACTCATACCTCCAAGCATTTTCATTGCTCTTTGGTAGACATTTCCTGTTTCTGCTTAGTCTGTGTCCTTTTAGAGGAGCACTGACCAGTGCTGAGTGCAGTTCATTCCATATGTGGACATCTAATCACTTTACATATGAGATCCCATGAGGCCTCTCCTTAATGTATCCTAATTTGCTGGCTTTACCGTTGCCTCATCCCACCACCACCACCTGTTGTGGCTTGTCATAACCTAGTTTGGGAGCTCGTCAGGGCAGGGATTGTCTTTCTACTGCATAGCTGCACAGTGCTTAACACAATGGAGCCCTTGTCCTTGTTTGGTGCCCCTAGGCACTACCGCAAGACAGTATAATTTTGCTTTGAATCATACAAAAAACTGAAGTATCAATAATATTGGCATCAATATTCAGAACATGTTTATTACGTTCTAGCAACTTCTTAATACATCTTTTTCTTGGCTGATGCTGCTCACTGAGCAGACATCTCATTCACCTGGTCAACTCTTCCTTGTGCTAACGTATATAGTTCACAATCGGTCTGTTTGGAAAGACTTAGGTGAACCCTCCCCAAGGTACAAGGAACAAACTCCTCATTGTGTGTTCTTGCACACCTTCCAAATCACATCCCGAGATGAGACAATGGAATCCTCAGAGATGTCGTCTAGATCCTGGCTAGGAAACTCTCAGAGCTGCACTGCCAGGCCCAGTGGGAGAGAAGGGGCTAAGGTGAAGTCAGAACAATGGGGACAAAACAGAATACTAGATAAGTTGTGACAAATAAGGTTTCTCCTTCAGATGGATGTGCTGGGGCAGACAGAATCAGAGGGACTAGAGTTCCTAATGGAACTAGTGATGGGAAAAGTCAATACAAGTGGGAAGATGAAAATCATTTAGAGCTAGATTGTGCCAGGATGCACAAGGTAGGGAAGGACACAGAAGCATCTCTCTTCTTGATCCCCTGAACAACAGCAGTCTCTCTGTTCCCTTCCTTCCACCTCCTGGGGCAAAAGACACCCCAAATGCTGCAGAGGTGTAACTGATTCAAACGTAATAAACCTTTTTCTTGATAATGCCTGAGAAGGAATAAAACCCATCTCGCTCTGCAGGGCTAACTGGAGTAAAAGCAGCCAAAACGCTTTTCTTTTCTTTTTTTTTCTTGGTTGGCAGCTGTAACTCACATAGCCAGGAAACTGATCTGTGGAGTAAATAAAAGGGCCATTTTTACTTTTCAGAGTTAAGCCCAACTTTAAAAAAGAGGAGGAAAGGCTGTGAAAGTGAGAAACTGAATTGGATGTGAATTATTTTTAAGTTAAAATGTAGCTGATATTACTAGCTAACACTATTTCCTGCCGCTTTGATCAATGTCCTGATAAAGGATGTCAGAGCAGGGTAAATAGACTGCAAAATTCAAGACGTTCCTGTGACAGGAACAGCGTGGTCATTCCAACAACAAATGTCCTGATTATATTCACAAATTGGCTAATGAAGGGACCGGCCCAAAGAGGAAGCCTAGCCCACAATGCGGAGAATCGATGTGGAGAAAGCTGTCCTGGCTCATTCTGGAAGGTGTCAGTGGAATTCTGGCTTTGATTTCACATCAACATTGTCTTGTGAAATTTCAGAAGAAGACAGTAACATCCTTAATAGTAATGCATAGGCTCCTTCCCTAGGATCTTCTGCCAGCCTTGTCTAAAGTTGGCACAGATGGGGACCGGACAGTGACGTGCACATGGATCCCCTGTCAGGTCAATGTTGGTGGAACTCTGACCCTATCTATTATGCAGAAGGGTTTGGAGTGATGCTTGTTACACTTACATGGCACAGAAGGATTATCTCCTCCTTGACCTCCCAACACTGTAGTTGCTAAGTCTCAGGTATTTTTATTCCCTGCTGACATTGCCCAGAGGTTCTTGTCAGATTTGTTGCTATTGACCAGGAGTCTGTAAGATGGACTCTCCATGCCCTGTCAACTTCTAAATGGCTCAAATAATGAGGCTCTCAGATCAGATAATGCAGCTTTTGGTCTTAGAGGTGGAGTAAGAGAGTGTGAATGCCTCCATTGCCCTGGCTGGGTTTGATGGTCAGCATGAATATGGGTATCAGTGCAAAGAACAGCCAGATCTTCCACCCTTCATATAAAGAACAGCCTATTCTAGCTAACAATAAGGGGTATGAACACGAGCAAAGGGAACAATCCAAGATTGAAATGGATGTTTACAAACACTACTTTTGCTGTATTCAACCCAGCTCTAGGATCTACCATTGCAAAGGGCAGCCAGCCAGCCCAGCTACAAAGGGAGGTTTGACCATGCTCAAGCAACTACCATTTGACTTTGAGAAGGTGTTCTGAAGCTTCCATGAATATAACAATGAGACTACACTGGTCTGTGTGATTGATGAGCCCAGGCTATGTCCACCTTAGGAAAAAAGGTGTATTTTTAACAAGAGTTAGAATCCTAGTGTAGATGAGGCAAGCTGTGGTTTTAATGTGTCAGCCAGTCTAAGTAAACCCTAAAGGTAACTTGCCTCTTATTGAGTAATTACAGTTTTATTCTTTATATTTAATACTGATTCTTATTGAGGTGTACCTGAGGGACAATCTCCCACCTTACGTCCCATCACAGCAACTGAGATGCATGGCTGCCCGTTCCCAAGTCCCGTTTCTGGAATACCCTCCTGCCCGAGAGATGCTGGAGTACGTCTATGCCATCATTCAGGACAATCCTATAGACTATTCTATTTTCTCTATTCTTTGTGAGTGTCACATTATTTTATTTATTGCATCTGTGTGGAAGTGTTTCCCTTTGCTCCCTCTCTTGAATTATTTGGGCATGGTCTAGATAATACTTAGTCCTGCCACGAGTGCAGGGGACTGGACTAGATGACCTCTCGAGGTTCCTTCCAGTCCTATGATTCTATGTTGCCTTTTTTAATTGTAAATTACTGTATATTTTAGTTATGTTTTCTTATGGTACCCAGAGGCCTTTGGCCATAGGATCCCTTAAAAATAACCATGATTCATAACACTTCCTAGTAAATTCCAATGACGTGGTTTCTTAATCTGTAACAGAAGTGCAGGCATTCATCATATGTTTAGGTGAACTTAGTATTGGTGAAATGTAGTGCTAGCCAGACAGCCTGGGAGGCCTGCGTCCTGTTATCTGAACAATTATTATGTCATGGGGAGTGGCAGCACAAGTTTCCACTACATTGATCTGTCAAGTTGCCTCAGCTCAGCAGGGTCACTTCTAGGAGCAGGGAGATAACTCAGCCCCCGTGACCCTGCTCAGTTCTCAATCACTTTGATAAGGCTGCTCACAAGGGTGCCAGTCGGCATTTGCAATGTGGACTGAACTGAGACGACGCACTTTCATGGCCTGCAGTAATATAGTAGTACCTTGAGCTGAGCAACAATCACCAGCTAAATTAGTGCAGTGAGATAACTACCTGGAACGGGAGACCTCCAAGCTGCAGCAGGATGTGGCTTTTGTGATTCAGCTAGAGACATTCTTCCCCAAGTTGGCCCTGAACTAACACTAGCATGGTGTTACAAGGCATTTTATTTTGAATGAACTATAAAAATTAGGCCCAGGCCACTTGTGGTCATAAAAGATCCCATGGATTATTTTGCAAGAAGACAGCGTTAGCTCTGGTGTCCTAGCCAAATTCCAATCTGGGTAACTAGATTCTTCGTCCTTAAATCTCCTCTGCAGTATCAGGTGGATATGGTATTGTTCCCGTCTTGTCTGCTCTTACAGACTCATAGACTCAAAGGTCAGAAGGGACCAAGGTGATCATCTAATCTGAACTCCTGCACAATGCAAGCCACAGACCTCACCCACCCACACCTGTGATAAACCTCTAACCTATGACTGAGTTATTAAAGCCCTCAAATCCTGATTTAAAGACTTTAAGGGAGAGAGAGTCCACCAGCAAGTGAGCCATGCCCCATGCTACAGAGGAAAGCGAAAAAATCCCCAGAGCCTTTGCCAATCTGCCCTGGGAGAAAATTCCTTCCTGACCCCAAATATGGTGATCAGCTAAACCCTGAGCATGTGGGCAAGACTCACACAGTTATATTATGTTGCTCCCTGAGTACAATATTCCACTTTTCTTAAACTACTCTTTACCTTTTCATCTATCCAGAATTTTAAAGCACAAGTTGCACCTTATTTTCTATATTGTTTGGCTAACAGATTCCCTTGTGAAGTGTGAATATTTTTCATTTAATATTTAATTTGCCAGCAACCTAAATGATGATCTCAGGAGTATTTGATTTATTAATTAATGTTCTTAGTAAGGCTCTTTATCAATACAGTACATCTTATCAGAGAAGCCTTGGGAGTTATTTATTCCACAAAGTGGAAACTTTCCTCTCCCCCCTTCCCCATCCTGCCAAGGTTATGGCATTATGTCAGCTTCTACTGATTTTACGTGGAGAGTACTCACCCTTTTGGAAACCTTGGGCTTTCTTCAGGTAAGGCTATGTCTGGACTATGCTTTTGAGATGTGTAATAAATAGCAGTTGTGTCTAACTCACTTTATATGGACAGGACTCGTACTCTGTGTATGTGTTAGGGCATGTCTATACTACAAAGTTAAGTAGACCTAATTTAAATTGACATCCAGCCACCGCAGTAATTAAGTTGGTCAGTCATGTCCACACCATGCTCATTGTGTTGGTGGAATGTGTCTTCACTAGTAGTGCTTGCATCAATGCTCAGAGCAGTGCACTGTGGATAGCTATCCCAGACAGCAACTAGCTCAGGGGGTTTTGGGAAGGGCTTGCAAAGCCTCATGGAAGCAAAACATTGTCTCAGGGGGGAACGGGAACATGGCTTCAGCCTCCCATGATGCAGTTTCCTCTTTCCCTACCCTGATATCAATGGCAAACAACCCATACTTTTTTGCACCTTTTTTTAAAGCCTGGCTTAGCCGCACATGCACCATAGCCTAAGAAGCATGGACCCCGCTCAGCTGTGCACTCTTGTTGTGAGCATTACATACACCTCGCGCCTTAACCTGCAGTATTTCCAGAGCCAAGACAGAAGCTGCTGTGGAGAATATTGCAATGTCATTCAAGCAGCCCTGCTGCAAGCCACTGAACAATACAATTATCGGTTGCTGCTGGCAGTTGCACAGCAGCTGAACATGGTGGAGCACCATTTCTGGTCCAGGGAAACAGGCACCAACTGGTGGGTTCGCATTGTTATGCAGATATGGGATGATGAGCAGCGGCTGCCGAACTTTTGAATGCAGAAGGCCCCTTTCTAAGAACTTTGTGCAGAGCATTCCCCAGCTCTGAAGTGCAGCAACACTAAAATGAGGGCCACTCTGAAGCGAGTGAGAAGTGAGTGGTGATTGCTCTTTGGAAGCTTGCAAAGCCAGACTGCTACCAGTCAGTGGGGAATCAATTCAGAGTTGGTAAATCCAGGGTAGGAGCAGTTGTGATCCCTTTAAATAGGGCCATTAATTGATTTCTGCTAAGGAGGGTAGTGACTCTGGGCAACATGCAGGACATAGTGGATGGTTTTGCCACGATGGGATTCCCTAATAGCATTGGGGCAATAGATGACACAGATATCCCTATCTTGGCACCAGATCACCTTGACAAAAAGAATATAAACTGAAAGGGATACTTTTCAATGATGTTGTAAGAGCTGGTGGATTACAGGGGGCGTTTCACCAACACAAATATAGGGTGGTCATGAAAGGAGTTTGATGTGCATATCTTCAGGTCTGTTCAGAAAGCTGCAATCAAGGACTTTCTTTCCAGATTGCAAAATAACCGTTGATGATGTTGAAATGCCAATAGTGATCCTGGAGGACCCAGCATACCCCTTGCTCCCAGGGCTCATGAAGCCATACACTGGCCGCCCGGACAGCAATAAAAAGCGGTTCAACAACAGGCTGAGTAAGTGCAGAATGGTATGGAATGTGTCTTTGGACGTTTAAAGGGTTGCTGGCGCAGTTTGTTTACTAGGTTAGACCTCAGTGAAACCAATATCCACATTGTTGTTGTTGTTGCCTGCTGTGTGCTCCATAATATCTGCGAGGCAAAGGGAGAGAAGTTTCCACAAGGGTGGGGCATGGAGGCAGACAGGTTGGCTGCTAATTTTGAGCAGCTAATACCAAACCAATAAGATGAGCCCAGCAAAAAACTCTGCATCTCTCCAGGGATTTAAAAACCCATTTCAGTAATTAGCCACAGTAATGCGCACCGTTAATTATGTTGTGGTTTCCCATATCATCCCCTCCTTTGCGTCAGTTTCCCTGTACCTCCCCTTGCCCCTGCAAAACCCCCAAGATTGGAATAAATAGAGTATTTAATTCTCGAAACGTCGACTTTTACTGCATAAACATGAAGAATCTGAAAGAATAGGAAAATAATTTAACCTTGGGCAAATGGTGTGATAAAACTGGGAGGGGAGAAACAAAAGCAGCTTGTCTGTGAAAGCACAGAAGTCTTGCCCATCAAAGGTCTTTGAATGTCCGCCGTTTGCTCTTAGTACCTTCCCCCAGTGTTGAGTGGAAGCGATACTGCACTTTTCCCCCCTCCCCCCCACCCACCTCCTGGAACGTTTGTGGGAGGGGGATTGGGAAAAGGATGATGTTTACAGGCAGTTCTTCAGGGGCTGCAGAGGGACTCTAGCCTCAAGCTGCTTTTCTTGACACTCAACCAGATGCCTCAAAATGTCTGATTGGTCCTTCTTTATCCACAGCATCTCATCCTGTATGGCACGCTCATGGTCTTGGGCTGCTCTCCATGTCCATATCCAATTTTTCAGACAATGAAATCCTCCAGACTCTTGGTTCCATAGCAGCTGTCCCAAAGGTGTTCATTATCTCAGTGACCATGTCATCACATGTACTCTTTTTCCACCTTCTAATCTGCGAAAGCCTCTTAACCAGTGTGGAGAAAGTGCTGAAGGCATGCAAATCACAAGGCAACCATTGTCAGCCCATACCCTGGGTCTAGTGCAAGCATTCCCCTTATTACTCTCAAGTGGAAGAACATTATCAGAATCCCTAGCTAGTCAATGAGCTGGTTTGCTGGTCCAACCATGGTGAGTAAGGCCCAGCGGCATGGGCGACAGGATTTGTGCTGAAACTTGCATCAGGAGCACAGATGGATAATGCCCCCCTGACTCCCCAGCAACATGGACATTGCTTGGAGAACAGGGACCAGCATTAAGCTGCCCAAATTGCAATCTTTGTCCAAGGTGAATCATGGTCAGCCACCATGCTGTCCTGCGACCAGCTGGATTACTCCAGGGTTAAAAATAGCTCCTGGTTCTCAGCGAGAATGGATCGTCCGCTAGCCTGTCTCCCTTTCTCCTCCTCTTCCTCGCCCAGAATGTCCTCCTCATTGTTGCTGAAGGCCCAGAACTTGGTACCCAAGCCGCGTTTCAGGGTGGTGGTGGGGTCGCCACCAAGAATCTCATGTAGCTCATTGTAGAAGCAGCATGTCCATGATGCAGAACCAGAATAACTGTTCAGCTCCCTTGTCTTCTTGTAAACCTGCCAAAGTTCTTTGATTTTCACACAGCACTGCCGTGTGTCCCTGGTGTACCCCTTCTCCACCATGCCCCACGTGATCTTTTCACAGATATCTACATTTCTTCGGCTGGATCAGAGTGGTGCCTGCACAGACCCTTTTCCCCACAGCTCGATAAGATCCACCTCCTCCTGTGTACTCCAGGCTGGAGCACGTTTGGGGCATTGAGTCACCATGATCAGCTGGGCTGGCTAGCTCTCCATGCTGATCAAACAGGGAATGGGAATTCAGAAGTTCCTGGGGTTTTAACATGGGAGGGGCTGTTTCCTGTGTACCTGGCTGCTGTGCAGCGGAACTGAAAACAATCTCCAGAGCAGTCACAGCAGAGCATTGTGGGACACCTTCTGGGGGCCAGTTCCATTGATTTATACAACGCTGCATCTACACTGCCTCTTTGTTGACTCATCAACATCGATTTAAATGTTTCGCCTCTCGCGGAGGGGGAGTAATTAAGTTGACGTTACAGATGAGGTAGGCCGGCAGCAGTGACCTGGTAATGTAGATGCATACATTGTTAAGTCAACGTAAGGCAGCATACGTTGACCTAAGTTTGTAGTGTAGACCAGGCCTTAATGTATGCAAAAGCCAGGGGCTCCAAGAGGGGGAGAGAGGAGAACCATGCTGGCAGTATACTCTGGTGGGGCAAAGTTATTACTTATTAGCTGTTGCCAAGTGGCCAAAGTGCAGGAATGAATTTCCTTTGGTCTGTTTAGATGGTTGAAGAAACAGGACATTCATTGCAGAGCTGGTAATTTTGTGGTATTATTTTTGCCTCTTCTTTTCACTTATATCAGCTTAATATCTCACAAAGGCTGTCACTTCCCCCAGTCCTAGTGTAATTACTCGGATTAGTCCTGGATCAACTTTTTCAGTTGTAACATTTCGGAGACACACACGATTTTGCATGGGGTCCATTTCCTCTTTTGTTTATTCAATCCATGAAGTGCATTAGTTAGATCATCACCCTGTATGGGTCTCCTGTTGCCGTTACTCTAATGATCTCCAAATGTCATTTGAATTTTACAGAGTTGCCAACAGCAAAGCTGTTGAAAAATTCTCAAAGCGTTTTTTGAACTGCAAAAACCAACTGTGTCCAAGCTTATTTTTTCCTTTAAATGAAAGGAAAAACCATGTATGACAACTTTCTTTTTCCACCTTCATGTTGTGGATAAAGCATGGGGGGACACACTCATTGCTGATGAAATGGATGGTGAGAAAAATCTTATTTTTGGTTAGGGTTTTGATAATGCAGAGCTTTTTTTTTTTTTTGCCCTGACCTCATGTTTCTCAGGAAAAAGAAAGTCAGTTTTCACAGATGGAATACTAATTTCACAGCAGCAAACTGTTTGCGCTGTGCAATAACAGGTACATTTGTTTGTGAAAATGGCCAAATTCTGCCTGCAGCAATTCCAAGAGAAAGTATGATTTTGCCCAGGAGGTGAAATATTTTCCCATGAAACTGGTAGTAGAATTCCTAGAAACTTGTACAAATATTGTAGTTTTCAAAGGCAAATATTAGCAAAATAAGGAGCAATACTGCAGCTTCAAACCCTCCTCTAGGAAATTTTCCTGCCTGCTTAGAAAGCTATAACTGAAATTTAAATCCAGCCACTCATGCATAATCACAATTTTCATATCAGTCCGGCTCTACTATCTTTACTGCCCAGGTTTCAAATGATTTTTGTTATTTATATTGCAGTAGCACCTAGAGGTCCCAACTAAGATTTGGACTCCATTGCGCTAGCTACTGTACAAATATGGTTAAAGTTACTTTTTATCAACTCCTGCATATTGCTTCTTTTCACTTGCTCCTGGATTATCACCCTGTGTGAATTGTAGTCCAGGTTTAGTTTTCATTCTGACTTTATTCCAATTCACTGGTAGTGAGCTGCATAAAAACTTGTATTTCAAAACTGCAGGATTGCCAACCTCAAGTGTTCAAAGATCAGAAGTCAGCTCCCACCCCCTAAAATCATGAGATTTGGCTTAAGAATCAGGATTTAAAAAAAAACAAAACAAAACAAAAAAGCTTTTGGGTTTTCTTTTTTTTAATTTGCCTTCTGGTGTTTGAGCCTTTAGGGCTCTCATTTTCTGGCTTTTCTCCACACCCTTTGTAAGTAATTGTGATTGTAAGTAACTGTGACCTGGTTACACAAAGATCTGCACTGGGCTTGTTAGTTTACACTAGAAAGTTTCAGCATATTGACTTTCTGTGAGGTCTTTAAACTCCCATGTGCCCTTCATTGGAACATCACACGTGAACAGCCTCAGATTCCACCTTCAGCCAGCTTAAAAGCAAGATGTGGGACCTGCAGTGGCAGTCATGTTACCATGAGCTGAAGAGTTAATAAAACGATGGATCAAAGAACCTTTGCATATAGAGTATCAAAGGGCCTGTGATAAAATCCCTCACAAAAGGATATTAAAGAAATTGTGCAACCACAGGACGAGAAGGCAAAGGCCTGTCGTATATTAAAATCAATGTAACAGCCAGGAAGGAAAGAAGAGGGAAAGCCAAGGCCAGCCTGGCAGAAACAACCCCAAGTGGTAGATTCACAGCACTGGTTCAAAGAGTCAAGGCAAAGGGGCTTCTTGCAGCCAAAATTCAATAAACAACGGGTCTCATCTACACCTTTTGCCTTTCTCTTAGTCACATTCTTAAATCTCATCCAATTCAGGTCCAGGCTTCCTGCCAGTCCTTGCCGTGTGGGCTCTCTGCTCAGAGAGCTTGGTCTCAGGTGTGCCTCCCTCGTCAAGACAGCAGAATGGAATGGCTGACTCAGCAAATCCAGTGAGTTAGGACTGGGGCCCGGGGGAATGAGAAAAGGAGCTGCATGCTCTTCTCCCTTACCCAGACACCCACAGAGAGCTGGCTGTAGGGAGAGGACCACATTGGCTCCCGTCCCCTCCTGAGAAAGTGCCTCAGGGACTTGTGGGAAAGGCAGACAGGGGAGACAGAGCATTCCCTCAGCCTCCCTTGGCAGCAAGGCGGAGGCAGGGTAAAGGTGCACTTTCTGACCCTTTGGGGCCTGAGTTCTGTACAAGGCCCCAATTTCTGCCGCTCCCCAGCACTGCATTCTGCAGTGAGCGTTTATCAGATGCACTAGTGCGGTACGGTTTTCTCCGCTTTGACGCAAGGCATCCCAGGGTGCTGCTCTGTTCGGAGAGCCAGCTTGAACTCATCTGTCACCATCGCTGAGCTTGAGCTCAAATTTCTCTTACCTGAGGCCTAGGAAGGGACGCAGGGCAGGCGCAGTATAATCCAGAAGCGCCAGCAGCCTCAGAGACAGGGCTTTGAGTTTGTGTTCTGCTGCATTCCCAGTGCACACCCACCGATAGCCCGGCACACCTGCTCTACCTACTCACCCCCCAGTGCCTGCAACCCTCAGCAGGATTCACAAGGGGATACAGCTTGTCTACCAATATCTCTCGTACCTACGTGGCTAAGATAGTAATGACAACAAACAAACCCCTGTTCTCTCCTCTCTGCTGTGAGGCTGGTTACCACCACCACTCTCAGTTCTGGGATGCTGCACGTTTTATTGCTATTAATTCCACTACAAATGCTTCCAAATCCCAGCATTCCCAGCTATCCCCCAGTAACGGGACCCCTGAACACACATATCCTTCAGATTCGGATACCCTATTAGCTTATTTGCTCATTTACCTATATTCACTGGGCTCAGTTCGGCCCTAGGATACACTGACCTCCATTCCACCGCTATATCTCAGGGTGCGTGCAAATCCCCCCTAGGGACAGAAAGTGTGCCTGGAGCAGGGGGTCATACTAGCACAAAGCTGTCCACGACTCACACTACACTGTTGGGGCCCAGAGCTGGCTAGCACCACCCAAAAAGTGGGCATTCTTAGGATACACAGAGGATGAATCAATCCAGTACGCCCCCTGGCACACTTTAAAGTCGGTGGTATCCTCCCTAGGGTGCAGCTGGTGGGTACATTTTGCTAGCAGGGATGAACTGAGATCTTTGTCTGTAACCTGTTGTGAACAAAATATAGTAAACAGCAACACCTCAAATATGGGTAAAAGAAAATGCATCTTTCTGCACTGCTGAAGTGTTACCTCCTCCAGGACTGGGGCTATTAGCATTGTGATCCTCATGCTTCAGGCAAAAACTGCTCATCTGTGGGGTCAGGAAGAAATCCCTCCCCTTTTCCTACCTCCCTGCACCCCTGGCATAGGATTGCAGAGTTGCCCAGGTGCAGTGGGAGGGGGTGTTTCATATGCCTTTTGAAGTGCCTGGGCCTAGCCATTGTCAGACACAAGATGCCAGCCTATGAATAGATGGACCGTTGATTTCTTGCAATCCGGCAATTCCTAGCTTCCAAACAGGACCAGAAATCAGAAAGCCTCCACTAACTCTGTCATGAAAGACACAAGTCTGTGACCCTCCCCACTTAACCGAGCTAGAGGCACGTCCGTCCTGCTGCGTTATGTACATTTCAGATTGTCTGACCTTCTCTAGCCTGGTTGTTTTGGCTGCGGGGCCTCAGTTTATATTTGGTCTAGGCTGGCTTTTGTTTTACAAATCAAGTGGGAGGGTTTCACATTTGGTTTCTAGGGATTTCAGGATTTCGTCTCTCTCTCTCTCTCCCTAGCTCATTTCCCGATGATTTCATTGCCTAGGTCAGACTGATCCGTGTGGGATCCTGGCAGTGCACCAGAAGGTAGCATAAGCACTTTTTGTAAAACAGATTGTCTTGTACTATCTGTCTTCATGCTGCTTGGGAATCAAAGCTGCAGAGCAGGAAGACATGACTTGGGGAAACCATTTACAAAAGAGCAGATCCTGCCCTGCCAAGAACTGCAGGCTTTTTTACAGCAGGTGGAATGACTGCACAGCCATGCGTCTTTACGATTTCACAGGCCAGGCTACAGATCCATCCCATTGAGAAAATACATTTCCCACATACAGGATATGTCCAAATATATTTCAGCCCTAACACACTTGAGAAGGATACATGCTGCTCGTAGGGACTTGGGACTCTACATGGATACTAGTCTAGAGTGCAGCTATCTATAAAATAGTCCGTATCACGTGACCTATACAATGTTAACCCATTGCCAGTCAAACAAAAATATATTAAATGCTAAAACCTTAGCTGAACTTTGCCAGGTGGATTCACTCCTGCTGTTACAAGGAGCCGCAAATTAAACTGACAGAGGGTGTCTAGCCCTGATTTTTCTCAAGCATCTTTAGCCATTCTGCTTTGCCAGGTGATGGCCATTGTCTATGTCTATGCTTACCACTAGCACTGCCCCCATGGCTGTGTCCACACTAGAGAACTAGGCAGTTCACATAATTGAGCATTGGTGCAAATATCTGTGGTGTGATATGTCCACATTAGCTGCTAACTGTTTCTGTTCCCTGTATCCATGCCTGCATTGTACCCCCCAGTGCTGTTGCATTTCCTCTTAATTACTATCACACCATTCCCAGCATAGATCCCTGAAGCAGGGACATCCAAAGGACTTTGCTGAGTAAAGGTGAATTATGGGAAAAGAGGTTAATCTCCCATGATCCTTTGGAGAACTGGGACAATTTGTGGTTCAGCCCAGACAAGTATCATGTTGCCCCCTGCTCTGCAATCCTGTGTTCCCTAAAAGCAATGCACAGCCCTGACACCAATAGGCAGCAGAGAAGTGTGCAGATCACACCCTGGCTTCTGCTGCCCTGTTACATTTTTGCAGAGTGACACCAACACCCTCCCTATCCCAAATTTCCCCAAAGCCGTCTGACAATCTACTGGGATTCCCAGAATTGTGTGCTACTGTGTTACCCCTCTCAGTCTCAGCGAGTGAGAGTTTTGTAGCTACTAAGCTGTGTGACAACTTCCTCACACACCTGTTTATTCTGTCTTGCCAGCGAGTTCTTCATGACTCTGCCAGTCCAAACCTTGCCTTGCACATAACAAACAGCGAACCACACCTCCTGAGCTCCCCAAAGATGTCTCCCTGCAGTGTCCAGTACTCTCCTGGAACATTCACAGAAGTTATTAAATTCATGGCTCCTTTAAAGAGTCAATACACTGCAGCTCATTAATTTAACTGGATTTTGACACTCTTATTTCAACCAAAGCCCTGAATTGGTTTCGAGTAAAGCAAGTTTATTAAACAATAAATCATAAATTTAAGAGATACCAAATATAAGGATTAAATATAGAAATGGTTACAAACAAACAAAAGTACATATACATCTCTAAAACTAAATCTTACCTTCAGCAAGTTACAATCTTTGCTTAAGCAGGTTTCTCACCCATACTCAGTTCCCAGAGACTTCAACCCAGACCCAACAGTCTGTAATTTTATGAGATTTTGGCCTCTGGAAGCCCCCAGATGATGGACAGCTATGGGATTTTTTCTGCTTTTTTTTTTAAATAGTCCAATAAACCTTTGAAACGTATTATTTGAAAAATAAGCCCAGACAAAGCTTCTCTCTCCTGCAGGGGTGTAGAGGCCGTGCTGTCTTCCCAGCATTCACTGACCCTCCTTCATGAGGCAGGAAGGCTTCCTGTTGTTCTTCCCTTCCTGTTGACTCCCCATCTCCCTGCTGATTCATATGAAAATGAGGCAGCTTTTGTTTTCATTCCATAGTGCTTAATTTACACCGGAAACAGGTAGATGGCTCCCTTCTCTTCTGTCTGAGAGAGAACCTGCTTTTCCCTGTGTTTGGTCACAGACCTTAAAGTATAATATCTGTAAGGATCCGTAATTCTTCACAGTGTTAATACATGCATTCAGTTATGATATTTATCACCAGTGTGTCAGAGGTTTGCATAAAAGACCTTCCTTGATACACTTTGCTAATACAGTCTCACTGTATACAATCAATTGATTCAGTTGCTTATCAGTTGAGATTCAGATCCCCTATCTTTATAGTTAAGAGGCCATCTCCCCGACTTGCCAGGTTGATGGCTTTATTTACTCTTTATGTAAATGATCCTTCATCGTCTCTGCCTGATAACCATAATACACATTCCATTTTCGAGGGCGGAGTTGGCTTGTGCATTGCTTGCCAAGCACATTTGAAGAACAGAATTCTAGCACGTATTTGTAACTCTTACACACACCCTGAACATACATCCTGCAAGAATATTAATGATCCGTGAGTTATTAGTTTTCCAATGATATCTTACATGCCACCTTTTAGACACAGTGTGTTAAGTGTAGTGAGCATGTCAGGTCTGACAAGAGTTGCGGACACAGAGTTGTGACCCACCAATTGGCCTCCGTGTCACAGGAACTCACTTAATTTCCTGGGGAAACTCCCATAAGCCCTTGGACACTGATGTCGTTTCCTACTCTTTTTTCTCAAAATGGAGGCCAGAACAAATGCTCTGTGCTCAACGAGACGGATTTCTGCTGAAGCTACCACAAAGTCATTGGGAGGGGTCAGTAGAAGGACTAATGAGGTAGGGGAGCATATTATGGCAATCCCTGCAGAGATCCAGAAACCACAGTCAGCTCTTGATCTCAATGCTATCTTGTGTCAGTGACTTCCACGGTTTACTTCTCCTTTGTGTCAGGGTATGGATAGATACTGACATGTCTTGAGAGGTTAAAACTGGCCAGTTTCCCAAGGGTTAAGCTGGCACAGGGCAGAGCCTAGCAGGGCTGCTGTGCATCCAAATGGCCAGTTTCTAATTCCATGTGTTTTATAAAGCACAGTGCACACTGAGGAATACAGCCCCGAAGCATGGAAGGCATGAACCAAACGTAGAATCTTCCTCCACTCCCTCGCACAAGCCTCTGGAAAGGGGCTCATGTGCTCCACAGCAAGCTAGGAAGGGAACATCGCTGGAATGCTGGTGAGCACCCCGTGACTCCTGTTGGGAGCACTCTGCCAGTTAGGAAGCAGTGTATCCAATGCCCAGCTGGCTACAGAGTGTGCTATAGCCAGTAGCATGTACTAGCCAAAGGTATGCATGGATCCATTTCAGACAGGAAGCAGATTGTGTCTGGCAGCTGTCCGCCCTGAGCCAGGCTCTCTGCACCCTTTCACACATGCATATCGCTGTGGGGCTCTTTCAGAAAAGGGCAAGGTTTAGCCCTAAATCGCCTATCTCAAAGTTTTATAGATTGAATGTCCGCTTTTGGGAAGTGGTTGTGCTATAGATAACTCTGGGGGGTCTAGCAACATTGGGGGAACTGGCATGGATATATCAGACCAGTTGGACCTTCATTTTATAGGCAATAGGAACATGTGCCTCTGATGCTGTGACAGGCTTAGAGCACTTCCAGTTTAAAAACAAACGGGTCTGTTCTTCTGATCCCCAAAACACCTGGGAGAAGCACTTGCTTCTTCCCATTTATAAACTGCTGTGGATTTGAAAATCCAGGGGGTTGCTTTGATTACATAAATCCCTTTTGCACAGTGGCTGCCTTGCTAAAAAAAGCAACATCCCGGCATCACAATGGTTCAGCGTGAGGGACTGCAGACAGGTTTCCCTCTGGCTTTCACGCTGGTTTAACAATCAGGGAGAGCACATCTGGTTTAGCAGCCTGACTGCTTTATAAATTATAACGTGTAACAGCATAGACAGTAAAGAAGTAGAAGAAAATTGCATCTGAGGGTTTGGGTGGCAAACGGCTCAGTACCATGATCAGGTAGATTACAAGGTCTCCAGAGCCTGTCATTGGATTATATCTTTGTATCACACGGTCACTTGCCAATTATTCTGTCTGTATTTGCCTTGTGTCTACATGGAACTCGCTGTATTAATACCACGCCACTACATGATACTTACCCTGTAACTGAAACAATCACTAAAGCATGTGATTAGAGAGGATATAATGCACATGATCTTAGTGTACTGAAAGCTTACATCACTTCAAGAAGATGTGTGTTCCAGGGCTGGAGTGAGCCTGGTTCCTTAAACAAGTTAGCATTAGACAATGAATCAAAAATACAGAGAGACAGGCACAGGGCTCATTGTTCTGGACAGCACCTTCGTCCATTTCCCTCTCCTTTATAAGTACCCCAGTGATTCCATGCAGGTCATGTTAAATTATAGAAACCAGCAGCTATTATTAATGGGTCAATCGCTAAGTGGCAATCTGGGAATCACATTTAGGTCTGTGTTATTTTAAGTTTGTGGCATTTGTGTCCCATTATGGTAACCTCCCAGAAATGTCAAAAATAGCACAGAAGCACAAGGTTACCTGCTTAACACAGAAGTAAACAAAAAAGATGCTCTCTCTTACTTTCTCTTCTCTTTTCCTAAAAGGTAGCACAGGTGTAGCTTTGTTAAACTCTCAGGCTGAGATTATTGTCATGGCCTAAGATTTTAGGCTCCCCAGTTCCCACTAATTTTGATGGTATTCCGATCCCTTACACAGCTTTGAAAATCTCTGCCTCAGTACATAGCAGGAGATGCATGACTAAGATGTTGTGGGCAGACCATGCAGTAGCTTTGGAGCTTGGTTCCTGATGAGCCAATTTAGATCCCCAGCCTCCTGCACTGTGTGGCTGTCAGCCACAGGAAAGAACTGTTCCCTATCAGGACCTGATTCTGTAGGCTGGTCTGTGCCGTTCCTGACCCAGCAGCAGTGGTGGCAGAGGTCTGGCGATGAATCTGCTCCCCATGTGATGTCAGGAGTTCTTACGCTCCTATGCCACCGTTGTTGTGAAGTCTAAGAGTATGCCTGCGCTGCAACTGGGACTGAGCCTCACGGCCCAAGCAGCCATACTTGTGATGAGGCCCATATTAACCAATGGGCCTTGGGTGCATTTGCTCGGGGCTTCCATCTCAGGGGGATCCCTACCTGGAAAGGGAGCAAATTTGACCTTTCTGTTGCTAAGAGGGCAGCACAAACAATGAGAACTACTTCCCAGGAACAATGTGAAAGGAAGGCTAGCCCCGTGGTTAGGGACTCAAGAGCTCTCGGTGCAAGTCCTTTCTCCCCTATAGATTTCTTGTGTGACCTTGAGCCAGTCGCTGTCCCTTAGTAGCAGAGTTCCCCTTATGTAAACAAGTAGAGATAATAGCTACCTTGAGGGGTGTTGGGAGGCTTGATTCACTAAAGACTGTGGGGTCCTCGGTTACTACGGTGATGGGGGCTACAACCGTACCTTAGCTAGAAAGATTATCATGCTGTTAAAGCACTGGAGAGGGACTCATGATATCTGGGTTTCACAGTGTCACCTTGGGCAAGTCATTTGCTCTCTGTGTGCCTCAGTTCCCTGCCTTTATATCTCTGTGTTTGTCCAGTGCCTAGCACCAACAGGGCTCACGTAATACAACGAGTAAATAATAGGTGTCCCTTCAAAATGGAAACGCCATCAAAAGCAAGAGGCACGTATGGATGTAAACTCAGGTTCTCCTTCTGCTTCTTCAAGACATCAGGTTTAAAAATAAAAGTTAATGAAAAAAAAAAACCTCACCCCTGTGCAGTAAGAGTAAAAACCACAGCTCCAGCTATTGTACCAGTCTCATATGTTCTTGGCTTTTGGTCGAGCATGTGTTGGATATATAAGATAAGCCACTGATTGTGGTGCTTTATCCCCATATGGTACACTGACTAAATAAGAACAAAACTAGCAGCAGTTTCCCCCAGCCACCCTGTTCTTAAACTCCTGGCTTACAAGAGGAAATATTATGACTCAGATAAAGAAACTCTACACTCGTGTTCTGTGTGGGAAAGAGTTATTCAAAGATGAGGCACTTCACGGTGCATGAGACTATCTGTTTGTTTATCCACTGGGGAGGGACAGCACATGGGGCAAGGTACTGGTGAAAGGTGAGAGGCTGAGAGCACATGGGACTGGAGCTGTCTGTTTATTCAGAAGGCAGGGACAGGGCCTGGTGAAAGGTGAGGTGGAAAATAAAATCAGGGACTGTAACTCCAGACCGTTTCTCTTCCTGTACTGCAGTAAAGAGACGGTAGGGAAATAATGAGACCAAACCTTCCTGAGTACAGTGCCTCATCTAATGGATCTGTGATCCTGATTGAAATCTATATAATGCTGCTTGCACTAGCAGTTCTGTTCCTATCCCTTAGGAAGAAGACCTATATATTTTAGTAGCAATCAGATCTACAGGGTGCTGCAGAAATTAAAAACCTGAAGAATGGATTGAGATCCTTTCTACAGATTTCTTTAGACAACCAATAGATTTCTGTTGCCGGAATATAATGCTCTATTAAACTACATAGGCTCATCATTATTTTTTGTACTGTGGTAGCATCTAGAGGCCCCGACCAGGGATCAGGTTCCCATTGTGCTAGGCACTGTACACACATACTGAAAAGATGTCTGCTCCAAAATGTTTACAATTCAAGTATATGACTAGAGGCAGCAGATGGATACAATAAACAGATGGATACACCCCAAGGGTTCGCTCAGTAAGCAGTAGGTACAGCCCATGTCCTGGGTTATTTAAAAAAAAAAAAAAGACCTGAACAAAGTTATCCTTTTCTGTGAAAGTGTATAGGACTTTTCTATAATGAGGTGAGTGTATGTGGATCTCGAAAGCGCAGCCCACCAGATTCGCAAGCCTGCATTTGTGTTTGTAGTTCTGCAGGAGAGCTCAGATAGCAGATGAGCCGCCACAAAACACAATATAACGTGCCTTGTCCCAAAGCGCCGCATGGAGACTTGGTCCTAGGCAAAAGTCTGGGATGAGGTTTGAAAGTGAGATGGGCTGTGACTCAGTGGTTGGAAGGGTGGAGTTGAGAATTTCAGATCGAGGGAGAGTAGGAAGGTGTGAACTCAAAAATGCAAGTCTCCCTTTCTGCAGCTGCAATGTATTTATTTGATAGAGCTCCCTATGCCCCTTGTCCCCAATGCATCCTAGTACTTCACATATAGTAATGGATCCCTCATGACACCTCTGTGAGATAGGGACATGTCCTGCTTCACAGCCAGGGAAACTGAGCTAGAGAGAGAGAGGCTGCAATTTAGCCAAGATAGAGATGGGAATTAAATCCAGATCTCCTGAAACCCAGCCCAGTACCTTAACTATAAGGGCCAACTTCTCTTCCCTTTTGCCTGCAGTTAGCGGCACAAGTATGAGGACATGTGGCCCCCAGTTCAGCAGAGGATACAAAATAATTGGGTGAAAACTGGCCCTGTAAGAAGGATGCTGCCCTTGTGGCAATTAGGCCCCTAGTTTGGAGAGTGAATGAGGTGAGTCTGTGGAGAAAGTCCAAGAGAAGATTTAAACGCCATGAAGGTGATCTTGAATTGGAAGAACGGAAAGCCAGTGAACCTGACGGGGGTGAGGACTGGAGAGGAAGGGGGGAAACAAAGCCAATAAAAGGGATAGAGGATGAGAATATGGAGGGAAAAAGCCAGTGACAGAGATGGATGATGGAAGGACTGATGGAGGGATGATGGTTGCAACTTTTACTGTTGTTTTACACAACTTAAAGTAATTTTATAACATTGCCACATCACAACATTATGATTGGGGCCGAAATAAGGTACTCTTCAGTAGTTCTAGCTACCCAATCTCTCTCTCTCTCTCCTGCCATTACCGTAATAACCTAGCTTGCAAGACATTGGATTGTTCCTTCAAAATCAGGATTACCCTGCAAACAGCAGGACCCTGATTTTGCCTTGCGGCTTAAACCGAGTTATAGTCCTCCCATGGTATTTTGTCCCCTTTGGCATCTGGAGGGTAGGAAGGGTAGGAAGACCATAGAAAAAAGAGTTTGTGCGCTAGTGGGAGATACCAAAGATTGTGTTACCCCAGAGCGTTGGTTTTGGTCCTCAGCAAAAAATAGTCGGAGAGCTGCTTCAAGTTTTGCTCAGCAATGAAAAAAATTGTACCTGACCTTTTATGCTCTGCTCCTCTCAGTGGGGACTAGACCTACTAGGACCCTTGTAACACAGGCTATTATCTGACTATGTTTTCCTAGTTTGGACACATCTTCAGTTGCTACAGAGTTTGGTCAGTAGCATCTATTTCCAGTCCCTTTCTCCCCAGATATTGCTTCTCCCTTGCCCCCAAGGGAATCCCAGAGCTCAGACTCACACCCAGCTGTTGGATGCGCCTGCACCACGCTGGTGGGGTTTCAGCCAGGAGAAACATTATGAGGCTTTCACCACAGTATACAAAAGTGTGGGATGTGTTTATGAAGGTCAGAAAGAGCTGTTTCAGAGCCCAAGATATTCTTCAGGGGGATATGAGCCATCTGCTCTGTCTTAAGGAAGCAACCTCCATCCCAGATCCCAGTTTATGCCAAATTCAATAGCAACCACTAAAAAGCACTATATAACACTGGCCAGTTGTATAACATTTGTATCCTTGAAGCACAGTCCATATTCCAATTAATTAAAGCCAAAATATTTTGATTTTCAGTTGCCAAAAAATAAACATTTTTCAGTTTTTAATAGAAATTCAAAATATTATGACAAAAATGGAAATTTTTCATACAAGCTTCTGTTTGGTCAAAAAAAAAAAAATAAAAGCTATTTTCTGTCCAAACCCTCCCTCCCCCCCAAAAAAATCCCCACTGAAACAGAACACAACTCTTCTCTCAATCTTCCCTATTTGAAAGATGGGGAAACTGTGGCATGGAGCAGTTAAGAGCTACATGTTCTAAAATGCCAGGACCTGTTTTCCAGCAAATCTCTCTAGAGAGGCAATGATGTTTAGCAGTAAGAGCCAGGACACTGCAAGCTAGAAGTCCCAGGTTCTAGTTCGGCTCTTGTCGGTGACTCAGTGTGTTATTAGAGGAGGCAAATGTCACCTGGTGATGCTAAAATTAGGCAACTAAATCCACATTTGGACACCTAAAGTGAGCTGGTTTTTAGAGGTGCTGATTACCTGAAGCTCCCATTAGGTTCCCATTTTTGTTTGGGTGTTTAAACAAGCCTAACTTTGGGCAGCCACATTTGAAAATTGTGGCCTTTAGATTCTTAGATGTTAAAGTCAGACAGGACCATTCTGACCATGTAGTGGGACCTCGCGCATAGCACAGGCCACAAGATTTCACCTTTAATGTTCTCTGTCCCTCAGTTGCTCCATTCATAAGATAGAAACAAAATTATTTACCTACCTTACAGGGCTGTAGCTTATTAATATTTGTAAAGTACTTTGCCTTTTGGTGGCACAAAGAGTGGTGTTGCTGTTAGTACTAATAACAATTAATGAAAAGAAAGGGAAAAGAAGCCTCCAAAATTTGTAAGAAAGGTTAGTTCAGAGCAGACTATTATAAAGCATTTCCTCTCAGGCATCTTCAGCTGCTTCTGTTCCACATTTTAACTCAGTGGTCAACAAATTATATCATGTAGGAAGCAAATATTGTCTGAACAATATATTGTGTATGTCTCCCGCAAGGGATGAAAACCACAGCGTGGAAAAAACAGCCTCAATTCCATAAACAGAAAGGAAGGGAAAACCATCTAGTGGGAAGTCCTCTCTGACTTTGTTATAGCAAAGTGATACAGTTTGACATTTTAATTGTGATTCTCCTCCTTATTATCTGGCACATGTTCATAGTGCCCAAGATGTTGTTTAATGAATCCAGCTGCCTCCTCTGCTCCGTTTGAAGTCCAATGACTCCGCGTGATAGGGGAGTGTGAGAGTCAATGTGATTTGTGTATGAGGAAACATAAATATGTCACAAGAGTTTAGTCTTATATGTTTGCAGAGTTTATACTCACAAAATCTGTTGTGCCCTTGTTTACACACCCAGATCCAAAGACCTGACACACCCTTTCGCTGGATTGAGGCCTTTGCAGACTTTCTTCGAATGAGTATATTGCAAAGCATGTGGATGATGTTTGACCACAGCTTAACGTATACAGGCAAATGTCCTTTCAAATGTTAAAGAGATGATTTAATCAAATCTACCCTGTGCTGTTAGCAACATGAGCACGCTCCAGGTTGCAGTGCCACATATACAAACACACAGGCAAATGCATTCTTAGACACAAACATACACACGCATATGCAGGAAAACGGAGGCAAACTATACAAGCCTTCACACAAACCTCTATGAAGGCAGATGCATGAATATAGAAACAGTTATGCACACGTGCTTGCAAACACAGGCACAACCCCTTCTCCACCACCTATTTCTATCAACCACAACGAAAAGCTGCTATAAAATGGTTGCACTTTCCATGCATCTCAAAGTATTAATTTAGGTCAAATAAAATGTATCAGAAGCTTTGTTAGAAACACCTGTCAGTTAATGAAAAAACAGGAGGCAGTGTGGTCTAGTTAGTGAGGACCAGGTCCTGGAAGTGTGGTCTCCAGGTTTCCACAGTATTACCCACACTAGGAGGGGAGTGTCCACTAGTGGTTAGAAGCAGGGGACTGGAAGTAAAGACACAGGTTTTATTTCCAGCTCTGAAACTGACCTTGGGCAAGTGGCTTGAACTGGTTGCCCAATTTCCCCATCTGTGAAATGAGGATAACAACACTTATACCCCCCTCTTCCCCCCCGAGGAATACTGTGAGAGCCTTGGATGAAAGTTACTGCATAAGTACCTAGATTTAGCCTAAACACTCCTTTGAGCTTTAGCAATATCTATGAGGGCGCTAATCAAACTCAACGTTCTGCACACACATCTGTAGATCTCGAGGCCCTAGCAATACAGCTACTTCTACGGATTGTGTGTGAAATAAAGACCTCACTTGAGAGGCTCAGAAAAAAACCTGGCAGACTGCCATTATCCCAGCAGAATCTGCAGGGTGACTAGGCTGGGAAGGGAATTGACAGGACATGCTCTGAAAGTCTGGATGGGTTTTGAGGCCTGTGTTGCTAGGGTTTTATGGACACAATTCAGGCAGAGCAAAAAAGTGAACACTTGCCCCAGCTCTAGCTAAGCCTTCGAGGCAAATACATTTTATAATTCTCAGCCAGGGATTGATCCTATCAATATTTACTCACGTGACTAGTCACTACTCATGTGTGTAGTCCCATTGAAGTCAATGAGGAGTAAAGACTATATAGGTATGGGAATGAGAATCTCTTAACAAACAGCTCACAGTGCCATGTACTCAGATGTAAACCTCTGGATGCAATAAGACAATTATTGAATATGAATTGGCAGCCGATTACCATTGCACGTTTCTGGAGCTTTGCCCTCTCTCACACAATACAATGTCTTATCACATAGCTACTGAACTTCCTCAGTTATTTTAACTGTCTGTGCTTATTAAGGGGAGATTTCAACAGCACTAACAGGGGGCGAGGCACTCAAGTTCCACTGGCTTTCAATGGGAGTCGGGCCTTAACAACCATCCCCCTCCATATACAATAACTGCATCCCGAGCATGGTAATTAACGGCCTGGTTGTGCTGAGAGCACCCATCTGAGCCGCAATCAGAAATGGCATGTGTAAGCATATGAGTGTGTGTTTCAGCGCGTACGCACACTGCTCTTTCTGTTAATTCTTAACGTCAATTAAATAATGAACTACCAACTAACACAAACCCAGTAGCACAAACACAAGCAGGGACCCTAGCAGATTAGCTAACAGATTAGCTCAGAGTTCCTGGCTCCTGCTGCCTCTGCCCTCATCTGAAAGTCACAACCACCTGAGCGTGACATCATACTTGTCTCCACAGTAATCAACAGTGATGTCAAAAAAAAAGGCTGTGGCACTAGGTGGGGACTAAGCAACAGGCTCTAATGAACTGACTCTTTAGAGACAGCTTGGGTGGCAATGCAGGATTTTATTCCTTCAGTGTGCGCCTTGCTATCACAAACGATGAGACATACTGATCGCATTGCCCTGCTCTCCTACCTTGTTCCAAGCCATGGCCTGGCATGGGTCACTGCTGTGATGTCAATGCCAAGGTGAAGACAGTGAATTTAGCCATCACAGAACGTAGCACTGGCCTATTTTTGGCTTCAGCACGTGACACCGATGCTGCAAGCAGGCTGTTCCAGGGGCTTCGTCTTTCTTGCACTAAATGACCAAATCATGCAAGAGCTCACGGACTGTGAGGCCACTGGTGCGTTCATTATAAAGTGACAGCTGCTTGGGAGGACTTTCTGTCCCTTTCACTTTCGCAGAAGTGCATTCTGATAGGCCTAGAGAATGAATTCACTGTGTGCTTCAGCCCATTCGAAGCCAGATAATTGACAAATTCATCATTTGTGGCAAATGACATCACTGGTTTTTTTGTCCCGTGCCCATGCTCACTGAGTGGTTAGATCAGAGGGACAGAATTCATGCCTGATATAGGTAGGAACAAGCCCAAGGACTTCAATGAATTCACATCTGTTTATACCAGCAGAAGTTGTGGCTCCAGCTCTCCCCAGTGTACCCAGATGCACTTTTTGGGTGAAATGGATCGTGTTCCTATTTGTTAAAGTGGATTAGCTGTATTGATGTGTGTGCTCCACTTGCCAAATTTTAGAGTTGATTTCAATGCCTAGATTACTTACTTTGATTTCTTTTACAGCAATATTTAGCTGATTTCTGAGGCCTGATTACTCAGTGTATTTTGAACTGACCTGTGACAGTAAATCTTACAGTAGAAATGTAAATGTAAATGTAAATGGGGATCTTACAGTAGAAATGTGGCTGTACAGAAAGCCCCTTCCTTAGAATATACCTTCGGCTTTTGGGGGTCTCATTAGCGAGACCCCCTCACATTTAAGAATCACATTCCTTCCTAACATTATAACTTTCTCAGACCTCTCTCTGCCCTTCCCTCTTCTCTGATCACCTACCCCCTTTTAAAATTAGCAGCGCTATATTTAGCCCTTCCAGGTCCATGTGGTCACTCCCCTGGGCTCCTGCACTGACCGAGAGACCTATGATTTTCCACTGCTGTTGCAGAGGTGCGCTTTCTAAATCGGTGACACCAGATCCCAGCAAAGTGCACTAAACCAGGAGGCAGGAGCTTGTGAAATGTTCTTAATATAGTCACAGCAAATAGCTCTCATCTTGTGTTACCGAAGTCAGTCAGATGACCTGCCAGTCTAGGCCTTAGTAAAGCGGCAGGACTATCGGATGAGGTCAGCGCTGCAGCCTGGCTTGCCTGGTATCTCTGGAAAGCTGGGTGACTTACCTGATTTAGGCGTGGGAAGTCTCATAGAAGGAGGAAGGGCAGCCTCTGGCTTTAGGCTTTTTCCTCTGTTTCCAAACGAGCCAAGCGTATTCTCACAGGTTATAAGGGGTCATTTTCTTCTCCCTTTCCCTTGGAGGCCAAGATAGGGGTCATACTGACAGCTGCTTGGGTTCCGAATTGGCTCACCCATCCCCCTTCCATTAATAACGTGTGAAGAGCCATCTACAGGTGATAGGAGCGAAGACTCCACACTGGTCCATTCTTCCCCTTCTGAGGCAAGGAAGGGAGTGTGGTGCCCATAGCTCATGGATTTCTCCTCTGCTTTGCACCTCATACACAGTCCTGTTCTGCAGCCTGTCTCAGAGAAGGCCCTTCCTGCACTGAGAAGTGCAGATTGGATCCTGGGCTGAGGGGTGATAATCAATTTTTTAGGGGAAATGGGCATTCTCCTAGACTGAATGACTGGCCTTGTGGATAAGGGTCAGTTGTAGGCACCTAGAGACCTGGGTTCAATTCCATCTCTCTCTCTGCCGTAGCCTCCCTGTGGGATTTTGGGCAAGTCACTGAGCCTCTGTCTGCCTCAGTTTCCCCATCTATATAGCAAAGGTAATCATACTTCCTTTCTCCCATTCCTGTTTTGTCTGTGTAAATTATAAGGTCTTTGAGGCAGGGCCTGTCTCTTGATGTATGTCTACGTACAGTGCCTAGAATTGCAAGGCCCTGATCTCAGTAAGGGCCACTTATGTAATACAGACAATAAATGACAAAGATAACTTCCTCCTTCCCTTTCCTCTGTGGTTTCCAACACTCCCTCTTAACCTTTGCTCTCCTTTCTCCTCCTCTCCCCATTGCGTTCCCTGCTCCCCATTTGTTTCTCACCAGTGACTTTTCTGAAAGCACCAAGGGCCCCCTCCCCCAGGAGCCTGACTGACACATGACACGCTTTCAAGGACAACTGGGCTGAGCCCAGCGAGCTGAAAGTTCAGCCCTCGACACATATGAGCGGTGCAGCGTCATTGCAAGTGCAGTTTGTAATTAAAATGAGGCTTTTGGGGCCCCTGCTGCTGGCTGTTTTGCTGAAAGGCGACGTCACCGGCGCACCGGAAGCCCCACAGAACACAGCTTGAACCCGGTCTAACATCAGCACAAGCACTTTGTGTCAAGGGAAATAGTCTACATGGTTATTAAATATTCAAGACATTCTGACCCAGCTGCCAGTGCAGGAAGGAGATCGGTTTATGGCCCTGAGCGCCCGGCTCCTATGGCATGACACAGCCATGACACTTTTCAGTGAGGTAACTCTGAAAATGCCTGTTTTAAATTAAACCAAATTCTGGCTCCATTGGAGTTTAGCCGAATTTTCAGTCGTCTGAGACCGGAATCAACCGAGGCTGCTAGGTAGCTGGGAGCAGGGCCGACCGATGTTTATCTTGTTTATTTGGTGTATGGAAACACGTTCTTATTAATGTTCTCTTCATCATGCCTCCCTTGTTCCTTTCAGAGGGTTGCTTCACTCACATATTACAGCTGGTCTTAATTACATTGTATACTCTTCAGGGCCTGTCTTTTGCTTTGTGTTTATACAGCTACTAACACAATGGGGCCCAGTCCTGACTGAGGTTGCTGGGGACTCCTGTGACACAATTAATTCATATAATAATAGAGGAAGGAGGGTTCAATGGTTAGGACACCAGCCTGGCACTCAGGAGAACCAGGCTCACTTCCCCGCTCCACTGCAGACTTCCTGTGAGACACTAAGCAAGTCTCTTTGTGCCTCAGTTTCCCAGATGAAAAAGCTCTTATAGAGTGGTTTTCGTCAGTAGAGCTCACTGTGCGTTACAAAGAAGGTCAGTATCATTAGCCGCATGTGACACATGGGGTAACTGAGGCATGGAGCGACGAAATGACACGCCCAAGTCACCCAGCAGACCAGTGGCAGAGCCAGAGCCAGGACCCAGGTCTCCTGAGTGCCAGTACTCTATCCACTAGGCAACACTGCCTGCCCTAGTTCTTCCTTTTCTCACAGAGGTGTTATGGGGCTGCATGCATTAAAGGCTGTGAGCGGCACTTAGCTACCACAGTAATAGGGGCTGTATAAGTGCCTAAGATCGCTAAGCTCAAAATAGAATCAGGCCTTTTCTGATTATCTGGTTAGAAATGGAAGCCGCACTGCCTGCTGAGCATCTGACCTGACCACCTGCGCCAACACAAGTTGAAATAATAGTTTGTGTTTCCCTCTGTTCCACTTAAACTAGGCGACCGTTCGGTTTCATGATACGACTCAAAAGAGTTTTCTTCAGGCTCCTGAAAGTGAGATTACAGAAAACATTACGGCGGCTACAGAAACCGAGCTGATGTCCTTTTATTTACTAGGATTATTATGCAACATTGATTTAGCAAGGCCGCTAGTCAGGACTGGAGCGCCACTGTGCTAGGAGCTGTATAAACACATGGGAAGGGAACCTATCAAAAAGCTTGCAGTGTGAATGCTAGAAGACCTCCTCGGCTCTGGGAAACACATTGAGAACCACTTATCTGATTTATTTCAGATTACTACGGCTCTGATCCTGCAACGGGATTCCTAGGAGTGGACCTTGACACCTGTGACACCATGCAGGCATCAGGGTCCACGTACATGGATTAGATCAAATAGCAGGATTATGACATAGGCATGTATTATACAGTTTAGCTCAAGGCTGAAACGTGTTGTTTAAAGAAAAAGGCACCTTTTTACTTAACAGCTCCATGCTCAGCATGAAATGACAGAGCTAGTCTCTCTCTGTTTAAGGTTGCAGCTTATTTTCCAATTGCTAGGCCGAGTTTTGTCCTCTTTCCCCACCTTGCTCCCACCCCCAAACAATCTGCAAACAAAAGACTATCGCCTTCAAAATTGGTATATGAGATCTGCAGCCAAGGAAGCGAGTAAGTCATACAAGTGGCTCCCCATCTATATGTGCCAGAGTCTTCTAGCAGGTACACTCTAGCGAAAGAGAAAACAGCACTAAAAAGGAAGAGCGCAAGAAATTGTAGCGTACTGATCTCAGCTGGCTGAGATCTAATGCCCAGGGCCACAGTTCAATTGATAAGATTCTAATTTGAAAGGTTTTATAGCACTTAATGTCACAACTGGTCACGGGGCGCTGCCCAGTCGATTTGGGTTCATGGCCTGCTCCAGGTACAGGGCTGGGAAACAGAACCTCAGAAGGAGGAGGGGTGCCCCCCTCCTCATCCCCAGGTGCCCCCTTCTTCCCGGATCATGTGCAACTCCCACGCTCCACAGGGTGCAAGTCAGCACTGCAGACATTAGGAAGAGATTCAGTAGGCTGGAGGGAGAAGAATTCTTCCCATCCTCATGCACCCCCTGGAAGGAGGGACCCACCCACAAGCCTTACGCCACTTGTTGTTCCCCCTTCTGCCCCCCAACCATTCTCTGAGTCTCAGGCTCGTCAGGAGCTCCAACACCACCCTGCAGTCCTATGAGGCTCATGAATTTCAGACCAGCCGAGTCAGCTCTTCCAGAGGGTCTGAGAAGATTAGGTGAGATCACTGAGGGCTGAAGACTCTGCCTCGGTTGTCTGGGAGTTCACGAGACTCCTAAGGCTTTGGAGATCTGGGAGCCCCTCTAAGGGTCAGGATGGGGGCGAAGGTCCCCCAAAAGTAGCCCCCAAAAGTTCCTGAGTGAAGACCCCTATGAACTTCCACAGGCTCTTGGGGTCTGACACGCCTCCTGTGCATTACTACTGTGCTGATGCACTTATCCAGGAGGAAACCCACTGCTGCCCCTCATTAGGTCTATTGCAGCAGGTTCCCCGTCCAGAGAGCTACATGAATGGGGAAGGTATGACGCCCTTTTGTGCCCCTTCCTCTTCCAATCCTTCATGCAGTGAAAGATCTCAGGAGTTAGACTCATAGACTTTAAGGCCAGAAGGGACCATCATGATCCTCTGGCCCAAACTCCTGCACATCACAGGCCACAGAACCTCACTCACCTGCTCCTGTGCAAAAGGGTATTCCCCTCCTGAAGTTAGTGGGAACTGGCAGGGAGAAGTCACTGCACTCTTCCTTCTAAGAATCCTATGCTTCTGAGCCCTCTCTGTTTCGGTCTCTTTAAGAACAAAATAAAAATAATGAAAAAACCCACCACCACTAAGGAAATTTCCAAACCAAAAACTTTGTTAAGGTGCAGGTAGAGTTGGGAGTAGATATCAGCTCAGAAAGGGTGTGATTAGTGGGCATCACAAACCCTAAAACAGCCAGACACTGAGAGATAAGGTTAAGCTGAAAAGAATCCAAACCTCTGAAAGTGTGAGAATTCAGTTATGGTAACCAAGCTACCTTACCTGTACCCTGAGAGCAGTGCCCTATGCAACCCAGAAACTCAGATGGCCTTATCCAACCACAACAAACAATTTAATCTTATCAGCAGCTGGCAAAACTCGAATTCCTCACTGCTAATTGCACAGTGTCTGTGCCAGCTCGGCCCTTCTTTACGGTCAGGCAAAGTCAACCAGAAAAAGAAGCTCTTTCACACACTCCTGATGAGCCTCGAGGCTGAATTCCTCACTCAAAGGTTGCGCTTGTGAAACTGCTCGGCTCCTCAGAGGATTGGGCGTTATGTGCCATGTGCCAACCAATAAACCAGGTGTCATTAAACTCAGGCCTGGCCTGCACACCACTTTTGCACCAGTATACCTATGTCAGTTGGGGTGCATGCAATTATACTAGTATAAAGGTGCCATATGCCAAGGTAGCTTATTGCCCTTCCTGTACAGGAATAGCTTTAGCAGTATAAGGCTCCTTTGTATTGGTATCACCAGGGGGATTGCACCACCGTAACCATACTGGCAGAACCTCTGTGTGTAGATGAGGCAGGGGAATAGCTTGTCTACATATAAAACCAATCACGATCTTTTGGCACTACTCTGACAAAAGAAATGGTTAGTGTGCCAACAACGCATTGCACTTAGCATCGGTGCCACGCATGTATGACAACACTTCTAAACCCACCGTGCTTTGGCACGCCCCTCCCACAAAGGGAAACTGGGAAGCTGGCATCTCTACAGGGCCAGAGGTCAGGTGTTGGGTAAGCTTAACTATGGACGTCCATGCTTTCAGACGATTGACTTTAACCTTAACACAGAATTTGCTGGCTTTATAATCCTGGGTTTTTTTCCCCTCTAACAGCAACATCCGTATCAGGCTGTTTACCCTTCAGATTCTGATGTGTTCTCAGCCTTATCATCACCTTCGCACAGACTTTTTCCACTGCCATATCTTTGCATTTCTCGTCCCCGGCATTGCTTGTGCACAGTCATTGTAACCAGCTAGATGCTCAGCGGGTGGAAGCGGTGTAACATCAATGAAGTCAACGGGCCTGATCCTCAGTTGGTGGGAATGGGTGTAACTCCACTAAAGTCAAGTCAGTTCTGAGAAAAACACTCTTTTAAAAATACCTGTATGTAAAGCAGGCTAATTCCATTTGGGTTCTGTTAACCAGCCCAGAGCATGTGCTGGTGCCACTGGAAGTTCAGCACTAAACAGTAGGTAGGCACAGTACTGGAATATAAACCCCATGAGAGTTTGCATCCTTAGGCCTTGGTGGACTATTTAATGCTGTTATTACTGATCAGTCAGGCCCACCAGCCACTGTCCTTTCCTGTCATCCCTCCTCCTAACATCCCATTTCCAGCATCCCTCTTCCTTCTCCCCTGTCCCCCACATGGAGATTTCTTGTCTACTCTGCATCTCTAATCCCTGTCCCCACTCTCAGCCCTTCTTTCTCTTTCCTCCTTAACTTTTCAGTTTGTTCACACACACACACATACACAACACACATACCTGGTCCATACGACCATCACTGCTAAACTCATCTTCCTCATCCATCACTTGACTACATCATACCTTTTTGGAATCCTTCCACTGCCTCCCCCACTTACATCATTTCAAGCTTTTTACTATCCCCTTCCCTACCTGTCCGATCTGGTCTCCTATTGCATTGGGGTTGGTCCTGCTTTAAGCAGGGGATTGGATTAGATGACCTCCTGTGGCCCCTTCCAACCCTAATCTTATATAATTCTATGATTGCCCCACGTCCTCCAGACCATCAACTCTATCAACTTTAGCTACCCATTTGTAAGCTACTCACACAATCATCTTTGTCCTTTCTTTCCCAGGCCTTTTAAGACATCTGGAAAATCTGACAAGCCTCCAGCTGAGACACTTGCAGCAAATCATGAACATCAAGTGGCAAGATGGAATTCCTAACATGTAAGTATTAGCAAGAGCTGAAACGCCCAATGTAGAAGCAATAGTTCCTTCTTCACAGCTGAGGTAGTCAGGACATGTCCCCTGTATGCCAGAACACCGGCTTCTGAAAATCCTTTTGTGGTGAACTGAAAGAAGGTAAATGAGCTAGGGGTGGTCAAAAGCTACGCTACAAAGACATTCTTAAGAGACAACTCAAGACAGTGGACATCAATGTGGACACATGGGAGACATTGGCAGAAAACCGTGTACAGTTTAGAAATGCTGGATCTGAGGCCATTGAAAAGATAGAAGAAAAACTATTAGCAACTTCTCAACATCAGCTAAGATACAACAGGGCTCGAAACCAACAGTGTGCGGGAAATGCTAGCTGCTCTCTCCAGCCATCATCGTTTGTGCTGGACAGCCGAAGGAGCCTTGGAAGCTGTCTCTGAACTGATTTCGCAGGCCACTTCTCTCTCCGATCTCTCCCATGATGCTAATAGGAGATCAGCCAGTTTAGTGAATACTGGGCACATCCTGTATCTATTGATAATAATTAATATATAGTTGCACATGCAAGAGGCATATTTTTCTCTATTTTAGGATTTTGTATCAGGCCCATCACCGTGTAGCTAAACATTTGCATACATAGGATTCTTTCTCCCCTCCCGTTCTTTGTAGATCATTCATTGCCATAGGAGGTGTGTATAGGCAAACCTACCCAAGCCAGCTTCAAGCCAGCAAGCGTGGCTAACAACATCAGGGAAGACAGCATAGCATAGACTTCAGAGTGGGCTTGAAAGACAAGGATACCCTCAAAGACCATGCTGGGCCTGTGCTAGCCATGCTGAAGTCCATTTGGAAGCCAGCACGGCCCTGTCTCCACTGCTGTCATTACCCACACTAGCTGGATTCATTCAGGTAAACTAGCCCATGCCCAGCTTTTGCTGTGTAGACATAGCCTTTGATTGGGAAATGTTTGGTGCAAGGATTACCCCTTCCCTGCATGTTTTATGCAGCACTCAGCACACTGGAGCCCAGATCCTGGCTGAGACCTCTGGGAACTACCAGAATAGACGCATTCATAATAATGCAGATGCTCACATTACCATGACCAACTCCACTACGGAATACGGCATCGCCTGTGGAAGGTATACATATGAAAATTTCATCAGGCAATGGAGAGGTGGAGATTGCCTGCCCCTCACTCCACATCAGGATGTGTTAGACTGCCTCCCTGAGCATGGGCTAAAGAGCCGACGCGGGTCGCAAAGAACAAGTTTTATTTATTAGCCAGATTAGGAGGCATTAATCGTTGCTCTCCTGGTTTCTGCTCAGAAAGGTACAGTAATCACAGGAACATTGTTGGCATTGCTGACATAGTTTTCCAGCCCTCCTGCTGAGAAACAGGGACTCTTGCATACTTCAAAAAGGCTTAAAGGCTCGAATTTTGCCACCACAGTAGTAGTGCCGGTCTAAGACTGGGGTGGGGGGAATTTGTATTAGAAGGATTAAATACCAGGGCTCTGTGGAATTTTAAACTGAGGTTTTTCCAGCTGACCACAGGCCCAGAGCTCGTGTGTGGCATGTTTGAGCCTCCAAAGTGCTCTTGATCCTCTGATCTTTTCGTTCGTAACATTTTTTTTTCCCCTTTGGATGTCTTTTCTTTTTTGGTTTGGCTGCTGTGCAGACCCACGCTAGCAAAAGGGAAACAAGAATTAGTTGAGTGCAGCTTGGCTGATGGACTAAGAGTTGACGGAACTGCAGGAAGAATCTCTCCCAGCTGCTTTGTTGGAGACGTTGAATTTCTGATATCCTCTTGCATCACTGTGTTGCAGAGTAATGGTTAAGGTGATGGGAACTTGGTCTGGCTGGTCTGCACCCTGTGGCATATTATTGCTGCACACTGCAAACACCCGGAGGGTTGCGCCTCTAACATGTGGAGACATCAGACTGTTCCCCAGCGATGTGTCCAAAATGAAACTCCTGCATACAAAACTGTCCAATTTTTCATATCAAACAAAATATATAGTGTGACGCTAACTGATACTGTGCTCCGTTGCCATAGTTAATGTCTCAGCCAAAACATGCATTTTGCGAAATGTTATTCACGGCTTTGTGCTGGGTACTGACATGAGAATCTTGGATAAAAGTTAGGGTGACCAGATAGCAAGTGTGAAAAATTGGGACGGGGGGAGGGGAATAGGGGCCTATATAAGAAAAGGCCCTGAATATTGGGACTGTCCTTATAAAATTGCGACCTCTGGTCACCCTAATAAAACTTGGTTTAGCCAGTTTCCCACTGTACTGTCTGGTCCTCATGGTAAAAGAACACATTTGTTGCTAGTGAAGATGTTTGGGGTGTTTTGCACAGCAATAACTCTATAACTGTGCTCTGCCCTAAAGTTTCAGCATTGCCATGCACACTCTCTAAATGGCGGCATGTGGCTTGGCTTGGCTTGGCTTGGCTTGGCGGACGTTCCAAGATTATGGAACTTTCGACGGGCCAATCCGGGCCCCCTGTGTGCAGCCCGGTTGTCTGGGCTGTTCAATCTCTCTGCAGGGGCAGAGAGTAAAGGGGTGTGCTGCTATAGGCTGAGACTGGGAGAGGAGCCACTCCATGACCACTGCTGATGCCTCTGTGCCACAGTCAGTGAGCGTCCCCTTCACAGCTGCCACTGTTCTGCATAGTCACTGATGCACCGCCTTGGAGGGAGTGGGAGATACCCTTGGAGGGAGGGATAGGATACACAGTGACCGAGACAAATTGGAGGATTGGGCCAAAAAAAAAAAAATCAGATGAAGTTCAACAAGGACAAGTGCAGAGTCCGGCACTTAGGATGGAAGAATCCCATGCACTGCTACAGACTGGGGACTTACTGGCTAGGCTTACACCTACAGTGGCGGTACAGTGGCCAAGAAACTGGATATGAGTCAGCAGTGTGCCCTTATTGCCAAGACGGCTAATGGCATATTGGGCTACATTAGTAGGAGCATTGCCAGCAGATCGAGGGAAGTGATTAGTCCCCTCTATTTGGCACTGGTGAGGCCGCATGTGGAGTACTGTGTCCAGTTTTGGGCCCCCCACTAAAAAAAGGAGGTGAACAAATTGGAGAGAGTGCAGCGGAGAACAACAAAAATTATTAGGGGCCTGAAGCATGTGATTTATGAGGGGAGGCTGAGGGCACTAGGCTTGTTTAATATGCAGAAGAGAAGAATGAGGGGGGATTTGATGGCAGCCTTTAATTACCTGAAAGGGGGTTCCAGGGACAATGGAGCTAGGCTGTTCTCAGTGGTAGTAGATGACAGAACAAGGAGCAATGGTCTCAAGTTGCAGTGGGGGAGGTCTAGGTTGGATATTAGGAAAAACTTTTTCACTGGGTGGGTGGTGAAGCACAGGAATGGGTTACCTAGGGAGGTGATGGAATCTCCATTCTTAGAGGTTTCTAAGGCCCGTCTTGATAAAGCCCTGGCTGGGATGATTTAGTTGGGGTTGGTCCTGCTTTGAGCAGGGGGTTGGACTAGATGACCTCCTGAGGTCCCTTCCAACCCTCATCTTCTGTGGTTCTATGGTTCTTCCAGCTCATCTCTGCTTCCCTAAGGCCAGTGCTCCCCTAGAGCAGAGCTCTTTGGTTTGCAGAGAATGTGGACCCCTTGTGGGTATAGTCACAGCACAGCCACACAAATTCTAATCTCTGAGCCCTCCAGGGCTGGGGAGGAGAGGGCCTCATTCAGTGCTCAGTGATTTAAGCAGGTGCCGATTTTCCCCAGTGCAGCAATCCCTGCGTGAAATCATCCTGATTGGTGATTCTGGTTGTCTTTACACCTGGGAGGGGACCTGGCAACCCTTCAGAGATGGAGATCCTCCTTGGTCTGATAGAGCAGGGTTGTATGCAGTGACCTGTAAAGGTCTTGGATTGTTTACTCCTGGGAAGGTCTGTGGTTCAACACCCTCTCCCTGCTATGACTCTCAGTGGTTCAGCTCATCCGTCTGTGGGTTGCTGAACTAATGCTCTGTCTGATCTGTTGTTGTAGCTCATGTCATAGGCATCTGGTGGAAGAGGCAGTAAGTAGCTAGAGGCTTTAAAGAGCAGTTCTGTGTGACGCATACAACAGGTGATGATTATTAACTAGTTGCACAACACAAGAGTTGTGCTCGATACTACACAAACAGCAGGCTTCCTTCCCCATGGAACTTGCTATCCAGATTAGACCCATCCAGCCCGTGGAGCAGGACCAGGCGGGACAGAGAGCACGCTGTGCTAGGGAGGAAAGCAGTGATGCAAGGCAAAACAAAAGGAGTGAGCTGTGAAGAGGGATTGGAGGGAGGAGACTTGGTGCTGGGAAAAAAGGAGAGTCTTCCAAGCATGGAAAAATGGCCTGGAACAGACAAGGAGGAAGAGGAGGAGGCAGAAAAGGCAGTGTTAAGAAGTAAGGACTAGGTCAATCTGGTTGGGTCTTAAAAGCTAAGCAGTGGTAGTCCGCTTAGTACTCAGAAGAAGGGCCGTGTCCATTCTGGCTGCTGACCCAACCCTTACATACCACTGAAGCACAAAGGGCTGCCACAGGCTGAAGGAGAATTCCCCTACAAGTGAAGCATCAATTGCTCTGTGCTGCCTCTGCTATATGGGGTGCTAGAGTAAGATGGGGTGGGGATACCGCGGTAGTGCTCAGCATTATAGTGAGTCCGGGCTGCACAGCAGCAGATAGGTGGCTGTAAGGTTGTGGGGCTACTCTGTCTTACACCCAGGCTCTATTTTGGCTCCCTGCAGCATCTCAGAATCCAGGCTCGACAGAGGTGGCATAAAGCCACTGTTGCCCCTCCTCCCCCTGGGCTGCATCTCTCAGCAAAATCCAGCCTGCATAGCTACAGTGCAACAGACTGTTGTGGGCAGAGCTTAAATAGAACTGCCGCTGGCAGCGGGAGCAGCTCCTCCTTTACATCAACCCCACAGTCCCTGAATGGACAGGTCCCCGATTCTCCATGCTGCTGGAAGGAGGAGAAATCTCCCTTTGATGGAATACTTAGCTGGATGCTTTCTGGAATTCTACACTGACGTTGCAGGCTTTCTTCAGCTTGCCAGGATGGTCTTACCTAGTGCATGCTTTAATGGTTGAGGTCGTACTCTCATTCCAAGCCCTTCATTTCATTGGCTTACTGAACCTTCTGCAACCGTTTCTGGGTTGGTATTTCTCACGCTAGTTCTCAGCCAATGGATGAACGTTTGAAGACCATCTGCACGGCCGTTTATGGAGATGGACCGTTCAAATCAACACGGTGGCGATTTTGGACCAGATGCCCTGGAACCTTCTTTCCAGGGACGCTTCATACTAAGCAGAGAGTTGAAAACCTGACTACAAGCTGCACAATGTGGGGCACTGAAACAGTATGATCTCTTCACTTCATTCATGCCCCACACAACTAGCCACCTGCTCCATAGTCTCCTTCCACCTCTGCACCTTCTCCCATGCAGCTGTCTATGCCTGAAACTCCCTCCCAGACCCAATCCACCACTAGCCTCCCCATAAGTCCTCCTATGTGGCCTATCAGTCTTGCCCCACTCCAAGAAGTATTAGCAAAATAGGCACCACTATTAATTAAAAACAAAAAGCATGGGCTTAGCAAGCCAAATCACCAGCCAAGCGTATACGGCTTTTTATTACATTTCTTTCATTTGAAGCCACTACGTAAACATCCACAGTTTGATTCTGCAACCCAACCCCCACTTCTGCCCTCTCACACTAATTAGAGCTTATGTTTGAGTCCTATTGCAGTCAAAGGGTCTATTGCTACTCAATAAGGCTTCCAGTGCTGGGCTTGTCAATTGCGAAAGATATGGCTCCACTGATCCCAGCAGGTATCCCCCAAGGTCAGGGCAATCAGTAATCGCTGTGTACTTCTATACAGACCTGCCACTCTCCGTTCCTCATTGTTCAGGATCCTCCATGTCTAACATGTTTATCTCCTTTGAAAATCCCCCAATTTCCAGGAGACCCTCTCAGACATTGCCTCTCTCCCATGCAACTAACCTTCTAGCAACACGATGCCTGAGCAGTCTCTCATTGCTGCACGCCATGATGAGCCCAGGGGGATACCTGAGCCCACAGACTACCTCACATGGCCTCCATCTCCTCTGAAACTATTGGAAAGTGCCGGGCTGGAGAGCTCAGTGAAAGGGCGTTTTTCATCTCATTCATTTTTCAACCGTTCAAGCAGCTGCATCCCCAGGAGATCCCAGCTCAGCAGCCGACGTGTCACGCTGAGTGTTTTGGGGGGCCTGGGAGAGGAGATAAACGGTACCAAGACTTTTGGAAGTCAGGAAACAATATGAAGGCAAGAGAGTGCAGTACTGACCAAGTCCTACGGACACCAGTGGGGAGGGAAGGTTAGGTATCAACTAGATTAAGGGCAGAATGCTTCAGCCAGCGCCTTCCTTCTCATTGTCACCACCACTGGCAGCGCCAGACCTGGGAGAAGCGGAGGAGCACGCTGGCTTTCCAAAGGTCACTCTATTCTTAACTTGGAAGCAAAAGGAGTCCTAACCACCAGGTTTGGCAGGGAGGAGGGTTCTCTGTCCCACTCAGCCTTTGCAGGGTGCCCAGCTTGATTAAGGCTAAACGTCTCCGGTGTCGATTTGGTGAGGCTTGCAAGTTTGTTGTCTGTTTATAGACACCCTTGTGGCTGTGCAGAAGAGGTGAGCTGGGGCGGGGGGGCAAGGAGTGCCTCGTGAAGGCAATAGTCATTTAATAGGCCGCTGACATTTTTAGTTTGGCAGTGAAATGGACCTTTAAATCATAACCTTCCTCCGTCTCTCCCACCCCACCCTCAAAATAAAAAGCAGCCCCTGTTTTGGCCTGCCAAGAACTCAGAGAATGTTATGTGCTTCCCAGGCTGCTGCAGACGCTCTGTCAGCTGAGAGTCTTTCCTTGATATCACAGATGCTCCGTCACTAGCTTTTCATTTCTGGCAGGGGCTGAGGCCCAGGTGTCAGAGAAGAGGAACTCGAGGGTTGGTCAGGAGGAGTTCATGTGCTCCCAGGTTGCCATGCAACTGGTGACAGAAGGCACGGAGCTGTAGTGGGTACGTGCGGTTCTCCCCATATGACAGCAGCCTCCTCCTTCCAGCGTTACTGACCCCTGGTGCTGTATGTGTGCTCAGAGGTAGGGCTGCAATCTCTGCCGTGTGGCATGGAGTGGAGGGGGGCAGAAGTTCAGAACAAAAGTGAGAGAAGCGGGACAAACAGAGAAAGAGACGAGAAAGTCTTTCCCATCTCAAATGACAGCACTAAAACACCACCGAGCCCCAATCTCACAGACACATTGGGCTGGAAGGCATCTCATGCTCGCCTCTTTCTTCCTTCAAATGCTGTTTCCAACAGAAATATGTCTGGAAATGGGGGCTGTTTCCTAAAAACTCTGTCTAAACTCCACATACTGGGACCTGCCTGATGTCCTTCAGGTGAGGTCACCCCCACCCTCTCATTTTTTGATCCCTTCCCCTGAGGGGCTGTTTTTTTTCTATTGATTCACTTGATCCTTTTGAGAAATGTGCAAACCTCGAACCTCCCTGTGGAGTCCTCTCCTCCGCAGGGGAATCAGCTGAACCCGCTGCCAGGCACACGCTCACCTTTCCTGCAATGGTAACTTCTTCAGCCCTAAGATCAGCTTTGCTGTCCTGCTCCGCCTTCTCCAGGGCAGCAACCTCCCTCCAGCCCTGCACACAGCATCCCAGGCAGAGTCCCTCACTGGGGCCTCACCCAGCCTCTGTTTTTACCTCTCTTGTTTCTGGTCTCACTGTCTGCCCATAGGCCTGGATCCAAAGCCCACTGAGGTCAATGGAGAGACTCCCGTTGACTTAGGAAGCTTTGGATCAGGCCCATATTGGTTAGTATCTCATTTGCCTTTATTTTTGCCACTGACTCTTGGGATGGTGGATTCTCCACAATCATCCGAAATCCTTTGCCTCTATGCATATAAAGCAAAAGCCCCTTGTGTTCAATAGCCTGATCCAACTAATTTCTCTGGCCCGAGACCCTCGTGCTCACACACCACTGCAGCTGCTGCTGGACCAGACCCCCAGCTTTCGAACGGCTGCATGAAGAGCTACATTTTTGTGCGTCTCTCCCAAGCACTTTAGCTTGGAAGAGCATGTGCGAAATATTGTAGCAAAGAGCTTCCAAATGGGGGTTGACCTCCACGGCTGATGCAGCAGAGCAAGCGCCAAGTCAGCAGCAGACTGGGATACTAACGAAATTCACCCCAGCACAGCCAGTGGCAGAACCTGCGTGTCCACTGAAGGGCATAGGTGGGACAGGAGCCATGCCCAGGGGGGAATTTCACCCTTAGAGAACAGGGCTTCTTGCCCAAGAGGGCTGCTTTTCCAAATGAGAGGAACAGAGAGCTAGGCTTACCTCACATTGAAATAATGGGATTAGGCAAAAAAATCTCTCCACGTCTCCTACATTGGTAGCAGCAGCCCAGCTGTTTGGGTGCTGGGGAACACAGGACAGCTCAAGCAAGCATTTAAGGTCAGATTCTGCTCCAACAGGTGTCTGGAAAGAGAGCGCCTGCCTCACAGATGTGCTGCTGGTGTCCATCCGGACCATTTCTGATCGTTTTAATTGCCAAAATAAGTGTTGGTTGCTCTATAGTCTTGTGAAGCCCACACAGCTAAGGGAAAATGAGCTAGATTCGGTTCCTCCTTGTAGATTATTGAGAATGGTTTAGTAAGGCCAAGCTGTCCAAACCTGGATGCCTAAATAAAAAAGGGGCAGCCTGATTATCAGATGTGCTGAGCATCCCTCAGTTCCCTTTGGCTTTTCTCCCATGCTCCAGTTCATACCCACCAAAGGCAATGGAGTGGCTCAGATGTCACTGAGGGCACAATCAGAAGTGAGGGAGTTCGCCCAGGTGTCATTGAGGGCACACTCTGAAAACGGTGGGGAGCGACACTATCTGGCCGGCCATCTGTCCTCTCTGGAAAAATCAACCTGTAAGCTGATCTCCACTCTCCTCCTGCATAAACAAGTGACCGAAGTACCGTAACTCTCTAATGCCTAAATTTTCTTTTCCTACATAAGTGCCCACTATCATCTGAGTCATCTAGTGGTTTCTTTTGCCGTAACTCCAAGCGGATTTCTTTCTCAAAGGACATCTTAGCCCCATTTGCATCCCAGTGAGCCCAGTAAGGCATTTAAGCACGTGCTTAAGTGCCTTACAACATCAGGGCCTAGCAGAACAGAGGATGCTGGGTCTGCAGTTCCACACAGCATTCAGTCTTTCCAGAAACAGTGGCTATAAAGAGTTGTGTGTGTTCTCATCAGCATCATCTCAAAGCAAGGGCTTTTCTCACAGCTGCCACCTAGAAATCAAGACGTTCTTCCTCTTTCACTGATCTTTTTTATCCTTCACTCTGTATGCCTTTAGATAAAATGGTCCTCTGTATTGTGCTCAAGTTTCCAATAAATAGGCCTCTCCCTTCAGACAATGGCAGCTAAACAGATGGTAATATAGACAGGTAGCGATAGAAACAACTACAGAGAAATCAGAAAACAGACGTGGGTTTGTGGCAACACGTTCTAGTGGCCAGGAGACCTGAACATTGATTTATGGTGATTTATTTGTATTATGGTAAAACCCGGTGTCCCCAATCAGGCTCAGGGCCCCATTTTGCTGAGCACTGCACAGCGACACAGACAGAAGTGGCCCTTGCCCCAAAGAACTCACAATCTGATTTAAAATAATATGCCACAAATGAATAACAAACATTCAGGGGGTGGGCAGCAGGGGAAAAGTGATAAATTCACCTGGGCCCAGATCCTCAAATCTATTTAGCCACCTAACCCCCAGGAACTTAAATACCTTTGAGGATCTGGGCCCTGGTCTGACAATGTGCATATCTGGATGGGTTTGAATAGCTTCCTTTTAACAGCTGTGCAATGTTTTAGGGAAAGCACTGCACGGCTGGAGGACAAACACAACCCAGACATGTCCCAGAACACTTTTAAAGGCATGAAGACATGACGCCATCTTCAATAGCCACCTAGCTATTTACAAAACCCCCATTGCAAGAGCATCTAAATGCCTCCCAAACACTCATTAATTTAGCTTCATAATTGCCCTGTGAAACAGGGAAATAAAGTGATCACTTGTGGTGCAGCCAGGAATTGAACTGAGATCTGGCCAGTCCCAGCCTGGTGCTTTAACCACAAGACCTTCCACCCCCATCATGGAAACAGCTGCAGATTTTGCTGTCTTCTCCACAATCTGTAGGCCTATTTCTATCGGCCCGTGTGCACCCGTGGCTCTCATTGCCTTCAGTGGTTCCCTGCCACGGTGACACTATAGCCCTATGTTTTCATATTTAAGCAGTTTCTTAAACTCCTTTTTTGCCAAGGGCCTTGCCAATGTCATGGACACCCTGCTGCATGGGCCAGGCCCTTTGCAGCCAAGCAGAATGAACCAGTGGCACCAAAACAAGGATGAGTTTGTTTCAACCGACTGCTGACTTTCCCACTGAATGTGCTGTGGCAGTGACGCTGTGTTCAGCAAGGGCGAAATTCACCCCTGTGCTGAAACCCAACACAAGATCTATGCACCACTTAAATCCTAGACCTTCAGTAGGGCTTCCAGAATACAGAGGCCTTGTATTGGACCTCAGCAGTTGGGTGAATTTCACCCCAGCTGCAGATAGGCATGGTGTTTGTAGCTGGTGGAGTAGGACGTGAATTTCACAGCAGTGGGAATGCAGCTTTCCCATTTAGCTTCTGCAAGAACAATCCAGGAAATCCCCAATTCTTTAGTGGTTCTCCCACACACATACACCCACACCCACTTCCCAAATACTGATCCACACCAAGCACTTCCTTACTCGTGCAGTGTCCTGAGTGGTGGGATTCTGTAGTCGGCAACTAAGCAGTTCCACAATGTAAACACTTCTTCTTTGATTCATCTTGAAATTAAGAAGCTGGAAACACCAAGAGGCAGAACATCTGTCAACCATTCATTTGTTGCTGGCGGGATTCCATCCTCTCTGATTGTTCCTAATGCCCAGTGGGTGGGTCACAGAGACGGCACTGTCAAGAACTCCCTGGCTTCTGCCAGCAGCTCCATCTCTTGCACGTTCAAATTTTACCTTCGATTTAATTATGCAACCCTGGTAGCTGTGCAATGAATCACGATGGTACTGTAACTTCTCTGGCTAGGACTAAAAGATCTATTAGTTCTGGGAAACTCCTCGTACTTCTCATTAATCATTCACTTTGCTAGCCAATGATAGCCTGACTCGTTGAACACATACAGCTGTAGCCAGGGCTCGCAGGGAGCAGGAATTGAGTCCCAGCAGAGGAAGCCCACTGCTTTGAGACCAGCACAGTGTGCAAAGGAAGCAGGAACTCCCATGATCCAGTCCCACTGGCCAGGTACTCAGAGGAACCAGACATGCCTTAGAGCTAACCACCCACACTGTGGTTTCCTGAAAACAGAGGTATATATCATGTATAACATGAGAGGCTCCATTTAGCCCAGGATCTATGCTAGCAGATCTCAATGAGGCACATTGGTGGCCCACAGTCCACCAGGCAGACAGGCCGTGGCCCAAAGTGGTTGTCCCCTCCTTTCTGCCAGAAGGACTGCAGGGGGCAAACAGAGTCCTAAAAGGGGTGATGGTGGCTGGGGAGGAGCCTGGAAGTTGGGGAGACATTAATACAGCCTAGCTGCTCAGTATCCTCTGCCAGAGAGGCCACTATGGAACCCCTGGGGGATTTTAAAGCAGTGGAAACTCAGAGAAAAAGAGTGGCAATCCCATTGGCCTTCACTCAGGGGGAACCCCTGCTCCAGATCCCTTATGCTTCTCTGCACCAGTGAACTGAGCCCTAGGATTCCAACAGAATTTGCACTGGGATTCACAGAAGCAAGGGTCCCTCGGTTGGCTCTTTGCAGTGAAATGTGGCATCTGGCTTACATGAGGGGACAGAAGTCGCCTCATCTCTCTTCTCTGCTCCTTGTCCCTAGTTCCTCTAGATGTCACCTATTCAATTGCCTAACAGCCCCAGATATTTGTACCTCTCCATCACAAGGCCTCCTGTTCACAGGGGGCAGAGTTCTCCAGCATGCAGGGCCCTCGTTGGGTTTCAAGGCTGTATTGAAATGGATGTTGCTATTTACTGGGTTCTTCATGTACTGGCATGTTTCCTGTGGGGCAGTGAGACAGGATCCATCATGCAGATCAATATTTTGGTGGCTGCATTTCCTGTTGACCAGTCCAAAGCGGGGTCAGCCGTGCCAAGGGGTTGTAGGCTGTTTTCAATGGTGGCAGATGACAGAACAAGGAGCAATGGTCTCAAATTGCAGTGGGGGAGGACTAGGTTGGACATTAGGAAAAGGTTTTCACTAGGAGGGTGGTGATGCACTGGAATGGGTGACCTAGGGAGGTGGTGGAGTCTCCATTTGTAGAGGTTTTTAAGCTGCGGCTTGACAAAACCTTCACTGTGATTATTTAGCTGAGGTTAGTCCTGTTTTGAGCAGGGGGTCGGACTAAATGACCTCCTGAGGTCCCTTCCAACTCTAATATTCTATGATTCTATGAAAGGCTTGAGATAGCGAGCGGTTCCAAATGGGCTGTGTCTCATCAGTTTTGAACTAAGAGTTTGAGCGGTCAGCAGAATTGTCTCTCTAAGCTCATCACTGGCACAAAACAAACAATAATTCATAATTAACAATTCCAGGATGCATTAACCTTGTGTCACGGGGTCCATCCTAGCATATCCAGATACTTGCAAAAAAAGGCAGAGTATCTGGAATCCTATTGCATTATTTCATACCCTGGGTGCAGCTGAATTGATGAGATTAGCAACTCTCCTGTGCCACTCACAAACCTTGTTCTTTTCCTTAAAGTTCTCAAATTGTGGCTATGTTCCATCCAGCTCCATATGGAAGGTGACTCCTCTTCCGTCCAAGCTCTTCAGTAGCCAGCCCACATAGATAGGAAGGCAGTGGAGAGGCACTGCAGGGCAATGCAACACATTCTTTTTTACATCAATCCTATCCAGTGTTTCCCTCCCTAGGGGAGGGCAAGATCAGACCTAAGAATGGAGCCCATGCCTTCAGCTGGCTGTTGTAGCTTGGCTTACAATGAAGAGATGCTATTTTATTGTGCAGCCTGGTGGAGTGTTTGAATGAAACACACTCTGTGAGTGGAAATGATTATTTGCACTGACTTCCCCCTTCAGTCATTGCTCTTCCACTTCCCCTTTTATTTCCTGCTCCTTTCCTCCCAACCCCAGGAAAAAAAGAGAAACAGGGTGAATTGTGCGTTCTTCTCGTGATCAACCCTCTTTCTTTTCCACCACCTCCTCCTTTTCGTTCTGTGGTTCTTTTCCACACCTCTTCCTCCAGGATAACACTGCAGCACAAACTCAGGGATTCTCTTCTCTTCGCTGCTGCCACATAATTAGGAGACTCGTTATCTTCCATGGTCCTGCTGCGTGGTGAGAAGCAGTGAGGTAAAGGGCAGCAATATAACCGTGGGAGAATTCACAGGCCCAGATCCATTTCCTTAGGAAGCTCCACCCAGTCTCAGAAAAGATTTGAGGCTAAGAGAGCTATTTTTTGTCCCGATGTGTTGCTTGTGATTCACAGGTTGGCATCACAACCAGAGCTGAAATAGGCCTTACCCCGTCTAGCACAATATGGATCCCCTTTGCCTCCTCCCAAAAGGTCAGTGCTTGCCAGCTGAAATCTGAGAGGATGATGCCCCACAGCTTTGTGGATTGGCCTTGCCCCAAGGCAGTGGGAAGAGGTTAGGGATCTAATGGGATTACCCACGCTGATGTCTGAGCCAAGCAGCAGCTCTGTCAAACTCTTACGGTCAGCGATAACCAGAAGTCATGGGTGCCAGCTCCCTTTTCATTCCCTGACCTCCGGTTCCCCCAGGCAATAATCTCTTTCATTACGCAACAGTAGGATTAGGCAGTGCCTGCTGGTTGGCACACTCAGCTGGGCATTAATACACGCTGGCATGCAAGCAAGCACGTGCCGGGACTTCTCCATGTGAATGAAAAGGCCCCATTTTCACTTCCATGCCAGCACGTGCTGCGGTTCGCTGAGGGCCAGCGTTGAGCTTGGCACTCAGGAGACCGTGTGGGTGAACCAGGCCACCTTCAGCACCACCTCATGCCTTGATGAAACCTTATACTTAGGGCTAGGGGGGCCCAAAGCACTGCCTTTCCCACCGAGCCACTGCATGGAGAGTCGCCACACCAGTCTGGGCAGGAGTGCGTCGAGACTGGTCACTCTGGAGACAGACCACACACGGGGATGCTGCAAAGGCCCTGGTGATCAGCATTAAGGAAACAGATGGAAAGGGGACTCCTTCAGTCAACTCTGGCACAGGCGCTGCAGCTGAAAACTGCTCCTAGCCTGAGGAATTCATCTCTCTGAGGAAGCCCAGCACAGGCCCCGCTAATGAATGGTGTTTCACCCTCAAGGGGCTCAGCCTGAGAGCCAGGAGAAATGTATACAAGATGATGCACGGTCTAGAGAATGGAGATCGGGAGCGTCTGTCCCGTCCTCCCCCTCCCCCAGTCCTGTAACGCAAGAATAAGGGGATGTTCAATTACGTTGAAAGGTGACTAATTCAAAAAGAAAAAGTAATACTTTCCCTCACCCTGGAGCCTGGAGAAGTTGCTGCCACAAGACATGACAGAAAGCAAGAGCTAAGCAGGATTCAGAAAAGGAGCAGGCATTTATAGGGAGATCAAAAATGTCCTGTTGTAACAGTAAATATTTCAAATAGAAAAGCTGGAATATAAACCTGCTGGCTTCCAGGCGTAAACCAGCTTCTGACGGCTGGGGATTAGGTGGGAACGTTCCCTGGGGATAGGTTATCCCAGAATATTCCATAGCAGGGTTTCTTGATACCTTCATAGCTAGGGCTATGCGCGCACACACGCCATAGTGTGTCCGTTCCCTGGTAGTCTGAGTGCACAAGCTCTTTCAGTGCAAATCCTCACGCAAAGCAATTTAAATTCAGGTTCTGCATAACCTCACTCATGCAACTTTGAATTCACTTCCTGCAAACAACTGCTTGCTGGTTCGGGGGTTGTCGTCACTAGGGGCATGTCTATACTGCAATTAAAAACCCGCATTCAAGAATTCAAGCCAATATACTTGGAATTTCAACCAGCTCCTCCGCCGAATGTCCAGGAAAGAGTTTTTGGCAGGTTCTTTCTGAACAGTTCCAGGTCAAGAGATGTCGCTGGTGGATAGCATGAGAATTGGGATGGAGACTCCATGCGCACAGCTGTACATACACAGGCGAAAGAGGGATTCCCCCAAAGCACTCTTTTTGAATTTCATTTGCTGTATTGCCATCCACTCAGTCTTATCCCTCTGCCATCCAGCCTCATTCTGCCCTAGGCACATTCTGCTTTCCACCCTCCTCCTCTCCCTCTCACTTTTCTCCTTCCTTCCTCCTCTGTGTCCCTCTCCTTTAATGCACTCCTTTCCTACTCTAACACTTCCTCTTCCTCCTGCATTTCAACCCCAAGTTCCCCTCCAAAAGACTCCAAAACAAAGTTCTCAGAATAGAAACAAAGTGAATATATAAGCAGATATGTTTTAAAAAGGCCTAAAACTAACCTGCCATGAGCTCAAACATTTTGCTTCTCTGTTGTATCCTTTCCCCCCAGTTTTGCTCTGTTCATGGTCTATTTAGACTGCAAGGTCTTTGGGGCAGGTACCACGTCATACTGGGGTCCCTGTGCATTGCTGCACTCTCCCTAATAAATAGGAACAATGTACAGATGAAATGGTACAGCGGACTTTACCAGAAGGCATTCATCCCCCTTTTACAATTATCTGGGGACATATTTCACTTCATCCTGAATACATACAGTAGCTCAATTCACAGAGCTGCAGCTATTATTGCAGCTATTATTATTGGATTATCGGCAGATAAGTCTGCTCAATGGTCTGTGG